>CM060943.1:648113171-649363171 GCA_030765085.1 Allium cepa
TCAGATAGGAATTATGCAAACCCGATCCCGGTTCCTTCGAAGCCAATTATCGATTTAATAGATGTTAAGTTCATATAAGGATATCAATCATTTACTTCATCTTTTATAAAATATCTTTATTAGATTATTCTTTTCAATTTATTCCATTTTCTTTTGAAGAGTATAAGGAATCATTGAGCCTCATTTATCAAATCATTTGCTTTATGTAAACCTTTCTTAAATCCTGGAATAATTCCAAATCATTTTCTCTTTTACTTAGGAAAACCATGCCAAATCATTCATTAAATCTTAATCAAAGATTTTTCTTTCTTAACTTTTAACTTAGGGAAAATATTCCCCTTTTATAATATCACTTTTCAAAACATCCACTTAATTTATAGGATTATTCACTGTCCAAAATCGCGAATATAATTTCTTTAATAAACTTTCACACTTAACTTATCAATTTAAATTGATTTCAAATTTACAAAATGGTGTTTATAAATTCCATTTATATTTTATAAACTTCGATATACAAAATTTCTTCACTAACAAATTCTATTTATATCTCACTTATGAGTCAAAATCCAATTATAATTTAATTACTTATAAAACTCTTATTTAAATATTCATTCCTTTCAAATCTTATTATTTACAAAATCTAGTATAAATTCTTTTCTAAATTTCAATTGCAAACCCATATATAAATTTGATTACAATCCCATTTCTAATATTTATAAAACACTTTTATAATTCCATTAATTTTATTTATAAAATATCAATTTTATAAATCTTATATATAGACCATTTATAATAAATTCAAAGAATTTATTTCTTTTCTTTTATCTTAGAAAAAATTAATTATGATCTTTTAGAGCATCCGGGCTTTCCTTTCGATATGTTCCACCCCTGGGCTAAGAAGAGAAAATATAGGCCAAGTAAGTTTAGGACACTGGTTGCTCCATTCCTAAGCTTAGTTAAACACCTTGTTTTATCTTTCCAGATCTCACAGGCGTGGCAAATGTACTAGTCGTTTCTGCATTACTCAGTTTGTTATTATATTCAATCTTGTTCACTTATTGTTTAAGTGGTATAAACAATTCCTCTTTTCCATTTATTCAAACTCTCAATAAAACTTCCAAATCATCTTTAAATGACTTAATTATTATTTTCAAATCATTCACAAAATATATAGGAAATAATTGTTAAGTTTAAAACTGCATTTCAAAAGTTATTTCAAACTGTTGTGAAAAGCATTGTAAAAAGTGTTGCAAATAGCGTTTTAAAAGGTATATTCTTTAAAACGATTTTTATATCATTTAGAAATTCATCTTTTACACTTATATATCTTTTAAAACATTTTAAAATATTTTTACAATTTATTTCAAATTTTTAAAACATTTAAAATATTAATTTTAAACTTTGGTCACTTCACTACAAAAGCGCGATTTTTCTCGAAAATTGTTTTGAACATATTTAAAATATGCAAGATAAAATCTTGATTTTCCTCCTTTATTTCTTTAAACATATTTAAATGTTTATAAAATATTTCTACTCATTTTAAAACATTTCCAAAAGGTTTAAGCATTCCATGTACACCATTTCATTTTCAAAAGGAAAGTAATTTTCTTTGTGCTTATCGACGTGTATTAACGTGATTTGGTAAAACAATTTAAAAATCATATCAAACAATCAATACTTGATTATCAAAGCATATATAAGCATCCATAGCAATCACAATATAACATCAAATGTGTGTGTGTGTGTGTGTGTGTGTGTGTGTAAATAGAGATGCTAAATAGAGTTTCTCACCATAAACCAAAGCGATTAACTTCTTACCAACATTCTAATCAATCAACACTTCACTAATTAATTCCTACTCCATTACATACTAGCAAACAATACTCTCATACTTCCAATAGTTTGGCCGAGGCTTAAGATGTAGGTTGGCCGAAAATATAGAGAAGAAGCGGTAGAGCTTTGAACTTGAATTCTTAAAATTAGACCCGAAAAATATGTCATTTTCTCTCTTGTTTTTGACTCTCTTACTCTCAAAATTTGAAAAACTTGTTAACTGACAAATTGCTGAAAATTCATTTCTCCCGAATTTAAAAAAAAGGTATCACTTGATTTTGATTAATATTGAGGTAGATATGGTCAAAAGAAAAGGAGCTATTCTCGTATTCACAAAAATAAATCCCGAAAATGTACTTCAAAGAATTAAGTTTCAGGTTTAGCAAACCTCAAAACTGGATAAAGTGATCTACATAAAAGTTGTAGCCATCGGAATTTTCTATGGTTTAGAAAAAATAATTTCTATATTTGGATAAGTTATGATCAAAATAAAATAGCCTATTCTCTGGCTTAAAAACTGGGTCAGAAAATGCACTTGAAAGTAGTATATTGTTGACATAGAAAACTTTAGAATAAGATAAAGTGGTTAGCATGAAAGGTATAGCCACTGAAAAAATACATGATTTGAAATAAAGTATTTTGTATTTTGGTTCTATTTTCAAAATGTTATTGCCGAGAGAAGAAAAGGTAAAATATGAAGAAAAGAGGTGTTTGATTTGAAGAGAACGAACATTGATTTCTTTTGAATATTTTGTAAATACTTTGACATTATTTTTTTCTATGGCTTAGAAGTCATCAAAGAGAAGAGGAAAAAGATGAAGAAGCTTGAGAAAATAAAAAGAAGAAATGTGAATGGAAGTGAAGAAGGAGGTGGTAATTTATAGAAAAATTTACCAAAATAACCTCTTAACAAATTACCAAACCAACCTTACTTCAACCTAAAGCAAACTCTACTTTTTCAAAACTTAACATCATCCTTTCATTTCTTACTTTATGTCTTAATCCCTTAAGAACTAAGCTAAGTAAAATAATAATTATATTAGTTTTGATGTGACATTAATTTGATGTTTACCTTTTCTTACTTTTGTTAATTCTTACTTACTTTTACTAATGACTTTTAGAGTTTTTCTAATCTTATTTAATAAAAGTAAAAATGCTTAGTTATAAAAATATATAATGTATATGTTAAAACATGTTAACAAAGGTGCGACAACGTTGCGACAACTTTTAATCGACAAAACATTGATTTTCGACAAAACGTTTTACATTCACATTTTGACGTTTTTGTTAAACTATTTATCTATGTAAACCAAACTTGAAAATAAATTTCTTATTATCTTTAAATAATTAAAACAAGCATATTTATCTTATAAAATAATATAAAACAATATCCAAATCTTCTTATAAAAATATGACATCGATTTATCGATATGCGATGAAATTTGTCAATTTTTATAAAACAAGTTTTATATATTTATCAAATCATTATAAATTAAATTGATATTATCATCAATTGAGTTTGATATCGATTATATATGATTTTTAAAGGAAATATTCATCCTTTAAAAAATTTCTCGAATATTTGTCCTACTTTATTGGAATTCGACTTTTGTCAATTTTACAATGGAAATCCAAAATCTTTATTCAGTATCAAAAATAAATTTGTCATTCTTATTTATCATATAAAATTTGATTGTCTAAGTTTGAAAATTCTACATTTGAATATTTAAAATAATTAAATATCCCATTTTCAAAGTGCTAAAATTATGGGTCGTTACATTCTTCCCTACTTAAAAGAATTTCGTCCTCGAAATTACCCCGAACCTAAACCCACAATTTTTGTACCTAAATCATTATTTCACAAACTTAAACCCATAAGATGTACCCAAATCATCCGTATATAATATCTGATTTGATCTTCTATTTGAATCAACAACTTTATTTTCGAACTAGTATCAATCTCTCGATCCTCTAGTGCGGACTCTGATCAAGCTTTTAGATTAGATACACTTGCTTTCCTTCAATAGCTCTCAACGATGATAGAAAACTTAAGTAACTAACCACAAAACATCATCAATGCTCGCCATCAAGAAATCGAGTGATAAATTCTTTTTTAGATCAGTGTAAACACCTCAAAGTTCCATACTCGGATATTAGGTCAAAATTTATGTGATGAAATGATTTACGTACAAATTACGTATTTATTCCTATTGATTTTTTCTCAGTTATACCAAATTCTCTTTATTCACATCCTTTTTTTTCCATATTATTTTTATTTTTAGCATTTTTTCTTTAATACTAGTATTTTTTATGAATCATTTCATAAAACTATTACTTAAATTTATTATATCTTACGAACATAACTATGTAAATCCATCACTTTTGAAAATTTAAGTTCAAATCCTTAATTAATGTTAGAATTCATTAATAAACTCTTTCCAGGTTATAATTACATTTTAAAGAGTCATGATTTTACTTAAGTGTATAAATAATTCATGACTTAAATCTAGTTTTGTATAATACCTTTTTACATCCTAACAGTATGTATATATATACACACATCCTAAATTCCCGATCGGTTTTATATCCGGGTGAATTACAGTTTGTGGCAGGTTGCTATCATTTCAAATTCATAATCACAAAATTTATTTCTGATTTAATGCTATTATAAATTTCTCTACTTTTAAATCCTTTTTATTTATAATCACATTTATAAACTATATTTATCCAATTTCATTTACTTAAAATATTTCGCAATGGTTTATATTTTACCAGAATATTCCATAAATTCCTTAGCTTTGAGTTTGGTGTGATTCAAAAAATTTCGACTATCTAAAATCGTCAAGAATTCCGCTTTATCTTATCAATTAGTGATTCCAAATTTATCTTTTATGAATATTACTAATTAATTTATCCATTAATAGTTCACATTATCTCTTTAACTTAAGAAAATTATATAGATCGGGTAATTCCTAAATAATACCCTTTTCAAAATCCTTTAGAGATTACTTTTGTTTATGAAACCTTTTTGTAAATTCTTTTTATAAATTCATCTTGTACTAATTAACTTCATTTAAATTAACATAATTCTTTTAAATTAGTCAAATTTTAAACCTTTAATCCTTTTATATTTTCCTTTTACATAATCATTTTATATTATATCATATTTGTCTTATGTGTCAATTCCTTAAACCAATCTTATTATCAAACACCTTATAGTCATATCGTGAAACTTAATTCACAAGATATTTGTACTTTAACTTTTAAATTAAACAATCGATCAATTTATGATAGTAACTTAACATTATCATTTCTTAATTTATTATTTTGGAATAAGTATTAAGGACCTTAATTACCTTCTCAGGTTTCTTACTTATTGGTTATCTTTATGAAACATCTTATAGTCAAATCATGAAATTCTAATCACAAGATGTTCACATTTAAATTTCACTAATCTTGATTTCTAACTATACAACTTTTCAAAATATATACTTTGTACTCCAAATACAATCCTAAGTAAAATTATTTCATTTACCAATTTTTTAAAACAAAACTTTTTTTTATAAATTAACAAATATGCGCTTGTATATATAACACTCTCATAACTCATTCTAGGGTGTTACTAACCCTATCTCTAATGAGTTACTCATCCTAGGATATTACTACCATATCTCTGATGAGTCTTATCCCACCAAAGCCAAGGTTCTCGCTTAACCTTCATCTCTGATGCCAAATGCGACGACCCGTAAATCCGTACTTTTTGAATCGACAATAAACCACACATATCCAACTCAAATTGCACGAAAAGACGGAACATGAAGGGTAATAAAGAAAATAAGATAGAACAGTAACGAATAGAATAACATATAATATTGAACAATATCATTACAACGGAAAACTTTTAAATACATATATCAGAGTCTAACCTAAATTCAGCTTGGACAATTATAAACATCTGTCCTTACAATTGCTGACAAACATCAAGTAAAGCAAACTAAGCACAGCGGATAATAGAATATGTCCATACGTAGATGAATATCCCCAACTTTCCTCTGAAAACTCCAACCGTCTTCAACAAAACCTGAAACTACTCAGATTCGACCCGAGTATTGAAAATACCCAGATCAGGCTTGATAAACCAGCGTGAGAAACTCCTTTGAATGAAATCCTTTGAAAATAAAGAGTATCTCATAAGACCATGCCCACACATCAACATGGATGGGTTTTTACCTTATGATAACTAAAACACTTTTATATCAAAATATTTGATATTATTTTTAATGACATCTCTTTGAAATCATTTGCAAATAAACTTATTAATCTTAGCCGAAATTGTTACCATTATTAAATTCCAGCATACTAGGCTTTACAAACAAAAACGTAGGTTCTTATTGGAGAATGGATTTCCATACAAATGACCAGGTGAAGGATCTATCTTATGAAATGGGTACACCTCTAGATGGATGCCCCGAGGAACAACACAAAGGAACCTCTACCAATACAAGACCGACCTACCTCTGTAACTAGGTAGTACCTAATATGTCATCCCCCGGTCGTTACCGACCTTTATCCGAGAGTCCTCATAGCATACAAACCACATTAATTTACACCCCGAACATCATAGTGGGAAGAAATATATCTAGAAGGGTATGACTATACCCTACTTGGGAATGACCCACTTAGCCTTGCTGCATCTAACCCTGTTTCGATCATTTTCAGTTTGCGGAGGCTTGGGTAACGATTACCTTTTCACATAGCACATATCATATCTTTGAATGCCACATTGCCTTTTTCGTTAACTACTAATTGCCTTTCACAAAAATACAACCCTTGAGCTCGTACGTCTCAAGGAGGGTGTTAAGCTAAGAGAAGTTCCCTTCTCCGCCACCACTGATGTATGTTTGTAAAAACCAATGTATGTAATCATTAGAAATGTAACGTCAGACAAACATCCATACGAGTTGTTCAGAAACAGGACAAACCGAAGGCACTCTCCTACTGCCACTTGTAGCGAGTAGTCCTTGCAATCCAAAAAATCTACACAACGAGGAGACCACTGCTATAACTAACTCTATAATGGAAGCTACCCAGAGCATGTTAACAATGTCACGATCCGGAATCCAATGTTCGAAAACTGGCATCAAATACCTTACTTGTACTCGACTGCTGAAGATTCAAACATCGAACTCCAGTCCGATGGAGCTTATAACAACATTAGATGAATATAAAACAGCGGAAAGAAAATGAATATCATGCATTACATCACAGATACAACATCATCATAATATCCGTTACAACATCAGAGTATCTTAATACATATATCACAACTTCAAATAGAACGTCATAATAGAACAACAAGTGATCATATGGTAAAAAGTCTTCAAGTAAATAGAGTGATAGAGAACCTCCAAAACTAAGCACCTTGAGATCCAAAAGCTTTCAAAATATCTCTAAGACAAAAGCCTCCAAAAACCGATAGTCTCCAAACCAAAAAGTCTCCAAAATACAGCTAACACCAAAACACGGAAAACCTGCTACTAGGCTGCCCGTGTGGAAATGATGGGCACCCAGAGTTTAGAAAGAAAGAATAAACTCCGGGTCAGTAATGGAACAGGTATGAGTAAACAAAAACAGTTGTTTTAAATAAAACAAGATTTATAAAAGAAAATCCGGTATGCTTTTTGGAAAATGAAACTACCATAAGACCTCCCGCCACACACATAATGCAATCGCAGAATTGGAGGAGATTTCTTCTTATGATAGTCAAATATGCTTGATATGAGAAAAATTCTTTAATATTGTTACTAGTGCATAGTGTGAAAACATTTTGAAAATATAATATTATTCTTAGCCAGCATACAACCATTAGTGTATGCCTACTATAGCTACCATGTTTTGTGGTAGGTTACCGCCACGCTGCATGGCAGGTTATACAACTAAAACCATATATGACTCGTATTGTTTCTTTGGATTTCCAACAAATGGTCAGGTTAAGGAACTTCCTATGCCACATGGGTACGCCTCTGGAGGGACGTCCCGAGAACTTAACCAGTTCTCTGCCAACACAAGGTCGGGTTACCTCTGTAACTAGGTAAGTACTACACGACTATGTCATTCCCCAGTCGTTTGCGACCTTTATCCAAGGCCCCTCAATAACAAAGCAACAACCACACAGTAAATGAGATTGCAGCAACCACATAGGTAAAGTATCTGGGCTCCATACCATGATACCACCTTTTTCCAGAAGGGAGTGACATACCTTAAAGGGTGCGACCCTCATAACCTTGCCGCATCTTTCCTATTTCGACCATTTTCGGGGTGTGAGGTCCGATGAGGTCTCGTCCACAAAGCTACGCTTTACACGAAAGCCATGCTTTGATCACAAATGATCAATAAATGATCATCAACACACAGCAGCACTTAGCATTCCACACTACCAAATTGGGAGTATATCGCTAATAACCTTCAATGTTCGAAAATTCCATATGTCACGACCCGGAACACAATGTTCGAAAATTCGCATCAAATACCTCACTTGTACTCGACTGCCGAAGATTCAAACATCGAACTCCAGCCGGATGGAGCTTATAACAACATTAGATGAATATAAAACAACCAAAAAATGAATATCATGCATTACATCACAGATACAACATCATCATAATATCCTTACAACATCAGAGTATCTTAATACATATATCACAACTTCAAATAGAACGTCATAATAGAACAACAAGTGATCATATGCCAAAAAGTCTTCAAGGAAATAGAGTGATAGCAAAACATCCAAAACTAAGCACCTTGAGATCCAAAAGCTTTCAAAATATCTCTAAGACAAAAGTCTCCAAAAACCGATAGCCTCCAAACCCAAAAGTCTCCAAAATACAGCTAACACCAAAACATGGAAAACCTGCTACTAGGCTGCCCGTGTGGAAATGATGGGGCACCCAGAGTTTAGAAAGAAACAATAAACTCCGGGTCAGTCATGGGGCAGGTATGAGTAAACAAAAACAGTTGCTTTTAAATAAAACAAGATTTACAAAAGAAAATCCGGTATGTTTTTTGGAAAATGAAACTACCATAGGACCTCCCGCCACATACACAATGCAATCGCAGAATTGGAGGAGATTTCTTCTTATGATAGTCAAATATGCTTGATACGAGAAAAATTCTTTGATATTATTACTAGTGCATAGTGTGAAAACATTTCGAAAATATAATATTAATCTTAGCTAGCATACAACCATTATTGTATGCCTACTATAGCTTCAATGTTTTGTGGCAGGTTACCGCCACGTTGCATGGCAGGTTATACAACTAAAACCATACAGGGCTCATATTGTTTCTTTGGATTTCCAACAAATGGTCAGGCTAAGGAACTTCCTCTGCCACATGGGTACGCCTCTGGAGGGACGTCCCGATAACTTAACCAGTTCTCTGCCAACACAAGGCCGGGTCACCTCTGTAACTAGGTAAGTACCACACGACTATGACATTCCCCTGTCGTTTGCGACCTTTATCCGAGGTCCCTCAATCACAAAGCAACAACCACACAGTAAATGAGATTGCAACAACCACATAGGTAAAGTATCTGGGCTCCATACCATGATACCACCTTTTTCCAGAAGGGAATGACATACCTAAAGGGTGCGACCCTCATAACCTTGCCGCATCTTTCCTGTTTCAAACATTTCCGAGGTGTGAGGTCCGATGAAGTCTCGTCCACAAAGCTACGCTTTACACGAAAGTCATGCTTTGATCACAAATGATCAATAAATGATCATCAACACACATCAACACTTAGCATGCCACACTACCAAATTGGGAGTATATCGCTGATAACCTTCAACTGCATAACCTCTGAGCTCGTACGTCTCAGAGAAGGGTGTTAAGCTAAGAGAATAAATTCTCCGCCACCAACAGATATGTATTTGAAAGAGATCTGCTTTATATCTCAAAGTGTAGTGTTAGACATGCAACTATATAAGTCTGTTCCGGGTTCGATCAGAGCCAAAGGCACTTCGTCCAATAAAGGAAGAAGCCCATGCAAATCCGGGTATCCCCAATTCCGATCGGACTCCCCATCACATGTGGAGATCTCTATACCGGAGAAACTTAGTGCAGAGACATTCGATAGGTTATCCTATCGTTTTCGAAGACACTCGGTCTTCACTACCGTCTTAAATGCTATTAATTTCGTCGTATCATTATTCGGAATGGGTTATAGACACAAAGGTCCTCTCCCGGCTAATCCGAATACTGAGCGCTCAATTTTAAAACACGTGGGTGTATCAATTACAAGGATTCACATTCAGGGTTCGATGTGGGTTTCGGATAACTAACTAGAATCCGACTCCCTGTCGCATCGACGTTTAAATGCCGTTTTACGGGCAAAAGGGGTTTTCACTTACATATAGAAACAAATCACGAATCATAGTTCAGCACAAAGCAATTCACATCACACAGTATCACAACAGAAATATCAATCCAGTACACAACAATTGATGTTGATCAATCATCTTCAACTAAGGTGAATGTGATTTAAGTGAATTAACCACATACTTATTTTATTAATTATTTTAAATCAATAATTAATTATTCTTAACTATGAATCAATTAAATCCTAATTAACTTTATTAATTAACTATTCTTTAATTAATTATCATAATTAAATAAATTCTTAATTGTTAATTAATTAAATTTAATTACTTTTATTAATTAATTATTCTTTAATTAATCAATTATTAATTACCAGGTAATTACAAATCATTATTTGTTTAATCATTATTTAATCATTATAAATAAATTTGGTTTTAAGTTAACACTTGAATATTTGATTAACTTCTTGATTTTTACTAAATTAAATTTAAAGCAATTTTATTAAAAAAAAATATAAATTTGAAATATCTTTGAACTTCATTAATTATTTTAAAAAACATTCCAATACCATTTACTTCTCCTTCCATTAACAAGCTATCATTATTTCATAAGGAATGGATTCAGAAAATTGTTTAAACCTATGTTTTCAAAAATTTCAAAACTGGAATTTGCTGTTTTCTACGTCCAACCCGAGGCCGTCTCGAGTCATTCCTGAGCGAAATTGCTCATTATTTCGAGTTTTACCCAGATTTACCCGTGACAAAAATTTTCCACTAAAATTTGTTTAAGTTTTTAAATCTCCTCGGCACATACGTTAATTCCTTCTAGCAATAACTCGAGCCATCGTTCGAAATTTACTACTGCCACTTCAAGTCACCCTTTTTCTTCCCAAACCCATCAGCACTAATACAAACGATCACCACGTGCACGTGCACCATTGAAGCCGCCACCTCCGGCCTCTAAGATCACCACCAGCAGACCACCCTCGATCCCCTCTTGTTACCCAAACACGAAGAAGCTCAGATTAAACTCGAAAACAAAATCGAGTTGTCTCGATCAAAATAGGCACCGCGGCCATCACCAGAGGATCACCTTGCACGTCCTACGCCGACCATCGTAACGCCTAAAACTTTGGCCACATCTAGCTAGCCTTCCCTACTACAATCTCCCAAAACCCCATGATACTCGAATCACCAGAGGCTCCGCAGTAACCAACATTCCGACCAACCAAAAATTTAGGGTTAAAAACCCAATTCGACGATCTGTAACACCACGATGATCTAACAGCCCATTCAACAATTTTGCAATGATCCCAGACCACCCTGCTAGCCTCCGTCGTGATCGCGAGACAATCTTCATCTCCGATCATCTGAATTTCAATAAAACCCATCTTCCGTTCATTTTTAAATTTCTCAGTGAATATGTTCTTAAAAAATTTGATTTTGCTTCTAAAAATCATCAATTGTAAAAACGTTTTAATTGACATAATTGAAATCAAAGATTATGGTAATCAAATTTTCCAACAGGTTCTGATTTTGCCTGTAATTTCGATTTTTCATGAAATTCTTCGATTTGATTTTCTTAAAACTATTTTTAAGGTTTGAATCATGTAAAAACTAACTGCTTCCCTTCAAATCCTATAGTCTGAAGTGAATCAGAGGAGTGTAGATTGATTTTTTTAGACAGGGTTTCTTTTTTCTTTCTTTCTTGAAACCTAGAAATATACAGAGACGTCTCTGTTTGCATATCAAACACGCATCCACATCAAACATAAATATTCACATGCATGTATATACTTTGCAGTTTAATCTCAAGCCTGAGTCAAACAACACAAAGAATCTAGATTCGCAAAGTTTACTCGCCTTGCAAAGTGTGAACAAAAGCTCCTGACAGTTTCTAAAATAAGGATGGAAGCCTGAATATTTTTTCCTACTTTAATCTTGAAGTTAAATCTACAAAGTTTGTTAATACAAATACTTGCTTAATCTCTGTTGTATTCATTTGCTCACTTCATCAATAACACACAATATTTAATTTACTTATAGTTTTGAATTTTTTATGCAACAGAGAACAGATCTACAGCTTGAACCCAGAAATTTGTTTAGTCTTTAAACTTGATTTTTTTCCTGCAACTATTTGATATAATTTACTTAAATTCTTTCTTTATTACTGAATAAAAAATCCAAATTCAAATTTTCAAAAGAAATTCACCTGCCTTAATTTATTTCAGAGAATCCTTTTACTGTTTCTGGCCAAAACTGAAGCTTTGTTTTTTTTTATAAATCTGCAGTTTGAAACCTTTGTCAAAACTTGATTTTAAAATTACAGATTCACTAAACTATAAAGTTTAAAGTTTACCCGAGAGATGGAATGTAAAACTACTGCTTTGTATGGGAGATGATTCTCAGATTTTTGATTTTTGAATTCAAGAGGAAATTAGCAGTTTTTTCTTTTTTTACCGTTTCCTTTGGTGTTGAGATTTGTGATGCTCAATCTTTTTTTACTATTCTTTCAGAGATTGAGAGGCTAAATAATTGGAAATGGGAAGTTGAAACGTTTTTGTGATTTTTAATTTTTTTCCAATGAACTATATTGAATGCCACTTGTTAAAATCAATCATGAGATCTCAACACATGTTAATTTTTTCTCCATCTCCTTTGTGCATGTCTAACACTTGTAATGTTACAAAGACAAAAGGATTTTTTAAATAATTTTTTATATCATATTCACTTTATAAATAATTATGCCCCTTATTCAGTTGTATATATATACAATGTTAAAAGAAGAAATGTTTTAACCAATCTTTACATTATATAAATTAAACCTTTATGATTTTAAATGCCAATTATTTTTCTAAAACATTTATTTTAAATTTAAATTCAAATTCCAATTCAACTTGAATTATAACCATTTATGTCCATTTATATACTCATACATATACTTGTACAATTTAAATCCAATTTCAATATATACACTTAGACTACTCATATATGCATTATATATACAAAATTTTAATTCAAATGATTTTTAAAACAGTTATGATTTCAATTTTTTTATAAACTCAAAAGAAATTGGTATTTTATTCATATATAATTTATCTCTCATTTTATTTGCTTGAGACTTTTCAATTTATTTTCAAATTAAATTCCAAAAGTTTAAATATATTGCTAATTTAAATTGATAAATTTTTGGGATGTTACAAACAAGCAGTCCTCATGCTATAATGATCAATGGCCTTCAATAATCATCGTCTTCACACATGTCTTCATATTCGAATGTATACATTGGTTCGAAGTGGTTTTTGGATAGGAATTGTCCAAGTCCGACTCCGGTTCCTTCAAAGCCAATTATCGATGTAAAAGATGTTAAGTTCATATATGGATATCAATCATCAATCAATTACTTAATCTTTTATAAAATATCTTTGTTACATATTGTTATCCTAGGTCTGGAATATCACCAAATTGGCTGGAAAGAATGGATAACAGGATTGGAGATCAATCGACAACAAGGTTATGATGGATGTCGACCAAGTTTGACCAAGCTCCGATTGAGGTGAAATTGCTAGGAAATGAAAAGCAAGGCTAGAAAAGGCTATGCTTCAAGTTTCAAGTCAAATGGAGTTCATTTGTTTGAGATATTGATGGATGTGTGCTCAAGTAGATCTTGTTCGTATCGATACCCATGGATACAAACAAGACGTTCGAATCGATCAAAAGCCAAGATCGAGTGGGTTTCGACTCGATGGCCGTGGATATGGATTTGATAGGTACGCGCCCGATGTTTTTTTCGACTCGAGGCAATTGGATTCGACATGATTTCGTATCGATCGAGCCTTATGATCGATGCAAATTAAAGATGCGAGGAAGATGGCCAGAACCAACATGAACACGTTGTTCATATCGATCAAGGAGAGGGTGCAATGTACTTCGACTCGGTACAGGTACGTGTCGATCAAGCAGTGACCGATGTGGTTAGGATTGACACGAAGGGAAGGTACCTAGGTTAGATACGAAAGGAAGAACCGATACAAACGAGTAGATGCTAGATAATGGACGCGAAGTACATCTTGGACATGAACGAGGAGCAAGCATTATTCTAGGGAAGAAGCATTCAACTCGGCACAAAAATGGGATCGAGCCTTGAAGATAGGGCCACGTCACCAACGAGCATGTGCATGGTATCGATACGAGCCAGTATCAATACGAAATAAACCGATACGACTAAAACACCTCATGAACACTCTAATTCGTATCAATAAAAACTTGAGATCTACAAGTCCAAAAGCTACCATATTTTCACAGGAGCTTACTTACAGCCTGAAGAATGTTCATGCCAAATTTCGAGTCGATAGGATCAAATCTTGATCGATACAAAATTCATTCGTATCGATCACGAATCGAGTCGAAATCACCTGAGATCGATTGCATGGGCCCACTCACGTGCCAGAAGAGGTCTCCCGAGATCTGAGCAAGATATTTGCAGCCCACGCCTATAAATAGCATCCCAAAGCCTTCAAAAAAGGGACTTTTGATTCTCCGACGTCCAGACTCTGCCAGATTCACCATTGTACTCGAATTTCACTGTTGTACTAAAGAATTATTGCTGTAATCCACTGTAATCAGCAAGAAAGTCGATAAAAGATTATCTTTTGAAGTGGGCGTAGGCCGGAGATAGCCGAACCACTATAAATCTGGTGTTTCTGTCTACTTCTTTCTGTTTTAAGTTTGTTGTTCTTCATTTTTATTCTCTACATTCTATGATCTGTGTTCATACATTGGTGCTTTCACGATATTTGGGGTTTGTGACCAATTTTGGCGCAAACAAATATAGTCTTTTCAATTTATTCCATTTTCTTTTCAATAGTATAAGGAATCATTAAGCCTCATTTATCAAATCATTTGGTTTATTTAAATCTTTCTTAAATCCTGGAATAATTCCAAACCATTTTCTCTTTTACTTAGGAAAACCTTTGCAAATCATTTATTAAATCTTAATCAAAGATTTTCTTTCTTAACTTTTAACTTAAGGAAAATATTCCCTTTTTATAATATCACTTTCTGAAACATCCATTTAATTTAAAGGATTATTGCAAACTCGCGAATATAATTCCTTTAATAAACTTCTATATTTAACTTATCAATTTAAATTGATTTCAAATTTACAAAACGGTGTTTATAAATTCCAATTATATTTTATACACTTCCATATACAAAATTTCTTTACTAACAAATTCCATTTACATCTCACTTATAAGTCAGAATCCAATTATAGTTTAACTACTTATAAAACTCTTATTTACAAATTCATTCCTTTCAAATCTTATTATTTATAAAATCCATTATAAATTCTTTTCTTAATTTTGCAAACCCATATATAAATTTGATTACAATCCATTTCTAATATTTATAAAACACTTTTATAATTCCATTACTTTTATTTTTAAAATATCAATTTTATAAATCTTGACCATTTATAATAAATTAAAAGAATTTATTTCTTTTCTTTTATCTTAGAAAAAAATTAATTATGATCTTTTAGAGCATCTGGGCTTTCCTTTCGATATGTTTCACTCCTCACCTAAGAAGAGAAAATGTAGGCCAGGTAATTTCAGGGCATTGGTTGCTCCATTCCTAAGCTTAATTAAATACCTTGTTTTATCTTTCCAGATCTTACAGGTGGGACAAATGTACTAGTCGTTTCCGCATTACTCAGTTTGTTATTATATTCAATCTTCTTCACTTATTGTTTAAGTGGTATAAAAATTCCTCTTTTCCATTTATTCAAACTCTCATTAATACTTCCAAATCAACTTTAAATGACTTAGTTATTCTTTTCAAATCATTCACAAAATATATAGGAAAGAATTGCTAAGTTTAAAACTGCAATTCAAAAGTTATTTCAAAGTGCTACGAAATGCGTTGCGAAAAGTGTTTAGCGTTTTAAAAACTATATTCTTCAAAACGACTTTTATATCATTTAGAAATACATATTTTCAACTTATATATATCTTTTAAAACATTTTAACATATTTTTACAATTTTTTTCTTATTTTTAAAACATTAAAATATTAGTTTTAAACTTTGGTCACTTTACTACAAAAACGCGATTTTTTTGGAAAATTGTTTTGGACATATTTAAAATATACAAGACAAATCTTGATTTTCTTCCTTTATTTCTTTAAACATATTTAAATGTTTATAAAATATGTCTAACTCATTTTAAAACTATTTCCAAAAGGTTTAAGCATTCCATATACACCATTTCATTTTCAAAAGGAAAGTAATTTCCTTTGTGCTTATCGACATGTATTAATGTGACTTGGTAACAATCTTATCGAACAATCAATACTTGATGATCACAGCATATATAAGCATCCATTGCAATCATAACACAACATCAAACATGTATATATATAAATAGAGATGCTAAATAGAGTTTCTCACCACAAAATAAAGCGATTAACTTCCTACCAACATTCTAATCAACCAACACTTCACTAATTGATTCCTGCCCCATTAAATACTAGCAAACAACACCCTGTTCCTTCTAATAGCTTGGCCGAGGCTTGATATGGAGGTTGGCCGAAAATATGGAGAAGAAGCGGTAGACCTTTGAACTTGAATTCTTAAAATTAGACCTGAAAAATAGGTCATCTTCTCTCTTGGTTTTGTTTCTCTTACTCTCAAAATTTGAAAAACTTGTTAACTGAAAAATTATTGAAAATTCATTTCTCTTGAATTTAAAAAAACAAACACTTTATTTTTATTAATATTGAAGAATATATGGTCAAAAGAAAAGGTGCTATTCTCGGATTCACAAAAATAAAGCCCGAAAATGTACTTCAAAGAATTAAGTTTCAGGCATAGCAAACCTCAAAACTGAAAAAAGTGATAAACATAAATATTGTAGCCACTAGAATTTATATGGTTTTAAAAAAATAATTTCTAAATTTGGATCAGTTATGATCAAAACAAAACGGCCTATTCTCTGGCTTAAAAATTGGGCCAGAAAATGCACTTGAAATAAGTATATTGTTGACGTATAATAATTTAGAATGAGATAAAGTGGTCAACATTAAAGTTATAGCCACTGGAAAAATACATGATTTGGAAAAAATAATTTTGTATTTTGGTTCTATTTTGAAGAAGTTATGGCCGAGAGAAAAAGAGGTAAAATATGAAGAAAAGAGGGGTACGATTTGAAGAGAATGAACATTGATTTCTTTTGAATATTTTGTAAATATTTTGACACTACTTATTTCTATTTTTTTCTATGGCTTAGAAGCCATTAAATAGAAGAGGAAGAATATAAAGAAGCTTAAGAAAATAATAAGAAGAAATATGAATGAAAGTGAAGAAGGAGGTGGGTATTTATAGAAATAGAAATAAATAGTAATTTACCAAAATAATCTCTTACCAAATTATCAAATCAACCTTACGTCAACCTAAAGCAAACTCCACTTTTTCAAAACTTAAAATCATACTTTCACTCTTACATTATGTCTTAATCCCTTAAGAACAAAGCTAAGTAAAATAATAATTATGTTGGTTCTGATGCGATATTGATTTGATGTTTACTTTTTCTTACTTTTATTAATTCTTACTTTTACTAATGACGTCTCGAAGTTTTCTAAGTAAGCATGCTTAGTTATTAAAATGTGTACGTATATGTTAAAACATGTTAACAAAGGTGTGACAACTTTTAGTTGACAAAACGTTGATTTTCGACAAAACGTTTATGGTCACATTTTGACGTTTTGTTAAACTATTTATCTATGTAAACCAAACTTCAAAATAAATTTATTATCTTTAAATAATTAAAAAATCATATTTTTCTTATAAAATAATGTAAAAAAATATTCAAATCTTTTTATAATAATACGACATCGATTTATCGTATGCGACGAAATTTGTCAATATTTATAAAACAAGTTTTTATATTTATCAAACCTTTATAAATTAAATTAATAATATTATCAAATGAGTTTGATATCGGTTATATATATATATATATTCAAAAGGAATTATTTATCCTTTACAAAAATTTCTCGAATAGTTATCCTACTTTATTGGAATTCGACTTTTGTTAATTTTACAATGGAAATCCAAAATCTTTATTCAATATTAAAAATAATTTTGTCATTCTTATTTATCATATAAAACTTGATTGTTTAAGTTTGAAAATTCTACATTTGAATATTTAAAATAATTAAATATCCCATTTTCAAAGTGTTAAAATTACGGGTCATTACATATGTTGTCGAAAGTAGTTTTATAATGGCTTTCGAAGGGGTTGCCATATTTGTTTTAAAAGAAAAAGGCATTTCGAAAGAATTCCTCTAATTATAAATTAATGCTCTCGAAAGAAGTGGTTCCGACTTAGTCGAAGCCCTATCGCCGATTCTTTTGCCTTTTAAGTATATTGAAGTCATTAATGCCATCGAAAGGTATTGTTTTTCTAAAGCCATATTAAGCTGCTTTCTAAATGCTTTCGAAATGGTTATGTGTTTCGAAGGCAGTGGTTTTGAAAGGGGTTTCGAAACTATTCTTCAATATTTTAAGTGCATGATTTCGACTCTATCGAAAGGAATAATTTCGACGCCATCACAAATCCCCTAATATTTTTATATGATAAAGAATGGTTACGAAAGAGATACATGCTTCTATATATTTTCTTAGACCCAAATGATATTTTTAAAGATAAACCCAATGATGTCGAAAGGGGGACTTTCAATGCTTTAGGAAGAGTTACTTCCAATGGTTTCAAAGCTATGCTTCTAATAATTAATAAGTAACACTTTATTATATTCGAAAGGTTTCGAAAGAAAGAGTTTAAAGGAAAATGCCTAATGTTTTGAAATAAGATATATGCTTTAGAAGGAGGCTATCCAGTAAGGTCGAACGCAAGGTTTCGAAGATTTTGAAAGTATAGTTTTCGAAACAAATAACCTAATCTCATTTAAAAGAAAAACCACGGCATATTAACAAACAAAGTATTTTGAAATGGAATTTATGAAGAAGTCCTAATGGGTTAAAAGAATTAACCAAGTTATATTTTTTACTTCCCCATATATGAATATATTCACTTTATAATAAATCCAAAACTGTACTTTGGAAAAAGGAAGAATAACCAGTTAGGTTGACCTAGTAGTGAATATAAACAAAAAAAAAACAACGGCAGGGGCCAATAAGTTAAAAGTAAGCCCATGAAAACTGTGTAAGGAAAATGATATTGGCAAGGGCCAATAGGTTCATAGTTAACGCATGAAAACTATGTAAAATTGAAGATTGGTTACACAGATTTATAGTAAGCCCATGAAAATTATATCCATATAAGAAAATGCAATATTGATAGATAGTCAGCAGGTTCCTAATTAGCCTAGGAAACTAGGGAAAGTGAAAGATATTGAAAATTATTCAATAGGTTTCTAGTCATCCCATAAAAACTAGAAATGCTATTGGAGTTACCAATAGGTTCATAGTGATCCCATGAAAACTACGTAATTGGACGGGGAGTCCATGTTTAACCGGTTATTAGTCATCCCATGAAAACTATTAGGTTAATGGTAATCCTATAAACTATAATGATGATAGATAATCAAAATGAATAGGGATGGGTAATCCAAAATTGATTCAATTGTTTTGCATATCATCACATAACAATGTTTTGAATTCAATTAATCATTCTGGATGCAGGGACATAGAAAATGGTTTACAAAGTTTTTAAGATACCAGTGAGGGAAAACACGTTCCGCTAAGCGGCGTGGTCTCACTATATATCTAAATGATTTGAAATGGTAGATTACTATTTATACTAGGCTTTATTTTGACTCGAAGTTTACATTTTACCCTTAAACTCTCGGGTACTCAATTAAATTTGAGTAGCTTGGTATTTGAGGTTTTCTGGTAACTCTTATGACGAATAAGCTTCTGGAGTCGTACATGAGGCATGTAGTTATTTGAGTTCTTTCTCATATGATCCTGCTGTGTTATTTCGTTAAGGAAAAGTTGTTTTTTGCCTATAATATACTGTGATCACGAAGGAAGCATCTTCATATGTCGCTCTTGAAGTATATTGTAATAATTTTATTTTTCCGGACTTGGTTAACGTTGTGGGACTATGTAAAGAATGTTGAAATGGTTTTTGGAATGGAATGTGAAAGTTGTTTTGAAATTTTAAACCTTTTTCATATCCATATGCCTCTGGTATATTAATTTATCTAATATTACCATATGTGGTCACCGAGAATTAATAACTATGGATGACTGCAGCATCCGTTAGTTTTGGGTCTCCAAATGGGGATGTTTCATGTTGGTATTAGGATATATGTTTTTGATAATTTAAGTGATTAAAACGTAAATGATTATCAAAACATAATCCAATGAATTAGAAATATAATCGGGTTTGGGTTTACATGATTGTAATGTACTTATATTTGATACATATAGGTTTATATATATATATATAAATATGTAATTCTCATTTTCTCTAAGATCGTTCTTCTATATCTTACTAAGGCTCGCATACAAATTTACGAGAAAGAAGATATGGAAGCAGAAAACAGAAGATGAAATCTACGTGGAGGAAGCACCACAACTGATGGAATTGCTCAACAAAACACCTAGAGGAACTAAGGTGATAGGCTAAAGCTAATGAAAATGCGAAAGCCAATGTGAGTGCTGGGAATCTACTAGTAGATGCGGGGTTGATGTATCAGTTCCTTGCTAATTTGATGTAAGCAGGAACTGCTGGAGTGGCTGGAAATATTGGAGGAGCAAATCCTTTGGTTCTTGTTGAGAAAAATTATGCAAAGCTAAATCGAGACTACACCAGTTTGGGTGGAAAGCTATTTATGGGAACGAAAGATGCTATAGAAGTGGAGAATTGGTTGTTACACCATGAAAGGATTTTCTTCGATTTGGGTTTAGAAGATAAGAAAAAGAGAAGATTGGCCTCTAGGCACTTACAAAGTTCAGCATTTCACTGGTGGAATGATGTGACTATTGGAGTTCCAGAGGAAGAGTTGACTTGGGCTGATTTTTCGAAGGAGATTCGAATAGTAGTTTATTTTTGAAGTTGCCAAGTCAAAATTGATGAGAAAATTTATGGATTTAGTTCAGGAGGGCATGTCAATTATCGAGTATGCAAATAATTTGATGAGCTATCTCGATATAGATACGCTATTGTAGACACTAATATCAGAAAGAATGAAAGGTTCATTCGGAGACTGAGGCCGAGCTTGCTTGGGTGATCCTGACTCATACCTTGATCCCTATATTGTGGTGGTGGAAATTGCCATTCACTATGAAGGGGTGCTTGATATTTGTGCTGGAGAGAAGCCAGTTGAATACCAGGGTCCTTATGGTAAGAAGAGGAAGTTATTCAAAAAGAAAGGAGCCCATAAGGAAGATTCAACTAAGAAGTCAAAAGAAGATTTAGTCTGCTACAAATGTGACAAGAAGGGTCATTTTCTGAATGAGTGCCGGTCAGGCAAGGGGCAGAAGAGGGCTGCGGGTAAGAAACATATCAAGTGCTACAAATATGATTAAGTTGGGCATTACAAGGACCAGTGTCCAGAGCTAGTTAAGGCAGAAAAAAAGAAAGGTTTTTGCTATTGGACCACCTTCTTCTTTCAGACCAACTGCAGCAGATGAGGGCAACAAATTCAAAGTATTCCAATTAGGATCCTATTTGATACCGGTGCATCACATTCATTTATATCCCATAATTTAATTAATAGGTTATGCTAAGAACCCACTTACCCTATTTCTTCCTTAAGGGCTCTGAATCTAATAGGAGGGTATGCAACTCTATGGATAAGTTGTGACCAGATAGAACTTGATTTGTTAGGTAATATGTTTGCATGTAGTCTATATGTTTATGATTTCATAGATTCTGGATCGTTTTGGATATGGATTAGTTGGGTAGATACGAGGCTAGGATATTTTGCCAGGATGGGAAAATATCATTAAGGCATCCAAAAAGTCAGAACCGAATCATCTTCTCAGTAGAGAATTCTGACCGAAGTGTTTGTGTTGTGTTAAGTATCTTGGAAGTAGCGGAGAAGCTAAGTTAGGTTCAAGTTGTAAAATAGTTGCAGATGTATTTGAGCCGATCATAGGACTACCACCAAAATGAGCTATTATATTTTGAATAGATCTTGTGCGACGAGATGAAGCTGTTAGTAGACCACCTGGCAGGATGACACCGACTGAAATGAAAGAATTGAAGGTGCAGCTAGTGGATCTAGAACGAAGGAATTTTATTAAACCAAGCAGTTTGCCTTGGGGAGCGGCCGCGGTTTTCGTGAAGAAGCTAGATGGGTAGTTGAGGATATGCATCGACTATCGCAAGCTCAACGAAAGGACGATTAGGAATAGATATCCTTTTCCATGGATTAACGATCTGTTTGATTGGTTGAGTGGAGCCAAAGTGTTTTCCCATTTTAATTTGGCGACGTCGTTCCATCAGTTGAGAGTGGCAGAGGATAGTATTCCTTTGATAACATTTCGAACTAGGTATAGTGCGTACGAGTGGTTAGTGAAGCCATTCAGATGGACGAATGCACCTGCTTTCTTCGTGCACTTGATGAACCGAGTTTTTCGGGAATACTTGGCTAGGTTTTTGTTGGTATTCATAGATGACATTTTAGTGTACTCAAAAGATGAGAGAGGGCACGAGGACCATCTGAGAGTAGTGCTTGAGACGCTAAGACGGCATCAGCTAAAGGCGTAGTTTTCTAAATGTCATTTTTGGAAGAAGGAGGTTAAGTTTCTTGGTCATGTAGTTTCAAAGGAAGGTTTGGCAGTAGATCCATTTGAGATCGAAGATTTCAATAATCGAAGGAGACCAGAGACAGAACCAAGATTAGAAGTTTTGTCGGACTTGCTGGCTATTACTGGAGATTTATCAAAGATTTTTCGTGGATAACAGTACCTTTGACTAAGTTGACTAGGAGGATGTGATGTTCCTTTGGTCGGACAAATGTGAGGAAGGGTTCCTTAAGTTAAAACATTTGTTGACCAACACGCCAGTGTTAGTTGTTTTAGATGGAAACCAGGGGTTGATGGTGTACACTGATGCATGTGGAATGTGATTGAGAGCTGTGTTGATGCAGAGTGGTAAAGTTATTGCTTATGCTTCTCGATAGCTTAGACCGCATGAGGTGAGATATCGTACTCATGATTTGGAGTTGGCTGCGGTGATTTTCGACTTGAAGATTAGGAAACATTATCTTTTAGGGGACAGATTTGAGCGGTACACTGATAATAAGTTCTTAAGATATTTATTCTTAGAAGGAATTGAATATGCGACATCAGAGGTGGCTGGAGTTTTTGGCTGCTTATGATTTTGGTATAAAATATACTCCTAGGAAAGGAAATAAGGTAGTGGACGCCATTAGCAGGAAACTTCAAAATGTTGTGATATCCCGGAATTTTGGACAATATAAATTTAATAATCTGTGTTTAAATTTAAATTGATTTGACAATTTTTGTAAAGAAATTTAAATTGATTCAATAATTTTCTTTTATTTAATAATTAATTAGTGAATTTATCTTTTAATCAGCTAATAAAACTGTTTTCTATTTATAATATGCATATATATATATATATATTTATATATATTTTAAATAGATAAGTTTGGTTTTAAATTTAAATTAGTATAGCATATTTTCTAATTATAATATTTTGAAATTGGGAAAATTATGATTTATTTTTTATTTAAGCTTTTCAAAGCTATTTAATAAAATAACTAAATGATTTTAAAAATATAAGATAAATGTTTTATTTGTTTAAAATATATTTTGACTTAAGTTTGAATATTAAAATAAGTTATAAAAATGTTTGTTTTATTCTTTTTAAAATATTGATTAATAATTATGATTTGTAAATTAGAAATGAAATTTAAAATACAATTTATAAATGAAACATTTATTCATTTAAATAACAAATAAGTTATAACCTCTTTCATAAATTTATTTAAATTGATAAAAATATTATTTAAATGATTGATTTGTATATTGTTTTTATTTATAATTATAATTGGTTTATTCTTTAATTATTATCTACATACATAACTAAGTATTAAAACTAATTAACTAAGTTTAAACTTTCATTAACCTTAATTATAAATACTAATTAATTAAAGATACATGTGTAAACATCTTAGGATCTAGTATAACAAATGTAAGCATCTTAGAACACAATTAACATGTGTAATTTAAACACACAAGGATATTAACAAGTGCAAGATTTAAGACATGTGCCAAATTTTTATTTTTTTTGATTTTAAAATAAATCATAAAAAAATTATATAAACCTACATTTTCCCATTTCTTTCCTTTTCTCATCTTCATTTCTTAATTAAGAAAATTCTTCCAGCTGAACCCCCTTTTTTCTCTAAACAATCTGCAAAACCATTTTCATCTTCAATCAAAAAAAAATTCTCTAATCATACTCATGCAAAATCAAATGCATAGCAAATCTATTCATCAAATATTTTCTGCATTCAACTCTTCAAAAATCTGGAAAAATCATCTTCAAAAACCCTTGTTCAAATGCATATTCCTGATCCATTTTCAAAAGCAAAATTTCTGTAACACATTCTCCTCAAAACAAAAAGCTTCTACATCATTTTCATTTTTCTCTTCAACCTCAAATGTTTCCTGTATTTTTTAAAAAAACCTGGGATCTAAAGCAACTTAAGCTACCTACATGCATTTCTTCAAATATCTAGAAGCTCATGCAACCTGTGGTCAAGTTGAATCATCTAAATCAAACAAGCACTTCAGATTTAAGTGATGCAAGGCATTTTAAGGCAAGTTTTCAAAAGATTCAAGAACTTTTTCAAGCCTGAAACTGTGCTCTGCTCATCTAAATCAGTGAGTAACTTTTCAAACTTAAAAGCTTAAGTATTTTAAACCTGATGCATGTTTATATTTTTAAATTTTAAATGATTTGTGTGTAAATTGAAGTGCATTTCTGTGAATTAATGTGTGATGCGTATGGATATAATATGCCGTTGTATAAGCTTCTGACAGTGTTTAGTTTTTTACAGTATGGATTTTGTTAAAATCCATTTCCCTCTTATAATAATCTTTGTAAATATTTATACTTCAATTCAAACCTGATTGTTAGTACATAAAATAAGGTTTTAAAAATTTATATATGTTAGATATTTCTGTAATGACTGGAAATAAATAACAGAGTAAAAAAAATTGTATAAGTAAAAATTTCAAACTATATGATTTGAAGTTTCAGGGTTATAATCTGAAACCTCATACAAGATTATGATTTTTAAAAACAATATTACAGTTTTTAGTGTAAATTCCAGAGAGCAGTTCAAATTTCTCTGTATTTTACATTTTGGGGTAGCACAGATGATTTATGTGTTCGATTGAGTTGAATTTATTTCTGGAAGTGGTGGAGTTATTAGGGATAAGGAGTAAATTTTCAGATTTGGTTGTATTACATTTTGGTGATGATAGTTGTGAATTTAAGTTTAGAACCCTAGTTCTACTGGATTTGATAGAATTGAACTTTTCGGCATCTATAATTGATCGAGTGGCTTAGGGTCTTGGTTTCTGGAAGAGGATGGGTTGTCGACAACGTCGCCGGAATTTCAAAGGTGATGGTGGTCGGAGTTTCGAGGAGGGACGTTGATAGGTTAAAGTGTTGGGTCACTGTGTTATTCCAGGTTTAAGACCTTTGTCTCGATTTTGATTTCGATCACTGATCGATGGGGTTGGTGTTAGGAACTGAGTTGATGATGTTTTGATGACAACAACCTTATACAGTTATTATACTTTACTTTATAAAATATATACTAACATTTCCATATATATATATATGTATATAGGAAGTATATGCAGGTATCATCGAAGACTGATCAGTATAAAGACTCAAGCATCAAGATGAAGATTAGAGATTCAAGATTCAAGACTCTAGAGAATCAAGATTTCAAGACCTCAAGATAAGTGTCTAGTATTTTGTTAAAACTTCATAATAGCACTCTCATCTTTCTTCTAATTTTCTTTTGGGATGGAACCCAATTTCTATCGAAACCAGTGGCTTACAAACCCACGACAAGTAGCTTACAAACCTACGACAAGTGTCTTACAAACCCACGAAAATCAAAATCATTTATACTACTTTGTACAAGTTCTCGAGTCCTATGGAGGAGCTCTGTAGGTAGGTTCTTGCAATTTCAGTTTGAATAGATTTTTCAAAATGTTTTTAATTCTGTTTTCAAAATGTTTTAGCTTTCAAAATCATGTTTTCAAAAATATTTTCAAACTTTGTTTTAGCCTTGAAATATTCCTTTATTCTGATTTTAAAAACTTCTATTTTTAAAACATCAAAACTTATTATGATTTTAAATATTACTTATATAATTGACGGTCTATATCAATTATATATATATATATATATATATATATTTAAAATAATGTTCTATATTCATTCTCTATCTCAAAATATTGTTTAAACACTTTACTTTGCTTCAGAGAAGTTTCTACTTGTTTTAAATTCAATTGTCTTTACAAAACAACATCTTTATAATTTTGAACTAAGGGATGTCGACTTAAGGGGATACCCCATGTCGACATGGTGACAGTTGGATTCAAAATTCAATTTTCAAAAGAAGTGTCCATTCGTTCGAAAACCTTTCGCCAATGGTTATGACTTTTGTACATCTATATAAAGGCTTCCAAAACGAATTTTTTTAACAACTACTTTCTTATTTTCTTCACTCTTTCTTCTCCACCATTCCATATCCATAAACTTCATATTTTCAAGATCGTTCCATCATTCTGCCAAATTCTCAATAGGAAATCATTTAGATACTCTCTCTATTTGATTCTCCATCATTCTACTAAAGATCAAAGTGCTATTCAGAGTTATAGGATTAATTTGTATTCAAAAAGTCCATAGAGTCTATCCATTCAAATGGATTGTTAATAGAAACTATTAGGGTGATCTTATGTCCCGAAAATCAAGAGAGTTTACTCGAGACTCGGAGATAGGAGGGTTCCTCAAGGCCTTAGAAATTGAGGGTTGTAATTTGGATATTGGCTTATAAAAATTTGTACAAGGATATTGCCTTGGTGCAGAACTGGATGTAGGAGGATTCCGAACCAGTATAAAATCCGGTGTGTTCTTTCCTTTTACTTGCTTTACTTTACTATTTGCATTTGTTATATGTTCTGTGATCATTCTGTATTAGAATTCTGTTTAGATTTGTGTTGAAAGTTTTAATTTAGTCATATAGTTCATATATTCTTTAAAACACTATTCATCCCCCTTCTAGTATTATTTCTGCCTTAAGATCCTTAATCCGCATCCCTAACAATTGGTATCAGAGCATTGATTTTCATTGTTTTCATAATCTGAAACTTAAAAAATATAAAATTGGCATTTTTTGAAAATTGTGTTAAAACTGTTTTGAATCTATGCATTTCATCAAAGTATCATAAGTCTGCATATAGTTATTTTGAAAAATCAAGTTATCTACCGAATTGGTGTGTTATGCAGGGACAGACATGTTATATGGCTTTTGACGAATCAACACCCAATGGACAAACTGTGCAAATTGAGAAAGATAAATGGATACTTGATTGTGGCTGTTCGAGGCACATGACTGGAAATCCCGAGATACTCAAGGACATTACTTATCAAGATGGTGGATTAGTCAATTTTGGTGACAACTCTAAAGGATATGTGGTTGGCGTCGGCAATGTCGGTAACTCAAAACTTTACTTATTTCTGATGTTTTATTTGTTAGGAACTTAAAACATAATCTGCTTAGTATAAGTCAACTTTGCGATAAAGGTTTTAAAATTAAATTTGGAAAAGATAAATGTCACATCGAAGATGATAAGTCTAATATAATTTTTGAAGGTATTAGGAAGAAAAATATTTATATCCTTAGTATGAAAATTTCAAATGATAATCTATGTCTTTTGGCTAATACAAGTGACCCTTCGATTTGGCATAAAAGATTTGACCATTTGAATTTCAAATTATTATCTAGGATATCAAAACTTGACTTAGTTAGAGGTCTACCCAAGTTAAACTTTAAAGTAGATAATATTTGTGATGCTTGTCAATTAGGAAAACTTAAGAAAATTCATTTAAATTAAAAGATGCTATTTCTACCTCTAGTCCTCTAGAATTACTTCATTTAGATTTATTTGGTCCATCTCAAGTTCAATCAATTAACCATAGTAAATATGTTTTTGTTATAGTAGATGATTATTCAAGATATACTTGGACAATCTTTTTAAAACATAATTGAACAACGTGGAAACTTTTGTCTCCACTACCCCAGTTGTTCGATTCATAAGTCTCCTATAGTTAAGGATCGCCATTAAAGCGTACTTTCATTTTATTCTTTGTTTTAAATTGTTTTGTTTGTTCGTGTTTATGTATGTTCTTATATATGTTGTAATAACTAAAATGTGTTCAATTATACTCATTGTTTCATGCTTGTTCTATACATATTATTTGTTCATACTAATCATTCTTGAATTCTTTAGTAGTTAATAGTTTTTGCTGATGACAAAGGGGGAGAAAGTTATAAAAATATATGTGCTTGGTGTAAGGGGGAGTCATGGAATAAAGGGGAGTTGTAGTTTTAAGAAGAAGTCACGGAGTAAGGGGGAGTTATGGAGAGTTATGGTATGGTAAGAATATTTTATAAGTAAAGGTTGTCATCATCAAAAAGGGGGAGATTGTTAGGAACTGAGTTGATGATGTTTTGATGACAACAACCTTATACAGTTATTATACTTTACTTTATAAAATATATACTAACATTTCCATATATATATATATATGTATATGTATATAGGAAGTATATGCAGGTATCATCGAAGACTGATCAGTATAAAGACTCAAGCATCAAGATGAAGATTGGAGATTCAAGATTCAAGACTCTAGAGAATCAAGATTTCAAGATCTCAAGATAAGTGTCTAGTATTTTGTTAAAACTTCATAATAGCACTCTCATCTTTCTTCTAATTTTCTTTTGGGATGGAACCCAATTTCTATCGAAACCAGTGGCTTACAAACCCACGACAAGTAGCTTACAAACCTACGACAAGTGGCTTACAAACCCACGAAAATCAAAATCATTTATACTACTTTGTACAAGTTCTCGAGTCCTATGGAGGAGCTCTATAGGAAGGTTCTTGCAATTTCAGTTTGAATAGATTTTTCAAAATGTTTTTAAATCTGTTTTCAAAATGTTTTAGCTTTCAAAATCATGTTTTCAAAAATATTTTCAAACTTTGTTTTAGTCTTGAAATATTCCTCTATTCTGATTTTAAAAACTTCTATTTTTTAAAACATCAAAACTTATTCTGATTTTAAATATTACTTATATAGTTGACGGTCTATATCAATTATATATATATATATATATATATATATTTAAAATAATGTTTTATATTCATTCTCTGTCTCAAAATATTGTTTAAACACTTTACTTTGCTTCAGAGAAGTTTCAAATTGTTTCAAATTCAATTGTCTTTACAAAACAACATCTCTATAATTTTGAACTAAGGGATGTCGACATAAGGGGATACCCCATGTCGACATGGTGACAGTTGGATTCAAAATTCAATTTTCAAAAGAAGTGTCCATTCGTTCGAAAACCTTTCGCCAATGGTTATGACTGTTGTACATCTATATAAAGGCTTCCAAAATGAATTTTTTTAACAGCTACTTTCTTATTTTCTTCACTCTTTTTTCTCCACCATTCCATATCCATAAAACTTCTTATTTTCAAGATCGTGCCATCATTCTGCCAAATTCTCAATAGGAAATCATTTAGACACTCTCTCTATTTGATTCTCCATCATTCTACTAAAGATCAAAGTGCTATTCAGAGTTATAGGATTAATTTGTATTTAAAAAGTCCATAGAGTCTATCCATTCAAAAGGATTGTTATTAGAAAGTATTAGGGCGATCTTGTGTCCCGAAATCAAGAGAGTTTACCCAGACTCGGAGATAGGAGGGTTCCTCAAGGCCTTAGAAATTGAGGGTTGTAATTTGGATATTGGCTTATAAAAATCTATACAAGGATATTGCCTTGGTGCAGGACTGGATGTAGGAGGATTCCGAACCAGTATAAAATCCGGTGTGTTCTTTCCTTTTACTTGCTTTACTTTACTATTTGCATTTGTTATATGTTCTGTGATCATTCTGTGTTAGAATTCTGTTTAGATTTGTGTTGAAAGTTTTAATTTAGTCATATAGTTCATATATTCTTTAAAACACTATTCACCCCCCTCTAGTGTTATTTCTGCCTTAAGATCCTTAATCCGCATCCCTAACAATTGGTATCAGAGCATTGATTTTCATTGTTTTCATAATCTGAAACTTGAAAAATATAAAATTGGCATTTTTGGAAAATTGTGTTAAAACTGTTTTGAATCTATGCATTTCATCAAAGTATCATTAATTTGCATATAGTTATTTTGAAAAATCAAGTTATCTACCGAATTGGTGTGTTATGAAGGGACAGACATGTTATATGGCTTTTGACGAATCAACACCCAATGGACAAACTGTGCAAATTGAGAAAGATAAATGGATACTTGATAGTGGCTGTTCGAGGCACATGACTGGAAATCCCGAGATACTCAAGGACATTACTTATCAAGATGGTGGATTAGTCAATATTGGTGACAACTCTAAAGGATATGTGGTTAGCGTCGGCAATGTCGGTAACTCTAAAACTTTACTTATTTCTGATGTTTTATTAGTTAGGAACTTAAAACATAATCTGCTTAGTATAAGTCAACTTTGCGATAAAGGTTTTAAAATTAAATTTGGAAAAGATAAATGTCACATTGAATATGATAAGTCTAATATAATTTTTGAAGGTATTAGGAAGAAAATATTTATATCCTTAGTATGAAAATTTCAAATGATAATCTATGTCTTTTGGCTAATACAAGTGACCCTTGGATTTGGCATAAAAGATTTGGCCATTTGAATTTCAAATTATTATCTAGGATATCAAAACTTGACTTAGCTAGAGGTCTACCCAAGTTAAACTTTAAAGTAGATAGTATTTGTGATGCTTGTCAATTAGGAAAACTTAAGAAAAGTTCATTTAAATTAAAAGATGCTATTTCTACCTCTAGTCCTCTAGAATCACTTCATTTAGATTTATTTGGTCCATCTCAAGTTCAATCAATTAACCGTAGTAAATATGTTTTCGTTATAGTAGATGATTATTCAAGATATACTTGGATAATCTTTTTAAAACATAATTGAACAACGTGGAAACTTTTGTCTCCACTACCCTAGTTGTTCGATTCATAAGTCTCCTATAGTTAAGGATCGCCATTAAAGCGTACTTTCATTTTATTCTTTGTTTTAAATTGTTTTGTTTGTTCGTGTTTATGTATGTTCTTATATATGTTGTAATAACTAAAATGTGTTCACTTATACTCATTGTTTCATGCTTGTTCTATACATATTATTTGTTCATACTACTCATTCTTGAATTCTTTAGTAGTTAATAGTTTTTGCTGATGACAAAGGGGGAGAAAGTTATAAAAATATATGTGCTTGGTGTAAGGGGGAGTCATGGAATAAAGGGGAGTTGTAGTTTTAAGAAGAAGTCACAGAGTAAGGGGGAGCTATGGAGAGTTATGGTATGGTAAGAATATTTTATAAATAAAGGTTGTCATCATCAAAAAGGGGGAGATTGTTAGGAACTGAGTTGATGATGTTTTGATGACAACAACCTTATAAAGTTATTATACTTTACTTGATAAAATATATACTAACATATCCATATATATATATATGTATATAGGAAGTATATACAGGTATCATCGAAGACTGATCAGTATAAAGACTCAAGCATCAAGATGAAGATTAGAGATTCAAGATTCAAGACTCTAGAGAATCAAGATTTCAAGATCTCAAGATAAGTGTCTAGTATTTTGTTAAAACTTCATAATAGCACTCTCATCTTTCTTCTAATTTTCTTTTGGGATGGAACCCAATTTCTATCGAAACCAGTGGCTTACAAACCCACGACAAGTAGCTTACAAACCTACGACAAGTGGCTTACAAACCCATGAAAATCAAAATCATTTATACTACTTTGTACAAGTTCTCGAGTCCTATGGAGGAGCTCTGTAGGAAGGTTCTTGCAATTTCAGTTTGAATAGATTTTTCAAAATGTTTTTAAATCTGTTTTCAAAATGTTTTAGCTTTCAAAATCATGTTTTCAAAAATATTTTCAAACTTTGTTTTAGCCTTGAAATATTCCTCTATTCTGATTTTAAAAACTTCTATTTTTAAAACATCAAAACTTATTCTGATTTTAAATATTACTTATATAATTGACGGTCTATATCAATTATATATATATATATATTTAAAATAATGTTTTATATTCATTCTCTATCTCAAAATATTGTTTAAACACTTTACTTTGCTTCAGAGAAGTTTTAACTTGTTTTAAATTCAATTGTCTTTACAAAACAACATCTCTATAATTTTGAACTAAGGGATGTCGACATAAGGGGATACCCCATGTCAACATGGTGACAGTTGGATTCAAAATTCAATTTTCAAAAGAAGTGTCCATTCGTTCGAAAACCTTTTGCCAATGGTTATGACTTTTGTACATCTATATAAAGGCTTCCAAAACGAATTTTTTTAACAACTACTTTCTTATTTTCTTCACTCTTTCTTCTCCACCATTCCATATCCATAAAACTTCATATTTTCAAGATCGTGCCATCATTCTGCCAAATTCTCAATAGGAAATCATTTAGATACTCTCTCTATTTGATTCTCCATCATTCTACTAAAGATCAAAGTGCTATTCAGAGTTATAGGATTAATTTGTATTCAAAAAGTCCATAGAGTCTATCCATTCAAATGGATTGTTATTAGAAAGTATTAGGGCGATCTTGTGTCCCGAAAATCAAGAGAGTTTACCCCAGACTCGGAGATAGGAGGGTTCCCCAAGGCCTTAGAAATTGAGGGTTGTAATTTGGATATTGGCTTATAAAAATCTGTACAAGGATATTGCCTTGGTGCAGGACTGGATGTAGGAGGATTCCGAACCAGTATAAAATCTGGCGTGTTCTTTCCTTTTACTTGCTTTACTTTACTATTTGCATTTGTTATATGTTCTGTGATCATTCTGTGTTAGAATTCTGTTTAGATTTGTGTTGAAAGTTTTAATTTAGTCATATAGTTCATATATATGCTTTAAAACACTATTCACCCCCCCTCTAGTGTTATTTCTGCCTTAAGATCCTTAATCTGCATCCCTAACAGTTGGTGTATGGTTGGCCTGAGGGGACAATTGACGATTGCGGGAAGGTCGCGGAGTTGACCTAAGGTGGCCGGCGTTGTTGTACATGTGCACAGGGGATGATGGGTTATGTTGGGGAAGGGTTGGATTGGGTATTTAGAGGCCTCAGGATTGTCTAGGGTAAATCGAGTTTTAACTCGAAGCTGTTTTGTTTTTGACTCGAAGTAATACTAAGGTGGCTCGAGTATAACAATTGTTTCAGGTTTTATTAGAAACAAATCCTGTTTCAGTTTTTTAAATTTTTTTGAAGAAAAAGTTTAAATGCAAATTAGAATTTGAACTAAGTTTAAACCCTGAATTTAAATATGAATTCAAATGTTTTGAATCTTGGGTTTTGAAATAATTTGAATTTCTGAAAATTTAAGTTTGGTTTTAAGTAAAAACAGAAACCTGTTTTCTATTTTTAAAATTAAAAGAAAGTATTAAATGCAAACAAGAAATTTAAACCGAGTTTTGAAAATCTGAAGTCGAATATGAATTCAAATTAGATTGTCTGAGATTTGAAATAATTTATGTTTTTAAATTTAAATTTGATTTTAAAACTTATAAGTGTAAAAGCATATGTGGCTTTGAATTTTAATTGGAAGTTTAAAATTGTAAATTAGAAATTTAAAATGAGTTTAAATCTGGGTTTCAAATCTGGAATTTAATTTAAACTTCAGTTTTTAAAATAAGATAAGTTTAAATTTAAATTGTTTAATTACATTAGAAAGGTTAAATGAATTGAATTTTTAAAAGGAAGATGTAAAATGTAAATAAAGCCTTAAAGATTTAAGTTAGATCTGGAATAAGGTTCAAGCTGTATTTCAGTTTTGAAATTTAAAAGTAAATTTTAAATTGAATTTGTTTTTTTAAATAACCTGGAATGTTAAGTGCGTTTTTAAATTGATTTGAATTTGAATTGAATTGGGATTTAAATTCTTTAAAACGTATTTTAAAAAGTGGATGTTGCTTTTAACATATGAGATAAAAAGGTTTTGAATTATTTTTAAAACCTGGTTTAAGCTAAATTTGTATCTTAAGTTTAATATGGAATTAAAGTGAAATTTAAAGTACACTTGAAAACAACGTGTTCTAAATACTTTAAATAAGTAAGAAATGTTTTCTTAAATTAGAACTTGAGAATTTGGATTCATTTAAATTATTAAGTTAATCTAATGGGTAATTAATTATTTAATTAATTTATAATATGGATGATTAATTAAGTGATTAAGAATTTTTAAATTTGATTAATTAAGACTTAAGATTAATTAATTAAGGTTAATTAATAAGTAATTAGGGATTATTAATTAAATTTTAATTAATGATTTAGAATTGGTTAATCAAGTAATTAAGGATTAATTAAGATTGTAATTAACACTTAATTAATTAATAATTAGAGATTAATAAAATTGTAATAAAATATTAATTAAATTATAACTAATAATGGTTTATTTGAATTAATTTCTTAATAAAGTAATTAAGAATTGTTGATGGAGGTCATTAACTTAAGATTATTTAACAGTTAATTAATGTGATTAATTTTAATAATTAATTAGATTAATTAATTAATAATAGTCATTTGTGAAATGGTTTATGTTTAATTACCTAATAGAAGTAATTAATGAATTAATTATTTAAATGTAATTAATTGTGTTAATGTGATTAGTTAGATTAATTAATTAAGTTTATTTAATTTAAACACTTGATTGGATAATAATTACTTAATGTAATTAATGGGTTTGTAATTACTTAGGGGAGTAATTAATTGATAATTACTGGATGTAATTAAAGATGTTTAATGATGAAAGTAATTAATTTATGGAATGAGTAATTAAGGGTAGTTAATTACTGGATTGTTATTAATCAGGGGTGATTAATATATGTGAGGTTTAATTGAAGATTAATTACTTAATGTAATTAATTTATATAGAGAAATTGATTAAATGTAGTTAAAAATCATTAATAAATAAAATTAATGATGAATTAATTTATTAAGGAATAATTAATAAATGTAGTAATTAATAAAGGGTTGATGTAATTAATTTTAATTATTAATTACTTATGTAATTAAAAGTTAATTATTGTAAGGGTTAGGTATAATTAACTTGTGTAATTAATTTAAAGGCCAATTACTTATTGTAATCAGGGAATTGTTAATCAGTAATGATTAATTGAAAATAACTAATGAGATGGTGATTATTTAATTGATTTGTAATCAATTAATGGTTAAGTTAAGCAGGATTATAGTGATGAAGTAATTAATTTAATTCATTTTAAATTAATTAGAGATTAAGTAATTAATTTAATTCATTTTAAATTAATTATAGATGGTGTGATCATTAAATCATTGCTTATGTATGAATGATTGATATTGGTTGCCTTGTATGGTTTGTAATCTCAGCTATGAGATGAGTAATGTTATATGATATGGATGCATTGGTTACATTGTGATGATAATATGGATTATCTGTTTATGATATGAATTATCTGTTGATGATGATAATGTTGATTATCCATTGTGATGTGAATTATCTATCTATGTGTAAATAGATAATGAATTGAATTGTTTTAAACTCTAAAACAACTTGGCCTTAAAAGACACGTTTTGGATTTCGATGAGACCGGGATCGGGTTTCCATATTTGGATATCCGAAAACCACATCGATCCAAATTAACGTTAGGTCGTGAATCTAAGGCGAAGATGAAGATTCAGAGTTCAAGGGTTATTGTCGTTAACTCTGAGGGTGATACCAAAATGAGTGTAATGAGATAATGCCTTCGGTTTCGTTCAAACCCGGAACGAACTTGTATGGATTGAATGCTTTCAGAACATCGTTAGGTGGACGATGAGCGTTCTAAGTGATATGTCCTATAAAGGTAATCGTAGCCTCAAGCCTCATCAACCGGGAATGGCTAAAACAGGGGAGGTGCAGCAAGGCTAAGTGGGTCATGCCCAAGTAGGATGAGATTTACCCCTGTCTAGATGTCCCTTTATCTTCGGCTGGTGGTGCGGTTGCTGATCACAACTGCGGGGTGGTCTTGTTCAGAACTGTTCAGTAAGGAATGGTTCCGGTCTTGTGTTGCAGGGGAGCGGGCGTACTCCTCGGTACGGTGATCTAGGCCACGTACTGTGACGGGTGGTGCCCCGGTAGCCCTGCCATTGTATGGAATCCAAAATCCAATAAGTGCCCTCGGTTTTGATTGTATTGCCCACTTTTGTGGCTAGTAGCTGGAATTTAATAAATGTAACAATTTCGGCTATTTCTTATTTACTTGAAAACCCCAGACCTATTATAATATCAATGGATTTCCTATCAAATGTTTTGGTTAGCGTAAGGTAAAAACTTTTCCATGTTTATGTGTGGGAAGTCTTACGTGATACCTTTTCTTTTCAAAGGTTTTTCAAAGTTAAGCAACTTTAACCTGTTACTCACACCAAACCCATGTCTGACCCGGAGTTTATTTCTGTTTTTCTTAAACTCTTGGGTACTCAAATTTTTACGAGTAGCCAAGGGATTCAGGTTAGCTTTGATGAATTGTGGAGGAGCAAATGGAGCAGGAGGCTTCTGCGTGTAGATATATAGTTTCCGCTGTGTTGGTATCTCTGAGTGTTTTCTGTATTGAGTTGTAATAACTAGACAAGTGTTTATAACTGTCTAGTATGTGTTGTATTGTCTGTGTAACTCTGATATTTGTTGTGTACTATGTAATACTTATATTATTAATACAATTTATTCGTTTCGCTGTTGAGATTCTGTTGTTTCTTCTTTCTTTTCTCTTTCCTATCCCTTTCTTTCTTCAAGATGATGCGATTTTTCTGGGAGTATAAAGTCGGGTCATCTCAGTTGGTATCAGAGTGCTAGGTTGAGCGAATACCTAGACTCTGGAGTGGTGTCTTTCTTTAGAGTGCGTATTTGTATTTTTAATATATATTTTATATTTCTACCTATTTGTTGGATTACCCGTTCAGTTTTTCCAATATAAGTTATAAAGTTAGATAAGGTAGTGGTGTGTGAACACGACTACTACCGATGGTTGGAGTTGAACGTTTGAGGTTGGAAGTGTATTTGTCGAGACTGTAGACATAATACCGTCTCGAGTGAGCTTTGCTTGGCGTAAGGATTTCATCGATCTCTGAAGGAAACCTGTTAAGGTTCGGAGTTCATCTTTGAAGTGCAGAGTTGGATGAGTTGAGTTTGGATCTGTCGGTAGGGCAGAAGCAAGCGAGTGATGGTGTCTTGATACCTCAGGAAGTAGTAGCTGCGTGATGAGATGCGGTGACTATGGATGTTTCCGAAGATGTTTCTTTGGAACAAGAGTAAGGAAGTGTGTCTGTTTCGGTGATGTGGCTAAGTCCAGCAGGGTGTTTCTGTTTGCTTTGAGGTCCGAGTTTCTCGAAGAGCTTTGGATTGGGAATTCTTTGGTTTGGTGTTAGCGAAGCAGCTCTGAGTGTTCTGTGATTGGTAGGAAGTCTTCTGGCTGAGTAGTTTTTCTGAAGTGGAGTTCAGAAGCAGCAGTATGGATCCATTTCTTCGATGGATTGGCTAGGCCAGCATAAGCTGTTCTGATTGGTTGAGAGAGAGCAGTTTCTTTGGATATTAGGCTGGGGTGAACGCAAAAGTGACTTGCGATAGTTGAGTGTTCTCTTGAGTTGTTGGAGATTTTCCGGATGTCTTCAGGGAAGTCATAGGTTTTTCCGCATCTGAAGATCGAGTTTTCTTATCGATTTGGATTCCAGGAGTGGTATCGGTGGTTCAGTTAGTAGAAGGATGGTTCCTTGAGATAGAAGTTGGTGAAGCAGCTCAGGTTTCGGAGGAACTTCTGAGTTTTCTTAGTGGATCCGTTGAACCATATTTCTGGGAAGTGTTGTCTAGTCTGTGCTCGTGTTCTTCATCAGCATGTTCTTCTACTTCGGATCAGAGTTGTGCAACGGAAGCAGTTTGGGGGTGCATCTGTTTTTTTTTTGGGACAAGGAGAAGTTGTTCTGTCTTCTGTTGTTTGTGGAGTAGAGTTGTGTTCTTGGTTTTGGATTGATCTTGAGGAGATCATTGTGTTGGGTTGTTTTGACCCAGTCTGTTCTAGAGGAATCAGCAAGAGTTGAGCTGATCAGGAGGGATGTTGATAGCCCAGGATCGTCCGAAGAATTTTATGGATAAGAGGCAGAGGAATTTGGACTCCAGAGTCGGAGATTGGGTTTTGGATAAGTTTTTCTCTGATCCATGGTGCTATAAGTTTTGGTAAGTCTGGGAAGCTAGCTTCGAGATGTTTTGGGTTTCTTTTGTGTTTTGGTAAGATAAGTGTTTTGTTTTTCAGAGTTGAATTGCCAGTTTGGATAACTGGGATTCAGTGTGTTTCACGTATATCTGAGGGAGTACGTGTATGATCTATCTTTGGTTTTGGAACCAATGGTTCAGGAGGTTTGGTCGTTGAGTCAGACTCGTTTGTAGTCTGATATCTTGTTTTGAGTTGTGGATATAGATGAATAAGAGCTCTGTAGCTTAGTAGTATTGATTGTTTGGATTCTATTGAGCGGGTATCTCGATATTTATACCGGGAAAACTCGAGGAAGTTCTATCCAAAATTTTGTCTGGATAATTAGATTTGTTTTGATTGTGTGAATAGTTGCTTTGGTTGTTAGAATATGATTAACATATGCTGTATTTTAAAATAAAATATTTAATAAGATTATTAAATTACCTTTGTTTTAAAATTTCGGGGACGAAATTCTTTTAAGGGGGGAGGATTGTGATATCCCGGAATTTTGGACAATATAAATTTAATAATCTGTGTTTAAATTTAAATTGATTTGATAATTTTTCTAAATTTTTTTTGAATTGATTCAATAATTTTCTTTTATTTAATAATTAATTAGTGAATTTATCTTTTAATCAGCTAATAAAACCGTTTTCTATTTATAATATGTATATATATTTATATATATTTTAAATAGATAAGTTTGGTTTTAAATTTAAATTAATATAGCATATTTTCTAATTATAATATTTTGAAATTAGGAAAATTATGATTTATTTTTGATTTAAGCTTTTCAAAGTTATTTAATAAAATAACTAAATGATTTTAAAAATATAAGATAAATTTTTTATTTGTTTAAAATATATTTTGACTTAAGTTTGAATATTAAAATAAGTTATAAAAATGTTTTTTTTTAAATATTGATTAATAATTATGATTTGTAAATTAGAAATGAAATTTAAAATACAATTTATAAATGAAACATTTATTCATTTAAATAACAAATAAGTTATAACCTCTTTCATAAATTTATTTAAATTGATTGAAAATATTATTTAAATGATTGATTTGTATATTGTTTTTATTTATAATTATAATTGGTTTATTCTTTAATTATTATCTATATACATAACAAAGTATTAAAACTAATTAACTAAGTTTAAACTTTCATTAACCTTAATTATAAATACAAATTAATTAAGGATACATGTGTAAACATCTAAGGTTCTAATATGAGAAATGTAAGCATCTTAGAACACAATTAACATGTGTAATTTAAACACATAAGGATATTAACAAGTGTAAGATTTAAGACATGTGTCAAATTTTTATTTTTCTTTGATTTTAAAATAAATCATAAAAAAATTATATAAACCTACATTTTCCCATTTCTTTCTTTTTCTTATCTTCATTTCTTAATTAAGAAAATTCTTTAAGCTAAAACCCCCTTTTTCTCTAAACAATCTGCAAAACCATTTTCATCTTCAATCAATTTTTTTTTTGTAATCATACTCATGCAAAATCAAATGCATAGCAAATCTGTTCATCAAATATTTTCTGCAATCAACTCTTCAAAAATCTGGAAAAATCATCTTCAAAAACCCTTGTTCAAATGCATATTCCTGATCCATTTTCAAAAGCAAAATTCCTGTAACACATTCTCCTCAAAACAAAAAGCTTCTACATCATTTTCATTTTTCTCTTCAACCTGAAATGTTTCGTGCATTTTAAAAAAAAACCTGGATCTAGAGCAACTTAAGCTACCTGCATGCATTTCTTCAAATATCTGGAAGCTCATGCAACCTATAGTCAAGTTGAATCATCTAAATCAAACAAGCACTTCAGATTTAAGTCATGCAAGGCATTTTAAGGCAAGCTTTCAAAAGATTCAAGAACTTTTTCAAGCCTGAAACTGTGCTCTGCTCATCTAAATTAGTGAGTAACTTTTTAAACTTAAAAGCTTAAGTATTTTAAACCTGATGCATGTTCATATTTTTAAATTTTAAATGATTTGTGTGTAAATTGAAGTGCATTTCTGTGAATTAATGTGTGATGTGTATGGATATAATATGCTGTTGTATAAGCTTCTGACAGTGTTTAGTTTTCGCAGTATGGATTTTGTTAAAATCCATTTCCCTCTTATAATAATCTTTGTAAATATTTATACTTCAATTCAAACCTGATTGTTAGGACATAAAATAAGGTTTTAAAAATTTATATATGTTAGATATTTCTATAATGTCTGGAAATAAATAACAGAGTAAAAAAAAAGTTGTATAAGTCAAAATTTCAAACTATATGATTTGAAGTTTCAGGGTTATAATCTGAAACCTCATACAAGATTATGATTTTTAAAAACAATATTACAGTTTTTAGTGTAAATTCTAGAGAGCGGTTCAAATTTCTCTGTATTTTACATTTTGGGGTAGCACAGATGATTTATGTGTTCGATTGAGTTGAATTTATTTCTGGAAGTGGTGGAGTTATCAGGGATAAGGAGTAAATTTTCAGATTTGGTTATATTACATTTTGGTGATGATAGTTGTGAATTTAAGTTTAGAACCCTAGTTCTACAGGGTTTGATAGAATTGAACTTTTCGGCATCTATAATTGATCGAGTGGCTTGGGTCTTGGTTTCTGGAAGAGGATGGGTTGTCGAAGACGTCGCCGGAATTTCAAAGGTGATGGTGGTCGGAGTTTCAAGGGGGGGACTGGTTGAAGTGTTGGGTCACTGTGTTGTTCCAGGTTTGAGACCTTTGTCTCGATTTTGATTTCGATCATTGATCGATAGGGTTGGTGTATGGTTGGCCTGAGGGGATGATTGACGACTGCGGGGAGGTAGCGGAGTTGACCTAAGGTGGCCGGCGTCGCTGTACATGTGCACAGGGGATGATGGGTTATGCTGGGGAAAGGTTGGATTGGGTATTTAGAGGCCTCGTGATTGTCTAGGGTAAATCGAGTTTTAACTCGAAGCTGTTTTGTTTTTGACTCGAAGTAATACTAAGGTGGCTCGAGTATAACAATTGTTTCAGTTTTTATTAGAAACAGAACCTATTTCAGTTTTTTTAAAATTTTAAAGTAAAAGTTTAAATGCAAATTAGAATTTGAACTAAGTTTAAACCCTGAATTTAAATATGAATTCAAATGGTTTGAATCTTGGGTTTTGAAATAATTTGAATTTTTGAAAATTTAAGTTTGGTTTTAAATAAAAACAGAAACCTGTTTTCTGTTTTTAAAATTAAAAGAAAGTATTAAATGCAAACAGGAAATTTAAACTGAGTTTTGAAAATCTGAAATTGAATATGAATTCAAATTAGATTGTTCGAGATTTGAAATAATTTATGTTTTTAAATTTAAATTTGATTTTAAAACTTATAAGTGTAAAAGCATTGAAGTTTAAAATTGTAAATTAGAAATTTAAAATGAGTTTAAATCTAGGTTTTTTTTTAAAAATCTGGAATTTAATTTAAACTTCAGTTTTTAAAATAAAATAAGTTTAAATTTAAATTATTTAATTACATTGGAAGGGTTAAATGATTTTAATTTTTAAAAGGAAGATGTAAAATGTAAATAAAGCCTTAAAGATTTAAGTTAGATCTGGAATAAGGTTCAAGCTGTATTTCAGTTTTGAAATTTAAAAGTAATTTTTAAATTGAATTTGTTTTTTAAATAACCTGGAATGTTAAGTGTGTTTTTAAATTGATTTGAATTTAAATTGAATTGGGATTTAAATTCTTTAAAACGTATTTTATAAAGTGGATGTTTCTTTTAACATATGAGATAAAAAGGTTTTGAATTATTTTTAAAACCTTGTTTAAGCTAAATTTGTATCTTAAGTTTAAAATGGAATTAAAGTGAAATTTACAGTAAACTTGAAAACAAAGTGTTTTTAAATACTTTAAATAAGTAAGAAATGTTTTCTTAAATTAGAACTTGAGAATTTGGATTCATTTAAATTATTAAGTTAATCTAAATGGGTAATTAATTATTTAATTAATTTATAATATGGATGATTAATTAAGTGATTAAGAATTTTTAAATTTGATTAATTAAGACTTAAGATTAATTAATTAAGGTTAATTAATCTGTAATTAGGGATTATTAATTAAATTTTAATTAATGATTTAGAATTGGTTAATCAAGTAATTAAGGATTAATTAAGATTGTAACTAACACTTAATTAATTAATAATTAGAGATTAATAAAATTGTAATAAAATATTAATTAAATTGTAATTAATAATGGTTTATTTGAATTAATTTCTTAATAAAGTAATTAAGAATTGTTAATGAAGGTCATTTACTTAAGATTATTTAACAGTTAATTAATGTGATTAATTTTAATAATTAATTAGATTGATTAATTAATAATAGTCATTTGTGAAATTGTTTATGTTTAATTACTTAATAGAAGTAATTAATGAATTAATTACTTAAATGTAATTAATTATGTTAATGTGATTAGTTAGGTTAATTAATTAAGTTTAATTAATTTAAACACTTGATTGGATAATAATTACTTAATGTAATTAATGGGTTTGTAATTACTTAGGGGAGTAATTAATTGATAATTACTGGATGTAATTAAAGATGTTTAATGATGTAAGTAATTTAGATTAAATTACTTTGAAATTAATCAAGGGATTATTTGAGATAATTAATTAAGGAGTAATTAATTTATGGAATGAGTAATTAAGGGTAGTTAATTACTGGATTGTTATTAATCAGGGGTGATTAATATATGTGAGGTTTAATTGAAGATTAATTACTTAATGTAATTAATTTATATAGAGAAATTGATTAAATGTAATTAGAAATCATTAATTAATATAATTAATGATGAATTGATTTATTAAGGAATAATTAATGAATGCAGTAATTAATAAAGGATTGATGTAATTAATTTTAATTAATTAATTACTTAAGTAATTAAAAGTTAATTATTGCAAGGGTTAAGTATAATTAACTTGTGTAATTAATTTAAAGGCTAATTACTTATTGTAATCAGGGAATTGTTAATCAGTAATGATTAATTGAAAATAACTAATCGGATGGTGATTATTTAATTGATTCGTAATCAATTAATGGTTAAGTTAAGCAGGATTATAATGATGAAGTAATTAATTTAATTCATTTTAAATTAATTAGAGATTAAGTAATTAATTTAATTCATTTTAAATTAATTATAGATGGTGTGATCATTAAATCATTGCTTATGTATGAATGATTGATATTGGTTGCCTAGTATGGTTTGTAATCTCAGCTATGAGATGAGTAATGTTATATGATATGGATGCATTGGTTGCATTGTGATGATAATATGGATTATCTGTTTATGATATGAATTATTTGTTAATGATGATAATGTTGATTATCCATTGTGATGTGAATTATCTATTTGTGTGTATATAGATAACGAATTGAATTGTTTTAAACTCTAAAACAACTTGGCCTTAAAAGACACGTTTTGGATTTCGATGAGACTGGGATCGGGTTTCCATTTTTGGACATCCGAAAACCACATCGATCCAAATTAACGTTAGGTCGTGAATCTGAGGTGAAGATGAAGATTCAGAGTGCAAGAGTTATTGTCGTTAACTCCGAGGGTGATTCCAAAATGAGTGTAATGAGATAGTGCCTTCGGTTTCGTTCGAACCCGGAATGAACTTGTATGGATTGAATGCTTTCAGAACATCGTCGGGTGGACGATGAGCATTCTAAGTGATATGTGCTATAAAGGTAATCATAGCCTCAAGCCTCATCAACCGGGAATGGCTAAAATAGGAGAGGTGCAGCAAAGCTAAGTGGGTCATGCCCAAGTAGGACGAGATTTACCTATGTCTAGATGTCCCTTTATCTTCGGCTTTGTGGTGCGGTTGCTGATCACAACTGCGGGGTGGTCTTGTTTGGAACTGTTCAGTAAGGAATGGTTCCGGTCTTGTGTTGCAGGGGAGTGGGCGTACTCTTCGGTACAGTGATCTAGGCCACGTACAATGACGGGCGGTACCCCAGTAGCCCTGCCATTGTATGGAATCCAAAATCCAATAAGTGCCCTCGGTTTTGATTGTATTACCCACTTTTGTGGCTAGTAGCTCGAATGTAATAAACGTAACAATTTCGACTATTTCTTATTTACTTGAAAACCCTAGATGTATTATAATATCACTGGATTTTCTATCAAATGTTTTGATTAGCGTAAGGTAAAAACTTTTCCATGTTTATGTGTGGGAAGTCTTACGTGATACCTTTTCTTTCCAAAGGTTTTTCAACGTTAAGCAACTTTAACCTGTTACTCACACCAGACCCATGTCTGGCCCGGAGTTTATTTCTGTTTTTCTTAAACTCTTGGGTACTTAAATTTTTACGAGTAGCCAAGGGATTCAGGTTAGGTTTGACGAATTATGGAGGTGCAAATGGAGCAGGAGGCTTCTGTGTGTAGATATATAGTTTTACGCTGTGTTGGTATCTCTGAGTGTTTTCTGTATTGAGTTGTAATAACTAGACATGTGTTTATAACTGTCTAGTATGTGTTGTATTGTCCGTGTAACTCTGATATTTGTTGTGTACTATGTAATACTTATGTTATTAATATAATTTATTCATTCCGCTGTTGAGATTCTGTTGTTGTTTCTTCTTTCTCTTCTCTTTTCTATCCCTTTCTTTCTATAAGATGACGCGATTTTTCTGGGAGTAGAAAGTTAGGTCATCTCAAATATGGTGTTAGCTATGTTGGCAGAATTGGCTATGTGTAGTATAAAGTCGAGATGGATTGCTGTAACTAGTAAGAGTACAGCTATGTTGGCCTGTTTAGAGGTTTGACCAGTGATGATCGAGGGGATTGCTTCTTAATAGAAAGAGGGTCCAAAGTTACCCGATAAAATTATAAGACTCGAGGGGGATCCGAGATCGATGATCTTAAAGATTTTGGCATCGACGAGAGGGGATGGTTGAGGAAGAAGGGACGATTATTGTTTCGAATGTGGAGAACTTAAGAAGTGTAGTTCTAGATGAGTGTCATCGATCCAAGTTTACGTTCATTCTGGGGGAAACAAGATGTATCAAGATATTAAGAGAAGCTTCTATTGGAAAGGCATGAAGAGCGATGTTTACTTGTGGGTTAGACAATGTGATAACTGTCAACAAGTGAAAGTCGAACACCAAAAGCCGAGCGGGTTTCTTCAGCCTTTAGAGATTCCAGTTGCAAGTAGGATTCTATATCCATGGATTTTATAGATGGGTTGACAAGGTCAAACAGGGGAAATGAAAGTATACGGGTCATAGTGGACAAATTGACCAAGTGCGCGCATTTCATTCCAGTCAAGTTAACCAGGACGACACCTATTTTGGCGAAGTTATTCGTGAAGAACATAATTAGACTTCATGGAATTCCTAGTGGCATAGTCAGCGATAGAGATGCATTATTCGCTAGTGAATTTAGTAGAAGTCTACAGAGAGTATCAGCTACCAAGCTCAAGATCAGTACAATATATCACCCACAGACAAATGGAAAGACTAAGAGAGTCAATAAGGTACTAGAAGATTTGTTGAGAGCTCATGTACTACACTTTGGTGGATCTTAGGAGATCACCTGCATTTGATTGAGTTTTCCTATAATAATAGTTTTCAAACTAGTATAGGAACAACACATTTTGAAGCATTGTATAGAAGGCCATGAAAATCGCCAACATGTTGGTTAGAAATTGGAGACAGATTAGTCCTAGGTTCTGGTATGGTTAGAGAGGCGTCAGAGAAATTAAGTTAATCCAAGTTTGGATGAAGGAAGCTTAGTCCAAACATAAGAGTTACGCAGATAAAAGACATAAAGACCTAGAGTTCTCAGTTAGAGACATGCTTTTATTAAGGTGTCGCCAATGAAGGGAGTGATATAATTTGGAAAGTCAAGGAAGATGGCACCGAAATATGTTGGTCCATTCGAAATTATTGAAATGATTGGAAAGCTCACATGCAGAGTAGAGTTGCCAAGCAATATGGAAGGTGTCCATAATGTATTTCATGTGTCTAATCTTCATAAGTACGTGCATGATCCAGAGGCTACAATTCCTCAAATAGGGTTGGATGAGTTGGTAGTAGAGCCTAATTTGATAATTGTTAAACAACCTGTTTGGGTTGTGGCGAGAGATGAGAAAGATTGAGGTCCATGACAATCAAGTTGGTAAAAGTTCAGTGAAGCGACAACGAGAAGGACTATACCTGGAAGATCGCAGACAAGATTCAAGATACTTATCTTTATCTGTTTTAAATGGTATGTCCATATTAGATTTATATAGACGATCGCTAGTCAGATAGACAAGTATGGTTGTTAGGAGTTGTTACAAATAATTGCTATAATTAGTATCTAGTCCTTACTGAATTTCGAGGACAAAATTCTTTAAGGAGGAGAGCTTGTAACACTCCCTAATTTAATAACACTATTCAGGATATTTAATTAATTAAATTAAACAGAATAATGAATATATAAGTGATAAGGTGATTGGGATTTGAATAAATTTAGGTGGCTATGCTTGTTAATAAGAATGAGTTTAAAAGAATGGTTTATAAACTAATTAAATTATGTAAGGGTATAATGAGATCTAACTACATCTTACCTTACCTTTATATATATGTTTGCCCATAAAACCATCACACTCATATTTATTTTCTCACAAAAATATTATAAAAATTTAAGTAAAGAAGATAAGGCCGACCATTAAGAAGAAAAGAAGAAGAGGAGAGTCAAAGAAAAAGAAGAGAAATAAAAAAGGGAATTAAACTCATTTCAATCCACTTTCCTTATCAAAGATTAAGGTGAATAATAATTGCTATCTCTATTTGTTGAATATATGTTTCGAATTTAAGTTTGAATTCATATATATAATGTTTGATGATGATATGCTTGAACTATGTTTGTTTAAATTTAACAAGACTGTTTAAACGATGGTTCATATGGTTTTAAATCAAAACCATGTGATATTGATGTTTAAATGCCATGGAAAATTTTTATGTTATTCAAAACATGATTTTAGAGTTGGATTTTAAGTTTAATAATTTCCAAGCTATGGAAAGACTATTTTGAATTTTTGAATGAAGACGTAGCACGTTTGGTTGATAATTTAATTTAGAAAAATATATTGAGAATTTGGGTTTGAAATTTTGATCTGTTAGATAACATAATCAAAGTAAATTTCTGTGATTCTTGGGGATTTTTCTTAAGTTATTTGATATACAAAATAAATTATTTTGAGAAGAGGTCCAAAATGATTTACGTGTAAATTAAAAGGAAGGTTTTATCTGCAAAGTTTAATTTTGATACCTATCCAAAATAAAAAGGTTATTGGTTTCTAAAAGCATAGGAATAGTTAAGGCAACCAATAAGAAATTTACACGTAGGCATGTTAGTTTATATAAGTTGCTTAATTTAGTATATAACCCAGAAGAACAGGTTTCGCCTCTATTCAGTGTACCTTTTGCCCCTTACCTTTTACCTAATGACTATGTCTAAACACCATTAAGCTAAATTCAATTGACACGATATCATCTAGGTGATACATAGTGGATTGGAGAAAGGCAAAAGGTATGTTGTCGAAAGCATAGCTTCCAATGAGGTTGTTGCCTCAGTTGGTTTTAAAAAGATTAGTGCCTGCCTTTGTTTTACCGAGCTTTAGATTTAGTCAATATGTATGTTGTCGAAAGTATTATAATGGCTTTCGAAGGGGTTGCCATGTTTATTTTAAAAGAAAAGGGGGTTCGATAGAGTTACTTTAATTATAAATCAATGCACTCGAAAGAAGGTGTTCCGACCTAGTCGAAGCCCTGTCGCCGATTCTTTTTCCTTTCGAGTGTATTGAAGTCATCGATGCCATCGAAATGTATTGTTTGTTTTTAAGGTATATTAAGCAGCTTTCTAAATGCTTTCGAAAGGATTACAGTTTCGAAGGCAACAGTTTAGAAAGGGGTTTCGAAGCTATCCTTCAATATTTTAAATGTATGCTTTCGACTCTGTCGAAAGGGATGGTTTCGGCGCCATCATAAATTCCCCAATATTTTCATTTGATAAAGAATGGTTTCGAAAGAGATACTTTCATTTATATATTTTCTTGGACCCAAATTATATTTATAATGGTAAATCCAATGATGTCAAAAGAGGGACTTTCAATGCTTTAGGAAGAGATAGTTCCAGTGGTTTCCAAGCTTGCTTCTTATAATTAATAAGTGATATTCGAAAGATTTCGAAAGAGAGATTTTGAAGGCAGAACCCTCATATTTTGAAAAGAGATACATGATTTTGAAGGAGTCTATCCAGTAAGGTCTAAAGCCAAGGTTTCAAATATTTCGAAAGTATAATTTTAAAACAAATAACCCAGTCTCATTTAAAAGCAAAACCATGCATATTAACAAACAAAGTATTTTGAAATGGAATTTATGAGAAGTCTTAATGGGTTAAAAGAATTAATCAAGTTATATTGTTTGCTTCTCCATATATGTATATATTCATTTTACAATAAATCCAAAACTGTACTTTGAAGAACGGTAGAATAACTAGTAAGGTTGACCTAGTAGTGAATATAAATAAAAAGATATTGGCAGGGGCCAATAGGTTAACTGTAAGCCCATGAAAACCGTGTAAGGAAAATGATATTAGGAAGGGCCAATAGGTTTATAATTAGCCCATAAAAACTATATAAAGTTGAAGATGTCAGTTAGATAGGTTTATAGTCCATGAAAACTATATCCGGATAAGAAAATGCAATATTGATAGATAGTAAATAGGTTCCTAGTTAGCCGAAAACTAGGGAAAAAGAAAGATATTGACAGTTGGTCAATAGGTTCCTATTCAACCCATAAAAATTGGATAAAAGAAATGATATTGGAGTTACCAATAGGTTCATAGTGATCCCACAAAAACTATATAATTGGACAGGGAGTCCTTAAATGTTTGACCGGTTATTAGTCAGCCCCATGAAAACTATTATGTTAATAGCAATCCTAGAAACTATAATTATGAAAGATAATCAAAATGAATAGGGATGGTAATCCAAAATTGATTCAATTGTTTTGCATATCATCACATAATAATATTCTAGATTGAATTAACCATTGTGGATGTAGGGGCACATAAAATGGTTTATTTAAGTTTTTAAGATACTAGTGATGGGAAACCTATTCTGCTAAGCGGCATGGTCTCACTAGATATCTAAATGATTTAAGATGGTAGATAATTATTCATGCCAAGTTTAATGTCCGATTCAAAGTTTATGTTTTTCACTTGAACTCTCGAGTACTCAATTGATTTGGAGTAGCTTGAGATTTGAGGTTTTCAGGTACCTCTTAAGATGAATAAACTTCCAGAGTCGTGCAGAAGGCATGTAGTTGTTTGAGTTCTTTCTCATATGATTCCGCTGTGTTATTTTGTTAAGGCAGTATTGTTTGTTGCCTATAGCTCTGATCACCAAGGAGACATCTTCATGTGCCACTCTTTAAGTATATTATAATAATTATATTTTTTCGAACGTGGTTAACGTTGTGGGATTATTTAAATAATGTTGAAATTGTTTTGGAAATGGAATGTGAATTTTTTTTTGAAATTTTGAACTTTTTCCATACCATGTGTTTCTGGTATATCAATTTATCTAATATTACCGTATTTGGTCACTGAGGATCAACAACCATGGATGACAGCAGCATCCGTAGCCTTTAGTTTTAGGACTCAAAGTAGGGAAGTTACAAACTGTTGGTAGGCTAGTTTAGGAATGGTGCCTTTCGAAGCTTTGTATGGAAGGTATGCAAATCACTAGCATGTTGGTTGGAAACTAGAGATAGATTACTCTTGGGTTCAGAACTGGTAAGAGAGGAAACATAGAAGATTGAGTTGATTCGAGGAAGGATGAGGGAAGCTCGGTCTAGACAAAAGAGTTACGCAGAAAAGAGGTGTAAGGATCTAGAGTTCTCAGTCAGAGATAAGGTTTTTATTAATGTATCATCGATGGAGGGTGTGGTATGATTAGGAAAGTCAGTGAAACTGGCATTGAAATACGTTGGAGCTTTCCTAGTTGTAGAGAAGATCAGAAAGCTTGTTACATAGTAGAATTACTAAGCAGCTTGGTAGGTGTCCATAATGTGTTTTACGTGTCTCATTTTCGTAAGTACGTGCATGATCCAGAGACTACTATTCCTACGATTGCATTGGAAGAGTTAATAGTAGAACCAAACTTGACTTTTGTTAGACAAACAATTCAAGTTATAGCGAGAGATGAGAAGAGATTAAGAAACAAGACATTCAAATTGGTGAAAGTTCAATGGAACGAAAACGAGAAGGACTGCACTTGGGAGGTAGAAGACATGATCAGAGATACTTATCCTGATCTTCTGTAGAGGTATGTTCTATATTTTCTTTACATAGAATGTTTTCTAGTAAGGTAGGGTAGTATGGTAATTAGGAGATGTTATAGATGATTGCTATGTTTAATATTTAGTCCTATTGAATTTTAAGGACGAAATTCTTTGAGGAGGGGAGCCTGTAACACCCCTAAGTTTAAATAATAGTTTTCAAGAGATTTAATTAAATAAATTAAATATAATAATGTAAAGACTAGAGTGATAAGGGGGATTGAGATTTGAAAAATTAAATAGAAATCATGCCTTAACTAAACGAAATCATAAGAATGAGTTTATAAAATGGTTTCATAAGTTAACTACTCAAGAGAATAATGCAAGGGTATTATAGGAATAGACGTATATGACCCCCATAACACCTAAACCTTTAACTCATTCACATTTTCGTACTTTCATAAAACAAAAACAAAAGAGAGTAAGGCCGCCCACGACCCCAAAAGAAAGGAGTATCAAAATCAACTAAAAGCCAAGGATTCAAGGTAGGAAGAATTAAGCAAGTTCAAATCTCAAGTTCCATATATAAACAAGGTGAATAACAATCAAAACCATCTCATTCATGTCTTAACGAAAATTTAGATTTTGGGTTTAAAGTTTAAAACCATTAAAATGATTTTAATGATGATATGCTTTGATTTTATGCCATGTTTGATTTAAACAAATATGTCTGAAAAATGTTTGATTCGATTTTAAGGCAAAAAATCAAGAAAATGGGGTCTCGAATGCCATGGGGATTTGATATATTATGTAAAATTTTATTTTGGAAATGATTTTAAATTTTCATGATTATCTAAGCTATGGATAATTTATTCTAGATTTTGAATGGAAGAAATAGATAAATTGGGTTTAAAATTAATTTCTGCAATTATATAACGTACTTTGGGTCCAAAATTTATGTATGTTAGAAAATATATTAAAAGTAAATTAAGATGATTTTTGGGGATTTTTTCTAGGCGATTTATTTTGGAAATGAAATTAATTAAGTTAAAGGACTTAAATGCCTTAATTGTTTTGTTAAGGGGAAGGGCTTCTTTGCTAAAATATTTTTGATTATAAATGGATGAATTCAACAACCTTTTGGAAAAAGATCTTTGTAAAGGATTTGAAACCAATCATATTTTGACATATAAGACAAGTTAGGTATAAAGGAATTTCTTTTAAAGGTATAGAAAATTATTTTTCTTTAAATTACAAACTTGCCACTTCCATTTGCTGGCTTCCGAAATCATCCCGGTGTGCTGTTCGAACTCATTCAAAACCAATACACATGGTATCAAATAGTAGGTATGTAGTGTATTGGAGAAAGGCAAAATGGGATGGTGTCGAAAGCTTGCTTTCAAAAGGGTTGATGCCATTTTTAATAGCTTTCAAATCAACTCACTTGCCTTTGTTTTTCTTTCGAAAGAGATGCCTCTTGGTTTCCAAGAAGCTTACGAAAAGGCTGAAGTTACTTTTATATAGCTTTCAAAGGGATTGCCGCTTACTTTTGTTATAAAAGTAACTTTCAATTGTGTTGTTGCATATTAATTTTCAAAAAGGAGCTTTCGAAAGGGTAGTTTCTTATGAACCTAGTTGAAACCTTGCTGTCGTCTTCATACCTTTCGAATGGGTTTAAGGCCTCTTTTTTATAGCCTTATACCAATGAGTTCAAAAGGGAAGCTTTTGTTTTATTAATATTGAAGCCACTTCCTAATGCTTTTGCAAGGGTCCTTGTAGTCATTTACATTAAAGGTTTCATAGGTAATTGTTTCGAAAGGTTGTTTCGAAGCTATTCTTTTTCCAATTATTTTACTTAAAGAACATTGCTTTTAAAAGGTTGGTTTTAAAGCCATCTGTTTCCTAAGTTCTTTTATTTGGAGTTTAAATTTTTGAAAGGGGTACTTTCGCTTATGTTCAATTTGACCTAGAATTTACACTTAAGGTTAGACCCAATGATTTTGAAAGAGATACTTACATATGGTTTCGAGCTATGCTTCTATAAATCCTACTTGAAATAAGTGGCTTTGAAAGATAAGCTTTAATATTTTCGAAAAGAATGTTTTAATGGTTTCGAAAGGTAGGTTTTGATACTTTTGAAAGGGATGTTTTGAGTGTTTTGGAAGGCATATATTTAAGAGTTTTGAAAAGAAGATTTGAATACTTTTAAGGGATATTTTAATGGTTTTGAAAGATAAGGCCTAAGGTTTACTTTCGAAACAAAGAACCCAATCTCATATTTAAAGATAAACCTATGGCAATATGAAAGAGTTTTTGAAATGGCATCTGATTTTGGAGTTTTCGGAGGAAGCATTCCTTGCTAAAGATAATAGGTTAAATGTGTTAACCATGTTTCATTTGGAAAATGATTACAAGGAAATTAAACTATAAATGTCTATATTATTATGTTGAGATTAGTTATCATGAGTGCTTCTTCTATGAACATATTCACTTTATAATAAACCCATAGTTGTATTTTGGGGTATCAAGGGCAGAATAACCGGCTAGATTGACCAAATAGTGAATACATATTGAGTTAACTACTATATAAGTAGAGTTGCATCCAGGAGGTCAGGTAGACCATAACATTGGATGCCCAAGACTGATTAAAGAATTGTTAGTTTAAATAGGTTCATAGTAAATCCATGAAAACTATGTATGAAAAAAGTTAATGGCAGACGCCAATAGGTTCTTAGTGATACCATGAAAACTATATCCAGATTAAGTTATTGGCATAGATCAGTAGGTTTATGTCAACCCATGAAAACTATGATATGAGAGAATTCATTGGAGAACCTAATAGGTTCATAGTGAACCATATAATTGGATGAAGTTATTGGTAGACACCGATAGGTTCTTAGTAAACCCATGAAAACAATGAAATTGGGCAGATAGTCCATAAGTTTGGAACATGTAATTAGTCATTCCATGGAAACTATTAGGTTTATAGTAACCCTAGAAACTATAACTCAGATAGATAGTCAAATAAATGGGGATGGGAAATCCAGAATATATTGCATGTTTATAGACCATCATGATATATTTTATTATGTTATGTCTTAACCATTATGGATGTTGTGCACATTATATGGTTATTATAAATTGAGTTAGGATACTAGTGATGGGAAAACCGGTTCCACTATATGGCGTGATCTCGCTAGATATCTATATAGTTGGAGATGGTAGGTTATTATTCGCACTAGGCATTTTGTCTAACTCGAAGTTTAGGTTTTCAGATTCTCCTTCAAACGAATAAGCTTCTAGAGACATGCTGGAGGAAAACTAGCTATTAGGAGTTCTTTTCTATTTGACTCCGCCGTGTTTTTGGCTGGGATGGCAAATTTTTTTTTGTTTGCCTATATTTAGACTCTGATCCATGAATGAGGCATCTTTATATGTCGCTCTTGGCGCATTTTGTAATAATTATATTTCTTTGAACGTGGTTCATGCTTTGAGATTATGTAATGAATTTAAAATGTGATTTGAATTGGAATGAGAAATTTGTTTGAAGTTGAATTTAAATTTTTTCATATCCACATGTTTCTGTTATATCAATATATCTAACTTTTCCATAATTAGTCACCAAGAATCAATAACTATGGATGACTACAACATCCCTAGCCATTAGTTTTGGACCTCCTAATGGGGGATGTTACAAGCTAGTATCAAAGCGTAGGTTTATGTAAGCTTTTAAAAAAAATTAACCTAAAAGATTTTTTAAAACATAATCCAATGAATCAGAAAATAAGATCAAGGCCTGGGTTAACACTATAGTAACATATTTGTATTTGACACACACACACACACATAAGTATGTACTCCCCTTTCTCTTAGATCATTCTTTTGTATCTTACTAAGGTTCATATGCAGATTTATGAGAAAGGAAGACATGAAGGCATGAATACGGAAGAGGAAATCTAGGTGGAGGAAGCACCATAACCAGTGGAAATGCTCGATCCAATAGGAGAAACCAGGGTCGACAGGAAAATGCAAATCTAAATGTTAACCTAAATGCAAATGCCAACTTAGGTGCTGGAAATCTGCCAATAGATATGGGGATGATGTATCAGTTCTTTGCAATCTAATGCAAGGTGGAGTAACTACTGGGGTAGCTGGGAATGTTGGAGGAGTTAATCCCATGGCCATAGTCGGCAACAACTATGCTAAGATGAGAAGGGATTATACTAGTATGGTGGGAAGCAGTTTTAGGAACATAGGATGCCATAGAAGTGGAAAATTGGCTTTTGCATTGCGAAAGGATATTTGCTGACTTGGGACTAAACGATCAGTAGAGGAGAAGTCTTGCCTCTAGACAATTATAGGGAGAAGCAATTCACTGGTGGAATAGTGTTACGGCCGAAATTCCCGAGAAAGATTTGGCTTAGGCGGAACTTCGAAGGAGATTCGAAGAGAGGTTTTTGTCTATAGTTGCTGAGTCAGTTTTGCTTATAAATTTCATGGATTTAGTGCAAGGTGAGATGGCGGTGATTGAGTATGCTACGAAGTTGGATGAATTATCCAGATACAGATATGCTACCATTGACACTGGAATTAAGAGGAATGAGAAGTTTATTCTAGGGCTACGACATGAGATTGCTAGGGCAAAAATGTCACATCTCCATGATCCAAATAGTGTTATTGTGGAGATGGAAATACATAATGAAGAGATGCTTTCTACTTATGGGTAGGAGAAGCAGGTTGAAACCTAAGGTTTCGGAGATGTCAGGAGGCAAGCTAGCTATTAGGAGTTCTTTTCTGTTTGATTCCGCTGTGTTTCGGTTGCGATGGCAAAATTGTCTGTTTGCCTATATTTAGACTCTGATCACTCAAGGGGCATCTTCATATTTCGCTCTTGTTGTATTTTGTAATAATTATATTTCTCTAAACATGGTTCATGCCTTGGGATTATGTAATGAATTTAAAATATGATTTGAAGTGGAATGAGATATTTGTTTGAAGTTGAATTTAATTTTTTTCATATTCACATGTTTCTGTTATATACGTGTATCTAACGTTACCTCATTTGGTCACCGAGAGTTAATAATAATGGATGACCGCAACATCTTTAGTCGTTAGTTTTGGACCTCCAAATGGAGGATGTTACGTGTGATTTGGGCTTTAACCATCTCAACAGCGGCCTACGAGTTAGAGCTTCTGAAAATAGAGAACCGTTGGTCCACTACGGTTCCAGAGGGAGATACCTTAATCTAGACCCATAAGAGGTGGGCCTATCCATCTTGGTCGTCCTGAATCAATAAAATAGATCCTCTTCTCCTATTTTCCATTGTCGTTCCCCTTTTCCTTAACACTGCCGAAGAACTCCATCTTTAGTTAAGGGCTAATATCACCTATGACGTGCGGAGTTTAGTATTCGAGAAGGAATGATAGCCTTGCATCAATAATTGCATTGGATCTAAGCTAAAAATACCAACACCGAGGGGAAGTCGGATGATGAAAATGGAGAACCTTCTTCGAAGAAATTATAAATACCTACATCCATCAGAGATATGCTTTATCTCCTACTGAAAAATATGATGGGAGTGCAGACGATCTGACCATGTAAACCCTTTTAATTTAGTAACCTTGCCGGCTTACTTTCCAATCATTGCAAGAGCCTTATGTTTCCTTCCACCTGACTGTACCTGCCTTCCACTAGTTCCTTCATCTCCTAGCTGGTAGAGTCCATTTATGGGCCTAGTTATGCATTAATATTCAAGCCCACTTATTTTCTCAAAGACCATGATCATGATGGCAAGCAAGCTAGGAAAAATTAGACAATAATCAAATGAGTTTCTCAACTTGTATGTGAATAGCTTCAATAAAGAGTCTACAGGGCGAGAGGACCAAACAGAAATAGCCTAGTAATCTCTCTATGTTCAAGGGTGAGGTAGCTGTCTAAAATATGGAAAGAGTTGCAGAAGTAGTTATCTTCTTCCTTAATTGACTTCCTCTAAAGAGCAAACAGAATCAAGAGGGTGGAAGAGGTCAAGATCTCCAACATTGATGAGGAAAGCATGTGAAGCAACAAGGTTATCTGACAAGGACAAGCCACATACACTCTCTTCCTAATTGGGTAACACCATCAACCTAGGTTATTCGGTAAGGACGAGCCACAAAACCTTCTCTTCCTGGCTAGGGAACGCCGCCGACTATGGCTATCCGACAAGTACGAGCCGCTCAACATTCTCTTCTTGGTTAGGGAACACAATCTACTAAGGCTATCCTATAATGTTTACTAAAGCAACACTACTTACACCATCAGGGAATGTTGAAATTGACCTATGATGATGCACGAGCCAATCAACGCTCCCTTCCTTGTCGAGGACACTACTGTAAAGATGTCGTAACCACCTATGTTGTTGTTATGACTCCTACATATGTAATGTACTTCCCTATGAAGATACATGAGCCAATCAACGATTTCTTTCATGTTAGGGCACCATTGCATGGATGACGTGACCACCTATGCAGTAGTCATGATTCCAGAGTCTGTGGTGTATTACTTTGAGAAGTGCATGAGCCAATCAATACTTCCTTCCATTCCCAAAGCATTAATGAACATATAATGCGACTAACCAATTCCTTGCTCTGATTCGCTCACCTGTGATGCTGCATGTCCCTTCAGCGGTGCACTAGTGACAAGATGGGCACATTTACCCATGAAGTAATCCCATATCTGCCATCCACGTGCTTCTTCTTGATGATATATGAACCAATCAATGCTTCCTACCATACTGGAGAGATCAACAAATAGATGGCATGACCATGCAGGTCGTGGTCCTAATTCGTTCGCCCATGATGCTACCGGTCAATTCAACAAGGAAAAGCATTAGTGCCAAGAGAGGCGTGATTACCTACACCGTGACCCCAAATTTGGCATATTTAGTATTGCCACCTCAAAAATCCAAAGTGACCTTATTATAGCAAAGTTGGGCCCCTCATCTCCTCGCAAATACAAAAAATGTGAATGAACATTAGCACTTGACAACCACCATACGGTGCTGCGACATCGATTAATGTCCACTCATGCATAACTGGAGAAAGACGGCCTTGGAAAAAGATTGGTTTGTTTGGTTTACTTTTTCCTTGTTTTCTTTATGTTTACTTGTTTGTTATATTGTGCATAAATTTTTAAGTCTACATGTTTGCTTAACAAAGCCAAGGGCCACTTAATCCGCTCGATGTAGAGCAAAAATGATCATGAAATAAGTAAACATTGTAGATAAGAGTATGTGTAAAATAATAGCAGAAAATATAAAAAAAAACCTAGAATAAATGATAAACAGTCGAGGTTGAATTCCAGTTTTAATTACATAGAGGTTGTCATTACAAAGCGAGCCTTGCCCAACAAAATAGATTACCACAAAAAGGATGCAAAATGATCGTCACTCACTACAAGGCTCAATGGGAGAGATCTGATTATTTGGCAGTCATCATTCTGCATCGTCCGCTTGTTTACATCCAAAACTACCTCTGTAAGTAGTCTACTTCGGGCACCAATCAACGAAGAAATCTGTTTCAGAGCAAGATCGATGGGGGAGTCTAAACCTTAGCTACTATCTTTTTTGCTACCTTCTGCCGCATAACATCATACTGCTCTTGTAAAAGCAAGTTGATGGCTAAGGGAAGGTCATGGTTGATCATGAAAATCATCTTTAGCACAGCCGTCGGCTTATCATTCCACTCCTTCTATAGGGCAGGTTTTTTCCCTCGCATGCTTCTCATAGGTTCTGCAATCCTAGTACCGCTGCCAAGTACCCCTCATCTCATACTCCTATTTGCGGCTAGCCTCCAAGTCTATCCATAGCCAGATGAGCTTCCTTTCAAACCTCTCCTTCTCCTCTACCCACTCCCTAATGGCAGTGTCTCTGATCATCTCCTCCATGTTCCTCACCCCTTTGGCTTCAAGAGCCCACCTTTCAAACTTCTCGATCCTTCCCTTCACCCGCTGTCGAGCCACTACTTCTTCCTCGATCTGCTTCCTCAAGGCTTGCAAGCCCATTTGAAATTGGAGGGTGAGAGGTCCGGCCTATGCCATGAGCCAATTATGAGCACAAAAAAGAGGAGAACTACCAATCCAAAAGCTCTTATTAAATAAGCATCCTTTAGTTAGGCGTCCGCTACAGCCTCCAAGGAGTAAGGACCAGAACCAGATTTGGGTTGGCTTGTGTTACCAATGGCCTTCAAAGCCACCCCAGCCAACGGCTACATTAGCATCTACAGGTTGGCCTCATACCCTTCCTCGACCATCTTAAGAGTGGCAACTCCAAGTAGTGTGCTCCACGGTAGAGTGTAATAACCCACATTCCAGTGAGTCCATATGTTTCACTAACCCGAAAACCTAAGTCCACTAAAATATGTATCGTTAATTTGGTATCCTGCAAAGAGAAATCATATCAGAGCACTAACGGTAATAACTTATAGCTAAAATAAGAAAATGTAACAGATCAATATAATTAACGACCAATAATTAATATTGAAATGTCAAGAGCCTCAACCGAACAACTGCTCGTAATCGATACCAGCACTCGCCCTTCTAAATCCTGAGGGTCGCAAGGAGGAGAGGGTCAAAGCAACGTTTTGGCGACTGGTAAATTATGCATCTTACATATAACACTAGCTTATGTCAATTGTTCACCATTTCATGTTATGTTAGACTTTATCATTAGTTGTTACAACTCCATCACTGTGTAAATCAGACCCATCTGCAACATGTGTAATTATATATACATATACATACATATATATAAATATATATATATCCCATCATTCCTTAATGTACCTAGATATTATCCCCACTAGTATCTACCACTCACCACCTCATAAGGATCCATCGCCTCGCTACATTGTGATCATCGTATCTCTTGAGGAAATCCTGTAGTACGTACCATTGACCTTTAGTCCTTATGACCATACATTCTTCGAGGACTTTTCACTACATACACTAGCCTTCCACGCACTTTTGTTTGCTTCTTATCATGGACTTCCGACCCTATACACCTCCACCCCTTCTATGTTTTAAAGGGACCTCTATATTTGGTAACTAGCCTTACCCTATCAAACAACTGTGGTGGTGCATGACCGAATTGAATTGATCTCGGTAGATGTCGAAGACTAGTTAGGCATAACCTTATCCTTCCCGTTGACCATAAGGGAATGATGATGAGCTCTTTAAATATGGAACTCCTACCCCTAGTTTTAGTACCCATGTAAGCCAGCCTTTTGCGCACCATATTGCAACTCGTTTGGTACCTAAGGATGCCGACCTTTTGCGCATTCTATTGCATATCCGATCTCACCCATTCTCTATTAGATTGCGCAGTACAATCAAGGTAATACCCTCCTTAGACAAATTTGAAAAAAACCACTAGTGCTTGTACAATCTCGCCATCCGTAACAGGTCCGTCCAATGCCTGCAATTATGGAGCTTTCTTTCCAAGCATCCATAGAGTTGAGTGTATCCCTTTATATATATATATGCAAGCATATATTCTACACAGGTCTTATTGGTTGGTTGGATATGTTTCTAGCATCCTAACTAGGTCTAATGACCTGAAGTAATCTATTCTCTATAATTATAACAGACAATTTATAATTATTCACACCCATCATAAGTGCATATCCGAGGCTACATATATACATATTTCATATTCATGTATATTTATTCTTCTTACATTTTCTTTATTGCCTCTACATCTTTTATGTTTGACCCTAGGTCTTCATTTTTTATGCGTTTAACTTTTTACTTATCAAATTCATTTATCGCTTCTCATTTTGTGTCATCAATATCATTACTGCGACATTCATTAGTTTAACTTCGATTTCTATTCCATTTCATTTACTTACCAGACTTATCCATTTCATTCAATTATCAGACTTAATCCATTTCATTCAGTTAACAGACTTAATCCACTTCATTCAATTACCAAACTTAATTTATTTCATTCAATTATCAGACTTAATCCATTTTGTTTCCTACTTTTTTGCCTATTACTCAGACTTCCTCTTTCATTAATTTTCACTTTATCGACTTTTTAGTTTCATTCTTATTTAAATATTACACCTTTGGGATTTACTATATTTTAATAAATTGGAATCTAAACTTTAACAATTAACTATTACACAGTAAATTTCTCTATTTTGTCACAAGAGGTGGTTTGTGCGATATTAGTAACTATAAGGAGTTATTTATTTATTTATTGAACTAGACAATAGAAATATAGTGACTACCTTTATTTTGTACATCCATTTCTTTTATAAACATATATTTGTTTCTTGTCATTTCAAACATCACACTTTTGCTAAATTTAAACTTGATAGTATATGGAAAACCACTTACAATGATATACGTTCCAATGAACTAAATTATCACTAAAATCCCCAAAGTCCAACTAACTTTATTTTTTGTCTCAATCACCAATATCAAGTAAAATGAAATCCTAATTCATACTATTTTCAGTTAACTAATCCGACATAAAATTGATAATTAAAACCATTTCGCAATTACAGAATTAAATTTAATCATCATGCTTCTATAATTATCAATAAAAACTTATAGGCAAGTTTACAGTTTTCAACATTTTATATACATGACTTCATTTAAAATTGAATTATCAGACTCAGACATATAGCAATAGACCTATTATAATCTAATATTATATAAAAATATATAACATTCCCACTCTCCTTTAATTAGCATTTCCAAATCTCTAGATCTATTCCAGATCTAACTCTTCTATTTATGTTCCCTACTTTTTGAATCCCTATTTGGGTCCACAGACTATATTTATACAGATCTCATTAGAAATTGGATTAGGGAAAAGAGATTTAGATTTGAATTTATTAATAGAACCTGATCTAAAAGTTTACCTTTGATGTAGCAATCTGATTTGAACCTATTTCCTATCCTTTTGTTCTTTTTTATTCTTCTCAAAATATTCATGTAATCTAGATTTATCTCTATATATTAAGAAATTTTGAAGGAGTAAGGAAAACGGCAGTGCTTCCATGCTCATTTGAAAAATAATGAGTTAGAAGTGAAGCCCTAGGTCCTAATTTAGAGAGGTTCAAATCAGCGCTAATTGTCAGATCGAGCTCCATCAGATCCGAGCTATGCAACCATATTTTACAGCCGTCATCAACCTAGTGCGGGTCGACCGCCTATGACCCTAGATCGACCTAGGCTTGGTATGGACGATCTAGCTAGGCCAAAAGTGCATTCTCGTATGTTCTCTTATTTTGATTTATTTATTTCCATCCATTCTTCAATTACCATTAACTTGCATTAACTTCTGACGGTGTTAATCAATCATTAATTAATTTCAAATTCTTTCCTAAACTATATATATAATTATCTCCAAATAAGAAAATTGAAACGCTCATAACATTTTTTTGAACTCCGATTGGAAAAGTTGATATATGAAAATTAATTAGAAAATCACTATGAATTCGATGGTATAATTTTCGAAGCCAAATTCCAATATTTGTAAAAAATCTCATTTTTCATTATTTTATTAATCAATTTGTATTCTAATTAATTAACGTAAAAAGCCAGGGTGTTACATTCTCCTCCCTTAAAAGAATTTCTCTCCGAAATTCCACAAATATTCGATCATGTAAACCATCGCACGTACAATCTACACTAATAATTACAATCAATTTTGCTACAATTTGTGTACATGTGCACAGTGGATCACAATACATATGGCATTTATGAGCAATGATTTCTAATTGGTGCCTCCTATATTGAATGATTGCCTTTTAAATTAGTTTCAAAACATGATGCCGACATCCTAAATATACTGGTAGTTCTACATGAATGCAACTTTTTGAAAAATCAAAACAGTTTTTCATTCATATTCTCCTACACTTCTATGAGTAAAAGCTTAGTTCAACAATTTTCATCCAATACTTACCATCCAATTTCCTAGTACACCATGACTAACATCTAAATTCAGAAAAATTCAGTTTTCTAAATTTATTTTCTTATGCTTGGAAAGGGTCAAGACGGAAAATTCCTTATTTCCATCATCCTCTTGTGTATCCTCTTTTCACTGTACTTTAGGATCTATTCCTTTGCCCCCAATCCATTCCCACTTTCTCAAGCACCATTTGCATAAGGAACTTTTATTTTAAAGTTCAAAAATGTTGATGTTTTCAAAAATCATCAATTTTTTTCACTCATCGACAAGGTACCTCAGAAAATCTTCCACCGACAAAACAACTCCTTTGTAGCTCATCGTATCCATTTTACTACAATTACACTATGTAGTAAAATCTATACTAATCAACTTATCGACTATTCCCCAACGTTGGGATGCGGAATTTTAAAATTTCTAAAAGTTAAAATCCTTAACTATTAAGATCTTTTCAAAGATGTGTGTATATTTACAACGAAAACTTTTTATAAGTAATTTTTTCATCAAATAATTCCTTTTCCAAATATATGTATAATTTCTTTTCTTTATAAATAGCTTTTTCCACATTTATGACATATGGGTTTAGTCAACCATCCACCATCCATCACAGACTTCACTTAATTGCACGGTAAATTTTAAGTTCTCAAAAACCTTTTCCTAATTAATATTAACCAGCACACATGTTCAACTTTAAATTTCAGTCTTTGAGGAATATGAACATTAACCTATGGCTTACCACATCGTACTTCTTCCCTCTATCTACCAAAATTTACCTTTCAAAAAATAACTATTCATTTCAAAACCTATATTTTCATTTTTTTATTTAGCGGTTTGTTAAATAAATTTCCTTAATTTGTTACTTAACTTCCAGTTTCGACTATTTTCTTTTCCTATAGTATTAGCTAAGCGACTTCCTCTGAAATTTCTTTTTTATGACTTTCCCAATCATTGTGGTCCACCTAGAAAAAACATAAAAAGGAACATTTCTCTAAACGTATGTAGTCCATAGCAACAATTAATGCTTATAACTAATAAAAAGAAAAACTAACAATGGAAGGAAACACAACATGTAACGACCCGATATTTTCAACCATTCGCATCCATTATAAGTATATAGGTAGACACTCATGCCGGAATTGGATAGCTCAAAATACCGCATTGTAAATAAAAATTTGGCAAATCTCAGAATATACAGCAAATAAAATCACAGATCACAGACACGGAGTATATAAAAATGCAGCGGAAGAAAAAGAGATAGTAGTTCATGAAGCTGCTATATAAATATGAGATACATCAGAGTTAAATAAGATACAACAGAAGAGTAACAAGATACATCACTAAAACACTGGATACTGAAACAAAATAGAAGGCTGGATCTTCAAGGAAAGCTCCAACGCCGAAGGTGAATCTGGAATGCTAACTCACTCAATCTGACCCGAGCGTAAAGCAAAACACAAAACCCTCGAGTCAGGACATAAATACTTATAAACTGTAAATCAACTCAAGTGAACAGTAACAAAATGCATCAGTAACTTAAAGGATGCTTGGGACCGCTCATCCTTTAAGGATCCGTTAAACTATTTACTATGTAGTAATATACGCTATATACGGTAGTGTCTAATCAGTAAAGTATAATCATATAGAAAATAGCGTTGAGGGGATGGTGAACCTTAAGCAGTCGGATCTTTAAAACCAAAATCGTAGTAAGCTCGATATAAGGATATGACACGGCACGCGAGGCAATGCCAGGGTGGATACACCGTTTGCACTCCCGGACCGGTGGTGACGGCAAGGCAGCAGCTTCCGCCCACCTCGAACAATACCCTCGAATCAAAGTGGCGCCACCGAATCGAATCACAAAAGTAATAGAATAGTTTCCGATGGAGCATGCTCGATGAAAGGGTGCGACACTTTGTGTAGCCCGGTATAGCTCCTGTTTTAGTCATATATGCCAACTCATGGGAGTTGGGTCCACGTAACATACCTCGAGAACGTCGCCACCATCCTACTTCATTATGGAATCTCCACCGAGTACACAGTTGTTAAAGTGGTTTTCGGTATTGTCCGGCTATAAGACAATATCCGATTCCGGTCTCTTTAACAACCAATCGTTATTATAACCCATGGATATTTATTTCAAATAATTTATACTTTCAAGACCAAAATATCATACTCATTTCAAAACAATATCACAATTGTATCATTTCCATTTCAAAAATAATTCAATATTATATCATTCAAATAAAACCCAAATTTTCAAATCATTGAATATTTCTTTAAATTTATTAAACTTGAAATATTCCTTTAAATTATCATAGCATTTTAGAAATGTTACCTTAAGGAATCATAGCATTTTTGGAATGTACTACTTTCCACTTTACATTGTATATAATCAAAGTATTGATAAGCTTAAAATTTTAACATGTCAATTTATCATAGCCTTATGGTTAAATAAACTTTCTTACTGTAATATACAATTTAAACCGAAATTCTTATGTTAAGTTAAAAGCACCTTATTAACTTACATTATTATTACAGTAAAGAAACTTTATTATTTTAATCATTTAAAGTATGCCATTCACATAAATTAAAACTTGCTTATCAAATGTACGTTATCAGCTTACATTTTATTATTACAGTAAGTAACATTTATCATTTTAATCAATTTAAAATACACCATTTCATTGATTAAAATCTACGTGTCAAATGTACGTTTTAAATTTTATATTCCTATTACAATAATGAACATTTATTAATTTAAATCAATACCACACTACTTAAAACTTTACATGTTTCTTTCTTAATTAAAACTTTACATGTTCTTGCATTAATTAAACTTTTATGTTCTCTCATTAATTAGGACTTTACACGTTTCTTTCATTAATTAAAAACTTATACGTTTCTTTCATTAATTAAAACTTATACCTTCTTTCATTAATTAGGAATTTACATGTTTCTATCATTAATTAGAACACCATACGTTCTTTCATAAATTAAAACCTATATGTTTCTTTCATAAAATAAAACCTATACGTTCCTTTCATAAATTAAACCCTATACGTTTCTTTCATAAATTAAACCCTATACGTTTCTTTCATAAATTAAAACCTATACGTTTCTTTCATAAATTAAACCCTATACGTTTCTTTCATAAATTAAAACCTATACGTTTCTTTCATAAATTAAACCCTATACGTTTCTTTCATAAATTAAAACCTATACGTTTCTTTCATAAATTAAACCCTATACGTTTCTTTCATAAATTAAAACCTATACGTTTCTTTCATAAATTAAAACCTATACGTTTCAGATTTATATTACCATTTTACAAATTTAACTAAACTTCCAGTTTATTTGATTAATTTAACATCTTTAGTTAAAACTCAAATTTCACATTTTCAAGTCAAGTTATATTTTAAAATTTCATTTTCAACAGTCATTTATTCAACCACTTAAATTTATAGAAAATCAATAATTCTTTAATAAATCACTTAAATTCAAATATAAATCAATTTATCATATTTACCATTTCCAAATAAAATTAAAGTCCATTTTATTCATGTAACTTAAATATCATTTTTAGTCAAAATTCCAAATTTCAAACATAAGTTATATTTCAAAATCCAGTTAATCCATTCATAAATTACATTTTTAACACATAGAAAAATCATAATTTATTTATTTTAAAACCTTTCAAAATATATTTAAATCAAATTTCATAATTTTATATTTTTAAAATACTTAAAATATTCAAAGCACTTTATAGAATAACCACGGGTCTGTATATAGTTTTCTAACCTAGGTCAAGTGATACGGATATGTATCATTTCAATCCGCAGTTTAAAAGGTAAAAATCCGGGTTCTATCATTTCAAATCCGCAATCCCAAGTTTAAATAAATAAATAAAATAACTCAGGCCTATCATTTCAGCCCATAATGATTTTTTTATCCTAACAGGGAACTTACAGTGTGATCATATACAGAAATAATATAAACAATGTCAATATCACAATATACAGTCATGTAACAGATATCAGGTGAAAATTAACAGTTTTAACATGGTAATAACATGGTAATAACACGGCATAGCATATCATATGATCATCATTAACTTGCATAAACATTTTGCATTACTAAACACTTGTCATCAATCCACTTTTCATAAGTATATATGTCAGAGTGAGAAAGACACCTTTTTCAAAGCTAGAGACCAAAACAACATACAAGCACGACTCCAAAGGCACGACAAGCACAATTTCACGACTTTTGATTTGAGTTGAAAGATAGCCAAGATATGATTTTGTATCATCAACCCAAAACAAAACAAACCAGACAATATATAAACATTCAACATAAAATAACATTGAAACAATTTTGAAATACAAAGTGAAATGAACAAGATAGATTGGACCTTGCTTCAACCACTTCAATGCTTGGCCTAAGGGACACTTATGCTTGGCTATGATGATGCTTTGGCTCAGGTATGACATCATATAGGTCAGGTTTAACATCATATAGGCAAGGAAACAAGTGGAGATGAAGGGAATGAGGCAACAATGGTCAAAAACATTGTTTTTAGGTATGTAGGTTGCAATTTGAAGGGTTTGGCCACCATAGATGGCTCGGCCATGGTCATGGTTGGTGGAGTAGATGGTGTTGGAGGAATGGAAGAGATGTAGGAGTTTGTGGCTGTAGCTATGGAGAAGAGGCCGATCCAAACTTAGAAGAGAAGCAAGGCAAAATTGCATAGAAAAGTAAGAAAAGTAGAAAGAAGAGAGGGATTTACCTAATTTTTTTTCCTTCAAGGTGGAGGCCATGATTTTTAGGGTTTTGGGGCTTCAAAAATTCGTGAATGACAAGAGGAAGTCAGCTGCAAAGGATGGGGAAAGGAATGGCTAAGATGAATTGATGTATTAATGACAGAAGAAACTGCAAAAGAAACGGATAAAACGTTTTTCCGTTTCTTAGCTCTTAACCCTTTCAAATTTCTCATATATATCTATATACATCCAAATAACTAAAAATAATTAAAATCTCAGTTAAAATTCGAAAATATAACAGATAAACAAAATATTAAAAATTAAATATTAATTAGATATGATTAAATAAGAAAAATAGCACAGAAAAATGAAAACTAGACTTAAGAATTAGAAATAACTTCAATACACTTTTGAAAAATTTACTTTAATTTGAATACATGTAAAATGAATAAAATAAAGTAAAACACAGCAGATAAAAGTGAGTGCATAAAATAAATAAATAAATTTTAATTATATATAATTAAAATAAGAAAATGGCTTAAAATTGTAGACTAGGCTTTAAAATTAGAAATGAATCCAAATGAACTATAAAAAATCTTCATGGACTTGTAAAATATTTATTAGAAATAAAATAACAAAAAAATAAAAGTGCATTCACAAAAAAAAATTTTTTTGTTAAATATAATTTATATGAAGAAAATGGCAGAAAATTAGAAATCAGCCTTTAAAAATAGGAAATAAATACAGTAAATTTTGGAAAAATTCTATTATCATTTAAAAATATTTAAAAGTCAAAATATACATAATAAAATATATTATCACATATTAAAATAAAATATAACCAAGAAGAAGTAATTTATACAATTTAAAATAGTCATTGTTAAATAACCCTATATACGCACAATATTGTAAAGGGTATAACTTTCACAATTTACATCCAATTTCAACGAAACGAAAAGTGGTGTTCTTAGAATTTTATGTACTTTCATAATAAAAGAAAAAAATTAAAATTTTAAACTTTTAAAATTTTAAGTTGAAAGTCACAGTTTGACTATTTTGACCAAAATCAGCATTTCAGGCAAATATTCGACTTACAAAATTTTGGAATTATAACTCATATAAAAAATCAAGATTATATTTAAATAATAAATTTAATCATTTCAAATAAGTAAAATAAGTTTTTAAATCAAAATCTTACATTAAAAATAATTAAAATACACAATAAAATAATTACAAAATACAGGGTTGTTATACTCTCCCCCACTCAAACTTTTCGTCCCCGAAAAGGAATGAGGTATGGAAGGGCACAGAAAAGATAGAGTGAAATAGGATTAAGATAAGATGACAAGAAGATTGAAGTTATACCTGATAAATGTTGTTATAGGTAAGTTTTACAAGGTGGAGATTATCAAAGATTATAGAAAGATTTCTAAACAGAAAGATCATAGAAAGATGCGTATACCAGTCTATAGCAAGATGAGGACGATAAGAACAACCAAAAGATAGTTTGAAAAACAAAATAAGAAAATGAATTTGAAAGCATGGAGATTTCAACTTAAATAGAAAATAAACTTTTACACAAGTTACATAAATCTTAACTATCTCAAATTTCATTATCTTATTATCCAATCATCTTAAATTAACAATTTTTTTTTTAAACCATGGGTTGGAAAAATAATCATTTATTACACTCACAATGTATTTAATAAATTTTATTCTTCTTTATTCCTAATAAAAATTAAATTTATTCCCCTCAATATATTTATCACTCATGTTCAACATACTTACACTTATCATAACTGCTTTCTTTTATTCTTAGTTCTTTTAACATCATTTTATTTTAAGTTATTCAATTTCCCTTTATTATATTTACCTCTGTTAATCATTTTATAATTAAAATTTAAGTGTATAACATTTATTATAACCACCAAAATTTTATTTATAAAATCTTTTTATATTGTATATTACCCAGTTACATTGTTAACTTCTGAAATTAAGGTAAGTTATATTGGAATGGAATTGTGTCATACAAATAAAACTTTCCAATTCAATTATCTCAAGTTTAATCATTTATCCAAATTTTTTTGATTTTCTTTTTATAATTGAAATTATTGTTAAAAATAAAATTTAAGGATTAAATTTTCGATTTCTTCAAACCATTTAGAGATAAGTAATAATATATATATAATATGTCAAATCAAATTTCAATCATATATCTATATATATTATAAATTAAGTCATATTTTAGAAATTCAAATCAATTTAATTTCCTAAAACAAAGCTGTAGCAAGACTACAGAACAGTCTCTTCACTTCGAAACTCGAAAATGAACGTCGATGATGCTGCAGTCATCACCGAAGTTATTTTCCAGCGACAAAGAGAAGAGTACTAATTTTAAACTTAAAATTCTTTGGAAACAAATTTCTATTTGAAATATTTGAAATATTATATCCCTTTAAACTTTTAAACAAAAGGTTTGGAACCATCGGAAATTAAATTCTCAAATTTCTTTTTCTAAATTCATTTAAGTTCCCATATAAATTTATAAACAATTATTTATAAATTCATTTATAGAACAATAAATGATAAATCAAGTATTATCATTTCAAATTATCAATTTGAATCATTTTATTAAGTTCCATAAATATATATATATCAAAATTTTATTTCATTAACCAAAACAAAATTTAAAATAATATCGTGTCAGCTTGTTCTGTCAAAGTGTTTTAGAAATCCTATCGATAGCGTTGATCGGACGAATTGATCGGAAACCCAACTCAACATCAACAACTCAAACAACACAATATATAAACAAAATGGGTTTTTAGGCTAAAGGAAAAAGTTAGAAAAAAATTTAGTTTCAGGGACAAGAAGTTTGTTTTTTAGGCTGAAGGACACTTTTTAGTGTAAATCACAGAATGATAGTTGTAACTATCATTTTCAATTTACACTAAAAAATGTCCTTCAGACTAAAAATCAAACTTGTTGTCCCTTAGACTAAATTTTTTTGCAAGTTCTTCCTTATGCCTATTTACCTGTAAACAAAATATAGATTGACAAATACAATTCAAAATGTTTGAAAATATGTTGGAAACAAAAGACAAGATGATTAAATACAGAGTAGGGAGGCGGATAAGCTAAAATAAATCACGGGCAACCTTAATCGGGTCAACCGTGACTTAAAGTATAAGATCGAAGTGGATTTTCTGGGGTAAATCTACATTCGACCTCAAGAGATAGAGTTTGGGATAATAGGAGATACTAGCATCTAAACCGAGGATATAAAATTTTTGGTGAATCGATGCTATTGTAAAGGAGTTTCACTCCTTTTACAAGAAAATTTTTGAGATTGGCGGGACCGCCAATTCACTATAAAGATCATTCGAAGTGGAGTTAAGGGATACTCCAGAATCAAGTGAAGATGAGTAGCGGGGAATAAGAATGGATTTTTGGAACCGCAGGGAACATTCCAAAATTCAAAGGAATCGAGTCAAAAGAGAGAGATTCAACTCGAATGAAAGTGATTCTGTAAATACATCTACTCCATATGCTGAGTTTTGCCTAGAGCTAACCAAAGCTCTGATACCAACTATAACGACCCGATATTTTCAACCATTCGCATCCATTATAAGTGTATAAGTAGACACTCATGCCGGAATTGGATAGCCCGAAATACCACGTTGTAAATAAAAATTTGGCAAATCTCAGAATATACAGTAAATAAAATCACAGATCACAGACACAGAGTATATAAAAATGCAGCGGAAGAAAAAGAGATAGTAGTTCATGAAGCTACTATATAAATATGAGATACATCAGAGTTAAATAAGATACAACAGAAGAGTAAAAAGATACATCACTGAAACACTGGATACTGAAACAAAATAGAAGGCTGGATCTTCAAGGAAAGCTCCAATGCCGAAGGTGAATCTGGAATGCTAACTCACTCAATCTGACCCGAGCGTAAAGCAAAACACAAAACCCTCGAGTCAGGACATAAATACTTATAAGCTGTAAATCAGCTCAAGTGAACAGTAACAAAATGCATCAGTAACTTAAAGGATGCTTGGGACCGCCCATCCTCTAAGGATCCGTTAAACTATTTACTATGTAGTAATATACGCTATATACGGTAGTGTCTAATCAGTAAAGTATAATCATATAGAAAATAGCGTTAAGGGGATGGTGAACCTTAAGTAGTCGGATCTTTAAAACAAAAATCGTAGTGGGATCGATATAAGGATATGACACGGCACGCGAGGCAATGCCAGGGTGGATACACCGTTTGCACTCCCGGACCGGTGGTGACGGCAAGCCAGCAGCTTCCGCCCACCTCGAACAATACCCCCGAATCAAAGCGGCGCCACCAAATCGAATCACAAAAGTAATAGAATAGTTTCCGATGGAGCATGCTCGATGAAAGGGTGCGACCCTTTGTGTAGCCCGGTATAGCTCCTGTTTTAGTCATATATGCCAACTCATGGGAGTTGGGTCCACGTAACATACCTCGAGAACGTCGCCACCATCCTACTTCATTATGGAATCACCACCGCGTACACAGTTGTTAAAGTGGTTTTCGGTATTGTCCGGCTATAAGACAATATCTGATCCCGGTCTCTTTGACAACCAATCGTTATTATAACCCATGGATATTCATTTCAAATAATTTATACTTTCAAGACCAAAATATCATACTCATTTCAAAACAATATCACAATTGTATCATTTCCATTTCAAAAATAATTCAATATTATATCATTCAAATAAAACCCAAATTTTCAAATCATTGAATATTTCTTTAAATTTATTAAACTTGAAATATTCCTTTAAATTATCATAGCATTTTAGAAATGTTACCTTAAGGAATCCTAGCATTTTTGGAATGTACTACTTTCCACTTTACATTGTATATAATCAAAGTATTGATAAGCTTAAAATTTTAACATGTCAATTTATCATAGCCTTATAGTTAAATAAACTTTCTTACTGTAATATACAATTTAAACCGAAATTCTTATGTTAAGTTAAAAGCACCTTATTAACTTACATTATTATTACAATAAAGAAACTTTATTATTTTAATCATTTAAAGTATGCCATTCACATAAATTAAAACTTGCTTATTAAATGTACGTTATCAACTTACATTTTATTATTACAGTAAGTAACATTTATCATTTTAATCAATTTCAAATACACCATTTCATTGATTAAAATCTACGTGTCAAATGTATGTTTTAAATTTTATATTCCTATTACAATAATGAACATTTATTATTTTAAATCAATACCACACTACTTAAAACTTTACATGTTTCTTTCTTAATTAAAACTTTACATGTTCTTGCATTAATTAAACTTTCATGTTCTCTCATTAATTAGGACTGTACACGTTTCTTTCATTAATTAAAAACTTATACGTTTCTTTCATTAATTAAAACTTATACCTTCTTTCATTAATTAGGAATTTACATGTTCCTATCATTAATTAGAACACCATACGTTCTTTCATTAATTAAAACCTATACGTTTCTTTCATAAATTAAAACCTATACGTTTCTTTCATAAATTAAAACCTATACGTTCCTTTCATAAATTAAACCCTATATGTTTCTTTCATAAATTAAAACCTATAGGTTTCTTTCATAAATTAAAACCTATACGTTCCTTTCATAAATTAAACCCTATACGTTTCTTTCATAAATTAAACCCTATACGTTTCTTTCATAAATTAAAACCTATACGTTTCTTTCATAAATTAAACCCTATACGTTTCTTTCATAAATTAAAACCTATACGTTTCTTTCATAAATTAAAACCTATACGTTTCTTTCATAAATTAAAACATATACGTTTCTTTCATAAATTAAACCTTATACGTTTCTTTCATAAATTAAAACCTATATGTTTCTTTCATAAATTAAAACCTATACGTTTCAGATTTATATTACCATTTTACAAATTTAACTAAACTTCCAGTTTATTTGATTAATTTAACATCTTTAGTTAAAACTCAAATTTCACATTTTCAAGTCAAGTTATATTTTAAAATTTCATTTTCAACAGTCATTTATTCAACCACTTAAATTTATAGAAAATCAATAATTCTTTAATAAATCATTTAAATTCAAATATAAATCAATTTATCATATTTACCATTTCCAGATAAAACATTTTATTCATGTAACTTAAATATCATTTTTAGTCAAAATTCTAAATTTCAAACATAAGTTATATTTCAAAATCCAGTTAATCCATTCATAAATTACATTTTTAACACATAGAAAAATCATAATTTATTTATTTTAAAACCTTTCAAAATATATTTAAATCAAATTTCATAATTTTATATTTTTAAAATACTTAAAATATTCAAAGCACTTTATAGAATAACCACGGGTCTGTTTATAGTTTTCTAACCTAGGTCAAGTGATACGGATATGTATTATTTCAATCTGCAGTTTAAAAGGTAAAAATCCGGGTTCTATCATTTCAAACCCGCAATCCCAAGTTTAAATAAATAAATAAGATAACTCAGGCCTATCATTTCAGCCCATAATGATTTTTTTATCCTAACAGGGAACTTGCAGTGTGATCATATACAGAAATAATATAAACAATGTCAATATCACAATATACAGTCATGTAACAGATATCAGGTGAAAATTAACAGATTTAACATGGTAATAACATGGTAATAACACGGCATAGCATATCATATGATCATCATTAACTTGCATAAACATTTTACATTACTAAACACTTCTCATCAATCCACTTTTCATAAGTATATATGTCAGAGTGAGAAAGACTCACCTTTTTCAAAGCCAGAGACCAAAACAACATACAAGCACGACTCCAAAGGCACGACAAGCACAATTTCACGACTTTTTATTTGAGTTGAAAGATAGCCAAGATATGATTTTGTATCATCAACCCAAAACAAAACAAACCAGACAATATATAAACATTCAACATAAAATAACATTGAAACAATTTTGAAATACAAAGCGAAATGAACAAGATAGATTGGACCTTGCTTCAACCACTTCAATGCTTGGCCTAAGGGACACTTATGCTTGGCTATGATGATGCTTTGGCTCAGGTATGACATCATATAGGTCAGGTTTAACATCATATAGGCAAGGCAACAAGTGGAGATGAAGGGAATGAGGCAACAATGGTCAAAAACATTGTTTTTAGGCATGTAGGTTGCAATTTGAAGGGTTTGGCCACCATAGATGGCTCGTCCATGGTCATGGTTGGTGGAGTAGATGGTGTTGGAGGCATGGAAGAGATGTAGGAGTTTGTGGCTGCAGCTATGGAGAAGAGGCCGATCCAAACTTAGAAGAGAAGCAAGGCAAAATTGCATAGAAAAGTAAGAAAAGTAGAAAGAAGAAAGGGATTTACCTATTTTTTTTTCTTCAAGGTGGAGGCCATGATTTTTAGGGTTTTGGGGCTTCAAAAATTCGTGAATGACAAGAGGAAGTCGGCTGCAAAGGATGGGGAAAGGAATGGCTAAGATGAATTGATGTATTAATGACAGAAGAAACTGCAAAAGAAACGGATAAAATCTTTTTCCGTTTCTTAGCTCTTAACCCTTTCAAATTTCTCATATATATTTATATACATCCAAATAACTGAAAATAATTAAAATCTCAGTTAAAATTCGAAAATATAACAGATAAACAAAATATTAAAAATTAAATATTAATTTGATACGATTAAATAAGAAAAATAGCACAGAAAAATGAAAACTAGACTTAAGAATTAGAAATAACTTCAATACACTTTTGAAAAATTTACTTTAATTTAAATACATGTAAAATGAATAAAATAAAGTAAAACACAGCAAATAAAAGTGAGTGCATAAAATAAATAAATTTTAATTATATATAATTAAAATAAGAAAATGGCTTAAAATTGTAGACTAGGCTTTAAAATTAGAAATAAATCCAAATGAACTTTAGAAAATCTTCATGGACTTGTAAAATATTTATAACAAATAAAATAACAAAAAAAAAAGTGCATTCACAAAAAATATTTTTTTATTAAATATAATTTATATGAAGAAAATGACAGAAAATTAGAAAACAGCCTTTAAAAATAGGAAATAAATACTGTAAATTTTGGAAAAATTATATTATCATTTAAAAATATTTAAAAGTAAAAATATACATAATAAAACATATTATCACATATTAAAATAAAATATAACCAAGAAGAAGTAATTTATACAATTTAAAATAGTCATTGTTAAATAACCCTATATACGCACAATATTGTAAAGGGTATAACTTTCACAATTTACATCCAATTTCAACGAAACGAAAAGTGGTGTTCTTAGAATTTTATGTACTTTCATAATAAAAGAAAAAAAATTAAAATTTTAAACTTTTAAAATTTTAAGTTGAAAGTCACAGTTTGACTATTTTGACCAAAATCAGCATTTCAGGCAAATATTCAACTTACAAAATTTTGGAATTATAACTCATATAAAAAATCAAGATTATATTTAAATAATAAATTTAATCATTTCAAATAAGTAAAATAAGTTTTTAAATCAAAATCTTACATTAAAAATAATTAAAATATACAATAAAATAATTACAAAATACAGGGTTGTTACACAACACCACTAACTACTACTACTCAAGGACATACCCTTTAATATGCCATCCCTCCACAACAACCTTCACACCTTATCCTTCCTTTATTACTTATGATGAATAAGGTCCATTCATCTCTTCCATCCCATACCCATGGAATAATTACGCCTATTTTCACTACAGCGAATAAGAAATACAACCGATGAAATCTCCATATTAAATGACAACTAAGCTTGGGGAAATAACCTTCGAATTCCCCTCTTGCTTTCCCAACTTGAGTTTACCAATATCTTCCATGTGTGTTTATCATCTCATTACCATCTATTACTATCTTCTCTTAATCCCGTCTTTTGATATTATCCTCAATCCTTGGTATTTCCTATATCCATGAGCCTCCTATAAGCATATCCCAATACTCATAGAAGTGTACCTCAATATCCTCTTTATGGTTTATACACTTATCAACATAATGTTCCTAGGCTCTTCTAGTGTCCCTCACAGTCTATGCGGATTTTTTGTTACTATTCCGAAACCAGTCATAGCTATCGCCATCATAGCCTTATTCTTTTCCCTGTCTCACCTAGGCACAAGTTCCTACCTACTCCATATTTAAATTTATGGTTTGGTATTTATCGTTATTTTCAAAAACTAAAACTTCAAAATTTTGAAATATTTAATCCCAAAACTCCTGTCTTTAAAGTGCAACTTAGTAACTTTTATTAAATCAAAAAAATACTTGGTGCCTTAACCCTTTTCAAAACTTACATTTTAAGATTTTTGAATTTAACTTATTCACTAAAATTTAAAAGGGAACATTAACCTCTCTAAATTTAAAATCAAATCAGTTTTTTCTGTTAAAGACCATTCCAACTTTTATTAAGAATTTGGGTTTTTAATCTAACCATTTATTAGGTTTTCCTTCCAAAAAAACTTATTTATATCTAAATCATTTCTTCCAAAAGTACACTTTACATGTTTCTACAACATATTTCATACTTTTTAAATTATAAAAACTAGAGTAGATAAGTACAACTCTCATCCTATCACTTTCCTTACATCTCATACTCTCCGCAGGTCTAATATTTGAAAGAGTTTCTAACATCATGAAAGGGGGACAAACATCAGCAATAAATGCGTATAACAAGGGAAAATGCCAATTACCTTTGTTCTGCTTCTCTAATTAGGTTGCTAGCATTGTTTTAGTATAATTTATTAGTACTTTATACTTAAGGATTCTATATTTTAATGTATTGGAACTACTTTTTCCTCTAAAAGGAATTATTAACGCTATAACACTCTACGAATTGCCTAAAAGAGGATTCATATTTTGTGTGAAGTTACAAGGAATTATATTTCATTTCTTTTATTGAAATATACAGTACAAAATATGGTATTTCCAATATTTTATGATCTCTTCCTATGCATTTACATTCTTTATTATTTCAAACAAAACACCTTTATTTGTACCTTGATTGATTCATAGAAACTTAATTTGTTATCCCTTTGCATTCCAATGAATTAAAATGTCAAATCCCATCCTAATTACAATACACCAAACCACTCTTTAATTTATACATCCTAACTTCATACTACTCAATTCTTCAACCCAAATTACACTAATTCCAACTGTTTTTCTCTCAATATACGATCTTTTTCTTGCACTATTGTAGTGCAAAAAATTACAACTAAATTTTTAAGACCCTAATTGTAATGACCCAGAATTTCTGTCATTTGAAATTCATATATTTAATTGATTTTAAATATTTAAAAGTAAATTTTATAAGCTGAATAAATAATATTTCGAATATCTGTATTTAATTGGATAATTAAATTGTTAATTTAATTATCCAATTGTGTAAATAATTAGAATTTGGATTTAATGTGAATGAAAATGATTTATAAAGTTTATTTAAATCATATTTGAATTAGAATGATGTTGTAGAACTTTTAAAATTGAATTAAAAGTTAATTTGTTAAAATTGAATTTTTAATATTTAATTTTGTGTGAAAAAATAGTCATTTTACAAGTAGTCTCAAATTTAGATGAAACTATTTTCATTGGATCTGTAAAATTATATTAGTATAAGATTTCAAATTTCGTGTCAATCGGATTTACGGTTTGTCCGAGGCAAGCTAAAACGCGTAAGAAATCGGTTTAAGTGAATTTTAAATTTAAATAATCGATTCAAAAACCTATTGTGACGCCCCACCTCTATACCCATGCTAGCCAAGGACACTACGGGGTAATGCCGTCAACTAGCATGGAGAATAAGGCTGTTGAGGAGCGACCATCTGTATAATTGCTTTGTGCGAGTACCGATATGCCAGATAAAATGTAACTTGCATTCTTTTCAAGAGGACATCTGACACACCGGCACAAACTCAAAGCTACTACACAGTGGCTATAATGTCTTCGGAAACAAATATAGAAATAAACATAACACAAATCAGTCACAGATAATTCATATCACAAAGGCGGAAATAGATATGAATATATATAACACATAAAAGTGTTCATCAGAGTAGTAGTCAAGCAAGACCCACACTATCACAAAAGAAAAGTTACAAGAACCACACAAAAGAATTAGTATACATCATAGAGTCTATATGTCAAATGTGTACGCCAAAATAAACTACTAATCTAAGTAGTTAGCCAAAAGTCAGAGAAATCAATCCCAAGTGAGAAGTCAAGCTGAAGCACATGTAACATCTCGGTCTGACCCGAGTATTATTTAATAAGAAAATAATAAACGGATCAGTCTACCTATAAATATCAGATGAAACGATGTAGAATAAGAGGCATGACTAAATGCATAATAATCACAATGCCAAGCTGTGATAAATAAGTAATTGAAAATCAACAAGAAATTAATCAATATGACAAAAATCTTCTCAAGGATCAAAAGGAATGTCATACTCTTTATTTCATTCACCAAACCATAAATATTGACAATTATATCAATATCAATCACAAAAGTCAATGACGCACAAATTCACCAATGCACAAATATTGATAAAACTTATCAATGAAAATCACGAAAATTGGTGAAGCACAAATTCTAGAAATCATCTCAAGAAATCCAGAAATCACAAAAAGGGGAAAGGCCTATCACAAACGGGAGCATAAAGCTCACCAACACGTGTATCACAAATGGAATGCTAATTCCATGGTTGCTAACCATCACAAATTGAGACGAAGTTCCACAAACGGTCCGAAGACCATGAGTTGCTACCCCACCAATTTGAGTCGAAACTCCACAAAACGGGGTTTAGTCTCCCTCGCAAACAAAGAGACATCGCACATTGCTAGTCTAAATCACAAAATGATCATCATGATCAAAGAGAAGTGTTAATTACAGTAAGCTAGTAAATATATGAGCTTTGCTTCATGTCCCATAACCACTAGCTTAACTTAAATATTTACGAACAAATTGTAGATCTCCACTAGAAAATTGTCACAAGAGATTCAATCGAACAAGTCCAAGAATTAACTGACGAGGTAAACGCAAGCGTTTCATACCACTTGTTTTACTAAGTCGTTTAATTAGATTTCTCATACGAGTGAGGTAAAGGTTTGTATATACTAATAGATTGGAAATCAGTTTGAGAAAACGAGCTTTGTAATAAAATAGTGTTGAAATCATTTGAAGAAAGAGTTTTGATATTTACTACTAGTATAGAAAACCTTTATATTTTTAAAGTGACAAATCACAAAATGATTGAACAACAATCAATCACCAAAATTCACATACGAAGATGTGAGTTAATTCCAAAGAAATCGATATCAAATCCATCAAAATGGATATTTACAAAAATCCCAAAGAAAATGTCATCAGAGTCGATAATAGATGATAACAACAAAAGGGAATCAACACGAATCGATAAAATTGGAATCTCAAGCTAAATAGGCAAAATAGAGCCCAAACAGCAGATTCCGACGTCTGAAATCAAGGATTTAGACGTCTGGATTTGGAAAAATAATTGTTTTCCAGAACATAATTCAGACGTCTGAACCCAATATTTCAGAGTCTGAAATAGGCAATTTTTAGCCTATTTCCTTTCTGGTCCAAAACAAACCAATTCAGACGTCTGAAATATAGATTCAGACGTCTGAATCCTGGGGAATAAAAATTCCCAGTATAATATTCAAACGTCTGAATCAAGGGTTCAGGACATTCCCTGAACCTAGGCCAAAATGGCCAAACGGATACCGGAAGCGATCGATCGAGCGACACCGACTAAGGATTTACGCCAAGCGACAACCCAGCCTTAACGGCTCTTCGATACGCCTCAAATATCAATGTCCAAATATCCATAAAAGTATTTTCATAGATTTTGATTTCAAAACACCAAAAATTGGAATATACACCACATCAATCCAAACCAAAATCAATTGCACAAGAATAAGTGTTAGGAATTCACACCTAATAATCGAAGATAATTATAGACTAAGATTTGAGATAAAAATCTCACCTTTGAACCCAAACAAATGAAGAAGAAGTTTGAAAGCAAAGGAGAATCAACCACCCTTAAAATCCAACTCAAGAAGCTTGATTCTAAGCTCTAAAAGAAGAACATTCCCAAAGTTAGGTTTAGGAATTTCTGAAGTTGATAAGAGAATGAGTTGGAGAAGAAGAAGAGAAGGCTTACCAATGGGTTCTTCTATTAGTTTGGAGCTAGAGTTTGATTTGCAAAAGAAAACTAGGGCTTGAGTTTTAATTTCCCATTCCACTCTCCATTGTTATAAAAGCTTGAGTATAAGGAAAACAGAAAGGAAATAAATGAAGAGGAGAGGGTTGGAACTGAGTTAAGTGGGGTTAATGGGCTCAGCCCAAACCAAAGCCCTAAGTGAAAAAGTAGCAAAATTCCACTAACTCCAAACATATCAAAGTTTACACTTGAAAAGATCGCAAACGGTGTTTTGAACTCAATGGAAGTGGTCCCGAGTCCTAATTCGACCGTATGCAAAAAGTAGCTTTTCGGACTAAATTCCGAGTATCGACAAAATATTTAAATAAAATATTTAAATATAAAATCGATAAATATGCGGGTTGTTACACCTATCTTCCAAATATGATCGAATTGGCTTCCAATATATATCCAATTGCGTTTGGAAAAGGGGTAATACATTATAAACGCAAGGCGGCACACTTTGCTTTAAGTTTGGAAAAAAATCGAATGAATAGTGTCACAACATTTTCTATAAAAGGACTCGTTTTATTCATTTTTCAATAAACCCTAATGGTGCTAGGGAAAGCCGCCATTTTTACCTACAATGGCCGAAAATTTTCCATACTTTCTCCTTAAAAATCTCTAGATCCATCCATTTATAGCAAAAACTTCCAACATGAAAAATATAGAGCGTGACGAGATCTAAAAGATCAATGGTGGAGATCGTTTAAAGCGTAGCCGATCAACGGCAAATCAAGTTCAAATTGGTGCCATTCAATCGCATTTTTCGAAGCGAATAGATGGCCGAGTTACGCCAATCTCTGGCCGATGGCATGTCGTGGGTAGGCGAGTGGATGGGGGTTGTTGGATCGTGCTCCGGTCGTCGTATGGAGGCACGACTAGCTAAGGTTTCGATCGAGCTATGGGTTGTCTTCATTCGTGAAAACCTGATGGGGAGAAGATGAAGTCAACGGCCCTGATATGCAATTCTAAAACGAGTGGCCTGGATTTGATTAAAGTTATAAAAAAATAGAATAGAAAATAGTAAATTAATTTATATAAATTCGTATTAACTTCTAAACGCCATATCTTTGTTATAAAAGATCCGTTTCACACGAAACAAATTGCGTTGGATTCGTATTGGCGAGCACTTCATTATGGAGCTAGATTGGGATTCATTTGAGCTAGTGAAAATTTTGGTTGAAATTAAACGGTTGTTTAATTTTAATCGGAATAAATCGCTAACGCAACGACTACAAGCAATGTGAGTACAACTCACTCTTTCGGACTTACTGATATTTTTATATAAGTGAGAATAAATATTATTTAAGATGATTGATGATTGTTTGGATGATATATGATATATTGATTGGTATTTGGATATATACCTGCCTAGTGGAGCAGATGACCCTATACATTCCTGTGTATGATCGGATGACCCTTTGCATGTGTGTCTGCCTTAAAGCGGACATTGTATACATATTCTAATATGTATACTTGTTGCAGGTGATAGGTTGGAGGGATCCAACTGGATTCCTCACCAGTATTGATTTATTTACAGATATCACTATATATTCTATTATCATATGATATATGATGTTTTGGATGCCGTGATTGTTGTATTTAGTGCTGTTGCAGCATTGGGCATATTTTGGGAATTTAAAAATGTTAAAGTGATGATTTACAAATTTAATAGGATTTTAAAGTGATTTTTGAAATTATACATTTTATTGAATTTTAGAATTAATTTATTTTAAATAAATAAATGTTATAATTTTTATAGTTATAAAAATTATGATATTTATGAAATATAATTGAAATTATGGTTTTTGAGAAATATAGTTGAAATGTGATTTTTGGAAATATGAGGTTGAAATTTTTATAAAATAGCTTAAATGGTGATTTTTGAATTTATTATAAAAGGTTTATATATAAATTTAAAAAATTGGATTTTTTTTATAAATCGTAATGATGAAATTGTAAAGGAGATTTGTAAATGTTAAAATGAAGTTATAAATGAGTTTTATTAGTAAATAAGATTTATAGATTTATAATTGAGGATGTCATAAAATGAATGATTTTCTAAAATAAATGAATTATAAGTTATTAACTTATAATTTGGCTTTTTGGTATATAATTGAGTTATAAATGGAATTGGTTAGTAAATGAATTTTGTATATTGAAGTTTTTATGAAATATAAATGGAATTTATAAACATTGTTTTATAATTTCGAAATCAACTGAATTTGATAAGTAAATATGAAAGCTTATTAAAGGAGATATATTCGCGATTTTGGACAGCGAATTATCCTTTAAGTTAAATGTTGTAATAATAAAGAGTTCGGTTGGGAATTATATCCATGATTTTGGACAGTGGATAATCCTTTAATTTAAGGTGTAGAAGTATTGAATTTGGTAAGAGAAGTATATTCATGATTTTTGATAGTGAATAATCTTTAAATAAAATAGGAGTTTTGGGAAGTAATATTTTAAATTGATTTAAAATGTTTTAAAATTTTAACCATAGATTTCAACATTCATTGTTGAAATAGACATTTTCGAGAAGTAAGGAAATGATGGCCTATAACATCGTTGTAAATAAATTGATTTTTATATACTTAACCTTATGGAATGAAATATATACTTAACCTTGATTAAGTATATGGAATATTTTTCAAATGTTGAAAATAAATTGATTTGTGAATTACTTATTGTTAAATAAGTATTTGGAAATGTTTTCCAATATAGAAGTTGAAATGGTTTTGAAGATATATCTTTTTAAAGATGATTTGATGTGAATATTTGGCAAATGGTTTAATTAATAAAAGATTAATTAAAAGGGCCCGGTGATTGTTATAGTGCTGGATATTTGTTTGTTTGCTTTGATAGTTAAATAATCGACTATCAAACTTTGCCAAATTTTAGTTCCTTGATTTGATGTGGGAACTATTTAGTCGTACATTTAGTACATAGCCTTCTGTGTAGGCTTGATTAACATTTGTGTTGGGGATGTTGATTCGTATAGTGCGGAGTATTACTCCAATCTATCGATCTTCCTTCTTGGCCCGAAGGATAGCAAGTTGAAAGTTGGAGACATGATAAGCCCATGAGACTTAGTTTCTGTGTGAGGTTGAGAAACGCTTTTGCGTTGTTGGTGCGAAGAGACCGGGATCAGATTTATCTGAAAACCACTTCGGACCAATGTATATGCGACGATTGTGCAGGTTGCTTATTGATGATATTGATATTCTGGAGTTCCATAGTGGGGGATTGCTTGTTGATCGTTTGGGTTTAAAATCCCAATATACATCCAGTAGCAGTGGTCTCTTCGTTATGAAATATCCAATGCAAGGACTATTCGCTACTAATCCTAGGGATTTCCCAATAGGATGTGGTAGGAAAGTACCTTCGGTTTGTCCTGTTCCTGGACAACTTGTATGGATGTTTGTTTGACATTTCATTTCTACACATTACGTACATTGGTTTATACAAACGTACATCAGTGGTGGCGGAGAAGCCAACTTCTCTTAGCTTAACACCCTTCTTGAGAAGTATGAGCTTAAGGGTTGTATTTTTATGGAAAGCAATTAGTAGTTAACAGAAATGGCCGTATGGCATTCAAAGTGATGTGATATGTGATTGTGAAAGGTAATCGTTACCTCTAGCCTCATTAACCAAAAATGACCAAAACATGATTAGATGCAGCAGGGCTATGTGGGTCGCTCCCATTAGGATATGATCATCCTCTTCTACATATATCTTTATACGCTATGTCGTCATGTATCTGATTATTGTGGTTTGTATGCTATAAGGGCCCTCGGTAAAGGTCAGTAACGACCGAAGGATGACATATTCGGTACCATCTAGTTATAGAGGTGGGCTGGTCTTGTGTTGGTAGAGGGCAGATGTTCTGTGCCTCGGGACATCCATCTAGAGTTATACCCTTCGGAAGGTAGTCCCTTCACCTGGTTATTTGTATGGAAATCCAAACCCCACTACATGTTTGTCATTTTGATTGTATTACCCAATTGGGCTACATGATGGAATTTAATCAATGTAACAATTTCGGCTATGATTAATAGTATTTGTATATAGTAGACACTACTATAATATAAGAGGATTTGATATGATATTTTTTAGTCATCGTAAGGTAGAAACCTGTCCGTGTTTATGTGTGGACTTGTCTTACGAAATACTTTTGTTTTGAAAATTAAGGAAAAGTTTGGTAATTTAATAAATTCAGTTGAGTGTGTTTCTCACGCTGGTTTACCAGACTAATCCGGGCATTTTTCCCTTTCAATGCTCGGGCCAGGCCGAGTATATTTACAGGTTATGCTTTGGTGCTTTTGGAGCTTCAACAGGAGAGCTGGAGATCTTCATTTACGTACATCCGTATTTGCTTGATTATCCGCTGCATTGCTTAGTTGTTTTAAATTATCGGCATTTGTGAGGACAGGTTATTATAACTGTTCAGGCTGATAATTATTGTTTGATTGCTGAACTCTAATTTATGTATGTATATATACAATTTCTATTTTATAAAGATCATTGATATGATATTATATGTTTTCCGCTGCGATGTGAGATTCTGTATTATTCTGTTTGGTTCTATCTTCTCTCTTTCTTCTCTTCTCTTCTTCTTTCTTCTTTTCTTTCTCTTGACTTTCCGTCGGTCTATGCTTTTTGGGTCGGACATGTGTGGATTATTGTCGATTCAAAGGGTACGGATTTTCGGGATGTCACATTTGGTATAAGAGCTTAGATTTTGTATACTACTAAGCTTTGATGTGTACTCAGTATAGATAGGGACAGTAGCACCCTAGATTTAGTTTGAGTGTATTATATATATGAGCGTGTATTTGTTAGTGAATATAAAATGTTTTATATTGTGTTTACTTATCCATTGAGCTGTTCGTGAATTCTGGTCGGTATGTGGGATGCCATATTATCGATAAGGATTTTCAAACACTTAAACGTGGCAAGTCGACATAATATTATTTAAATTGGGTAAATGAAATAATTTTACCGTGATTATATTTTGTATATAAAGAAATAATTTTTCAGAAATTATTAAAGTGTATGTAAATTGATTGTTTGAATGTTTGAAAATGTAAATATATATATAAGTTAATGAAAGATGTTTGAATAATCTAAATAAAAGTAACAATTGTAAAAGAATAAATTATATAAGCAAATGAATTATATAGTATGGAATTACAGTTAAAGTGATTTACGATTGTGAAATAATCTTATATATAAGAAGTAAAACTATATGAGTATATTTATAAATATAAGTTGTAAATGAAAATGGATTTAAATTAAGAATGAGGAAAATTTGAATCCGTTTATTTTGAAAGTTATTTTCAAAAGTAAAAGAGGTTATATTATTGTAAATCTAAATAAGATGAGTAAATTTGAAATGATCTTATGTAAGTAAAGTAAAATAGTGAAATTATATAAGTGAGAGATTTATAAATAAAACAATTTTTAAAAGAATGTAAATCCCTGAATTCACTACTGTTGTTAGGAAATAATAAGGGTGATGATTGCAGCATCATCAGTATCATTTTCAAGTGTCTGTGTGATTGATTTGCTACCGATAATAAATTGAAATTGAAGTTTTGTTGTGATAAACAGATTTGAAACTTAAATCCAAGTTGAAATTGATAAATATAAGTGAAATGAGTTTTGGATTTATAATATGAAGTATAAATTTTAGCTTTAGTAAAGTTGAAAGAAATTTGAGTTAGTAAGTGAATTATATGATTTGAAATTTAACTAAAGGAAAGCTAAATAAATTGAATTGGATTAGACAAGTTATTGAAATGAAATTAAATGTAAGTGGTTAAGTGATTATATAATTGAATTTGAAAGTTTAAATAAACCTAAGTTGTAAAGTGATTGCATAACCATGAATTGAAATTAAAAAATGAGTTTTGTGATTGGAAGTAAACTTAGGTAAATTTTATGAAAGTTTAAATAATAAGTTGTATAACTTATAAAATGAGATAAGGTAAGTAAAACCAATTGTTAAAATGGTTAAACAATTTTGTTAAGCAAAACGAAATCTAAATTTTGAATAGTGATATAAAATTTGACTTAAATAAAGTTAAATAAAATTGTATTTGAAATAAATTAGTAGTGAACTTAAGTTGTATAGTGAAGTAAATGCAAGTAAGAATTAAATGAAACATAAATTAAGTAATGTTGAATGAAGTTGATTTTGGTATCGAAGTAAATTAATAATGTGAATTAATAAAGTAAAGTGATGAATATGAACTTTAGTTATATTATGAAATTCAACTTTAATTGTAAAAGTGAATTAGCGAATAAACATAGATTAGAAAATATTGTTGTTAAGAATTGAATAAAACTTAAGTTAAGAAGTTGTGAATTGAATAATTGAATGAAAGTCAATTGAATGTTAAACCAATTTGAAATTAAAAGCATTGAACCAAATTGAATGAATGTAAAGTAAATTAATTTGGTAATGTTGGATATGCATTGATTGTTAGATGAATGTTAATTGGTTGTATAGAAAATTCATATGAAATTGAATTAATAAAATTGAAAGCTAAATAATTGAATTCAAATGGGTAGTTAAGTGAATTTAAATAGAATTGAATTTAATTTGAATTGAAAGTGAACTAACTTGAATGTGATTAGTGAATGTAAACTAATTGAAAACCAATACAATGAATATTAATAAGAAGTGAATGTATATTGATTTGGTTATTGATTGATTGGATGGATATTGCATTGTTGGATGTTAGTTGGATGATAATTGTTGGATGGTTGGATTTGTTGCTTTGGTTGCATTTCTATATTGGCGTATATAGTTGTTGTGGTGATATATGTTGTATATTGATATTATTTTCACATATACAAATTTCTCATTTGTTTGTTGAGTGTTTAGTAGGTGCAGATGGTGCTTGCTTCGCATATGGAGCTCGCTTTCGCGCTATATTAGCTGTATATGCTTGCTAATAATATATAAGGTACATATCTCGGATTACATATCGTACTTTCACACTTTTTTCCCTCCGGGATGCCTCATCCTCGGAGATGAGATGTATATTTGTGATATATATATATATATATGTTGTGATCCTACTACGATTGAACTGCGCAAAGGAGACTATGGCGAATTTTTTCGAAAATTTGAGGCGTTAGAAAAATTAGAAAAATTTGTGAAAACTAAATTTTGATTTTGAGTTATAAAAGTTAAACGATATTAATTGGGTGTGAAAAGATAACTATATATGGATTTGAAAACTTAGAAAAGTTTTTGTTAGTTTAACTAATGGATTTTGGAAAAAGTTAAAAGGATAAATAGATTTGGTAAATCTAATTTGAACGATTTGTTTTTGACAAGTTAATGGATTTTATGGTTTTTTCTTACTTGGTAATTTCGAGGACGAAATTCTTTAAAGCAGGGGAGAATGTAACGATCCAGAATTTCTGTCATTTAAAATACATATATTTAATTGATTTTAAATATTCAAAAGTAAATTTTATAAGCTGAATAAATAATATTTCGAATATCTGGATTTAATTGGATTATTAAATTGTTAATTTAATATTTGAAATTGTGTAAATAATTAGAATTTGGATTTAATGTGAATGAAAATGATTTATAAAGTTGAATTAAATCATATTTGAATTAGAATGATGTTACAGAACTTTTAAAATTGAATTAAAAGTTAATTTGTTAAAATTGAATATTTTAATATTTAATTTACGTGTAAAAATAGTCATTTTTCAAACGGTCTTGGATTTCAACGAAACCAGTTTCATTGGACCCGTCATATTATATTATTGTATGATTTTAAATTTTGTGTCAATTGGATTTACGGTCTGTCTGGGGGAAGCTAAAATGCGTAGGAAATCGGTTCGAGTGAATTTAAATACTCGATTCGAAGACCTATCTTCCAAATACGACCGAATTGGCTACCGATATATATTCCATTACGTTCGGAATAGGGGTAATACATTATAAATGCTAGGTGGCACGCTTTGTTTCGAGTTCGAAAAAATCAAATGAATAGTGTCGCAACATTTTCTACAAAAGGACTCATTTTATTCATTTTTCAATAAACCCTAATGGTGCTAGTGCAAGCCGCCATTTTCACCTCCAATGGCCGAAAATGCTCCATACTTTCTCCCTCAAAATCTCTAGATCCATCCACTTATAGCAAAAACTTCCAACATGAAAAACATAGAGCATGACGAGATCTAAAAGATCAACGGTGGAGATCGTTTAAAGCATAGTCGATCAACGAAAAATCGAGTTCAAAGTGGCGCCATTCAGTCGTGTTTTTCGAAGCGAACAAATGGCCAAGCTACGCCAATCTCTGGCCGATGGCATGTCGTGGGTAGGCGAGTGGACGGGGGTTGTTGGATCGTGCTCCGGTCGTCGTATGGAGGCGCGGCTAGCTAGGGTTTCGATCGAGCTATGGGTTGTCTTCGTTCGTGAAAATCTGATGTGGAGAAGATGAAGTCAACGGCCCTGAACTGCAATTCTAAAACGAGCGGCCTGGTTTTGTTTAAGGTTATAAAAAAAAGAAAAAAGAAAAAAGAAAATAGTAAATTAATTTATATAAATTCGTATTAACTTCTAAACGCCATATCTTTGTCATACAAGGCCCGTTTCGCACGAAATGAATTGCGTTGGGTTCGTATTGACGAGCACTTCATTATAGAGCTGGATTGGAATTCTTTTGAGCTAGTGAAATTTTTGGTTGAAATTAAATGCTTGTTTAGTTTTAATCGAAATAAATCGCTAACGCGACGACTACTAGCAATGTGAGTACAACTCACTCTTTCTGACTCCCTGATATTTTTATATAAGTGAGAATAAATATTATTTAAGATGATTGATGATTGTTTGGATGATATATGATATATTGATTGGTATTTGGATATATACTTGCCTAGTGGAGCAGATGACCCTATACGTTCCCGTGCATGAGCGGATGACCCTTTGTACGCGCGTCTGCCTTGAAGCGGACATTGTGCACATATTCTAATATGTATATTTGTTGCATGTGACAGGTTGTAGGGATCCAAATGGATTCCTCCCCAGTATTGATTTATTTATAGATATTATTATATATTCTTTTATCATATGATATATGATGTTTTGGATGCCGTGATTGTTGTATTTAGTGCTATTGCAGCATTGGGCATATTTTGGGAATTTAAAAATGTTAAAGTGATGATTTACAAATTTAAAAGGATTTTAAAGTGATTTTTGAAAGTATACGTTTTATTGAATTTTGGAATTGATTTATTTTAAATAAATAAATGTTATAATTTTTATCGTTAGAAAAATTACGATATTTGTGAAATATTACTGAAATTATGGTTTTTGAGAGATATAGTTGAAATGTGATTTTTGGAAATATGAATTTTTTTTATAAAATAGTTTAAATGGTGATTTTTAAATTTATTATAAAAGGTTTATACATAAGATTTATAAAATTGGATTTGTTTATAAATCGAAATGATGAAATTGTAAAGGAGATTTGTAAATGTTAAAATGAAGTTATAAATGAATTTTATTAGTAAATAAGATTTACAGATTTATAATTGAGGATGTCATAAAATGAATGATTTTGTAAAATAAATGAATTATAGGTTATTAACTTATATTTTGGCTTTTTGGTATATAATTGAGTTTATAAATGGAATTGGTTGGTAAATGAATTTTTTATATTGAAGTTTTTATAAAATATTGGGGTTTATATATCTATGTTATTTCGAATTCCTATACTATTGATTTCGGGTTGTCATAACAATGTTTTACGCAACATTTGTTTTGACCCGAATAAATATGTTTAAAAGAATGTTTTCCTTATAGAATGAAATATATACTTAACCTTAATTAGGTATATGGAATATTTTCGAAATGTGGAAAATAAATTGATTTGTGAATTACTTATTGTTAAATAATTATTTGGAAATGTTTTCCAATATAGAAGTTGAAATGGTTTTGAAGATATATCTTTTTAAAGATAATTTGAAGTGAATATTTGGCTAATGTTTTAATTAATAAAAGATTAATTAAAAGGCCCAATGATTGTTACAGTGTTGGATATTTGTTTGTTTGCTTTGATAGTCAAATAACCGACTATCAAACTTCGCCAAATTTTAGTTCCTCGACTTGATGTGGGAACTATTTAGTCGTACATTTAGTACGTAGCCTTCTGTGTAGGGTTAATTATCATTTGTGTTGAGGATGTTGATTCGTATAGTGCAGAGTATTTTACTCCAATCTATTGAGCTTCCTTCTTGGCCCCAAGGATAGAAAGTTGAAAGCTGGAGACGTGATGAGTCTATGAGACTTAGTTTCTATGTGAGGTTGAGAAATGCTTTTGTATTGTTGGTGCGAAGAGACCGGGATCAGATTTATCTGAAAACCATTTCGGACCAATGTATATGCAACGATTGTGCAGGTTGCTTATTGATGATATTGATATTCTGGAGTTTCATTGTGGGGGACTGCTTGTTAATCATTTGGGGTTAAAATCCCAATATACATCCAGTAGCAGTGGTCTCTTCGTTATGAAACATCCAATGCAAGGACTATTTGCTACTAATCCTAGGGATTTCCCGTCAGGATGTGGTAGGAAAGTACCTTCGGTTTGTCCTGTTCATGGACAACTTGTATGGATGTTTGTCTGACATTGCATTTCTACAGATTACGTACATTGGTTTTGACAAACGTACATTAGTGGTGGCGGAGAAGGCAACTTCTTTTAGCTTAACACCCTCCTTGAGACGTATGAGCTTAAGGGTTGTATTTTTGTGGAAGGCAATTATTAGTCAACAAAAATGGACGTGTGACATTCAAAGTGAGGTGATATGTGATTGTGAAAGGTAATCGTTACCTCTAGCATCATCAACCGGAAATGACCAAAACATGATTAGATGCAGCAGGGCTAAGTGGGTCGCTCCCATTAGGATATGATCATCCTCTTCTAGATATATCTTCACACGCTATGACGTCGTGTATCTGATTTTTGTGGTTTGTATGCTATGAGGGCCCTCGGTAAAGGTCGGTAACGACCGGAGGATGACATATTCGGTACCATCTAGTTATAGAGGTAGGCCGGTCTTGTGTTGGTAGAGGGAGGATGTTCTATGCCTTGGGACATCCATCTAGAGGTGTACCCTTTCGGGAGGTAGTCCCTTCACCTGGTTATTTGTATGGAAATACAAACCCCACTACGTGTTTTCCATTTTGATTGTATTATCCAATTGGACTATATGCTAGAATTTAATCAATGTAAAAATTTCGACTATGATTAATACTATTTGTATATAGTAGACACTACTATGATTAATGCTATTAATAAATATTTAAAGACCCGTAGGAAGATGGTTAAGCCGAGCGACCCTATGGGCCACCCGCCTAAGGAAACCGACTAGGATTAATCGGAGAAATCCCATGCAAAGTATTGGAAGTTTGGTTATCAATACCATAACTGAAGGACCTCATTCAACGGAGAAAAGATGGAGGGAAATGGAATGCCATGCGAGCTTGCTAAAGCATGTACCACAGGAGGATTGCTTTGCCGTAGAATTCGAAACTCTATCTAAGCAACAAAGATTGATAATAGATGAACTTTGGTTTAGAAATTGACGTGCTGATCGAGTTGAAGCGCCAACGTTTGACCCCATAGTAATAACGGTCGATATTGGACCAGCAACAATATGCCGGGTCTTGGTGAATGCTGAAAGTTATATGAACATACTATTTAGTAGAACATTCAGTCAAATGAAGATTAACATGTAGGAGGTTATGGATTGCAAAACCAAGGTTCAAGGGTTTATGGGCAAAGCGAAGCAACCAATGAGGACGATCGATCTACCCATGGAGTTAGGTAAAGAAGATCGTAGGATAGTCTAGATTCAGAAATTCGTTGCAGTGAATGAATACTCAACACAATGCCTTTTTAGGCCGACTGACCCTTGTTAATTTTAGAATAACACTGGTTTCTTGGTCTTTAGTAATGAAGTTTCACATAGAGAATGGGATGAGATCAGTAAGAGGACTCTAGTGTGTAGGAAGTGAGTGCTGTGTCGCAGAGCTAAGGGAAGCAATGCAATTTGAGAAAGGCAAGGATGTGAAGAAGACTCTTCGCATCCATAATTTTCAAGCATAACAACTAAAGGAGGTGCCCTAGCTTGGGAACCATAGCAGGTTCAACAAGTTTATGGATCATAAGAAGAAGTCTGCGAAAGTGCGAGTGGCACTGACCAAGCTGATAATGAACGTCCCAATCGATATGGACGATCTAACTCGAGTTATAAAAATTGGGTCTTAGCTTAGCTTTGCCTTATGGAAGAAATTGGTTAATTTCCTTCGAGGAAATTTGAACGTGTTTGCTTGAATGCATTCAGGTATGTGCTAGGCATCGTCGGAGATAGCTTGTCATACACTATATATTGATCTAAAGTTTACACCAATGAAACATAAAAGATGCAGTCTAGGTTTGAAGCGATCCTCTAATTTGAAGGAAGAAGTGGAGAAGATGATAGCAAATGGCTTTATCCATAATGCTTTATACCACGAATGGGTGTCCAATCTCGTGTTGGTTAAGAAATCAAATAGAAAATGGCAAACATGTATCGATTATTCAGATTTGAATAAGGCATGCCTAAAGGATAGTTGTCTTCTACCCAGTATTGACCAACTAGTCAACGGGACAACGGGCATGAGTTACTCTCTTTCATGGATGCTTGCTTAGGTTATAACAAAATTTTGATGCATATACCAAGATCATGGGAATACCAACTATAACAGATTTAGGATTATACTTTTATTGGGTAATGCCATTCGATTTAAAGAATATCGGAGCTTCATACTATAAATTCTATGTTCATGAATCAAATTGTTCAGATAATGGTGTTATGCATGGATGACATGTTTATGAAGTCATGAGTATCATAGAACCATTTATATGACCTCTTGAAGGCGTTCGTGTTTTTATAGAATATGAAATAAAGATGTATCCTTTGAAGTGTTCTTTCGAGGTAGCATAGGAAAAATTTCTAGGATTTATTATTAATGCTAGGGGCATGGAGGCCAATCTGGAGCAAACTAATGCCTTGATGAATGTAACTTCCCCAACTAGGAAGAAAGAACTATGGCTTGAATGGGAAGATCGTTGCCTTGAGTCGGTTCATCTCAAAGGCAAAAAAAATGCATAATCTATGCCTTCGAGAAAGCTAAGAAAAACTTTGAATAGAATCAGGATTGTCAGAATGCCTTCAAGGAATTGCTGATGCATATGGAAATATCATTGGTCATATCTAAATCACTGGATGGGGAGGACTAATTTTTTTGTATGGTAGTGTTGGCTCAAGCACTAAGTGCAGCACTAGTACGTGAGGAGGCAAGGATCGAAAGGCCGGTTTACTATACCAGCAAGCAGTTTATCAAAGCTGAAAAGAACTACCCAAAGTTGGAAAATCTTGCTTATTGCTTGCTGATTGCATCTAGGAAGCTGCAACCGTATTTTCAAGCTCATCCGTTCAAAGTATCAACAGATCAACTCTTGAAGCAGGCACTATACTGACCCAAGACCTTGGGAAGATTGCTAAAATGGAAGATAGAACTGAGCCAATACAGTACCACTTACCATCCGAGTAGAGCGATAAACGGGCAAGCATTAGCAGATTTCTTTGCTTAGTTTACCATATGAGATGGTAAGGAGGAGGATAATACAACCACACTCCCTCGCTGGAAGTTGTTTGTAGATGGCGCTTCAAACAAATGTAGTTCATGCATAGGAATGTCTGTCGAAACTCCGAATGGTTGGTCGATTTATTAGGCATTAAAATTGGAATTTCCCACAACCAACAATGTGATTAAATACGAGGCATTGATAATAGGACCGAGGATAGCAAAGAACTAAGGATAAGGATGCTACAAATATTCATTGATTCCTAGCTAGTGGTTTGCCAAGTAAGGAAGAATGTCAGGCTAAGGCTGTGAGACTTGCTCCCTACATTACAAAGGTGTTGGTATTGCTGGAAGACTCAGAGCATTGGGCTGTGCATATCCCTAGGCAAGAGAATGAAAAGGCCATTTAATTATCCAAACTGGCTAGTTCTGGAGAGGCACAAATGATGGGTTTTGTTCTAGTGGAGATCTTAATAGGATCGAGTATTGGCGAGATGGATATCGAATGGATTCTGGAAACTACGATGGAAGTAAAGTCCTGGATGACCCCAATCAAATACTATTCGCTCAAGAAAACTTTCTCAAGAGACAAGAATGAATGGAAGAAAATCCTTCGTAAAGAACCTCGGTTTATGAAGTAAGAAGGATAGCTGTATAGGAGAGGATTCTCTGCCTCTGCTTTGATGTGTAACTAAGGAGGAGGCTAGGAAGATCCTCATGGAAATCCATGAGGGTAGCTATAGTGATCACACTAGAGGACAGACTTTGGAAAAAAGGATACTTTGCTATGGATATTTTTGGCCATTTATAAATTGCGATGTAGCCGATTACACCAAACCATACAACCATTGCTAGAGATTTGCAGAAATTCTAGAGCCCTGTCAGCAAAGCTTTTGCAAATGGCTTACCCTTGGCCATTTGTAGTTTGGGGAATCGATGTTATTAGTTTGCTATTAATGGCGATGGGATGAGCTAAATATGCAATAGTAGGAGTGGATTATTTCATGAAGTGGGCTAAAGTTGAACCACTTACTATAATCATAACGAAAATGTGATTAACTTCATGAAAAATAACATCATTTGTGATTCATAGTATCCCAGAAGATCATCACAGACAATAGAACTCAGTTCAAAAGTATCGAGTTTAAGGATTTCTACTACCATTATAGAATTGAGAAGAGTTTCTCAAATGTAGCACATCTGCAAGCAAATAGACAAGCGGAAGCGAAGAAATGGCTAACAAAAGCCAAAGACAATTGGGTCAATGAACTTTCACTAGCACCATGGGCTTACAGGACGACCCACATGCCAACAACTGGACATTTTCCATTTGTGTTGGCTTACGGATCGGAAGCGATGATCCCGATAAAATTGGATGTCCCTTCTCACATAAAAAGCATTTGATCCAAAGTTAAATGAGTAATACTTGCTTGAGTTCCTCGATTTAGTTGATGAAAAAAAGGAAAGAAGCAAAATTAAAGGTAGTGGCTCACCAGACAAGCATTGCATGACACTTCCATACTAAGTCCGAAACTGTATTTTCGAGGTAGGGGGTCTCATTCTAAAGTAAGTTATCCTAGGTATGGGAGTATATAGTCCGGATTAGGAAGGTCCTTATAAAATCAAACGGAAGATCAAATGTAGAACATTCAAGCTAGCTGTGGTATATGGAATCTCGATTTCACGAGAATGGAATAACTACCTACCGCATCACAATGATACTTAGTTTTACTTAGTTCAATTTTGCTAATAAGCCTCCTAAGGATTCTAGAGGAAATGTAATAAGGTAGGACTTGCCATGTTTTTTGTTTAGAAGTGCAATTCGCTTCTTAACCCAATGGAACCGTGTTCGTGCAAGCACAAATTTCATATTACGTGATTAGTAATTTGCTTTGGAACGTACTCCTATGGCCTAGGATAGTGGTTTGGGAGTATGCTCTCAAGGGCTAATTGAATGATTTGTTCGTACTTTTTCAAGTCGGTCAGAAAATTCAACCTAATCTTCTGAGGTCGATCGTATAATTTAATCCTACCTTTCGCGATTGATTGAATTATTTAGTCCCAACCAACAGGGATCTTCCATTGTCCGAAGATTGACAACATCAGGAAGGAAAACCTATACATGGGTCGATCAGATAATTCAAATCCGGCCTTCAAGTATCTACCGTTTCTCGAAGATTAACAATGCCAGGAAGGAATAACTGCTCAGTGGTCGATCAAATAGTTCGACTTCGAACTTCAGGTAATCGTCGTTTCCCGAAGATAGGACCATCGAGAAGGAGAAGCCACTAAAGGGTCGATTAGATAATTCGACCCTAACTTTTAGAAATTTATCGTTGCCCAAAGATAGGAAATTTTAAGAAGGAAAATCCACTTAACATTCGATCGGAAAATTCGACTCCGACCTTTAGGAATTTGCTATTGCCCAAAGTTTGGCAATGTCAAGAAGGATCAACCACATCGGAGTTGATTAGATAGTTTGACCCTGGCCTACGCCCTGAATTTGGCCGCATTAGGAAGGAATGTTCAATCGAGTAATTAAACTGCTAGTTCGTGGGGATAGAAACTGATATCCAAACCGAAATTCGTTGTCGCATTAGGACTTAGCGACATACACGTAGTCGACGATAAGCAAGGATAACCACTAGAAACCAAGGACAAGCTTCATCGAAATCTTTCGATCCAGGATCAAAATTGAGAAATCACAACCGAATTAGGGAAAATCAAAAAATTAGCCCCACCATGTTCAACTCCCACTGATGCCTAGAGTCTAGCATTCAAAAAGCGAGTATCGCGAATGCAATTTAGTTACAGTAAAAATATGTAAAATAGGAAATAAATATTGCAGTTGATGCTTCCTCGACGGTAGGGAGTAACGAGGAACTTAGACTATATACTACGAAAATTGGTCGAAAGAAGCTCGACCTTACCAAAACAGAATTAACCACGGAAATGGTTCAATCATGATTCTTTTTTGATAAATGAAAAACTTTGGCAACTATAAACAGGGACGAATAATGAAATACACATAAGGGAAATTGCAGGAATTTTATTTATACGTGCAAAGCTATGATAAATATATGTGTTGCATAGAAGTTGTCATGTATAATGTAAGAAAATTGCAGTACATGTAGTTATATTATATATACGGGAGTTTAGGACCAGTATATAAAAACGTAGGTAAGTGAATGGAACAAAAATTATAAAATAGAAAGTCATCTTTTGTTGCTTCAATTTTTATATACAAATGTAGGGGGCTATTCTCGCACAAGAACAACCTATTTACAACCAAAATAAAAGAAAAGTATAACAAAAGGAGCCATCATGCACACAAGCTTTAAGAATCCCCTACTTGGACTTCCCCCTTCTTCCACCCTTGCCATTGGAACTACCGGGTTGCTTCTTGTGCTTCCGTCCACCTTTGATCACCACTCATTTGGAGTGATTCCCTCGGACTAGATGGTTTCACCCCCTGAAACAGCATGAGGCTCATTGAATTTTCCTGTAGAGAGCTCAGAAGATTTTATTTTAAGGGCTTCAACTTGATCGAGGGAAGCTTAGTAGTGGGGCTTATAAGCATAGAGCTGATGGATTTCTCAATACCGGGCTTCTTTCTTATTTTGACCTTAGTAAGGTCGATTGTTAGCCTCTTGTCCATTGTAATTGGATCAGTTGGGTTCGCAGCATTGGAGATTGAAATGTCTTTCCCCAAGGATGGAGGAACATCCTTCAGCCTTTTTAGAGCCATAATATTTTAAGAATTGCGGTTTGGAACTAGGAGGCATGATTAAAGCAGCAAATCTTATGGAGATAGAGGTCAATGCTATAGAAATAGCCGCGATGCCTGATCCATGAGTAGTTGGAGGTAGGGCGGAAGATGCATATGATTTACAAGTTTGCAAATAGAATGGTAAAGGTTAGCGATAGATTTGAGAAAGAACTGCACTTTCTCAAAAACTGATGAAACCAAAGATATGCCTTCACATAGAGCCAATTATGGAGCAGGAGAAATCGGAATCTCACCCTCCTCGAGTGAGTATTGGGTTGGTGGATCAACAATAAGAGGAACATAAGGCTCAGCATAAGCAGTTGTTGGAGATGCCAAATTAACTCGGATGGCCTCGTAGTTGGCTCCCCAATCTTAGAAATTCCTGTCATAGGCTTAGAAAAAAATAATCGGAGCGCTTAGGCCAGCGGAAGCCTCGACAGTAGAAATAGCAGCAGAAGCATCTTTCATCAATAAAAATAGTCTTTGCCTCTTCAAGTTTTGTGGTTTCGTCTACATCGAGGTGCTTGACCATTATTCAACCTTGATGAATCCTTCACTAGCCACTTCAAAGCGATGTAACACCTTCATCCATGCATTGGCAAGAGTTTTGGTGTATGTTTTCCCTAGCCACTTCTAGTTCTTATATATAATACAACTTGCGAAGAAGTATTAGAGAGATTTATTTAACTCTTCCTTCTCCATGGCCCTCTCCTCCTTAAGCTCTTTCAGCTCTTGTATAATGGCTACATGTTCAATTTCCCTATCCTACTTCTCGGCCTTAACCAAAATTAAATTATTGACAAGTCTCTCATTCTCTGTAAGAAGCTTCTAGATTTCTACCGCTTGCTCTTCAACCAAATTGCCCCTGACCAAATAGTTTCATTCTTTATAATAAAGGTCGGGTCCTTCTCGGCAAGCTTATTTTTCAAAGCAACACCCTTTTCATAAGCAGACATCAGTGTGTTTTTCAAAACAATCACGACATTAGTGTGTGCCTTTTTCATCTCCTCCATCAAGCTATCAATCATGGCTTTGGATTTGAAGACCGCATCCCTCCTGATCTCCATCTTCTCTAAGTCTCCCTTGTACCTCGCAAAGAGGTCATTGTATGTTTTCTTCTTTGGATTCAAAGGATTAAATGTTTTCATAATTAATGTGGTTGGCCATAGAGAGAGCGCAGTGGAGCCTTCTCCATTCTAGCCCTAGTTAACAAGCCTCTGCATCCATTGAACATTTGGTTTACTGCATCCTTTAGAATGTCTTAGATGTCACAATCGAGTATGACACTATATAGGAAGAAATCAAGAAAGGAAGCCTATACATGTGGCAGAGCAGCAAGAAGAGAAGGCGAGGAAGTAGAGATTCCCTTAGAGTGTGGAGGAGAAGTAGTAGTCAAGGACTTTGAAGTAGGAACTTGTGGATGGGTAGGAAGCTGAAATTTAGTATGAGGAAGGGGAACGCCTAAGGAGGAACCGTCACGGTTGGAAGGATCATATTCATTTACTTTGGTCATAGGATAACCCTTCTTCATCCTGCCTTATTTTCCTCCCTCTTTCAACCTTACAGTGATATTTTGGCTCTCACTCCCTCTCTTTCCTTTGAAACCCTTCTTCTTCTTCAGTCTCCAACGACCTAGGTAACTGGAGTAGGACAAATATGTATTTGGGGTTTGTCCTTTGTACTCATCCATGCTATGCTGAAGCTTCCGACACTTTTTTCTGGCTATAGAACCTAACACAAGAAGAAAAATTGTATAAGCATTGGGATTTGGAATAGAAGCAAATGCATGAATGAGTATTCATGGTCCTAGCGAAGTGTATAGCACATATGACCCTCAAAGAACTCCATTAACAATGTTCACATGGAAGTATCTTGCCATCTTCATCCAAATTATCCCTGGGATGGAAGCTGAAGTTAGGAGATCCTTTTTTAGAACATCTCCAATGGAAATGTCAAAATAACTTAGAGAATTGAAAATATCTCCAAGATTTGACTGGAGGAGTCACTATGGCTGTTGGCATCATGCTTTTTTCTGTAGCCTTTTTTGGGGGATTTGATAGTGCCATGCTTCGGATGGGGCAAGGCAGGAAGTTCAAGGCCTTCAAGAGACATTTTGCCAAATGATTCGTCTCCCTTCGTGCTAGTGCTATAATCGTTGTAGCTTTCCCTGGCACTTTCTTCTTCCTCTTCTCCATACCCCTAACCATTTCTTCTTTCCCTTCTCTCCTCCGTGCACTTTCGCTCTTCTCTAGGATCGGTTGCATTCTGACTCCTTCATTCCCATCTCTTAGGGCCTCACCTGCAATCAGTTCTTCTGTTCCCCTTCGGACGGAATCTTCAACATGTGTCGTACCCAACAGACCTTTAAATTCCCCTTGAATATTCTTTCCAAAGCTGTAAGTGGGGGTTGAAGATTGGGTAGGCACTCTAGAGATGCTTGGCGAAGTTGATTCAGGAACAATGGTTCTATTGGGAAGTAGATGACCATATCCTCGAAAGCTCTCATTAGTCAAGAGAATTGTGATGGTGTGATGCTAAAAACTAATCTTCTTTAGAGCTTTTAAAGTGTCAACATGATCGTCATGAATGTCTTGAGCAAGAATATCTATAAAGAAATAAAAAAGAGGTCAAGCATTTAGACCGAAGGAATTTAGGTACTGCAAGCGCAAAAAGGAAGTGATATTACATCCAAAACGCCAATGCCCGTTGAAGCTATATGAGCATCGGACGAAGAAGAAATCGTTTTTGAAGTAGTGAGTCTGTTGTGGAGTTCTTCTATAACCTTACATCTACACCAGGCCTTGATAATCATATAAGATAGCGAATCACCCATTTGCTTGAAATGTGAAAGATAAGTTTGTCCATTAAAGTTCAAAGGTTGTTGAAAGCGATTCACAAAAAGCATGAATATAGAGCTCAGGAACCCATTTGGATGAATTTGAGATGGACCTAGCCCAAGCTCTTGAACAATTGTATGCAAAAATGGAGTGAAAGGTGTGGTAACACCGCGTAGGCACATATACCAATTGCGTGCAGCATATCCCAAAAAGGATTATGAGATTATTCAACTTTTGTTGGGAGAAGTACATCGCCTTTGGGGATCCCACGCCGAAGACATATATTTTGAAGCATTCTCAGAGTAAGGATGGTCGACATTTGTTCATGAGTATCATCCAGAACACGAAGGCCAATGTATTCATTTATCAAAGGAAGCAACTCTTATATTAGGAAACTATCCTTTAGAGCTTTGCAGTGATTGTCTGTTTAGTGGAAGAAGGTGTAAAAGTGGATGTTTGAGTCGTGGTAAACCTAATTTTAGGAGGAGTAGTTATCCGAAGACTGATTTGAAAGCAAGGTGATCGATGAGTCATTCTGGACAAGAAATCTTGGCATTCAACACCGTCGGATAGGTTTTATTTTAGATACTAAATCTAAGTGACCAACGTCTAGAATTTAAGGATGCTGATATATTTTAACCAATCAGATTTTGAATGTCAACCGATACAAGTGAATAATATATGCAATGTGAGTCCTATGTCTTGTATGTGACGATGAATGAACTATGCATCGAATCTTACCTGACTTCATTGGATAATTGATAAGACAACAATTGTCCAAAGCAACATGAAAGATTTTCTTTTATAAGAAAACCAGTGGTGCAGTTATTGAAAGAACTTGGAAATGCAATCGTTCAAGCTTAAAGGCCCATCCAATATGACCATTCTCGAATTGAACTGTCCTATTGGAATTCAGACGTTGGTGCATGATTAGCTAAACTATGTAAGGAGTTAGCCGAAGTCCAAATTGCAAGTAACTCTTTGTGATGACCTGAGCATGCAATAGGTCGAATTTAAGTCCACCTTAGGTTGAATTCAAGTAGAACACCAAACCAAACTTCGACTAACTACCATCATTGATGCCATCTAAATCATAACAACCCTGCTTTCTACGTTGTAAATTAAATAAATTTAATTAAAATATAAGTGTTTGAATTCGGTATTTGATAATCAATATTTTTAAAAGCTTATATTTACTTGATTGAATTTTATCTAATGAAAGAATTTTTCTACTAAATTGAATTAAACTAATAAATTCTTTTCACTTAATATATTGAAACTGAATAAATCGAATATAAATTAATTTTAAAAGTGCAAATAATTTTTTTATGACCAAAACAGTGGAAAATTAATAAATGGGTCTCAAATCGCATTAACTTGGGTGGTTATTGATATATAATTAATAAAATTAAGTTTAAATTAGTTTTTAATCAAACTGAAATTTATTTACATGTAAATTAAAAGGAATTGTGAAAGGAAACAGAATTAAGTGTAAGCAAAAAACTAGTTTGAATTGAATTAAATCAAGGCCCAAAACTAAATCAAATCCAATCTCGTTTAATTCATTACTCTCCCATCCTCTAGAAGCTTCCTATATCTCTTCATCTCAAGCCCATATTCCACTCATTAATTTTCTCAGCCCTAGTTTTCCTTTAACAAAAAACGCGACCATAATTATTAGAAAAAAAAGAGGGCGAGGTCAACGATTCATGAGGAGAGGCGCATGAAGCTAGGCTCAGGCGATGTCAACACCGTGGAGGGTGGTGACGTCACGGGGGTGGTAGGTGTTGCGAGGAGTAGGAGGGTGAACTCAAGCCTATCAATGAGCGATGCAAGCAAGGGAGTGGAGGTGGCTGTCCTTGATAATAGTGATGATTGTTGGAGGAACCGTCGATTGATGAATGGGAGCATGATTGAGTGGTTGATGCATGGAATTAGGGACAAATGGTATGATCGAGACCTGGAGGAGTATGTAGAGGTGCAGGTGGGTAGAAGGCTGTACATAAGGGTTAACAAAGGTTGGAGACAAGGATGATGAGCATATTGGCTGGTTATGACGTGGTAGGGACTTACAATGACCTGGGTAGTCAATGTTTGAAACTCGAGCATCGATTTTGGTAAGTTTTCTCACCAATATCTATATTTAACTTTCCTTCATGTGTATGTGTGTGTATTTATATATCCTAAATATATCAGGTTGATTGTTTGAATGGGTTGAGATTACTAATTGAATTATTTGAAGATAATTATCCCATATATTGGTTGAATTGTTTGGATGAAATGTTTGTTTGGAATACTGATTGAATAAGTTATTTTTGGATATTGGATTAGATTGTGAGATTTTATGTATGTTGGATTATCCAAAATGCAAACGAGATGTTGTCCGGTTGCATTTTGATTTGTAAATTTGTACATCTCTTTGGGTTATTCAGTTGAAAGTATATCTTTTTATTAGAACCATTGATCAAGATGTATTATAAATTTTTATTTATTATGTGTGCATTTATGGATGGCCGGAATACAATGTAAATCAATTCCGGCCAAATGATAAAATTATACGGATGATTGGTTAATTATTGTGGAGAGTTTTGCACCATGATGTATATTTCAAATGTTCGATCGATTTTCTGTTTGATTTTTTGAAAAATCAAAACAATTGTTTATAGCATTTTAAAATTTATTTAAAGTATATTTATACACAAATAAAATTGGTTTTAAATAAATGATTTTGAAAGTGTGGAAATTTTCATAAGTATAAATAAGGAATTTTAATAATATTTCCAAACAGGAAACTCTTTTGTGAATTGATTGTTAATAAAGAGGATTAAAAGGAAATTTAAAATGGGATTTTTGATTATAAAAATATATTTGAAGAGTTTTAAAGTATGCTCCCCTTTAAATATTTATTGGTTCGAAAATTGGTATATTTGATTTGATTTGATAAAAAAGATTCAAGAAATATTTTGAAAAGGGAACTAAAAAATATATACAATCCATTTTGAAGATATATTAATTATGAAATATTTAAATGGATTTGAGAACTTTAAACTATAATTCCCATTTGTACATGATTTGAATTGGAATGATTTATATCAATGATTTTGTGATTTAATTATATATAATGAGGATATTGAATAAAAGAATTAGTAGTACTAGTCGGTATCAGGCACTTAGTAATGTTTATTATATTCTATTTACTCATATTATAGAATATTTGTTGTTTGATGAGTGTAGTTTACTACCTTCTAGTAACTGATCAAGTAATAATGAGTGGCATGAAATGCTCAAGTAATAATTGTTTGATTACTATTAAAGAGTAGGTGTCACTTATATTTTGGAGATGGTTAGGAATTGTGTTATCGTGTAGAGGTGACTCCTTAAAGCTTAATAGTCAAGAGTTCCATTGCTCTCCAAGGATGGTAAGCTGGAGATATGTTTGGATTTATAGACTTATCCTCTTAGGACTAGCCAATCAAGTATATTGTTATTACGCTTAGGACTAGTAGTCAAGGAATTAATACATTTTGACGCTCTCATTAGGAAATGTGGAGTCAAGAGTACATTATTACAATCAATAGGACTCATCACGTTGAGAGTATATTGTGTCGCATCCTCTAAGGACAAACAAACTGGTCGGGTGTCATTATATATTCTTAGGGATAGTAGTCAAGGATTTGTGATGTTGATATGCTCTCATCAGGACTTATATGGTCGAGAGTAGTTGTTGTCACTCTCATCAGAACCTCTAAAGTCGAGAGTATTAGTTATCACTCTTATTAGGGCTTGCATAGTTGAGAGTACCACTATGGTGAGTGCATGAATTAGACCTACCAAATAGGCTAGTTATCCATCCCGGCAGTCATGTTTGCAAGTTCGCATCTTAAATCCATGATATTGTCTTGCCGAGTTTGTAGGCTGAGAGATATTCCTCTAATTAGAGTTACTGCCTCGACGTCACTTAAGGAACGACAGTCCATTACCAAAGGCAAGTAGGAATCATGATGCAACGATCCAGAATTTGACCACTTTAAAATATACCATTTGAAGTAATTTTAAATATAAAATATGTAAGGTTATATTCAAATAATATTAGATAGGATTTGGAAAGAAAGTATACACAAAATAGTAACATTTGCCTATAACGACAAAAGTGACAAAATGCTGTTTCCAAAAAAATAATTTTCAATGGTTAAATAAATAATTTTGATTAATTTATGAGTGTTTGTAAATTGGTAAATGAAATAATTTGACCTAGGATTATATTTTGAATAGTATATATTTTGAAAAATTGCATAGTTAAAAATGGGATTAGTAAAATTTAAATATGAACGCCTAGTGATTAGAATTTCACAGTTTGACTATAAGATATTTCATAAAGATAATAGATAAGTAAGAAATCTGATAAGGTAATAAGATCTTTAATACTTATTCCGAAATAGTAAATTAACAAATGATAAAGTTAAGTTACTGTCATAAATTGATACATTGTTTGATTTTAAAGTTTAAGTACAAAAATCTTGTAAATTAAGTTTCACGATTTGACAATAGGGTATTTGATAATAAGATTTGTTTAAGAAATGAAGACATAAGATAAAAATGTATTTAAATGATTGTGTAAAATGATAAATATAAAAGGAATGGGAATTTAAATTCGAGTAATTTAAAGAGTTATGGAAGTTTAAATGAAGTTAATTAATATAAGATAAAATGAATTTTTAAAATAGGTTTTATAAGGTAATATCTAAAGGATTTTGAAAATAGTATTATTTCAAATAAAAATAGATATTTTATGATAACTAATTCGATTGGCTCAAAAATAAACTGAAAATGGGCAGGAAATGTGTTCGGATGTTAAACACTTTTCTTAAGTATTACTCTTCTTGTTAAGAGGATACATGATACTATTGGTAGTACCCAGTTCCTTGGCATTATTTTGGAGTTACTCGATCTATATAATTTTCTTAAGTAAAAAGATAATGTGAATCATTAACTAATAAATTGATTAGTAATCTTTATACAAGTGTATAAACTAAAGATAAATTGGAATCGCTAATTAATAAGATAAATCGGAATTCCCAACGATTTCGGACAATCGAAAATTTCCAAATCATACCTAACTCAGAGCTAAGAAATTTGTGAAAACTTTTGGTAAAAGGATTGTGAAATACTTTGAGTAAATAAAATAAGATAAGGATAATTTATTAATCTAATTTATAAAGAAAAAAAGATATTTAAGAGTTAAGAGTATGAGGATTTACATACGGGTGGTTTTAAAATTTATTTTCCAAAGCTAGAAAATTAATAATAGTATTAAATAAGAAATAAGTTTTATAACTTATGAATTTGAGATAATAGTAAATTAAAAGAAAGCCTAAATTTGTTAGACAGATGGATTCAAGTAAAACTAATTTGAAATTTGGGATTTGTATATACTCTTAGGATGTAAAGGTATATCATACAGTTATATATTTAAGTCATGAACTGTTAAGTAAAATAATGACGCATAAAAACGTAATTATCACCTGAAAAATATTTTATTAATGAATTCTAGCATTAATTAAGAATTTGGACTTAAGTCTTTAAAATGTGATTGATTTTCATAAGTTATAAGATGTAATTAACTTAAGTGATAGTTTTATAAAATGATTCATAAATAATATCAGTGTTAAAGGAAACATACCGAGTTAAAAGATTGTGGGAAAACTTTTTTTAAGATAAATAATCTTTTGAGTGAAAAATGGTTTCCTTAGACTATTCACCTTTAATAAAATATTTTAAAATAAATAATTAAAGGGATTATATAAAGAAGCACATTTATAAAATATTTGAACTTAAGATAAAAGTTTATGAAAGTTTTGAGGGTTAACAAATACATATGTTATATATAGATCATTTTGTCACATAAATTTTGATCTAATATTCGAGTATGGAACTTCAAGGTGTTTACACTGGTCCAAAAAAGGATTTATTACTCGATTCTTGATGACGGACGTTGATGAGGATTTTTGGTTAGGTACTTTGGTTTTCTATCATAGTTGAGCACTATGCAAGGAAAGCAAAGGTTTCTGAGCAAAAAGCCTGATTAAAGTCCGCACTAGAGGATCGGGGGATCGATACTAGTTCGAAAATGAAGTTGTGTATTCGAATAGGAGATCGAATAAGATATTTCATACGGATGATCAGTGTATATTATATAGAATTAAGTTTGAAGATAAATGTTTTGGGTAATTTCGAGGACGAAATTCTTTTAAGTAGGGGAGAATGTAACGACCTAGAATTTTACCACTTTAAAATATACCATTTAAAGTGATTTTAAATATAAAATATGTAAGGTTATATGATTCAAATAATATTAGATAGGATTTGAAAAGAGAAGTACACACAAAAACAGTAACATTTGTCTATAACACAAATGTGACAAAATACCGATTTCAAAAAAAAAAAATAAGTTTCAATGGTTAAATAAATTATTTTAATTTATTTATGAGTGTTTATATATTTAAATAACATTATACAAACTTATTTTTAAATTTGGTTCATATATATAAATAGTTTAACTAAAACGTCAAAACGTGACCATAAAATATTTTGTCAAAAAACGACGTTTTGTCAATTAAAAGTTATCGCAACATCGTCGCACCTTTATTTTATTATATAGAAACATATATTCAAATAGTATAAGTACTAATTAATTCACTAATCAAGTTTACTTTTACTAAACATACTTTTAAAATTCTAGAATATAATTAAGAAAAAGTAAGCACAAAAAGACCAAAATGTCATTTAAAAGCACAAAGTAAATATCAAATCAAAGAAACATAATTATTACTTTCTTTAATTAATATCTAAGTAAAAATGACATAAAGTAATTATTTGAAATGTAATGTTAAGTGTTGAAAAAAATAAGGTTACTTAAGAAGTAGGTAAGATTATTTTTGTTAATTTGGTAAAGGGATATTTTGGTAACTTACCACTTCATTTTTTTTCTATAAATACCAACCACTTTCTCACCTTTTTCACACAATTTTTACCTTCTTCTTCATCCTCCTTGAAGCTCTTTTTAATGGCTTCTTCTTCTCTTCCATTTCCTTACTAACTTTTTCAAAATCATATCAAATCAACTTCAAACACCACCAAACTTTGCCAAAGACCTTAAGATACCATTAAAACATGACTTAGCACCTAAGAAGTGAAGAAATAATAGAGGAAGCGGTAGAATAGGGTGTGGCTGAACTATGCAAGAAAATGGAGCAAGTCGTGAAGCTCCAGAGCAAGAAAAAGAGAAGGAAGTACCGCCGATTTTATTCTAAGGAGCTAGGAGAAAATTCAAGGTACCGTGGAAGCTCTGCCAGATTTTCAAGAGTTTGGAAGAAGAGGTCGATAGCACTAAGCAAAAGAAATGGAGTAGAAGTTGATTAGTTGAAGTTTAAGTGAAGTATTGTTGCATATGAATGTTGGTAGGAAGGATTGGTTAAGTTAAAAGGTGAGTACTCATAGTTACTAATTAATCCATAACTTATTTCAAGTATAATGATTTGAAAGTTTGAATATGTTGAACGATTAAATCTTTGATAACTTAGTTGCAAAATTGATTGATTATATGATTGTTTATGTGGTTGATAACTTGTTTGATAAATGGTAAGAGAAAAGATTTGCAATTAATCATAGTCAATTAAATGAGAATTAAATCCATACAAATATGTGTATGGAAGTTATTTTGCCTATTAATGATTTTAAATAAGTTAAGATAGTTTAAATATGGTTTAAAACAAATTTGAAGTGTTTCGGACAAGTTCCAAAGCAATTCACAAAATTGGTCAAAATCGAGCTTGTCGCATAGCGGCACTTCGTAAATTTCAACCCGTAAATTCAAATTGATATAGAGAATGATTTATAAGTCGGATTTCTTTGAAATATAAATTCTTTGGTCTACAATGATAATACTTTTTCAACGAAGAAAGAAAATCAAGATTTCATCCTGTAGAGTTTGAAATATGTCCAAAACAATTTTCTAAAAACAACGCGGTTTTGCAGTTCGGAATCCAGAAAAGGATTTCTTTTAAAAACGATATTTTTAAATGATTAAAAATATGAAATAAATTTTATAAATCTATTAAAATGGTTTAAAAGAGATTTGCAATGGAAAATATGAATTTTCAAATATTAAAAAGTTTTTTAAATCAAATAAGCTTATTGAACTTTCACAGCACTTTTCTGCTGCCGTTGCTACGACTTTTTAAAAGAAGGTTAAACTTAACGGTTTTTCCTAGAATCAATTATGAATGTTTTTAAAAGAATAATTAAGTGTTTTAAATGATGATTTAGAAGTTTAATTAATCATTTCTGAAATGAAAATTAACAACTGGTTATGCGGAAACGACTATTACATTTGTCCCGCCTGTGAGATCTGGGAAGATAAAACAAGGTGTTTAACTAAAGTTAGGGATGAAGCAACCAGTGTCCTGAATTTACCTGGCCTATGTTTTCTCTTTTTAGGAAAAAGGTGGAATAGATTGAAAGGAAAGCTCGAATGCTCTAAAAGATCATATATAAGTTTTTTCAAGATAAAAGGAAAGAAACAAATTCTTAGAATGTTGACTAACCACTTAACATCTTTTATCTATGATTAGTACAAAGGAACTGGGATCGAATTTGGTTGATTCCTATCTGAAGAACAAGAATCAGATTTGGGTGATTCCTATCCAAAAATCACTTTAAACTAATTTTCGAAACCCCATATGAAATTAACATCTCTTAAAGTGATGATTAGCATGAAGGAACCGGGATCGGATTTGGATGATTCCTATCTGAAAAACCGGGATCAGATTTGGGTGTTTCCTATCCGAAAACCCCTTCAAACTAATTTTCGAGATAAAATATATTAAATACAATGATTATTGATGACAAGATCTTCATGATGTAGGATTACTTGCCATTTTTCCCTGGAGGTGAAATTTACCATATCTAAAGTGACAATAGTGCTCTATTATGAAAATCTTCTAATTGCAAGAATATGATTTGAAGTTTAGAAAGAAATCTTTGATTAAGGTTTAATGAATGATTTGGAAAGGTTTTCTTATGTAAAATAGAAGATGATTTGGAATTATTGCAGGATTTAAAAAAGGTTTAAATAAACCAAATGTTTTGATAAATGAGGCTTAATGATTCTATATACTCTTGAAAAGAAAATGGAATAAATTGAAAAGAATATATCTAAGGAAGATATTTGATTAGAAAAAAGATGAAGTAATTGATTGATGATTGATATCTACTTATGTACTTAACATCTTTTAAAGAAATGATTGGCTCGAAGGAACCAGGGTCAGATTTGGGTGATCCCTATCCGAAAACCACTTCGAACCAATGTATACGTTCGAAAGTGAAGACATGTTGTTGATGATGATTATTAAAGACCGTGGATCTTCATGGCATGAGAACTGCATGTCGAACATGCTCTGGGTCGCTCCCATTATAGAGTTATTAATAGCAGTGGTCTCCCAGTTGTGGAGATTTTTCGAATTGCAAGGACTACTCACTACTAGTGGTAGTAGGAGAGTGCTTTCGGTTTCGTTCAGTCCCAGAATGAACTTGTATGGACGAATGTTCGACATTGCATTTCTAAGACATAACATTTGACTTTTACGAATGTACATTAGTGGTGGTGGAGAAGACAACCTCTCTTAGCTTAACACCCTCCTTGAGACGTATGAGCTCAAGGGTTTTTGTGGGAGGCAGTGATCAAAGGAATGGTAATGTGGCATTCAAAGTGGAACCTGTTATGATCAAAGCGTGGTTTTGTATGAAAAACATGGCTTTGAAGAAATTGATCGTAGCTTCGCAAGCCTCACACCTGGGTTATGATGGGATACTATGTGGTCTAACAGACGCAAATTCGAAATAAGTGAGTATGTATGGTGGTATCGAATACGTTTGGCCCTTTGGGGAATACGTCCCTCCAGGAATTTATTTGCCCCATGTGGATAAAGTGGTTAGCTTCAGAAAAGCAGGGAACTACCGGTTATCAGTTGTAGTGTAGCAAGTATAGTTCCAAGTGACTAGTTTGAGAAAAGCGATTAAGGCACCGTGGGGATTACGTTTTCTAGGCGTGGATCGGAGAAAAGGCCACTAGTGCCCTATCATGTTGGAAATCCAACCCCAATACGAGATTTATGGTTCTGATTGTATTTCCAAAATAGCTGTAATGACTTGCAAATATTTTGGCTACCCCTTTCCTGGTTTCATATATCCCGTTCGGTATATTCCGTTGACCTAGTCCGGATATATTGCCTTAGACTTAGTCCAAATATTGATACCTAATATGAATAAGTTTATTCGAAAAGTGTTTTCAAAAGAATGTCATTAAAAATAATATTAAGTGTATTTTGGTATGAAGTGTTTTGGTTATCATAAAGTAAAACCCGTCCGTGTTTATGCGTGGGCGTGGTCTTATTAGATACCCTTCTTTTCAAAGGTTTTGATAACATCATCATGATCTATACATTTTAAATTTCGAGTATCTCACGTTGGTTTATCAAGCCTGATCCAGGAATTTTTAATACTCGGGTTAGATCCGAGTAGTTTCGGGTTGAGTTGAAGACAGTTGGAGTTTCCAGAGGAATGCTGGAGATCTTCATCATCGTATAGACATACTCTATTATCCACTACATCTATTTCTTTTGTTTTATTGTTTGTCAACATTTGTAAGGGCACGTGTTATAACTGTCTAGGCTGAATCTAGGTTAGACTCTGATATTGTTTTTAAAGTTTTCCGCTGTAAAGATTATTATTGAAATAATATATGTTATTCCATTCGCGTGAGATTCCATTCTATCTTAATTTTCTTTCTACCCTTAATGATCCGCTTATTCGTGCAATTTGAGTTGGATAAGTGTGGTTTATTGTCGATTCAACAGTATGGAAAAATAGGCCATTACACATGACCAATGCTCTATATAACCCGACAATGTGTTTTTGACCTGCGATGGATACAAGTGTCGTGATTGTGGGAGTAACCAAGGGATTGCAAGAAATAGGCTGCGGTGATTAGCTTTCCTCGAGTTATGCTAGGTATGTCAGATTCCTACCTGGATGACTAACTTAGATCCACTACATTTAAGATATTCATCATTACCACCTCATTAAAGATGATGATTATTTAATGTCAGAGACTAATTGCATGCCCGTCTACCATTTGAGATATCCTAACCCGAGATAGCTGCGTGTTATTTATGACATTGGAGACATGCTGTGAGCTTATCTGTTATCCTCTTACAAAAGCGTATGGATGCGAGATCTCTTTCTTTGTATAATTTGTTACTTCTATCTCCTCAGACCATTCAGTTGAGAGTTTTGCCTCTCTAAGGACCGGGGGTCGAGATAAATGATTTTTTGATTGGCTTTGATATTGATTTGAGTTTATATTTCTGCACATCTATGAGAGACTAATAGTCGAAAGCTATCACTTCCATCAGGACTATGAGCCAAGGTAGTATTTTTGGATATTGATTTTTGTGTTTAGTTTGGAATTCGTTCAATTTGAGTTCCATATTTCCTAATTTATCTTTTATGGCTTAGCAATCGGAATGTAACATTCCTAACTTTGAGGCTCGATGCTAAGCGCTATAGATGCTGAGTCATCTATAGCATTAACTTGGTAACAAAATACGGTAATGCTAATGGTATCCATTATATCAGAAGCAACGAATATGAAATATAATCAACACAGATTTTAAAAAATAGCTTTGCTAATTGCATTTCAAATCAATTCATATTTAATTACATGATCACGAAATGATTCATAGGTTCTGATCAAATATAATTATTATAATTTATGCCAAGAGCGACATATGAAGATGCCCCCTTGGATAATCAAAGTACTATGTAGATACATATAACAATCATTAATACATCACATCAGAAATAAAACTAAATAGATCCTACATAGCAAGCTTTGCCTCCAGCACGTTTGCGGAAGCTTATTCATCCAACCTATTAAACCTGAAAAATCCTTAATTCTCAATCTACTCATATTAAATTTTGAGCACCCGAGAGTGTAAGGGTAAACATAAACTTTGAGTCATACATGAAGCCTGGTGTGAAAAATTTTATCACATCCCGGTTTATTGAAATTAACTTAGACTACATCGCTAAGCAGAATGGGTTTTCCCTCACTACTATCACTTTAAAAGCATTTCTTTTGCAAATAAAAATCCTGCAGTCAAACTGATTATAACAACAAGAGTAATAACATATTTTCATATAAATCAGGTAATCGATGGACTATGTATCCAACATTATCGGTTTAACTGGCAGCTATTAACCATTGGCTGACTCTGGTCTACCAGATATAATAAATAATCTAACTTTTGTTAGATACTTTATTGGACGGTCTATCCTTAACTTACTTCTCCCAGGGTCAACTGATCTTAAAGGTATTGCAGGCTGACCAGTAACCTATATTCTCTCCATATATTCCTTTTTATGTGTAACATCATTTTAGTCTAACTTGTGACAAAGCTCTACACACTGGAATTTTAGACATATATTAGCTAGGGGCTAACAACTAAAGTATAATGAACGACCTACCCCTGTCCCATCTGGTCTTCTATTATCTGAGTCATAAACTTAGGATTAACGACCCCCTTAAATTTTCCTTGATTTTTTTATTTCAAATTGATTTTAACCTTTTAAACCATATTTAAATAGGGAAAATATACTCTTTGCTTTACTTCAAATACCTATGCCATGATATGTGCTTTGCATAAAATAATGTTGATGAAAATTCAAATCAATAGGGTTATCCATCCCTTTAAACAAATTGAAGCCCTTTTTAACTTAGAAAACATCAGGCTATAAAACCAAAGCCTTTGAAACCCTTATTTAAAACCTTAAACTCCCTTTTTGAATCATTGAAAATGCCCCTTTCGAAAAACATTACATAAACCTTAGACATCCTCTTTCAAAACCATTTAAACTTATCGTTCAATAGTATTGGGAACCTTCCTTTTGAAACACTTAAAACACGCTTTTCGAAAGCATAAGGATCAAGTAGAGTTTGTGGAAACATAGCTTTGAAACCATTTAAAATTTTTACTTTCAAAACCACTGGGTTTAATTTTTAACATATCTATAGGGTCAAAGAGAACAAAGGCGAAAGCATTACTTTCAAAAGCATTTATCCTAGGTAAAAGAATTAGGGAAGAAGATAGCTTTGAAACCCACCCTTTCAAAACCATTGCCTTCGAAATTGTTTAAAAGCAATTAAACTACCCTTTCGAACGCATTGAGATGACAACTTTAAAATTAAAAGACAGAAGCATCCCTTTCGAATACATTGTTTAAAGGCTATAAAGAAAAGCAACCTTAACTAATTAGAAAGGTATGAATGCTCTAGCAAGGATGTCGAATAGGTTCAAAAGCGTTTGTCCTTTCGAAAGCTTATTTCAAAACAAAAGTAAGCAACAACTCTTTTGAAATCTCCTTTCTCGAAACAAAGGTAAGCGGTAACTTGTTCGAAAGCCTCTTTTTAAACAAAGGTAAGTTGAGTGATTCGAAAGCTAATTAGAGTGGCTTCTACCCCATCGGAAGTATGCCTTCAACACCATCATTCCTTCCACCTTTCTCCAATACACTACATAGTAATTGCTTGATATCATGTGCATTGGTTTCCAATAGATGCGAAAGGTCTAATTGAGCAAGGTGACGGAAGTAAGCCAAGGAAGTGGTGAAGTTGTAATTCGAAACAAAACTGGTTGATTACCTTTCAAAGTAATTTCTTTTTACCTAACTTGCCTAATTTGTCAATATATGATTGGTTGCCCACTCTTTATCAAATTTCTTTTCAAGAAAGGCTGCAGGATTCACAATTAACAATTTAAAATATTTTAAGCAAATAAGCCCTTCTCCTTGATAAAACATATATAACATTTAAGTACTTTAACTTAAATAATTTTATAACCATAGTAAAATACTTTGGAAAATTCCCTAAAAATCACAATAATTCACTTTTAATATGTTTTCTAACATATACAAATTTTTGATACAAAAACATTATATAATTGTCTTAAATAATTTAAACCTAACTTTAATTATTTTCGCTCATAGAAAATTTATAATAATCCACAATTACTTAAAAAATTATGAAACTTGAAACCCACTTCTAAAATAATGTTTTTGACCATATATCAAAAATGAAAATCATATGAATGTCATTTAATAGGGTTTCCAATCTAAACTTATCATAAATCTATATTAAATAATACAATTCATCAACAAGTGTATATATATATATATATATATATATATATCCTTTTAAACAAACACAACATGGCATGTAACTTGTAAAATTAATTTGGATCTGACTTGAATCTATAATCAATATCAAAAATGTGATATAAATTAATTATTCACCTTGGCTTGGTGTTAAGAAGGTTGAGATTTTCCTTTTGATTGATTTTCTTAAGCTTTCTACTTGAATCCTAGATTTTCTTCTGCTTGAATCTCCTTAATGATGGCCAGCCGAGCTCTTAGGCATTCTAATTTCATTTGTGAATGTTAAAATGAATAAGGAATGGAGAATGAACAGGTTTATGGTATTAGAATGAAGGATGTTCCCATTTTACCCTTACCATATTCCTCCTACTTACTTATTTTCAATTTTCTTTTGCTAATACATTCATTAAGGCACGACCCCTTATTAATTAACAAATCTCAACCCCTTAACTATTAGTATTATTTTATTTTATTTATCTAATTGAATGTTCTAAATAATGTTACTCAAAATCAGGTTCATTACACATAAGTTATTACTTCCATTAGGATTATAAGTCAAGATTTGCTATTTCGATTGATTATTTAGGATTATGCTATTTTGATTTATATTTTTAAGTCTTGATAGTCGAAAGTTTATACTTTCATCAGGATTGCAAGCTTAGACATTCTGGGTCGTTGGCCCTATAATTTGGTTTGATTCGAGACTTTTTCTTTTATCGTGGATACATTTTCTTATCCATTGTATTTTGATATTTTGATGGATTTGATTGTTATCACCCAATTTATAGATGTTGGGATTCTTATTTGTTTATATGTATACAGTGGGTGATATTTGAGAATGTATGGTCTGGCATATTATTATGATGCTTACGATGGATGTATGGTGTGTCGTATTCGTACTTTTCCTGTTATTACCATGCTTATTGTTATGTACCCATATGGGATTTAGATACAGTCTAAAATGTTAATTATTTATATAATACTCGGGTCAGTCCAAGACTTTTCAGGTACATGGACATTAGCCATTTTAGGATGACTATGCTTTAGAGGAGACATGATATATATAATGTATCGCGTTTAAGTTGTTTATTTATATTTTATTTAGATGTCTCCTTGTATTTATTTTAATGAGATGACAAAGTGTTGTATTATGAACTTGACTTATATATATTATCGTAGCTTGGCACATATTATACTTTGTTGTGTATTATACTTTTCTGCTGCGATATACGACTCTGTGTTCATTTATATATGTTGTATATTGTCCTGTCCTGGTAAGTCCATGTTTTTATTGCTTTGTGTCGATACTGTTTATGTATACTATTGATATATTTTGAGGTGAGATGCGTACCGGTGTTAGCCCAAAGGATTTTTTACATGTGGCAGCTCATAACAAGCCTCATTCTCCGTATTATCAGACAAGATGACTTAGTAATTCTCTTTGGTAATATTGATATAGAGGTGGGGTGTTATAATTTGGTATTAGAGCAGGTTCACAACAATGTAGAATATTTGTAACACAAGTCTTAGGCTTAAAGTGACTTTAGAGTCCCTTTCCCCTTTGGACGTGCGATAGTTATCCTGTGTTGAAGGGATAATAGAAGTATACAACGAATACTGGGGTAATCATCTGGATTGTATTTGTTATTATTCCTACTATATATTCCTATCTCTACCTTTCCTATATATATTTGTTCCTGAGTGAAATAGAATTTGTTGTGGGATGTAGTGAAGAAGTTGTTAGCCCAACGAGAAGTTTCGACATTGATGATATTGAATAGACCTCTGTGTGGTTTTAGTGTGGATGTTGTAGCTCGATTAGGGAAGCTGTAGAGGACCCTAATCTAAATTCTTTTATTTTAAGTACTTCACAATTCTAGATTGTGATAAGAAGAGTTAAGTAAGAGGATCCAGTAATGAGCTGAGTTGCGCAACAGAGTCAGATATACAACTTTCCGCCCATGGCTTTTTTTGCATGTTTGAAATGTGTGAATTATTATTTAATGCTTGTTTGATTTGAAGGTTGATGTGATGATCTTCGTTGTTATTGATGAGTGATGAATTAAACGTATATACGGATTTTGAAAATAAAAGTTTAATTCAATATTCATTATTTTATTCGAATAAGTAAATGATTTACTAAAAAATATGAAACTGATTTTATTAAGTGATTGGAAATTATTTAATTGTTTGTTTTGGTGTTAATTTGTCCATCGAGTGTTTTAAGAATTCTTATTGATGCGTCTGACCAACGTTATTGTAACATCCCGCCTTTTCGCACACTTTAAAACGACACACATGCCGATTCAAACCATACGGAAGGGCGGATTGTTATGGGGTAAATAAGAAAAACAGAGAAGAAATAAAAACAAACAGAATCTCACAGCGAAAGGATAAAATATAATAATCAATATACAGTTCATGATGGCTGTTTACAAATATTTATTTTACTTATACAATGAATATCAGAGTTGTACATACCAATACAAACAATGCAGCGGAATAGAAAGAGTGTGGTGCAATACTAAAATAATAATAATACGGATTCTTCATCTTCGTCCTCCAAAGCTATAGTCTTCGATCCTGAAACGCTCGGACTGACCCGAGCGAATTTGAAAAGACAAAAACACTCGAGTCAGAACTAAAAGATCTTATGTGAGTTAAATTAACAGAAATAATTATGAGTGCAATAACTCAAAAGATGTTCGGGATTTACATCTCTTAAGGATCCGTTAAACTATTTACTATGTAGTATATTTTGCTATTATAATAGTGTCTATTTATAAAATAAACATACTTTTAAATAGCATTAAGGCTTTACATTTTCCACCTTAACACGTAATAGTCCCAGTAGTCCATCCAATATCATAGTCCCTCCTGATCGGGAAGCCACCAGAGGATACCACACGGGCTACGGGAGAAATCTAAACTCGTACAAGGCTCGGTATGGTAAGTGACACGGCACAATTAGGCAATGCCAGGGTAGATATACCAATTACGCTTCCGGGCCGATGGTAACGCGTAGCCGCAGCTACCGCCCACCTCGAACAAACTCCCCAAAATCAAAATAGAAGTGGCCACTGAATCAATCCAAAGTCAAAGTATAATATCGAAGAGGAGTGTCCGATCAGAGGAATGACCTCATTAACCCGTCAATCGCTCCTGTTTTAGCCACCTTATGCCAACTCACGGGAGTTGGGTCCACGTATTTACCTTACAGGAAACGTCGCCACCAACCTACTTCATTCTGGAATCTCCACCGCGTACACGGTTAGTCAAAGTGGTTTTCGGTATCGACAGAGAGTATGTCCATATCCGATCCCGGTCTCTTTGCCAACCCATCGTTATTATAACACCGCGGTCATTTAAAAGTAGTTTATACTTTAAAAACCAGAATAAATTTTCCATTTCAAAACTATGAATTCGATATCAATTTAAAAACCCAAAATAATATGATATCATTTTATCTCAAATATAACTCTTTTTCCGAAATCATACCGGTTTAAAATATAAATATCTGGAAACCAAACATTTGAATTTTATTTTCAAAACATAATATTTCGGAATTCATACTTTTAAAACCATACTTCTAAAACTTGAATGGTTTGGATATTCAACAATATATAAAATAAATGGTTTACTTCTAAGGTTACTTTGTAAAGAAATTATTTCCAGGGCTTTACAAATATACTTCTTTATTTAAAGTCTACCAAATTTAAATATCACTTTCAAGTTCCAAAACCACTTCAATTTCTATTTTATATATATATATATCCATTTGGAGTATTAATATTTCAAAACTAAAGTTGGAATTTATCCTTTCAACAAATTAAATGTTCTATTATTTAGTTTTGAATATTTACATAAAATCTATAAATAAAACTCCAATTTCTAGAAATTAACTATTTTCTTAAATTTAAATTATACTAAAATATTCTATTTAAGTAAATCTTGGAAAATCCATTTATAAATATCATACCTTAAAATTTCCAAATTTAAACATATAAGATAAATCACCAAATTCCATTTTCTCAAATTTTTATTATTTTATTCAACAGGTTTATACACAGCTTAAATTTAAAATTTTAACTTCATATGTGTATATCTCGAAGAAAAATATTTTATAAAATATCAAAATTAAATTTTATAAACCGTATCCCATCCAAACCATAGAAATCACTTTTAAAATAATTTATATATAGACCATGGTGCCTGTATATAATTTTCTATCCTATGGTCAAGTGATACGGATATTTATCATTTCAATCCGCAATTTAAAAATAAAATTTTGCGGTTGTATATCATTTCAAACCACAATCCCGAATGAAATGAAAAATGCATGATAACTTGCAATTTTAATGATATCAAATAAACATCCATTCATCAACATCATCCATTGTCCAAATCACAATCATCCATCAATATCAATCAAAATCAATATATATATGAGATTATATAGCAGGTAATAACTGTCAATTATATTCAAATTAAATTTAACAACTATTAATCTAACATTTTATATTCAGTAATAATTTATATAACTGTTAACTAGCAGTTTATATGCAAACAAATAAATTATAACTGTAAATAAATACGCAATAAATAAATTAAATTAACAGTTAAATTTAATAAATGCAATTCAACAGATATGAATAAACATGCCAAATACTCATAAATAAATTTCTATTCATTTCTAAAATTAATTTAACAAACATAAAAACTTTTAGAAGTTGTGAGTGGGTTAAAACACTCACCTTTTTTGAATTTAAATTGGATTTAGATCCAATTTAAACCCAAAAATTCGACGGTCTCCAAATCTGTCCAAACCAGCGTCAAAAAAATCTGGAATTTAATTACGATCCTAAAAAAAAATCGCGCATGAAACGGAGTTCGTATGTGGAAGTTAAATGTATTAACGCATTTGAAAAACCAAAATTAAATTAAATTCAAACGAAAATAAATTAAACGAAAATGAAATACCGTGCCACATCCGCTCTTCCCACGTGAAAAATGCGTATGCTTCTTCTTGATTTCAAGCTTTGTTCCATAATTTTTCTTTTATTTCGATTTACTTTAATTTTCCTCCGTATTATATGAATGTATGTATTTTTAAAAGGTTTGGAAAAGAAAAAAAAAAAATTTGAAAAAGAATATTTGAAAAAGAAAAGGATTAAAATAAGAACTGAAAATGGAAGAGAAGATCTAGATTTGAAAAGAAAGAAGAAGTATGAAATAGAAGAAAACTTGAAGAAGAATATTTGAAGAGGAAGGAAAAAATTAGAATGAGATATAATAAGGAGATTTGAAGAAGAAAAGAAGGAGAAGGAGATTTGAATGGAGGCTAAGGTTTCATTTGCATCATTTCGTATTTATAAGGTTAGAGTTAGGTTTAGGGACAAATAGATTTGAAAGGAGAGGCTGCTATTAATTAGAAATAAAGTGAATATGAACACTTGATATTGAAATATAGCAAATATGAACAGTCCTTTTTTTTTTTAAAGTAGCAGGTATTAAAAAGAGGTATTTATTAATTAGAAAGAAAATGAATATGGAGGGACAAAAATAAATGACACGTTTCGTTAGTTTGATTCTAAATTAATTAAGTGCTAGATACAGAAAAATTTGAATACATCATATATATATATATATTCATACTTTAACTGTGTGACAAAATTGCTAAACATACATCAAGTACGATTAATTGGTGACAATATATAGGAATAATCAACAAGAAATGTGGATGCAATCACATAAGGATCTAATAGGGAAGGAGATAAAAAGTAACGACGTTGATTAATTCCACTTTCCCACTTTAGCCAATCCAATTACAAAATTTAAAATTTTATAAAATTTCTCTCCTTTGATTTCTTAAACAATTTTAATAACTAACAACAAGTTCTATGTTAATTCAATCATAAATCATTTCGCCAATTACCAAATTAAATTTCAATTATTCGCAATAAATCAAATTATAAATTTTTCATTCCAATAAATAAAATAAATCTTGATTTTTTTTTCTTCCATCCTTATTAATTCCACAACTTGTTCAATTTGAAAATCATTATCATATTTTCCAAATGTTACCTTAATTTAACACTTATGTAACGTATTATTAGATTCGTTGCAAGATTTCAATTTCAATCCCCATTTCTTAATATACTCAAATTCTGGACATTTTTATTTCCTTACCCATAAGTGTAACATTTATTGCCAATTCCATCCAAATTTAACAGGTAACCCTTAACAATGTTTTCAATCCAAAGGTTATACTTAAGTTTACGTTGTATTCTACAACTTATCATATTATGAAGAAAATTCACATTATTCCCCAATATTACCTTAATTCATATTAACTTAACATTAAATTTACTCTTCATTCTATTATTAACCTATTAGTATTAAATAGATGAAATTAACATTGGTTTTACACTCTATTACGTAGATATCCTTAAATTTTATCTAAGTTTATATTTACATAATATTCCAACATTAAATTTCATCGAATTTTTTTTCTTCCTTTTTATTTTAATTAAATCCAATTTCCCTAAAGTTACATTCAAACAAGTAAATTTTGATTTCCAATCAATCATTATACTATAACATTCTTAACATTTTTTCATTACACTACTAAATTCTACCTTGATAAGTTTACGCTTCTATTGCTTTACTTTCACACTTCCGTTAAAATATAAATTAATTCTAAAGTAACGTTTATTGTTGACCCCGCCATTTTAATTACTCATATTTAGATGAACGTTATTTCAAATAAGTTCATTGACTCATTTAAATTAGGTAGTTTATAATAGTTGTTATCCCACCCTTACAATTATTTCCTACTAACGTGCTACCAACTCCTTTAATTAAAATTTGAATTCCAAACCTTATTTAATATACTAAGTAAGATAAATAACATATATAGATTGCTACCAACTTTCCTTTTCTTGCATCTATGTGTTTATTACTTGACATAAGTAAATATTACATATACACAAAATTCCGTTATCACTTGCCTAACAAGGTTATTATCACTTAAGATCTCACTGCATCCACATTTTCACATTTTCATTTCCTAGTTTCTTTACTTTATTCTACATAACTTATTACAAATGGGATTTTCTTTGGTTTACATCTTATTTGTATTTAACATTTCTCAATCACCAATTCATTTCACTTTAACTGCGGTAAATTGGCGGATAAATTGAATTTGATTCCCAAAATCTAAATTAACAAGAAACAAGGGTAGGTAACATACAATAGTCATTACTCCAAATTCTAGTCACCTAAATAGTCTTTTATTCCTTGCAAATAAATGTTACTATTTATTTTCATAGTACAAATCTCAATGATTATTCCATTTTATATTTGCTAAGGCCATTTATAGTCCACTATACATATCTACATAAATGGGTAATTTATTCAATTCATTAAGTGTCAATTCTATTAAGCCCTGTTTATATCTTATGCATTCTTCTATTACTTTACAAAAGGGAATAACTTTTAAACTCATACACTTAATAACAAAACTTTTATAAATCCAATAAACTTCCAAATCCAAGTTTGTACACATTTTACACAACTATTATGATTTCTCACAAACGTTGAATTTATTAAATGACCATTTATTATAATTTAATTCCCTTAATTGAATCAAATGCTTATTATTATATATATTCTTTTCATTCTACCTTTCCTTCCCATTTTATATTCATTAACGTATTTACACATCTCTATCTTTCAAATATAAAATAACCAAACTGATTACAAACACTGTTTCTATCAATTTTCATAAGTTTGTTCAAAACTATACTTTTGTTTACATAAAATAAATTTTATGTTTCTATTAGTTTTCTTTTCCTTTCACTACAGGCATAAATTATTACTATCTACACTAATTACATCTTTGTATTAATGAACACCATTTAAGTTAATATTTATACTAACATTCACAAATTCAACATTTATTTGTTTCTTCAAAATTACTTTAAATCAAGTTGTGAAAATTTACATTATCCACATCTATTATCATAAAATTTTATAGTTACACTAAATTGCAACCACTATACCAAATTTCTACATTTATTCTTAACCAAATTAGAAATTATATTAATTCATTTTATTAAATATCATAAATTTAACGGGTCGTTACAATCTCCCCCACTCAAAACTTTTCGTCCCCGAAAAGGAAAAAGAAGGGAGGAGGAAGATTTACAGTGCATCTTATTTCAAATATTAACTTATAAACAATATTTTACTGGATTAATTTCCTTTAATGAAATATACTTGTTTTATAATCATTATATCCTTTAATACTTGAATTATTAAAGTTGGGAAAATACTTTCACAAAATTCTAAGTCCAAAATTTTCTGAAAATTTTGGCAAAGTCTCCTTTGTACGGAGGGACTCTGGAGAAAATATAATATCCAAATATACAAATATATTACACATATTATCCAAATAAAATATCCCAACACGGGAAAATATATAAAATAGCGCTTTATACGTAATCCGGAAACGTACCTATTTGTCGGGCAATACGCTTATTATTACGGAACCAAAAGCAGTAGCAGTTGCTTCCATAACCTGTATTTTCTTATAGGCCTAAAAGGTTAAATATTTATTTTAAAATGAACTATTCTAGTGGATTCAATCATTCATATCCAATCAAATGCAACAACCATACATTTTAACAAACAACACACACCGCAAACAAAATCATTCAATCAAACAAACAATTAGTTGTTAGGTTCAAATTCCGAAATTGTACGAAATGTAAAATAACTATCAAGTGCATCCTTTACTCAACAATCTTAGATGGAACAAAGATAGATTATTTCTCCATCCAACAACTTCAAAATTCCTTACCCAATAACCCTACATCAACCAAACAATTCAAATCAACACCAAAATAGCTTATTATACATTTATTTCATATTTCAGTGGTTTGATTTTCTTCCCTTCATTTATGAGGGATTTCTTTGTTCTTACAAGTTTTATTTTCCAATTATCCCAAAATTCATTATATTTGTATTTCCTTTTATTACTTAAGTTTCCTTTTATTACCTAAGTTTATAAAATAAATTCTCATTAATAACAACAAATATTTTGAATATCTTCATTTCCTTACTCTTCACTTGTAAGATTTCCCTTAAATTCTTAATCTGCTAACATTTATTCTTATAAGTGGAAATTTTTATTTATCCATTAACTATGAATTGCAGTCATTTAATTTTTCCTACTTTCCATTATATTAGAATAGGGAAGATTAAAACATACTTAAGTCAATAATCATACAATCAATTCTTATTTTGAATTTCATTTTATATACTTAGGTTCATATCATCTATTAATAATTCTTAACCCTTTTTCAGTAAAATTTCAATTATAACCTAAGTTTATACCATTAAATTCTTATTATAACAATAATTTATTGAATACTTCATTTTTCCTAAATTCCTACTTGTAAAATATTCAATTCCAGTTTCTCATTTAACACTTCAACTTTTATATTTGGGTAAGTTATTTATGTTAAGGAAATTGCAATTGAACTTATACAAGTTTAATCTCCATTCTTTTAATTAAATTTAATGTTTATCCATATTACTCTTTGTCTCATATGTATGCAAATTCCTCTTTATAGCTTTGCAATTATTCTCTTATTTCAATTAGAGGTTTCAATTCAATTACTTACCTACCTTTTATTCCACTAAGATAGTTTAAACAATTTAATTAATGGAAATTTTAGAATTAAATACCGGGTCGAATTTCAAATTATTTTAAAATAATAAATAATTAATTTCTTACAACTTTTATATCTCTAATTATCTTTAAACAATTAAAATTTCAATTAATTTCAAAACAAATCTGCAGTAGAATTTACTACAGTGGCCTTTCCCTTTCGAAACTCGAAAATGAAAGTCGATGATGCGGCCGCCATCACCGAAATTATTTTCCAGCGACAGAGAGGAAAGTACAGAATTTATCTTCTCCAAAATCTTCTTTTACACAATTCTTCCAAATTATACTAAATATTTAAAATACTTATAAACCAAATCATTATATTTCATAAATCCTTTGAAAGCAAATTTTCAAAAATTCCCGGACTTAAGTTCTAAAATCTCCAATTTGATTTATTATAATTTCAACTTAGCTTCAATTATTATAAATATTTTTATTTCCTAACACCCAATCTATAGCAACCAAATATATATATATCTTTATAAAAATATTTTTATATATAGAAAATATAATAGGCAAAATTATTTCATTCACCTATATTAAAGCAAATATTATGTCGGCCTGTCCTATTAAGTGTTTAGAAATCCCTATTGATGACATAGCGTCCCATGCATCAACCAGAATTTATAAATACAAAACGGAACAGATTAACACAATATCAAAAAAAATTTATAACACTAACAATTACGCTCTCTCATATATATACTCTCAGCGACTCCCATAGGTTATTTCTACCCTATTAACGAAGAGTCAAACCCCACAAAGCCAAGGTTCATCGCTAAACCAAAGCTCTGATACCAACTGTAACATCTCGCCTTTTCGCACACTTTAAAACGACACACATGCCGATTCAAACCATACGGAAGGGCGGATTGTTATGGGGTAAATAAGAAAAACAGAGAAGAAATAAAAACAAACAGAATCTCACAGCGGAAGGATAAAATATAATAATCAATATACAGTTCATGATGACTGTTTACAAATATTTATTTTACTTATACAATGAATATCAGAGTTGCACATACCAATACAAACAATGCAGCGGAATAGAAAGAGTGTGGTGCAATACTAAAATAATAATAATACGGATTCTTCATCTTCGTCCTCCAAAGCTATAGTCTTCGATCCTGAAACGCTCGGACTGACCCGAGCGAATTTGAAAAGACAAAAACACTCGAGTCAGAACTAAAAGATCTTATGTGAGTTAAATTAACAGAAATAATTATGAGTGCAATAACTCAAAAGATGTTCGGGATTTACATCTCTTAAGGATCCGTTAAACTATTTACTATGTAGTATATTTTGCTATTATAATAGTGTCTATTTATAAAATAAACATACTTTTAAATAGCATTAAGGCTTTACATTTTCCACCTTAACACGTAATAGTCCCAGTAGTCCATCCAATATCATAGTCCCTCCTGATCGGGAAGCCACCAGAGGATACCACACGGGCTACGGGAGAAATCTAAACTCGTACAAGGCTCGGTATGGTAAGTGACACGGCACAATTAGGCAATGCCAGGGTAGATATACCAATTACGCTTCCGGGCCGATGGTAACGCGTAGCCGCAGCTACCGCCCACCTCGAACAAACTCCCCAAAATCAAAATAGAAGTGGCCACTGAATCAATCCAAAGTCAAAGTATAATATCGAAGAGGAGTGTCCGATCAGAGGAATGACCTCATTAACCCGTCAATCGCTCCTGTTTTAGCCACCTTATGCCAACTCACGGGAGTTGGGTCCACGTATATACCTTACAGGAAACGTCGCCACCAACCTACTTCATTCTGGAATCTCCACCGCGTACACGGTTAGTTAAAGTGGTTTTTGGTATCGACAGAGAGTATGTCCATATCCGATCCCGGTCTCTTTGCCAACCCATCGTTATTATAACACCGCGGTCATTTAAAAGTAGTTTATACTTTAAAAACCAGAATAAATTTTCCATTTCAAAACTATGAATTCGATATCAATTTAAAAACCCAAAATAATATGATATCATTTTATCTCAAATATAACTCTTTTTCCGAAATCATACCGGTTTAAAATATAAATATCTGGAAACCAAACATTTGAATTTTATTTTCAAAACATAATATTTCGGAATTCATACTTTTAAAACCATACTTCTAAAACTTTAATGGTTTGGATATTCAACAGTATATAAAATAAATGGTTTACTTCTAAGGTTACTTTGTAAAGAAATTATTTCCAGGGCTTTACAAATATACTTCTTTATTTAAAGTCTACCAAATTTAAATATCACTTTCAAGTTCCAAAACCACTTCAATTTCTATTTATATATATATATATATATATATATATCCATTTGGAGTATTAATATTTCAAAACTAAAGTTGGAATTTATCCTTTCAACAAATTAAATGTTCTATTATTTAGTTTTGAATATTTACATAAAATCTATAAATAAAACTCCAATTTCTAGAAATTAACTATTTTCTTAAATTTAAATTATACTAAAATATTCTATTTAAGTAAATCTTGGAAAATCCATTTATAAATATCATACCTTAAAATTTCCAAATTTAAACATATAAGATAAATCACCAAATTCCATTTTCTCAAATTTTTATCATTTTATTCAACAGGTTTATACACAGCTTAAATTTAAAATTTTAACTTCATATGTGTATATCTCGAAGAAAAATATTTTATAAAATATCAAAATTAAATTTTATAAACCGTATCCCATCCAAACCATAGAAATCACTTTTAAAATAATTTATATATAGACCATGGTGCCTGTATATAATTTTCTATCCTATGGTCAAGTGATACGGATATTTATCATTTCAATCCGCAATTTAAAAATAAAATTTTGCGGTTGTATATCATTTCAAACCACAATCCCGAATGAAATGAAAAATGCATGATAACTTGCAATTTTAATGATATCAAATAAACATCCATTCATCAACATCATCCATTGTCCAAATCACAATCATCCATCAATATCAATCAAAATCAATATATATATGAGATTATATAGCAGGTAATAACTGTCAATTATATTCAAATTAAATTTAACAACTATTAATCTAACATTTTATATTCAGTAATAATTTATATAACTGTTAACTAGCAGTTTATATGCAAACAAATAAATTATAACTGTAAATAAATACGCAATAAATAAATTAAATTAACAGTTAAATTTAATAAATGCAATTCAACAGATATGAATAAACATGCCAAATACTCATAAATAAATTTCTATTCATTTCTAAAATTAATTTAACAAACATAAAAACTTTTAGAAGTTGTGAGTGGGTTAAAACACTCACCTTTTTTGAATTTAAATTGGATTTAGATCCAATTTAAACCCAAAAATTCGACGGTCTCCAAATCTGTCCAAACCAGCGTCAAAAAAATCTGGAATTTAATTACGATCCTAAAAAAAAATCGCGCATGAAACGGAGTTCGTATGTGGAAGTTAAATGTATTAACGCATTTGAAAAATCAAAATTAAATTAAATTCAAACAAAAATAAATTAAACGAAAATGAAATACCGTGTCACATCCGCTCTTCCCACGTGAAAAATGCGTATGCTTCTTCTTGATTTCAAGCTTTGTTCCATAATTTTTCTTTTATTTCGATTTACTTTAATTTTCCTACTTATTATATGAATGTATGTATTTTTAAAAGGTTTGGAAAAGAAAAAAAATATTTGAAAAAGAATATTTGAAAAAGAAAAGGATTAAAATAAGAACTGAAAATGGAAGAGAAGATCTAGATTTGAAAAGAAAGAAGAAGTATGAAATAGAAGAAAACTTGAAGAAGAATATTTGAAGAGGAAGGAAAAAATTAGAATGAGATATAATAAGGAGATTTGAAGAAGAAAAGAAGGAGAAGGAGATTTGAATGGAGGCTAAGGTTTCATTTGCATCATTTCGTATTTATAAGGTTAGAGTTAGGTTTAGGGACAAATAGATTTGAAAGGAGAGGCTGCTATTAATTAGAAATAAAGTGAATATGAACACTTGGTATTGAAATATAGCAAATATGAACAGTCCTTTTTTTTTTAAAGTAGCAGGTATTAAAAAGAGGTATTTATTAATTAGAAAGAAAATGAATATGGAGGGACAAAAATAAATGACACGTTTCGTTAGTTTGATTCTAAATTAATTAAGTGCTAGATACAGAAAAATTTGAATACATCATATATATATATTCATACTTTAACTGTGTGACAAAATTGCTAAACATACATCAAGTACGATTAATTGGTGACAATATATAGGAATAATCAACAATAAATGTGGATGCAATCACATAAGGATCTAATAGGGAAGGAGATAAAAAGTAACGACGTTGATTAATTCCACTTTCCCACTTTAGCCAATCCAATTACAAAATTTAAAATTTTATAAAATTTCTCTCCTTTGATTTCTTAAACAATTTTAATAACTAACAACAAGTTCTATGTTAATTCAATCATAAATCATTTCGCCAATTACCAAATTAAATTTCAATTATTCGCAATAAATCAAATTATAAATTTTTCATTCCAATAAATAAAATAAATCTTGATTTTTTTTTCTTCCATCCTTATTAATTCCACAACTTGTTCAATTTGAAAATCATTATCATATTTTCCAAATGTTACCTTAATTTAACACTTATGTAACGTATTATTAGATTCGTTGCAAGATTTCAATTTCAATCCCCATTTCTTAATATACTCAAATTCTGGACATTTTTATTTCCTTACCCATAAGTGTAACATTTATTGCCAATTCCATCCAAATTTAACAGGTAACCCTTAACAATGTTTTCAATCCAAAGGTTATACTTAAGTTTACGTTGTATTCTACAACTTATCATATTATGAAGAAAATTCACATTATTCCCCAATATTACCTTAATTCATATTAACTTAACATTAAATTTACTCTTCATTCTATTATTAACCTATTAGTATTAAATAGATGAAATTAACATTGGTTTTACACTCTATTACGTAGATATCCTTAAATTTTATCTAAGTTTATATTTACATAATATTCCAACATTAAATTTCATCGAATTTTTTTTCTTCCTTTTTATTTTAATTAAGTCCAATTTCCCTAAAGTTACATTCAAACAAGTAAATTTTGATTTCCAATCAATCATTATACTATAACATTCTTAACATTTTTTCATTACACTACTAAATTCTACCTTGATAAGTTTACGCTTCTATTGCTTTACTTTCACACTTCCGTTAAAATATAAATTAATTCTAAAGTAACGTTTATTGTTGACCCTGCCATTTTAATTACTCATATTTAGATGAACGTTATTTCAAATAAGTTCATTGACTCATTTAAATTAGGTAGTTTATAGTAGTTGTTATCCCACCCTTACAATTATTTCCTACTAACGTGCTACCAACTCCTTTAATTAAAATTTGAATTCCAAACCTTATTTAATATACTAAGTAAGATAAATAACATATATAGATTGCTACCAACTTTCCTTTTCTTGCATCTATGTGTTTATTACTTGACATACCAGTAAATATTACATATACACAAAATTCCGTTATCACTTGCCTAACAAGGTTATTATCACTTAAGATCTCACTGCATCCACATTTTCACATTTTCATTTCCTAGTTTCTTTACTTTATTCTACATAATTTATTAAAAATGGGATTTTCTTTGGTTTACATCTTATTTGTATTTAACATTTCTCAATCACCAATTCATTTCACTTTAACTGCGGTAAATTGGCGGATAAATTGAATTTGATTCCCAAAATCTAAATTAACAAGAAACAAGGGTAGGTAACATACAATAGTCATTACTCCAAATTCTAGTCACCTAAATAGTCTTTTATTCCTTGCAAATAAATGTTACTATTTATTTTCATAGTACAAATCTCAATGATTATTCCATTTTATATTTGCTTAGGCCATTTATAGTTCACTTTACATATCTACATAAATGGGTAATTTATTCAATTCATTAAGTGTCAATTCTATTAAGCCCTGTTTATATCTTATGCATTCTTCTATTACTTTACAAAAGGGAATAACTTTTAAACTCATACACTTAATAACAAAACCGTTATAAATCCAATAAACTTCCAAATCCAAGTTTGTACACATTTTACACAACTATTATGATTTCTCACAAACGTTGAATTTATTAAATGACCATTTATTATAATTTAATTCCCTTAATTGAATCAAATGCTTATTATTATATATATTCTTTTCATTCTACCATTCCTTCCCATTTTATATTCATTAACGTATTTACACATCTCTATCTTTCAAATATAAAATAACCAAACTGATTACAAACACCGTTTCTATCAATTTTCATAAGTTTGTTCAAAACTATACTTTTGTTTACATAAAATAAATTTTATGTTTCTATTAGTTTTCTTTTCCTTTCACTATAGGCATAAATTATTACTATCTACACTAATTACATCTTTGTATTAATGAACACCATTTAAGTTAATATTTATACTAACATTCACAAATTCAACATTTATTTGTTTCTTCAAAATTACTTTAAATCAAGTTGTGAAAATTTACATTATCCACATCTATTATCATAAAATTTTATAGTTACACTAAATTGCAACCACTATACCAAATTTCTACATTTATTCTTAACCAAATTAGAAATTATATTAATTCATTTTATTAAATATCATAAATTTAACGGGCCGTTACAGTTATCGATAAAGATTCCTAACACTAGGAAAAAGCATTTCAACATTAAGGTTTGAAAAGAAAAATACAATATTTGAAAAAATATGTACAATATTGGGAAAATGAAGAATTACTATTTTGAAAATAATAAGAATAATAAGGTTATGTGGAAAAAAATAGTATTTTATTGAACTTATTTAGTAATTTTGATTTAGAAGAAAGAACGGTATTTACTTTATTATAGATTGGATGGTTTGGATTTAATGAAGAATTAAGTTTGAATTATTCTTCAGTTTAAAATAATATTAAATATTACATAGATTGAAAAAATATATATTTTTTGTTTTTTTTCACATTTTAGATCAAAATTTTTATTTACAAATAAGTAAGTGCCAAGATTTATATTTACCTGACACACGCTCTTGAAAATTTAACGTGTCAGTGGGGGAAAAAGTAAAAAACCGGGGTTTATTTTGTTATTACAGATAAATAAATAGGTGTTGTTTGTTTAGTTATTGTTATTAAGACTATTTATTGTATTGTTATTATAAAACTAGTTACCCATTGCTTAAAGCAACCTGAGATTCACCAACTTGTAGACTGCAAACTAGTTTACGCATTATCATTTTAATCTTCATTGACGGTATGAATTTCATTAGGCAATTTGGTTTGCAATTGAAAATTTTTACACTTTAAAAGTATTGTGCAAATATAGTCAAAATTTTTGTTTTTGTTATCCAATTTTGATGTATCATTTTTCATTTGGAAGTTATTTTATCAAGTAATGACTTTCATATTTATCACTTTGGAAAAATTTAAAGTTGGCAATGGTTTATATACGAAACAGAATTGTTATATATTGCTGGTCCGAAATGCGAAATCGCATAAAAATGAGCTGAACCTATTTGCCTGTATCTTTTGAACAGTTTATCCGATTTCAACGATTCTACCTATTTCAAATAGCGAGGAACTAAGCAATAACTTTCATTTTAATTGTTTTGCAAAATTTTGAAGTTTACTAGGCCGAAAACACATTTGTAAAAACCAGGCATGCGCTGTATATCAGAAACCAGATTTGCATACTTTTAGTAACCCCCCCAAATCATATTGTAGTTCATATTTTAAATTTTTTTGGAAAGTTAATTCACTATACGACAATGAATTCTTTGAAAATCATTGTTTAATTTAGCCATTTTGTCCATTAATTTTTTTGGATAGAAAGTAGGTTAAACGAGAAAGTGATTTTACTTTTGCTTCTAATGAATACATACTTTTTATAACTCTTATATATGCTACTATTGTTTGAATTCGAGATTAAAGATAAGTTCATTTGGTAGCTATTTGGATACTTTGACGACTTTACTCACTTTTGCTTGTGTAAAAGGGAAATAGCTCGCTTAAAATGCTAATAAAGTGGTACTTTTTATGCAATATCGTAGAATATTATGATATTATATTGTTTCCTCATGCTTTGGGATGCCCTATTGATTAGGATGTGTATATATATATGTTGCGTTTTATTGTTTTTAGTTTTTTTGGAATGCTCTCTGTACAAAGGAGACTACGTCGAAACCTTCTGAAAATTCTAACAGTTAGAAATTTTTCTTAAATTATCATATGCGAAAAATAGAACGTCGTTGTATGAGTCTACACATATGATTAGAGAAGTGAAAGAGCCACATAGAGGATGGTGTAAGATTTTTGAAGTTTATTGAACATGCAGAGAGTCAGGGTATGAGTTGCTTATGATGTTTCCCCATAAGAAATTGCGAGGATGCAATTTTCTTAAGGAAGAAGTCGGTAACAATTCTGCTTTCTGCACCGTAAATTAAATAAACTTAATTAAAATATAAGTGTTTAAATTCGATATTTGATAACTAATATTTTAAATTTAATATTTATTTTGATTGAATTTTATTTAGTGAAAGAATTTTTTTTAGTAAACTAAATTGAATTAATAAATTCTTTTCAGACAATATATTGAAATTGAATATAAATTACTTTTAAAAGTGTAAATAATTTTTATGTGATCGAAGTAGTGGAAAATTAATAAATGGGCCTCAAATTGCATTGAATTGGGTGGTTATTGATATGTAGTCAGTAAAATAAAGTTTAAATTAATGTTTAATCAAAATGGAATTTATTTACAATTAAATAAAAAGGAATTTTGAAAAGAAATGGAATCAAATGTAAAATAAAAAACTAGGTTGAATTTGAATTGAATTAAGGCCCCAAATTAAATCAAATCCAACCTCGTTTAATTCATTACTCTCCCTTCCTCTAGAAGCTTCCCACATCTCACAATATCAAACATATACCCAATTTGTTCATTTCCTCAGCCCTAATTTTCCCTTAACAAAGATCATGTCTTGAACTATTAAAAAAAAGAGGGCGATGTCGATGATTCATGAAGAGAGGCACATGAAGCCAGGATTAGGTGACGTCAATGCCATGGAAACCAAAGACGCCATGCAGGCAGTAGGAGATTGTCACAAGCAGCAAGAGGGTGAACTCGATCCCGTCAATGAGTGATGCAAGCAAGGAAGTAGAGGAGGGTATTGTTTGTGATGGTGATGATGGTTGGAGGAGGCCGTTGATTGATGAATTTCATCGTGATTGAGTGACTGCTGCATAGCATTAGGGACAACTATGAATGATCGAGACCTGCAGAAGTATGAGGAGGTGCCGACGGGTATGTGGCTGTGCACATGGATTTCACCGGCATGCAGCTGTGTACACGGGTTGGTAGAGGTTGGAGATGAGGATGGTGGGTGTATTGGCTGGGTATGACATGGCACAGACTTAAGGTGGCCTGGTTGTCAATTTTTGAAACTCGAGTAACGTTTTTAGTGAGATTTCTCACTCACATCTATATCTAATTCCTTTGCATCATGTGTGTGTATATCCCAAATATGTTGCATTGGTTGGTTGAATGGATTGAGATTATTAATTGAATTGCTTGATAGTTAGTTATCCCATATATTGGTTGAATTGTTTGGATGAAATGTTTATTTGTGATATTGGTTGAATAAGTTGTTTTTGGATATTGCATTAGATTGTGAGATTTTACATAAGTTGGATTACCCAAAATGGAAAGAAGATGTTGTTCGATTGCAATTTTACGTCTCTTAGGGCAATTTAGTTGAAAATATATCTTCTCATTAGAACTATTGGTTGAGATGGATTATAAATTTTTATTTGTTGTGTGTGCATTTATGGATGGCGAAAATTCGATGTGAATCAATCCGAGATAAACGATACACTTAGACCGATGATTGGTTAATTATTGTGGAGGCTATTTGTCCATGTTATATATATCATATGTTCGATCGATTTTTTGTTTGAAAGATTTTTCTTCGAAACTCCATAAATTTATTTATGGTGTTTATAATTTATTTAAATTATATTTATGAATAAATAAATTTGGTTTTTAAATAAAATGAGTTTTTTTAGAAATGGTTTTGATATAAAAGTGTATTTGAAAATAAAAATAGAGATTTTTCAATGTATTCAAATGTATGAAAAGTTTTATAAGTATAAATGAGGAGTTTTAATAATACTTTCAAGTGGAAAACTCTTTTATAAATTGAATATTAAGAAAGAGGATTAAAAGGAAATTTTAAAAGAGGGGATTTTTGATTATGAAAATATATTTTAGAGTTTTAAAATTTGTTCCCCTTTTTATATGTTTATTAGTTTAGAAATTGGTTTATTTGATTTGATTCGATAAAAATGATTCAAGTAATATATTAAAAAGGGAATTTAAAAAATATACAATTCATTTTGAAGATATACTAAATTGTAAATATTTAAACTTATTTGTGAGCTTTAAATTTTAATCCCCATTCGTACATGGTTTGAATTGCAATGATTTATATCAATGATTTTGCGATTTAATTCTATATAACAAGGATATTGAATAAACAGATTAGCAGTACTGGGTGGCATGAAATAGTCGATAATTTTTTTCAGGTTGTTTTATTGACTTATATTATAGAATATTTGTTGTTTAATGAGTGTAGTTAACTTACCTCTAGTAAACGAGCGAGTAACGCTGAGTGGTATGGGACACTAAAGTTATACTTGTTGGATTACTATTAGTTAATGGATGTCACTTATATTTTTGAGATGGGTTAGGAAATTGTGTTATCGTTTAGAGATGACTCCTTAGAGTTTAATAATCGAGAGTTACATTTCTTTCCAAGGACTATAAGATGGAGAAATGTTAGGATTTATAGATTTTCCTATTAGGACCAACTAGTCGAGTATATTTTTATATACTCTTAGTACTAGTGGTCAAGGAATTAATACACTATGATGCACCCGTTAGGACATGTGAAGTCCAGAGTGCATATTAGTATTCTCATTTGGACTCACTCATCTTGTTGGTATATTGTGTTGCATCCTCTAAGAATAAACTAGTCCAGTATCTTATCTACTCTTAGGGCTAGTACTCGAGAATTTGTATGTTGATATGCTCTTATCTGGACTCATATAGTCGAGAGTAGTTGTTGTCACTCTCACCGGGGCTTTTAGAGTCGAGAGTATTAGTTATCACTCTCATTGGGGTTTGTATTGCAGACAATATTTATTTGGAATCTATGTTATAGGGTTCATGGTACTATAGAGAGAACGTGAATTAGACCCACCAGATATGCTAGTTATCCATCCTAGCAGTCCTGATTGTGATGCCGTGCACCGGATCCATGATATCACCTTGTTGAGTTAGTAGGCAGAGAGTTATTTCTTTATTAGAGCCATTGCCCCGATGTCACTTAAGGACCAGTAGTCCATTACCAAAGCCAAGTAGGAATCTTGGCCAAGGTTCAGTATATCCTGACGCCGTGTTTATGGCATGCGATTGATATGAGTGTCATGATTTTGGGAGAAACTAAGGGACTGTAAGAAATGGACTGGGTGATTAGCATTTCCCAGAGCTGTGCTACGGTACATCAGACTTCCATCTGGATGACTAAGGTTGATCCATTGTATTTTGGATATTTAATATTACCGCCTCATTAGAGATGATGATTGTTTAACATTAAAGAATTTTTGCATGTCTTTTTGTCATTTGAGATACCCTAACATGAGATAGCGACATGTTATTATCTATGACATTGGAGACAAGCTATGAGCTTGTTTATCATCCTCTTATAAGAGCATATGGTTGTGAGTTTCTTTTATATGATTTATTATTCCTATCTCCTATGACCATTGGGTCGAGAGCTTTGCCTCTCTAAGGATTAGGAGTTAAGATATATGAATTTTGTACTTTGAGTTTTTGATTGGCTGTGATATTGATTTGAGTTTTTATTTCTGGATATCTCTGAGGGCCTAATAGTTAAAAGTTATCACTTGCATTATGTCTGTAAGTCGTGACAGTATTCTTGGATATTTGTTTTTGTATTTAGCTTGGAATTTTTTCGATTTGGGTTCAATATTTCCTAATTTATCTTTTATGGTTTAGCAGTTGGAAGTAATTACTTCCATTGGGCTGTAAGTCGAGATTTTCTAATTCGATTGATCATTTGGGATTATGCTATTTTGATTTATATTTTAAAGGCTTGACAGTTGGAAGTTTATACTTTCATCAGGACTGCATGCCCAGACATTCTGGGTAGTTAACCCTATAATTTGGTTTGATTTGTGATTTATTCTCTTATCATGGATTTATGGATACATTATTTTTTTATCCTTGGTATCTTGAGATTTTGATGGATTTGATTGTATCACCTAATTACAGATATCATGATTCTTATTTGTTTACATTATTCATTGGGTGATATTTTTGTTTATGATGGATTTACAGTGTGTCGTATTCGTACTTTTCCTGTTATTACCATGCTTACTGTTATGTTTCCATATGGGATTCAGATATAGTCCGATCCGTTTATTATCTATATAATACTTGGGTCCATCCGAGACTTTTTAGGTGCAGTGACATTAACCATTTTAGGATAACTGGGCTTTAAAGGAGACAAGATATATGCAGTGTATCATGTTTGAGTTTTCTGTATATGTTTAATTTAGTTGTCTCTATGTATTCATTTTAATAAGATGACCAATTTTTATATTGTGAACTTGACTTGAATATATTGTCATATTGAGACAGAAATTATATTTTGTTATCTATTATACATTTTTACTGCGATATGTGACTCTTTATTCATTGTATATGTTGTAAATTGTTATGTCCTAGCATTCATGTTTTGTTGCTTCATGCTGATACTATGTATATATATTATTGATATATTTTGATGAGAGATACATACCGGTGGTAGCCCAAGGGAATTTTTATGTGTGGACGCTCCTAACAGCCTCATTCTCCGTAATATCAGACAAGATTACTTAGTAATTCTCTTTGGTAATCTGGATATAGATGTAGGGCGTTACACCTCTGGTAATGGCATGCAAATTTTACCTACCTTAGTATTGGAATGAGTTTAGGAGCAGGTTGGAAAGTAAATCAGGTTGATAGTGTGAACATTTGGAAAATGACAATAGTCGATGTTGATAGTCAGTGGCGATGGCAGGTCCAAATGTTCGACGATAACAAACTAGAGGCGACGGCGACTTAGATGCATCAGTAATGAGTGGTTCGAGGGCTAGGAGGCCGCAAGTAGTTAGCACGAAGGTCTCGATGAATAAATCTACCAAGTAGCCAAAAATGAGAATTTTTTTACAATTCCCAAGTACTTGTATTACCGAGGGATGAGAGAAATCACTCAGTACCGATAGGTAATTTTGGGCTAAAAATCAGGTAAAACTGCAAAAGGAGGTAGAGCATACCTGGCTGAGGCATGAACACTCTCTGGAGAGTAGATCTTGTACTTAACACGACAAATGAAAATTCAGCTATGTAAAGCAATTGAAAGAATATCTATTGAGTGAAGGTAACAGTTTGAAGAAATTCTTAAATGATTAATCGGAACAGAGAAATTGTAGTTAATACTCATCTCATTCCAAAGTACACTTTGTTTTCAACGAAAGCATAGTCTGGGGCCAAGTGTTATCTAGCTTTTTGAACCAATTAGATTTTCATTGGAATTAGAATGTCTAGATGAAGACAAAATTATTCATGAACTTGAAACTATGCTTAGAAGGATAATATATATGCATTTAAGAAGTTCCAAAATATTTGGAGCAAAAAAGTGATCTCTACACTAACTCCTACCACTTTGTACCGAATGGTTTATAATGCGTATGGGACCTCCAAACCTTCCTGAACATAGATCTCAGGCATAGATGATTGATGTGAGATGTATTTTACGAAGAGTAAATGAACGATTATAAGGATTCTAGAGAAGAAAGCGAAGAAAGTATTGATGAACAAAACAATATCAAGAACTATCAAAAATGACTCATCCTTTGAGAAAAAGTATATGGAACATAATGGATCAATGATGTGAGGCAAAACAAACGAAGGAGATATTGTTCCTACTCATAAAAATCTATTAGTACCTAGAGGAACCTCTCAGTAGTTTTTGTTGGTATCAGGGCCCCAGTGCTCATTTCTACATGCTTGGGCTTGGGTCTGGACTTCATATCTCATAGGCCCCCATTTTTTTAGATGATTTCCCTATAAATACAGACCCTAAGGCTATTGGATAAGCACTCTTTGCACTTCATATTCTTCATCTCCAATCTCTCCTCTCCTAGTCACCAAGGCAAACACTTGTTGGCTACTCTAGGCTTTAAGAAATTGACAATCTCTTGTACTAGTTACTGTCAATCAAGTAACCAATAAATTACAATGGATTAGGTCAAAGATTGCGGAACAATTACAAAGTTATGGCATACTCTTTACTTTTACATTAATTCTTGCTAGATCTCAATATTTCAACCGGTTCTTTAGTGTTGACACATTTTTGGAATCAATATTTGTAGTACATTTCTAACCAGAAATGGTTCACATAAGTGGCCAGTAATGCCATTTGGATTGATGAATGCTTTGGCTTACTTTATTGATCTGATGAATCAAGTATTCATAATTATTTAGATAAAAATTTTAAGTTTTTGTTAATGACATCCTCATCCATTCACAGGCAAAAAAGAGCATGAGATTCATTTGAAAGTATAGTTAGAAACATTAAGATAGCACCAACCTAAGTTTAAATTTTCAAACTGTCACTTCTGGTAGAAAAAAGTTATTTCTAGGATATATAATCTCGGGAAAAGGTAAATCAATCAACCCAGCTAAGGTTGAAATAATTCAAAAATGGAAATATTCAAAGACAATGATAGAAATATATAGTTCCTTAAGATTGACCTGATATTGCAAGAGATTATTAAAGACTTCTTCAAAATTTCTGCTTCACTTAGTGAATTGAGATGAAAGAATAGAAATTTATATGGACAGACAAATTTTAAGAAGCCTATTTAAAATTAAAGAAGTTACTTTCAAATGCTCTAATTTTGATAGGTCCCAAAGAAAACCAAGATCTAGTAGTTTATATCGATGCCTGCAGGACAGGTCTTTGCATTGTGTTGATGCAAAAAGATAGAGTAGTTGCTTACATATTTAGGTAGCTTAAACCCAATGAAGTGAAGTACGCAACTCACGATATTGAATTAGCGGCAATAATATTTTCTCCAAAGCTTTGGCGACACTATTTATAAGGAATTTTTTATTATATACACAGGTCACAATTCGATAAAATATTTATTCTCTTTAGGAAAAGTGAATATGCGACATCAAGGATGGCTTGAATTTAAAGCTGCATATGACCTAGAAAGCCAGTATACACTCAACACAGGACATGAAGTAGCAGATACCCTCAACTTTAAGCATTAAGCGGTCATATTAGTGATGTTGATAGAATGGAAAGAGTTAGAAGTGTTATCTTCCTATGATTTTAAATTCAGAAGGGTAGAAGATACAACACCTATGCTAGCAAGTTTGGACATTCGATTGAGTTAATTTGATCGAATTCAAGCCAATCGAGGAAATGATCCAATCTTCACTTATCGATTCAATAATTTGAAAAAGGAAATGCATAAAAAGATCTTAGTATTCAAGTTGGACTCGAATGGAAATTTAACATTTATGGAAAGCCTATGTTCCCAACATGGCTAGTCCAAAGAAAGAATTTTTTGATGAATGTGACTATCTCTATTTTCTATATAACCTAAAGGTACAAAGATGCATAGAGGCATGAAACAGATGTACTACTGGGAAGGCATGAAGAAGGACATTAGTGGGTATGTGAGTAATGTATTATATGCCAACATGTAGAGGGTGAGCATCAGAAGTGTAACAAACCCATCTACGACACCCTAATTCATGCATAAAAAATGTTGATACCATGGACCTTGCAAACGACATATCATTTTGAGGTAAAATATGAAACATATCACAAAGCTACCTATAATGCTCTATACTTTTTAAAACTCATAAGGAAAGGAATATAATATAATGGTAATAAATATTTTAATCCTAGATAAACAAAACAATATAGTATAAAAGAAATCAAACATCTCTCTACTGCTAACAAACATAGTAAAATGTCTAGGAGTAAATGAAATACATAGCAGATAGCTAATAAATGAGAATCTCCATCATATCATCACCTCCAAGTCGCCACCATTCCTCTCTATAAATCTAATGAAGTATAACTAAAAAGAAGAAAATAATAGAGGGGTCATACATATGTTTGATGAGTGAAACACATCATATAAGGGTATAATACTAATAAACTAGTAAAACAACAATTATGCTAAAAAATCATACCTTAGCCTATGTCTCCTGCACCCAAAAAGTTAGCTAAATACATTATAGTACTATAGTGGCATCATATGCTAAGATCTCATGATAACCTGTCCCAATCTAGTCATATGCATATAATCAAGCTCAAGGTCTCAATGCATATGCTGAAACAACTACGATACCATTAGGCACAAAATCCAAACTTATCATTTCCTAAACATATGCACACTATTAAGCTCGTCCCAATTTATGCGCCTTCAATTGTGATACTATTAGACTCAAAGTCCCAATTTCTAGTTGCCTAACGTATGCACGCTATTGAGCTCAAAGTCCAACTCGTGTATCGCCAACCGCGACACTATTGGGCTCAAAGTCCTAACCAATCGTCACTAGATGTCACTGTCCCCATTGAATTGCACTTGATGCCTACCATATACCACACTGTTGACCTTAAAGTATCAACTTATATGGCCTATATGTGACACACTTGCAAAAATCACATGTGACTATTGTGGTCAAGTCCAAGCTATACATTCACCTCGCCTAATGGTCTGCGGCACCAATCGGATCAGACCCGAAACTCATCATCGCACTATCATTTATGAAGCTACTAGAACAAGCCCTAACTCGTAGGCACAAATCCAAGCTAATCATTAGTGTAATGATCTGCGACACTATTAAGATCAAGCCCAAAACTCGTCATCGCCCCACCATTTACAAAGCCACTGGATCAAGCCCCAACCTATAAGTGAAAATCCTTATAATGAACATAATGCCATAAGAACTTTTATAAAACATCTCAGAACACAGCAAACAACATACCAAAATATTCCTCGTCTCGATACGTTTATGATGCCATGAACTGCACATGCAACAAAGGTCGTATGCTAGAGTTATAAGCATTTAAAATTCAAAGAATTATTTAATTAATAATTAATATATATTATTATTATTTACTTGTTTCTTGCTCCATCATTTTTCTACAAGAGCACGACCTCGTGATTTAACCCCATAGATGACTTTTGGAAGCCGTTGTCATGCCTTGCTCGTATCGCTACCACTAGATCAAACTTCACCCCTAAACTCCCAACACTATGCTAAGTCTTTCGTTGTTGTTACAACATCCTTTGGCTCCCCCATTTGAAACCGCCACTGCCACACTTTTCATCCACTTTTAGTTATCTCCAGCTGTGTTTAGTTGATCAAATACCATGGTGGCAATGTACTCGATCTTCTCTTCATACCCATACCCTTCGATCATTGTATTGTCCCCATTCCGCTGTTGGAATGAATTTTATGGTCCATGTTTATTGAAATTTCGACATGTTTTTTGATCAATCTATGCATCCAATCAGTGAATTAACACTGCTAGTGGATTTATATCGTCAAGAACTACAATTTCAAGATATAATATATCTAATTTGGAACACATTTATACTTCATGATTTTAATTAAGGATAAACTTGGCGAATTACAATCGATAAAATAGAACATTTTATTATCTAGCCATGTCATACTACAACCTAATCATGTTTATATATTTTAATTTTCAATTAGATTATTTATAATGTAATTTACGACCATATGGGATGAATCACTATATCTTACTAATTTATACCTAAATAGGATGAATCCCGCCCATTGATTAGTCGTGTATCCTCTCTAATTCAATGTGAATCCTCCTTCTTATTTGCTATCCATAAATTCCTTATCTTCAAAACTCTAATTCTCGTGATGAATTTTAATTATTTGCATAGCTCCCTTTGTAGTGATCGGTCTTTTATTGATTTTATTTAATTTGGATTTGGTTTAGAGAACTCGGTTTGATTTTTATTAAAGTTTGATTGGGCTAAGAGGGCCTCACTCATACATTAATTATAAAATAGATGCATGTAATGGAGCTATAAAAGTGTCTAAGAACAATAAACAAAATATGATATGGACATAGGCCCTAATTGGCTATAAAAACATTACCTACCCAAAAAAAATACTCTACTATCTAACCTGACGTCATTTAGTATCTTTTTGTGCACTATGCCATAAAGTTCTACTTGCATTTTCATCCTATTGTTAAATGCTCTCTCATGTTTTTCTTGCCAAATAGCATTCACCAGTCGCTTGAACATTTTGAGGAGCATCTTACTTCTTGGTGTCTTTATCTTATTTCTCTATAAATGTTGTACCATTTGGATTTGCTATCATGCATAGGTCAATAATATATCCCATTAACCACCAGCCTCTCCTAAATGGAATAGACATATAAGTACATAAATAAAAAAATGTGTATTGGTTTATATCCTATTAGAACACATCAAGTAATTATCTTCGTCAATGATTCTTCTCGACATTAATTAATCGTTAGTTAAAGTGGCATTTTCCATAACTTTCCATAAGAAGAAATTATCCTTAGTCAGGCAACCTATATTCCAAATCTTGGTAGACTATGGGAAGCCTTCTTCAGTTTGCATCAAGGGCTTATATATTAAAGAAACCGAGTGAAGTTTGGGAAGTCTTTGTCCAAAGAACAGGATCTTCATGAGAGTGCATTGGGGATAGAAGGAGCTTATTCAAATTTGTCTAATCAATAGAGAGCTGTTGTATAGAAGGGTGATAGTATTATTGGTGATGTAGTCAATGGCAAGTGCCAACCTTAGTATTCCTATTAAGCGTTGCATATTTTCAACTATAAGGTTACTCATGATTAGAACAAGTCCTTCCCATGGGGATATCCAAAAGGAGTGATTTGGGTTTTTTATGAGTATTGCATTTCACCATTGGTGAAAAGTACATTTGAGATTTAGGATACATCTTCAGCTCTAGCTTGTTGACGATGGAACATTTGTTGTCCAAAATTTCATAGATACGATCAGATAGTTCCTACCCAAGTAACCTAAGGTAATTGTTAGGGATTGGTAGCTTGTTAATATAGGAAGAGATCACCACTTTGTTCTTGAGCTTTAAGTCGATTATTCCTAGGCCACCTATACTCTTAGGTTTTTGAAATTTATGATAGGAAATCAGAATCATCTTTTTAGTAAATGGTCACCATACTATATAAACTTGTTGAAGGAACTATAGATCATGTGGAGGAGCTTAATAGGAAGTATATAGTGCCTCATCACATAAGCAGTCACTGTAGTTGCAACAGATTGCACTATGATAAGTCTACTTGTTTAAGAGAGCATACCATTTGGCCATGTCAAAAGCTTGTGTGTAATCTTCTCATATAAAGGTAGGCACTTTGAAATAGAGATCTTGGAAGTAATAATGGCCATGCCTAGATAGAAAGCATGTTGGGGAGCTGCATTGAGCCTAGAGAAGGCTATTAATTCTACCCTCGGTATGTTTTACATACCCGCGATCAAAATGTAACATTTACTTAGAGTGATTTGAAGGTTTTTTAGTATATAAAATGTATTTAGGGTCAATAAGATATATTGAATATTCTCCTTGGTAGGTTTAGCGAATATCACTAGGTCATCAGCAAATAACAAGTGTTTCCATTTGGGATGGAATATGAGTTTTTTAACCTCTTACAAGATAAGTATGTTGAGAAACTCCATGAAAATTGTGAAAAGATATGCCGATATTGGATCTCCTTGCCTGATTCCCTTAGTTGCTTTAAAAACCCATGCAAACTGTCATTCCTTGCTATTGAAAAATAGGGGGTGGTGATGCAAGAAAAGATCCAAGTAAGGAAAGATTTTGGGAAGTTCATCCTTGACATTATTGCTATATTGGAGCTTTAAGCCATGGTGTCGAATGCGATCCTTATATCAAGTTTAAGGATGCATCCAGGAGAAATTGAATTCCTTTGATATCTCTTGGTGAGCTCTTGAATTTGCAGGATATTACCACTAATTGTTCGTTGGGTGTATGAATGCAGTTTGATTTGCAGAGATCAATGATTGCAGAACCTCTTTATGACGACCCACAAATCCGTACCATTTGAATCGACAATAATCCACATATGTCCGACCCAAAAAGCATAGACTGATGGAAAGTTAGGAGAATAAAAAGAAGAAAGAAGAAGAGAAGAAAAGGAGAAGATAGAACAAAACAGAACAATACAGAATCTCACATCGCAGCGGAAAACATATAATATCATATTAATGATCTTTATAAAACAGAAACTGTATATACATACATCAATCAGAGTTCAACAATCAATCATAAATCATCAGCCTTGACAGTTACAATAACATGCCCTCACAATTTGTCGATAATATAAATAACAAATAAGCACAACGGATAATCAGAACCGATACATGTATGAGAATTTAAAGATCTCCATTTCTCCTGGTGAAGCTTCAATAGCACCAATCTGAACCTGTAAATATACTCGGTCTGAACCGAGCATTGAAAGGGAAGAACACCCAGATTGGTCTGGTAAACCAGCATGAGAAAGCATTCATCTGAATTTACTAAATTATCAAACTTTTTCTTTATCAAAACATAAGTATCTCATAATACATGCCCACGCATAAACATGGACATTTTTTTTACCTTACGATAACTAAAACATTTCATATCAAATCATCTGATATTATACTAGTGTCTAGTATATACAAATAATATTAATCATAGTCGAAATGGTTATCCATGTAGCATTTCGAGGCTATTCATTACGCTTTTACAAACAAAATCGCATCTCATAGTGGAGATTGGATTTCCATACAAATGACCAGGTAAAGGGACTACCTTCTGATGGGTACACCTCTAGATGGATGTCCTGAGGCGCAGAACATCTGCCCTCTACCAACACAAGACCAACCAACCTCTATAACTAGATGGTATCGATCGAAAGGTAGTCCCTTCACCTGGTCATTTGTATGGAAATCCAAACTCCAAGGCCGCAGGATACAATAATAGTAGTCTAATGACAAGGGCCGACGACGGAAGCTCGGGACGGAGCCGTATGACGTGAGAGTCTCACGATCACTTCCATTCCTCTCATCAGACCACTACGAGCTGCGATTTTAATTGTAAAGGCATAATGAAAAGCCTCAAAATGCTATATGGGTAACCATTTCGACTATGATTAATATTATTTGTATATACTAGACATTAGTATAATATCAGATGATTTGATATGAAATATTTTAGTTATCGTAAGGTAAAAACATGTCCGTGTTTATGTGTGGGCGTGCCTTACGAGACACTTTTGTTTTGATAAAGGAAAAGTTTGGTAATTTAATAAATTCAAATGAGTGTGTTTCTCATGCTGGTTTATCAAACTGATTTGGGCGTTCTTCCCTTTCAATGCTCGGGTCGGACTGAGCATATTTACAGGTTCATATTGGTGCTATTGAAGCTCCAGTAGGAGAGCTGGAGATCTTCATATTTGTATACACGTATCAGTTTTGATTATCCACTGTGCTTAGTTGTTGTTTATATTATTGGCAAATTGTGAGGATAGATTATTATTATAACTGTCCAGGCTGATGATTTGTGATTGATTGTTGAACTCTGATTGATGTATGTATCCACAGTGTCTATTTTATAAAGATCATTGATATGAAATTATATGTTTTCCGCTGCGATATGAGATTATGTATTGTTCTGTTTTGTTCAATGTTCCCTCTTTCTTCTTTTCTCTTCTTCTCTCTTCTTTTTCTTTCTCCTGACTTTCCGTCATTCTGTGCTTTTTGGGTCGGACATGTGTGGAATATTGTCGATTCAAAGCGTATGGATTTGTGGGTCGTCACATTTAGTATCAGAGGCAGGTTTCGATCCTGGGACCTATCGGTTTGAAATTCGTATAGTTAGTTGTTTTAATTATTCACAAGATAATTTTATAAGTTGAATAACTTATATTTCGAATATAGTAATTTATTTGGATAATTAAATTGTTAATTTAATATTTAAAATTGCTGAAATAATTGGAATTTGGATTGAATAAGAATAAAAATGATTTATAAAGTTGAATTAAATCCTAGTTTGTATTAATAAGTTGTATAAAATATAAAATGGGAAAATGTAAGTAAAACAAATAGTTAAAATGGTTAAACAATTTAATTAAGTAAAAAAAATCTAAATTTGAGTAGTGATACGTTTGACTTAAGTAAAAAATCAAATAAAATAGTATTTGAATCGAATTAAAGTGAACTTAAGTTGTATTGTGAAAGTAAATGTAAATGAAGATGAAATGAAACATAACTTAAGTAATGTTGAATGAAGCTGAATTTGATATCAAAATGAATGAATAAAGTGAAGTGATGAAGATGAACTAGGGTTATATAATGAAATTCAACTTATAAAATTTACGGTTTGTATATAAGACGTATAAATTGGTATTTTAGAAATAAAAATGATGGAACTATAAAGGAGTTTTATAAGTGTTAAAATGAAGTATAAATGAATCTTATAAGTAAATAATATTTATAGATTTATCAATTGACAAAGTTATAAAAGAATGAATTTATAAATAAGATATTTATAAATAATTAACTTATAATTTGGATTTTGGCATATAAACGAGAATTAAATAGAATTAGTTAATAAAGGGATTTTATAAGTTGATTTTTATAAAATATAAATGTGAATTTATAACATTGTTATATAAATGTGAAATCAATTTAAAATTGATAAACTAGATATAAAAGCCTTTTTAAAGGTATTTCATCCACGATTTTGGATAGTGGATAATCCTTTAATTTAATTGCAATAGTAATGAATTTGGTAAAAGGATTATATTCACGATTTTGGACAGTGGATAACCCATTCATTTGATGTGCAATAGTAATGAATTTGGTAAAAGGGTTGTATTTACGATTTTGGACAGTGGGTTATCCTTTAACAAATGTGTAGAAATATTGGATTTGGTATATGAATTGTATTCACGATTTTGGACAGTGAATAATATATATTAAATAAAATGGATATTTTTGGGAAGTGGTATTTTAAATGGAGTTAATTCGTCTGAAGATGTTTTAAAATGTGTTGAGTATCAAACATATAGATTTCAACATTCATTGTTGAAATAGAAGTTTTCCAGAAGTAAGGAAATGATGGACTGTAACACTGTTGTTATAGTAAATGATTTTCGAAAGAAAATGTTTCGTATAATATATGGGATTTATATACGTATCTTATTTTTGAATCCCTGTTCTAGTGATTTTAGGTTGTCGTAACGATGTTTTACGCGACATTCGTTTTAACCCAAATAAATTTGTTTAAAGAGAACGTTTTCCTTAAAGAATTAAATATATACTTAATCTTGATTTAAGTATATGGAATATTTTCTAAGTGTTGAAAATAAACTGATTTGTGAATTACTTATTTTTGAATAAGTATATGGAAATGTTTTGCAATAGTGAAATATTGAAATGGTGTTGAGATTATATCCTTTTAAAGATAATTTGAAGTGAATATTTGGCAATTTATTTAATCAATAAAAGATTAATTAAAAGGGCCTAGTGATTGTTTATGGTGCTAAATATTTGTTGTTTTCTTTGATAGTTAAATAACCGACTATCAAATCTGGCCATTTTAGTGCCTCGACTTGATGTGGGAATTATTTAGTCGTACACTTAGTATGTAGCCTTCTGTGCAGGCTTGATTATCATTGTGTTGAGGACATTGATTCGTGTAGTGCAGAGTATTACTCCAATCTATCGTGCTTCCTTCTTGACCCGAAGGATAGTAAGTAGAAAGTTGAAGACGTGATAAGTCTATGAGACTTAGTTTCTGTGTGAAGTTGAGAAAAGCTTTTGCATTATTGGTGCGAAGAGACCGAGATTGGTTTATCTGGAAACCACTTCGGACCAACGTATATGCATTTGGTTGTGCATATTGTGATGATATTGATTTTCAGGATTTTCATAGTAAAAGACTGCTTGTTGATCGTTTATGGCTAAAATACCTATGTACATATAGTAGCAGTGGTCTCTTCACTATGAAATATCCAATGTAAAGACTATTCGCTACTAATCCTAGGGATTTTCCGACAAGATGTAGTAGGAAGGTACCTTCGGTTTATCCTGTTCCTGGACAACTTGTATGGATCTTTGTCTGACATTGCATTTCTAAAGATTACGTATATTGATTTTTACAAACGTACATCAATGGTGGTGGAGAAGGCAACTTCTCTTAGCTTAACACCTTCCTTGAGACGTATGAGCTTAAGGGTTGTATTTTTATGGAAGGCAATTAGTAGTAAACGGAAATGGCCATACGACATTCAAAGTGATGTGATTGTTAAAGGTAATCGTTACCTTACGCCTCGTCAATCAGAAATGACCAAAACATGGTTAGATGTAGCGAGGCTAAGTGGGTCATTCCCAAGTAAGATATAATCATCCCTTCTAGATATATCTTTACACGCTATGATGTCGTGTATCTGATTATTGTGGTTTGTATGCTATGAGGGCCCTCGGAAAAGGTCGGTAACGACCGGAGGATGGTATATTTGGTACCATCTAGTTACAGAGGTAAGCAGATCTTGTGTTGGTAGAGGGCAGATGTTCTGTGCCTCAGGACATCCATCTAGAGGTGTACCCATCGGATGGTAGTCCCTTCACCTGGTCATTTGTAAGGAAATCCAAACTCCACTACGAGCTACGATTTTGTTTGTAAAGGCGTAATGAATAGCCTCGAAATGCTATATGGGTAACAATTTTGACTATGATTAATATTATTTGTAATTAATATTATTTGTATATACTAGACACTAGTATAACATCAGATGATTTGGTATGAAATGTTTTAGTTATCGTAAGGTAAAAACATGTCCGTGTTTATGTATGGATGTGTCTTATGAGATACTTTTGTTTTGATAAAGGAAAAAGTTTGGTAATTTAATAAATACAGATGAGTGTGTTTCTCACGCTGGTTTACCAGCTGATCCGGGCATTCTTCCCTTTCAATGCTCGGGTCAGACTGAGTATATTTACAGGTTCAGATTGGTGCTATTGAAGCTTCAGCAGGAGAGCTAGAGATCTTTGTATTGGTATACTTGTATTTGTTTTGATTATCCGCTGTGCTTAGTTGCTGTTTATATTATCGGCAAATTGTGAGGACAATTATTATATCTATCCAGGCTGATGATTTGTATTGATTGTTGAACTCTGATTGACAGTTTCTATTTTGTAAAGATCATTGATATGATATTATATGTTTTCAGTTGTGATGTGAGATTCTGTATTGTTCTATCCTCTCTTTCTTCTCTTCTCTTCTTCTCTCTTATTTTCTTTCTCCTGAATTTCCGTCAGTATGTGCTTTTTGGGTCAGACATGTGTGGATTATTATCGATTCAAAGGGTACGGATTTGCGGGCTGTCACACTCTTGGAGCCTATTTGCATTTATTTTTGACATATATTTGTATAGCATACCGCAACATGCAATTGGGTGATAGTCAACAACTGAGATGAGGTTGTCACTCTTTGAAACAAGGGTGATAGCATTGCATCGATTCTAGGGGGAAGTTTATTAGAGGAGAAGAAAACTCAAGTTTATTAGGGGAGAAGAAAACTCATACTATAGACATGATGTCAGGTCCTATTATAGGCCAACTATGCTTAAAAAACAACATTAAAATCGTTTAGACCATCACAACTAGTAGAGTTATGTGCAAAGACTGCCTTCTTAATTTTATATGATGTGATTAAATTTTTCAAGATAACTGCCCACTGCGTGGAGATGCAAGAGAGTTATTAATTGAATAAAAAGTCCAATTAGTGTGTGAGGGAAAGGTGTTGCCAGGGTAGAAGAGAAATACGAGACAAAATAATTCCTTATTCCATCAGGAGGGTTCTACGCCTGTTCTCTATGGAATATATCTTACTATTTGTTGATTTCATCTTAAGAGAGGTATGATAAAATTCTATATTCTAATTCGCTTGACTTTTATATTTAGGTGTGCCAACTGATTTTCCACACGACCTTTCTCATCAATAGCTTTTTGGAGCTTACCATTGAATTCCTGTTCAAGTGCTGTCAATAAGGAGTTTTTAGGGTTTTGGTTGAGATATTTTGGATTTGCTCTACTTGAGCTTTGATCTCAGTTGCTAATTTGTTTCTAGTGCCAAATGTGAGGGAATCCCAGGGTTTAGCTTATTTCTAAGGAGCTTGAGCCTAGACATAAGAGATTTGCTGGGATTGCCTCTTTGTTGTGAGTTCGATACCTACATTAAAATAACAGTATATTCTTTGTGAGATAGAAAATGATTAACAAGTTTAAAGGATGTGGTTCTTTTTCCACCTTCCCCCATGAGAGCAGCATAGGGTTATGGCCTAAGATTAAGGAAGTGTAGTTTGGTAGTAAAGGTTTGGGCAAGCATTGATAGCAATAGCATCATGGACAGCATTGTCAAGTTTACATAAAGTGATAGAGCCAGAGTAGCTTTTGTTACTCCATTTATAGGCAGGATCGTATATAGGAATGATGGAAAGTTGAGATAGTATGAGAGCCTGATTTAGGGGATAGTTTCTTAGAGGGATAATGGATAGCCACTAAGCTTTTTATGAGAGTGGTACACATAGTTAAAATCGACAGTTATTATCTATGGCCCCATATAATTGCTTAAGGTAGGCAAAGCATCGAGTAAGATTTGTCTCTGGTCACATATGTTTTGGCGATAAACAAGTGTAAGATGAAATATATATTGCGGGGGAGGTAAATTGTATAGAAGTGCTACAACTGGTCAGTGGAAACTATCTTAGTTAGATCGTAGGGGTTTTGATTCCATAAGATCATTAGTCTACCATAGTGAGTCTCCTTGAGGGTAAGTCCAATCTTCCAATGAGGCTCTATGATTCTATCTACATTCAGAGTTAATTCTTGGTTCAACTTAGCTTTAGCAATGCAAATGATGTGTAGATGGTTGTCTTTCTTATATTTTTGTATGTTAACTTGATTTGAGGGTGAATAGGCCCCTTTAACATTCCAATAAGCTATTTTGTTTAATATCATCAAAAGAGAGGAGGCAGTAAGGGGGTGGGTGGGCTTCTAGTTTGTCTTGATGAGGAAGGGGTAATGTTAGCATTGTTTGTATTTGATTTGAGGGTAGTGTGCTCAGAGTTTAATTCAAGACCAAGGTTCAAATCATCTGATTATGTATTTAGTCTATTTTTTTGAGGATTATGTACCTTTCCTTTTTGTTTGTTGATTGTCTTTAAGATGCACCAAATGGGTTAGGCTGATGAACAAGTATGGAAGAAGGGTGTAGTATTAGTGGATGAGATAGGGTGTATAATTGGTTATTGACATATGTTGAATTTGGTTGGGTTATTGCATTCAGTCTGAAGTGATCCATATAGTATGCATTTGGAAAAACATGCACATATTTCTATTGCAATATTATTACTTTGCATGCCATAAAAAGAGCTTTGAGAGAGGGTTCAGTTGCACTGCATGTATTCCTTTTGTTAGTGCGTGCCCTTTCACGAGATTTGCTATTGTAGTTTAAAGATATTTGACGGGTTAGTGATTTCAGAGTGGGCATGACGAAGTCTATATTCCTAGGCAAGCTTTTTAAAATAATGAAGGGGTTTGAGTTTATGAAATCATCATTGTTTTCAAGTGGGGAGTTGTTGTATACATGGTCGGAGTCTCATATGGAGACTTGTAAGGATTAATTGACAGTCAACTAGCATGTATTTTTTGTAGAATTGATTGGGAAGGGCATATGGGACAAGCTGATTATTAAGTGATGGGTTATTCTTATTGTATAGGGAATCATAAGGGTAGGTGGTAGGTCAGGATCGATATCATCATTAATTAATGCCTCATGAAGTGTAACTTCACATGTCAATAGATTAGTTGTGTTAACAATAATATGATGGTTGCTATTATCCATTATTTTTTAACCAGGTAAATTCTGAACAAACTGGTCAAATAGAACTTGGAGTCATCATGGCGGAAAGCCCGGAGGGACAGCCATGAATCTAGAAACCAAGCACAAACAGAACCACGAAGTCAAAGCTAAAACAATAAAAAAACAACAAGAGAGTAGGATCCCATATGTTGGGGAATAGTACCGACTCCCACTGGGGACCGGTACCGACTCCTAAATACAACTTGGGTGGACCCTATCTTCTGCCTACATGCTTATCTTAAGGCCAAAATCCTATTTCCAAAGTTGATTTGTTTATTCAGTGCATTTCGCCATTGAACTCCATGCACACTTGAAACTACAACTGTGTTCTCCTTCAACTCCATTATCCTTTCTCAGAAACAAGCTAAAACAAGTACCGACTTCAACTTAGGGATTCGTGGTTGAAGATGCCAAATATATATCTTGGGAGTCGGTATCGACTACGACATAGGGATCAGTACCGACACCCACTTAGGGATCGATACTGACACTCACTTAGGGCAGTACCCAGCTTCTATTGAGGTGGCACCTATTATTATGGGAGAATTGGTCAAATTCATGCACAATGGTTTAGACATATTTTAGGCGAGATTGTAGGCTCCTTACCTTTATAAATATGGGGTAGGGCTCATTTTGAGGAGATTTTGGCTCTAGTTCCATTATTTCTTATATTTATGTGACTTTGAAATTCTGAGTGCTGGAGTTGTACCGACCTCCAAAACCTTCTGTCTCCAAATTAGAAATAAGCAATAAAACTTCAAAGTGGATGTTGGCCTTGCTTTGCCGAACCACTACAAATAATCGTGTCTTATTTACTTCCTCATTTTCATTTACTTTTCTTTATTTAATATCTAATACATAATCTTTTGGGTGTTTGTTCAATTTTTGGTCCAAACATTTTGGTGCTTTCACTAAGAGTTAAACTCCGGCCAATTGAATCAATCATCTACTATTGGATTTCCTGTATCCAAGGGATAGATCCAATTTCTCTATCTTTTAATTTCTACAACTCAGATTTCCAAAAAATATACTAAATGCTCCTATCATGGCCTCATCATGAAGAGATTATTCTACTAATTCTAAAGCTACTATTGAAGTTGAGAATTAGAATCCTTAGCAAATAGATGAAGTTGTCAAACCAATATAACCTAAGATCCAGTCTCCAACTAACATCAAGTCTCCAACTAACATCATGACCAGTACGGAGATGGATATGATGATGAAGCAGATGGAAGACAGATTCCAGGTTAGCCAACGGGACATGAACAATACAATGCAACAGAGCTTAAGGCTGCTAAGTGAGCCAACTCAAAACAGCCGTAGACAGGATTGAAGGGATTCCAGCTCAAAATAAGAGAGTTTTTTCTTCATTTGAACAAAGACGGGGCGAACAAACGTAGAAGAAAACTCTATATGTGCCTGAATATTTGCAAAAGGAAGAGGACGATCCCCAAGCTCAAATTTAGGGATCGATACCGATCCCCACTTAGGACTCGGTATCGACCCCCAACATGGTAGGCCCAGACCCCATCCTCTAGAAGTCGGTGCGGATGTGATCCTTGGACGTGCCATTAAAGTTCTGAATCTAGAAAACCACAGTATTCCTAATGATGTTACTCATAGGAATCAAATAGAGGGGAATGTTGGACGAATGGGTCCCCTGGAGTTTGTAAGCCTAGGTATCAGGCATCTTGTTGAGAAGGTTTGCCAGGCCGAACACTTGGAACATGACCCGATTGTAACACCCCTAATTTTAAATATTATTCATGTTATTAGATAAATTAAATAGAATAATGAAAATGTTAAATGATAAGGGGATTGAGATTTGAATAAATTTAAGTGGCCATGCTTAAGTAATAAATGAAATGGGCATGAGAATGGATTATAAGTAAATTAATCTACATAAGGGTATAATGGTAATAAGCTTTACCTAACTCCTTATCCTTATATATATATATATATTCTATTTTTACCATTTCATTTCTTATTGACTTCATTTTAAAAGCGAATGAAAAACATAAGTAAAAGTCTGAAGTGATATGGAAAGAGAGAAATGCGACAGTCTTTGAAAATAAAAGAAATAGCTTTAGTTCACTTTGGTCTGAAGTTAAGAATAGAACCTACATGCAACTGAGAAGGAGGGAGTGCCAAATCCCTGGCATTACGATCGGTAGTTGGAGTTGATGTTTGTTTGTTCTTTTGTTTTTTATGTTGTCTGCTTTGTTTCCCTGTTTTCTTTTATTTCTTTTTTCCTTGTTTGATTCAAAGCGTGTTTTGAATCATCTTTATTGTGTTGCAATAAACTAGTATGAGACCAGTTAACCCCGCTGGCTTTGCCAAAAAAAAACATAAGTAAGAGAAGAATAGAGCCGGCCATGAAAAAGAAAAGAAGAATATAAATTCAAAGAAAAAGAAATAAAATGGAGAATCAAACTCATCTCATTCCAATTTCCTTATCAAAGATTAAGGTGAACGATAATTTCCATTTCTATTTGTTAAATATATTTTTAGGATTTAAGTTTAACTTTGTATATATGATGTTTGATGATGTTGTTCTTGAATTATGGTTTGTTTGAATTTAAACAAGATTGGTTAAATAATGGTTCATATGGTTTAGATCAGAATTGTAGGTTATTGATATTTAGATGTCGTGGAAAAATTATATGTTATGCAAAACATGATTTTAGAGTTGGGTTTTAAGTTTCATAATTTTCCAAGCTTGGGAAAGATTATTATGAATTTTTAAAGAAAAATATAGCATGTTGGGTTTAATAATTTATTTCAGAAAATATATTAAGAATTTGGATTTGAAATTTTGAAATGTTAGATAACATGATCAAAATAAATTTCTATGAATTTTAGGGATTTTTCATAAGTGATTTGATATACAAAATAAATTATTTTGATAAAAGGACCAAACTGATTTACATGTAAATAAAGATGAAGGTTTTATTTGCAGAAGTCTAAGCTTGATATTTAACCAAAATAAAAAGACGATTACTTTTGAAAAGTATGAGAAAAGTTAAGGCAATCAATAAGAAATGAACTCGCAGGCAGGTTAGTTTATATAAGTTACTTAGTTTAGTATTTAACCCATAAAAATAGGTTTCGCCTCTAATCAAAGTGCCTTTCGCCCCTTTCCTTTCTCCTTCGACCATGTCAAAACCATATTAAGTTAAATTCAATACACATGGTATCATCTAGATGATACATAGTGGATTGGAGAAAGACGAAAGGCATGGTGTCGAAAGCATAGCTTCCGATGGGGTCGTTACCTCGATTTGTTTTGAAAAGATAAGCACCTATCTTTGTTTTACTAAGCTTTCAACTTAGTCAATATGTATGTTCCTAAAAAGGTTTTATAATAGCTTTAGAAGGGGTTGCCATTTTTTTAAAAGAAAAGGGGGTTTCGAAGGTGTTCCTTTAATTATAAATCGTTGCGTTCAAAAGAAGGGGTTCCGACCAAATCGAAGCCCTGCCACCGATTCTTTTGCCTTTCGAGTGTATTGAAGTCATTAATACCATCGAAAGGTATTACTTGTTTTAAAACTATAATAAGCCACCTTCTAAATGTTTTCGAAAGGGTTATGGGTTTCGAATGCAATGGTTTTGAAAGAGGTTTCGAAGCCATCCTTCAACATTTTAAATGTAAGCTTTCAACTCTGTCGAAAGAGATGGTATCGACGCCATCATAAATTCCCTAATATTTTTATATAGTAAAGAAGGGTATCGAAGGAGAAAATTTCATTTATATTTGCTTTGACCCAAATGATATTTTAAAAATGTAAACCCAATAATGTCGAAAGCGAGACTTTCAATGCTTTAGGAAGAGATACTTCCAATAGTTTCGAGCTACGTTTCTAAAATTAATAAGTAACACTTTATTATAGTCGAAAGGTTTCGAAAGAAGGATTTTAAAGGCAGAAACCTAATGTTATGAAAAGAGATATATGCTTTCGAAGGAGGCTATCCAGTGAGATTGAAAGCAAGGTTTTGATGGTTTCGAAAGTATAGTTTTCGAAACAATTAACCCAATCTTATTTAAAAGCAAAACCATGGCATATTAATAAACAAAGTATTTTGAAATGGAACTTATTAGAAGTCTAATTGGATTAAAGGACTTAACTAACTTATATTGTTTACTTCTCCATATATGTATATATTCACTTTATAATGAATCCAAAAGCTGTACTTTGGAAAAAGGTAGAATAACCAGTTGGGTTGTCCGAGTAGTGAATAAATAAAAAATATTGGCAGGGGCCAATAGGTTAATAGTAAGCCCATGAAAACCGTGTAAGCGAAAAGATATTGGCAGGGAACAATAGATTCATAGTTAGCACATGAAAACTATGTATAATTAAAGATGTTAATAGATAGGTTGATAGTAATCCCATGGAAACTATCCAGATAAGAAAATGAAATATTGACAGATAATTAGTAGATTCCTAGTTTACCTGTGAAAACTAGGGTAAAAGAAAGATATCGACTGTTTGTCAATAAATTCCTAGTCAGCCCATGAAAACTAGGATAACATAAATGATATTGGAGTTACCAATATGTTCATAGTAGTCCCATTAAAACTATATAATTAGATATGGAGCCTTTAAAATTTTAACTAGTTGTTTGTTAGCCTATGGCAACTATTAGGTTAATAGTAATCCTAGAAACAATAATTATGACAAATAGTCAAAATGTATTGGGGATGAGTAATCCAGAGTTGATTCAATTGTTTTGCACGTCATCATATAATAATGTTTTGAATTGAATTAACTATTGTGGATGCAAGGGCACAGAAAATGGTTTATAAAGGTTTTAAATACTAGTGAGGGGAAATCCGTTCCGTTAAGTGGCATGGTCTCACTAGATATCTAAATGAATTGAAATGGTATAATATTATTCACACTAAGCTTTATGTCTGACTCAAAGTTTATGTTTCCCCTTAAACTCTCGAGTACTCAAATGATTTTGAGTTTTTGAGATTTGAGGTTTTCAGGTACCTCTTAAGATGAAAAAGCTTCCAGAGTCGTGCAGAAGGCATGTAGTTATTTGATTTCTTTCTCATGTGATTCCGCTATATAATTTTGTTAAAGCAAAGTTATTTATTGCCTATTATACACTTTGGTCACCAAGGGGCATATTTTTATGTCACTCTAGGTGAATATTTTAATAATTATTTTTTTTGAAGGTGGCTAACGTTGTGGGATTATGTAAAGAATGTTGAATGAGTTTGAATGGAATATGAAAGTTGTTTTGAAATTTTAATTTTTTCCATATCCATGTGTTGCTGGTATGTCAATTTATCTGACATTACTGTATTTGGTCACCGAGGATTAATAGCTGTGGATGACTGCAGCATCCATAGCCGTTAGTTTTGGGCCTCCAAGTGGGAGATGTTACATCAATCACCGCCATTTAGTCGAACCTGTTGATTCGGGCTATTTGGAGGATATCGTTAGTGAAAATTCATTTAGTACTAATGATGATTGGGCAACTAATGCTAGTCAAATTCGTTCACATAGGACATCCTTCATGCGTGATTCCCCCGGAGCTTCAATAGCCAACGATGCCCTTGTACGAAAGAATGATGGATCCTAAGCAAAACTTATTAAGCTATGAATGACATAGGGATTCAGCTAGGGCTTCAAATGTTGTGAAATGCCATTGTTTCCCAGTCTTCTTACAAGAGGCAATGCCATTTGCACACCTCATGTCCAAAACATGTAATGTCATTAGCTAATGTTTATTAGGTTGAAGGAGAGTTGTATAAGACTTTTTAAATCCGTTCCACATTGCTATAACGAAAATAATGGATCCAAAGGATGATATGGTGTTGATTGCACTTTGTAGAGGAGTTCACACTAACTCAAATTTTGGGGATTGGATAGAAAGAAATCACCCATCGACAATGGAAGCTTTATGTAGGAAAGCTGATAAATATTTGCATTGGGAGGATGCACGTAGCACCTACGGAGGATTGATGTTGGGAATTAGAATGAGTCGATCCAAAGTAATATTGTCGCAAAGAAATTTGGAGGAAGCTCTGGGAATGTTGATGTGATAGTTGGTAATCAGAACAAAGAAGGAAAGCAAAACAATGACGGGGTAAAGAAGTGAAAGCCAGATAATAGGAATCATTTTAGAGGTCCCAAGTATGACAATTACACTAAGTTGAACAACTTGACAGAGAACATCCACCGAACTACACAGAAAACCGAACTATATAAGAAGCGGGTTCCTAGGAAGTCAATAGGGAAGGCGAGGAAGTTGGGCAAGTTGTGCAAATTCCATGGGACCGATGGTCATAATACTAATGAGTGCAGGCACTTGCACGATATGATTAAATAATTAATAAGGAAAAAGAAATTGCAGCAATATGTGAAAGCCATGCAGAATGGCGGGCAAGAAAATTGTAACACCACCGGATCGTCTTCCCGGTGGGGGCAAACTGAGCATAGTGCCGATGCATTCAGTTGGCCATAAAAGCGATTAGTAATACACACAATCATGGGCCTCATCTTGCTGATAAGAGTTTTGGAAAATGGATAAGTATATTGGAGCATTAAAGCAAGCTGCGAATGAAAGTTGCAATGCTGTCGAGGATGGAGCTCCTGAAAACAATCTCGAACTATAACAGACAATATTATTTAACGAAACAGAGGTATTGAAGGAGCAGAGGCTCCGACGATTGACCCATTAGTGATCACAACCACGATTGGTCCTGCTGTGGTATGAACGGTGCTTATTGACTGTAGAAGTTTAGTCAATATTTTTTGAAAAAGCTTACAACCAGATGATGCTGGAAGAGAGAGATTTGAAGCCTTTTATATCTCATATGTAGGGGTTCAACGAGACGGCTACTGAAGCCATAGAATTTTTCGAATTACTGGTGGAACTTGGTGAGGGCGACCATAGGAGAGGGCGGGTCATGCCATTTTTAGTGTTGGATATCTACTTTTCTTATCGCATATTCTTGGGCCAACCAGACCTGATCGGACTCAGAGCGGTCACTCCCTAGTGTCTATTTATGAAATTCCCTACAAAAAATGGAATAGGGATCATGCATGAAGATCAAATGACTGACCGCAGGTGCTATGTCGCTGAACTAAAGAAAGCAAGGCATAATGAGAAAGGAAAGAGTGTAGAGGGTTCCACTGCAAAAATGATTTGGATGCATAGTAACTACCGCTTGAGCCCTGGCTTCGACAAACTAATCGGCTCTATGATGACATGGACCGACGAAAAGAGTCGGAGGGCGGATGAACAGCTCCCGTCGAATTGGCAATCTTTGTTCAAGTCAATAGGGATGACCCAAGTAAAGTCCTAAAGGTCGGATCTTAGCTTGGTACTGGTGTAATGAGGGAGTTTGTTGGTGTTCTCTTATTAAACTAGATGTGATTGCTTGGACAAACTCGGATTTGTGTGTGATCTTGCCCGGCAGAGCGAGCCATGCATTAAACATCAATCACAAATGCTTTCCCATGAAACCAAATTCCACAGTCTAGGTTCGTAGAGATCCTTTGTACTCAAGGAGGAAGTGAAGAAGTTAAAGGACAATGGCTTTATCCATGATGATTTATAATCATATCGGGTATCAAATCCTATTTTGGTGAAGAAAGCGAACTGAAAGTACCGGACATACATTGAATATTTGGACTTAAATAAAGCATGCCCAAAGGATAGCTTCTTCCTTTCAAGAATATAACGGTTCGTGGACTCAACTGCTGAACATGAGTTACTTTCGTTTATGGATGCATACTTTAGATGCAATTAGATCCCGATATACGTCTCGAATCAGGAACACACTAGTTTCATTATCGACATAGAATTCTATTGCTATCTAGTCATGCCCTATAGATTAAAGAACGAAGGAACAACTTACCAAAAACTTGTGAACCTGATATTTAAGAACCAAATCTAAAAATCAATGAAATTTTATGTGGACAATATGCTTGAGAAGTCGGGACATTCGAGAAATCATGTTGATGATCTAACAGAGATGTTTGATGTCCTCTGATAGTATAGCGAAGCTTAATCCCTTGAAATGCTCTTTTAGTGTTACGTCAGGAAAATTCTTAGGCTTCATTATGAATTCTAGAAGAATTGAAGCCAATCTAGAGAAGATTAAGGCTTTGAGAGAGTTCGAAGCCCAAAGATCAGTGTTTTGGTTCTAGAGTTATGCATGTCACTCCCGAAAAACACCCGATTTGCTACGCCTTGGAACTCAACTTTCTAGCAATGAACAATGAAGATAAATATGAAGCCTTGATTGTAGGACTCAAGATCGCTAGGGAATTGGGAAGAAAGACTTTACATATTTTCTGTGACTCCCAGCTAGTGTTATGCCAAGTTCGGAAAGAATATGAAATGAAAAAGCAAGGCTTGCTCCCTCTCTAAACCTTGTTCTTGAGCTGCTTGATGACTTTGAATATTACATTATCACTCATATTCCTAAAGAGCAAAATTAGAAAACTGGCTTGCTTTCTAAGTTGGGTAGTTTTGGAGATGCGCAGCTCATGGTACTAGTTCCAATGGAAGTGCTTTCATCTTTGACATCGACCACATAGATGTCACTAAGCCTGAATGGGAGTCATGGATGACTATGATTCCGGATTATTTGTAAAGAGGGATCCTTCTAGAAAGAAGGAATGAACGATGAAAAATCCTTCGATAAGCTTCGAGATATATCATGCAAGAAGGAACACTACATATGAAGGGTTTCTCTATCCCTATGCTATGTGTGTCGCTCACGACGAGGCCAAATGAGTTTTGAGAGAAGTTCATAAATGGGTTTGTGGCGACCATACTTGAGAGGAAACTTTAGCGAAGAAGATTCTTCGATATAGATATTTCTGGCCAACTATCAATTGAGATGTAGCTGACTACACCTGAAGATGTGATAATGCTAGACATTTGTTAAAATTCATAGGGCCTCGCCGACATAAATTACTCAAATGGTAAGACCTTAGCTGTTTGCAGTTTGGGTTATTGATATTATCACCGTATTGCCGATATCTAAAAGTGGCATGAAGTACAATATCCTGATAGTTGATTACTTTACCAAATGGGCCAAGGCGGAGCCTTTGGCCATGATTATCATGAAGAAAGTAATCCATTTTTTTATGCGTAATGTCATCTATCATTTTGGAGTTCCACAAGCAGTCATTAAGGATAATGAGACCCAATCCGATAGTATGGAGTTTAAGGATTACTGCCGTCGATACTGCATAGAGAAGAGATTTGTAGTGATGGCACACTCTCAAGCGAATGGATGGATCAATGTTGTAAACAAAATTATCAAGTCCATTCTCAAGAAGTAATTAGAGAAGGCCAAATGCAAGTGGGTCCATGAATTCCTGTTAATACTTTTGGCTTATCGAACCACCCACAAATAAACGACCGCCATTCTCTATTCGCCTAGGCATACGGATCAGAGGCTATGATTATGGTTGAACTAGAATTACCTTCTCATCAATCTACCCACTTATGATCAACAGACAAATGAGAAACTCCTTCTTGAGTCTCTAGATATGATTGATGAGAAGTGGACTAAAGATAAGTTGAGAGTGGTCATGCATATGCATCAAGTTACTCGATATTATAACACCGAAGTTAAGAGTCAAACCTTTAAAGTTGCTGACTTGGTCCTAAAATGAATCTCTATAGACGATAGGAACTTGTGCCCGGTTTGGGAAGGTCTGTATGCAATAGAGGGAGGAGGCACTTGCAAGCTGGAAATTATGGATGGTATCTCACTCCCGCGGGCATGGAATAGCGAGCATCTATGATGCTATTTCACTTTGAGAATATATTTGTAAATATCTGGCTAGAGCCCTGTAATAAGGCAGAATTCTTTTACTTCTCGTCTTTAATTAAATAAAATGGCCTTTCAAGCTAGAATTTCCGTCCTTTCATTTCTTAAGAATTGTTAATTGATCTATTTGAATGAATCTACATATGATTAATACAGGTGCACACATACCCAAAGATAGGTGCTAGCGGAATTTCGACGGTTTGACTCCTTGAAGTCCCTCTTGATGCCCGGAGATTGACATAAGCTAACTCTTGCCCTAGGATTGTGAGCATGAGTATAAACTTAAACTGGATGCGATATGAGCATCCGTACCCTAACTCTCGGTCCTAGAGTAGAATCTAGAGTATAAACTTAAATCGGATGCGACGCGAGCATCCATGTCCTAACTCTATTCCTTGAGTAAGAGCATGAGTATAACAATAAACTAAAAGCGATAAGAGCATCCGTACACTAACTCTCATTCTAGGTGTAAGAGCCAAGTATAAGCTTAAACCAAATGCGATATGAGCATCCATACCCTAATTCTCATTCTCAAATTAGGAGCCGAAGTATAAACTTAAGTTAGATGAAACATGATCATATGCCTTCGGATTAGAGGCTAGAGCAAAAACTTAAAAACGAACGTGACACAATCGTTCGTATACCAACTCTTACCATAGGATGGAGGATAGGAGTACAAAACAAAGGAGCAAGTTGTGACCGTTTGCCTGCTCAACTCCCATCCCTAGACTGTGGTTAAAAGTATAAATGGAAACAAGCATGACAAGTCCATCTAATCTTTAACATCTTGCCTAGAGTAGGCAGAACTAGAAGGTCCATGCTTGAAGTAAAGTAGGATCCAATTATTATGCCTTAGCCAATGCCAGAAGTTAGGCATGCTCGAATGCAACATTCTAGATGAGCATGTACGAGCTATGATTCTAAGTAGTTAACTTAAACTCATGCCCGGAGTTTGGAATGGTTGGGACTCATTATTCTTAAATGGTTTACTCCAAGGATTGCTTTATATTCGCTAGAACGTTATGAGTCGGTAAATCACAAAATGGATTAAGGGCTTGGTCCAAAAATGATCACTAAAAGAAATGAATAATAAGCCCATCGAATGGAAAGCATATCTCCTAAGTATTTAGACAAATTTGAAAAAAGAGTTTACGAAGCAAAACGTGTAACACCACTAATTTGAAAAAAGATAAATAGAATAATGTAAATTAAAGTGATAAAGGGGATTGAGATTTGAAAACTTAAAAAAGAGACCTAGCTTAAGTAATAAATTAAAGAATGGGCTTATAAATGGTTTTATATGTTAATTAGGAAAGCAATTAATGCAAGGGCTTAATAGGTAAATTGCGCATCGCAATCCCATTTTTAAATCTCGTTTCCTTTACCATTCGCGTTTTTTTTCTTAAAAACATAAAAATGTAAATCCTAAAGCTCGAAGTCGACATTACTTAAGGAAGAAAAGGGGAAAAAAAATCAAATTTAAGCTAAGGAACGAAGCTAGGGGAATTAATCAATTATCAAATCTCAAAGTCCTTATCCTAATCAAGGTGAATAATAATCAAAACTATCTCTGTTTTTGTTTTTATGATCTGTTTAAGCTTAAATCGATTATGATGATTTTTAATGAGGATATCTTGGATTTTATGATATGCTATATTCAAACAATTATTTGATAATTGTTTCAGATGGTTTTAAGGAAAAAAACCATTTATATTGTGTTACGAATGCCATGAGGAATTTATATGTTATGCAAAACATGATTTTGGAGATGAGTTTTAATTTTTATAATTTTCCAAGCTATGGAAAACTTATTATGAATTTTCAAAGGAAAATATGAATAATTGGGTTTAGAAATTAATTTCGGCTATAATATGATGAATTTGGATCTAAAAAATTTACATGTTAGATAACATATTAAAAGTTAATTTCTGTGATCTTTGGGAATTTTTTCCTAAGTAATTTACTATGGAAATTAATTATTTTAGATGGAGGACTTAAATGATTTAATTTTTCTGCTTAATGGAAGGGCTTATTGGTTAAACTAATCTTTGTTTAGATCTGAAAAATGCAGTGGAATTATTTTAAGAAAGAATTTGAAAAGTTTAAAGAAACCAATTAGATGTTTACAAATAGGCAGGTTAGTTAAAAAACAATTACTTTAAAAGGCACAAAAATAGGATTTATGTAGAAATTATGTTTCACCTCCTTCTGAAGTTTCTTTCGACCCTATGCTTCTGCCTCAACCAAGTCAAAACCAAACTGAAAGAACTAGTAGATTGTGTATGGCCAATAGAATGCGTATATATACTAATTTATACTATGAAATAATAAAGAAGTAAGTAAACGTAAACGCCGAGATTTATACCGGTTCAAAGCACCTTTCCTATGTCCCATCCCTAAACACCACTTAGGTATTTCCTTCGTAAATCACTCGCTTGACCCGAAGAAATAGGTTCACATCTTAACCAATCTGAGCACCTCTTGAGAAAAATTTCCCGTTGAATAATACAATTCTTGCTTGACAATCTTGTGTTTATCTAACACTGATTTTGACTTGATAGTACAACGGTTCCTATAATATCCTTGATGATTCATAGTGAGTGCATAGTGATTATTAGAACAATAGCAATTGCAATAATAAAGTTGAAAGCACAAATGCTTGGAATAACACACGAGAGTATAATAGATAGAAACCAGAGTGGATGGTATATCTCTAAGTATAAGTTGCTATCCTCTTTATAAATATTGAACAGAAGTAATCAAGAGTTGTCAATATTCAGTAAATCCTTTCAAAATTGCAGAAAACTTTTAAAAAAATCATAACCCTTGAGGATGACCTTTCATAAACAATGACCTTTACAGCATCTTTGTCTACTGGGCGAATATGTCAGTCTACTGAGTATGAACATTTTAATTTTCACGACAAATATTTGAATTATAAAAAATAGTTTAATATAGTTTTAGTGGACTAAAATTGGGCTCAGTCGACTGAAACCAATTTCAATCGACTGAATAGTATAAATTCAAATTTTTATTTATAAATACTTGTCATTTCGAATTCAATCTCTATGCTGTGTCGATATCTATGCATGTATGTGTCTTTGTGTGTGTATATGAACTGTCAAGGATATTTTACAATTCAATCTAAGACTATATACATATCATTGATCTTAAAGCTCCTTATTTTTGACTTGTAGACAATTCTTCTTATTTAGTGCCTTGCGTTTCGTCTTCTTGAATGATAGCCTATCATCATGATATAGTATATATGTACAGTATATGTTTCATCTTTAAAACGGTGAACTAATATTCTAACAATCTTCCTCTTTTTAATGATGACAAGTACCAAACTTAATAAGTATTGAACTTGTTCCCCCTAAATTCATGTTCCACCTATCTATATGTCCTATCTATGTGTTTCTCCTCCTTTGGCATCAACAAAAAGTTATGAAAGTAAACACAATAAATATGCATATGGTATAAATACTCACAATACTTAACATTCACATACATAACATCATATAGAAGTTTTCACATACATAAAATCATATAACATCATAAATTAAGTCACAGACCAATATAACATAATACAACACAAAACCAAATGCCATGATAGTTTTTGAACAATAGTACCACTGAATCACAAAAGGAAATATGATAGACTTACCAAATATGTAAGGAAACATTTGAACATCCTAAGGTTCAGGCTCGGATGATGATGAACTTGAGTATAAAGAAACTTTTTTCAAATTTTGCCTAGAAAATTCCAAAACGTTTTTTGACGCTTCACCATTTTTTATTGTTATTTGAAAAGAATTTCTTAGTTGCGAAGAACAGCTGTTGTGGCATTGATGGTTCTGCAAGATTGAATCAATAAAACTTCATTTTCAATATCCGACGACCAATTAAATTCCTTGACAATTCCATGACTTGTTTGACCGTGATTTGGTCTTGAGAGGTTTGAGCTCTTGATGGTTGGGAAAATATTGACCTAAGGTATTTTTTACCAAATTTTCTAAATAAACATTATATGAGGGCAGATGTTCCATTTGGGAGGGTAATTTCATAAGAAAAATAGGTTTTTGGTCCATAACTTTGGGAGAGATGTAATCTTGTAAATGTCCACATTAATTCCAAAAATGAATAAATATCTCCGTGAGATAAGAGCCAAAAAACATCGTTTTGGGGGAACGAGAACTAAAGCTTTTTATTTCATCATGAATAATCTTTTCCCAATTAAGTTGCATGTTTGAACAAATGGCATAAAGAGCTTTGTAGTTGTAGTCATACATTTTTTCATAGCTCACAGTGCAAGGAAAACTAGCATAAAGAAGCATTTTATTAATGACTCGGGCTTGAGGTCTTAAATTCACCGAAGTGTTTTCTGTGTTTTCAATACGGAATTTGTAGCTAGTTGAATTATAGGCGAAGTCATGATGGCAGACATTATCTAAGGTAGATCCATGACCATTACAATCTAAACTAGCTCCTAGATCTTGAATATTGAGCGCTTTATCAACTCCTAGCACTCTACTCCATAAAATTCCCTCACCGATTCTATTCGAAGGTGTATAGAAATATCCACAAAGATTTGCATAGTATTGTTTTTTACTAAGAATGGGTAAATTTTACCTTATTTTGTTTTTGACAATCAAATAAAGGAACCCATATTGTCTTGCTACATCTTTTATGCCAAAAGTGGTGAAATCTTCCATCTTGTAAGATGTTCCTTGGAAAATTCGTTTGTCATTCAATACATTGAAGATCCGTAGATTTTTGGCACTATCATTAAGCCACTATAAGATTGAGCATCAAAAACAAATTGGGGATGAGCCGAAAAGGATGAAGAAGAAGCCAGAGCTTTGTCTTGGCTTGGTTTATGGCGAATAGCTGGGAGTTCCTTTCTAGGAGCCATTAAAATGAAGTTTGGAGGTAGGGTTTATGAAGAGACAAAATGATTTGGTGAAAAGGCATGATAGAAAAAATAGTTATGCTGATAGTTCAGTGAATTTCAGTCGAATGATATGGAAATTCAGTCGACTAAAAGCTGAAAGATGACGGGGTGGATCATGTAGTGTATATGCAAGTATATGTGACAAAATATATGATGCAAATAAAGTAATACTAATCTAAGTAAATATAGAGTAAGTATACCATAATTTTATATTGGTTTGGACCTCCCGTCTTACATCCTATCCCGAAGCTCCCCTTCGGAATTCGATTATCAAAAACCCTCGCTTTGCCTGGAGGAATAGGCTTGGCTACAATAAGTTGTTCTTATCAAATGTGTGTTCTAGCATATTACGGATGTTGACTAACTAGTATAATTGCTTCCAATATATATCTAAAGAATATTGTCCATGAAGAACTGAGTATATGGAAGAGTGAATACAATTAAAGATTGCTAGAGTGTAGAGATCAAGAATATAGTATAGCGTATAGAATTAGAAAGCGTAAGTAAGTAAGGTAAGTTACGTTCTCTTGATTCTTGATGCTATATATAGTTGTAGATATGTATCTTGAGTAGTTGCATCCATTAACGAATGCCGTGAAGTTGCTTCTGTTGATGGTGAAGAGTTGTGGGGAAGATAAGTGGAGATGTCCATTCGCATGTGGCAATTTTTATCTGAAGTTCGAGTTTGAATTCTAGCGTCTGATACTATATATCTTTTGAACGTAGTAGATTTTTAGACGTCTGAGTGCTATTACCAGACGTCTAGTTTAGCCTGTTTGTTATTCCAGAGGACTTTGACAAACGTTTGGCTTGTGTACCTAGATGTATGATACTGGTGTATGTCTATTTTGTTCATCTTTTCTTTTGCTTCTTTGTACCTATCGACTTGTAGTCTCTTGTATTGTCCTTTGAGCCTTGTTCTTGTTTTTTTTAGTGATGTTTATTCTAACAAGTACCTGTATATATAAATATATATGTATATTTGATTTCCATTGTATAGTTATTGTCATCGAAACCATAGATTGGATTTCCTAACATTCTTCCCCTTTTTGATGATGACAACTATACAATTTACTTAGATATAATTTTATAAATCTCCCCCTGAATATGTGCATACCATTATTTCTCCCCCTTTGGCATTATCAAAAAGTATTAATATCTGTAATTATGTACAAACTATTAATCCGAAATTTTTACTAATTGGTGGAAAGTAATAACAATTTACTATAACTACGTAGAAGTAACAAACCCAAAAGCACTTTTTATAATCATTAAACACAGTAATTACATACATAGATTTTTGATTTTAATATAAAAGATGAAACCTATTAAAAATATCTAAGGATCTTTTAGGGAAGCTTGAGCTTGATCATCTCCTTCATCTTCATTCTTTAAAGAATTAGCTTGTTTTTTAGGAGATGTTAGAGTATGTTCGAGAGGTTCTTTTTCCTCTTTGAAAAGTTTATAGTGTTTTGAAGGAGGAGGAGAAGGCATTGAAGTTGGCCAATCTTTCGAAGGTGGTGTAGGGCCACAGACTCGTTGAGGAACCTCTTTTAGAACGGATAAAGTTTTTGAAAGCTATGTTTCAACTGTGGCTAGGCGAGAAGCAAACGTTGTGTCAATGCTATCAATATGCTTAGCCAATAATTTTTAATTTCTTGACAAGAGAAGTTGATTTTGGAGAGTTAAGTCTTGAATACTTTCATTTGGATTGATCTCAGTGCGAGTCTCCAAAATGTCATCTTGGCCTGGATAGTCAAAAGATGCAGGAGGAGGAGGAGTTTTTTCGTGATGTTGTTCCTCTTCTTATGAAGGTTGTGGTGGTTGTTGATGAGGTTGTGGCCTAGCTTGTCCGGCTTGTTGATGACGTTGCGTCCACTCTTCAAATGACATAAAATCCGAAGGATTTTTTGGTAAGTGCATAAGAGAGAAGTACTTTGTAGAGGTGTACTTGGGAGAAATCTCTTCAAAAGTCGATAAATGTGATGGAATGTTGTGAGATTTCAGAAGACGCATGATGTAGGTAGGGTAGATGATAGATGGTAGTGATCGAGTCTAATAGTGTTTAACCTCATCGAATATGAATTTCGCCCAGTTTATCCTTGTTCCACTAAAGATGGCATATATAGTTTTATGCTCTAATTCTATTATCTGCTCATGACTGCGAAGGCGAGGAATGATTGTGTTGATAATCATCATAGTGAGGAGTCTTGCCTTAGGTCGTAAGTGTGTGGAAGCAAATCTTGGCTTCATCTTCCCAAATTTGATGGGTAACATTATCTGTTGGTTTTAGGCGCATATCTGGCATGTAATATATATCTTCTCCAGAGTCGGAACAACCTAGAGTTCGGCCTATTATTCCCGAAGTCAGACAAATAGTGTTGCCACACTTGACCAAAGCCAATTATCATCGTTTTCGGTATTCCATACGGCAATGCTATCGAGATTAGCATAGAAAAGAAATATGGCGAGCTGATTGATTTGGACATTATTGGAATTGAAGGAAATCAATGTTTCTAACCCAGCATTTTCGCACATTTCATCCAAATCGTACATAGGAAATTTAAGCAAATTATAGAAAGGACCTGCATATAGCTTCTTCTTCTGAATATCGTCATATCTTTAGATTGAATAAGGCACTCGATTCATCCATCTCTTAATTTGATCATCAGAGCACACATGCAGGTTGGAGGATATGGCTTGCTCTTGTTTTCTCTTTGAAATTTTAGGGTTTTTGGTTTTAGGTGCCATGATAACGTGCGAATTTATGAAGATAGCAATTTGGAAAGTTAGGGTTTTGGATATGAAAGAGAAATGAACTGAAATATGAGGTAAAAATTTGAAAAAAATTGTTGTTATAAGGTTGCTGAAGCTTGTCGATTGAATTTCAGACGTCTAGGAAGTTAGTCAGACATCTGATTTTAACCTAGATTAAAGACAATAAATATGTTCAAACGTCTAGAAGTTATTGGCGGATGTCTGGAATGGATAGAGTTTGTAAATTTTAAGGACAGAAAGTGTTGTAAGACGTCTGGACATAAAAACAGATGTCTAGAATAGTAAGAATTATATTTTTTGAAGGCAGATTCTTTTCTCAGACGTCTGGATATAATATCAGACATCTAGGTATAATATCAAATGTCTGAAAATGACCTGAATTTGTATTTTAAGGTGGCAGAAACTATGTTCAAACATCTGGTCACTATTTCAAACATCTGAAATAGATTGTTTTGTAATTTTTAGTAGTCATAGATAATTTTCAAACGTTTGGAGGTTTATATCAGACGTCTGATACAAGCACAGTAGTAAAAAAATGATGTGTCACAAAGATGTCAAATGTCTGAGGGCATTATTCAACCGTCTGAAATGTGTAATATGTCTAAAACTAGATTTATTTTGAAAGGTTATGCATGATTTTTGAGGGATTAATTTTATTGAAACATAATATTATTATTTCAAATACAAATATAAGTAGATGAAAATGCAATAAACAAATTTATTTAGATGAAGATGGAGCATTGCGATCTTCAGAGGTGCTACCCTTCCATGGCTTAAGTGAGACCAAATATTTCCACGTTCGTTGGTTCTTGGGGAACCAGAAAATTGCCTAGGTAGAGGATCCCAAGGTGTGCGATAAGATGCAGAAGGATCCAAAGAATTACAAGGAAATGGAAGTGGTTCATGTACATCCTTTTTTTGTGAATTGCAAAATTTGATCGCTACTTGCTGTAGAAAAATTAGTCGTCGCGTAATGACTTTTTGTTCAAAGTATAATTCTCATTGTAAAACCATTTGTTGCTTTTGGGAATGATGTATCTCATCGATTTTCTCCTTGGTGTTAGGAGAGACAAATAGAGATCATTTGGACCGCTTTTCATCGGGAGTGAATCCCGTGTGGTAGGAGGACCACTTATAGGTTGGCTCTTGACTTGGTGTAGGAGTAGGAAGTCGATGAGGGGTGTATGCTGAACTGTCTGAGGTTGGTGTTGAGAAGTAGAGATGAGAGTTGTCAGAAGATATGTTTTTGTTATCTTTTTTTTATAGAAAGAATATGAAATATATATATATTTTTATTTATTTTTTGTAAAAAGAAAGGCTATTTATACGTGATTTAAAAGGTTATACATAGTTAATTTCAGAAAGCAAATTTCTAAAAAATTGTTGGTTAGTGTTAAAAAATTTGATTTGTGGATAGATTTTTTTTAACCAAAATTAAAATGAATGAAATGTAGAATTAGCCGAGAAGATCATTAAGAGAACATATTCCTAAATCGCATCGTAGTTTAACAAACGTTTGTTCATTTAGTGGTTTAGTGAAAGTATTTGCCATTTGATTCTCAGTATTTACGTATTCTAATTTAATAATTCCCTTTTCTACATTGTCGCACAAAAAATGATGTCGTATATCTATGTGTTTAGTACGTCAGTGATTTACAGGGTTTTTTGATAGATTTATGCACTTGTATTATCACAATATATCGGTGATTTATCGATAAATTTTCTGAAATCTTTTAGCGTTTGTTGCGTATAAATCATTTGTGCACATGCTAAGGCCGCCGAAATATATTCGGCTTTGCAAGTGGATAAAGAGACACAGTTTTGCATTTTGCTAAACCATGAAACCAACGATTGTTCGATAAAATGACAAGTTCCGCTAGTACTCTTACGATCTATTTTACATCCATCGAAATCCACGTCACTATATGAAACAAGTTCAAACGATGATCTCTTAGGATAAAACAAACTGTAATCTCTAGTATTAGATAAATATCGTAAGATATGTTTAACAACTCTTTGGTGAGACTCTTTTGGTTTTGCTTGTAATCGGGCACAAAGACATATGCTCATCAAAATGTCAGGTCGACTAGTCGTCCGAATATAGTAAGGAGCCAATCATACTATGATATACTTTTTCATCAAAATCTTTTCCGTTATCATTTTTTCCAAGTAAACACTAGTACTCACTGGTGTTGGTTTGCTTGAAGTCTTATCCATTCCAAAACGACGCAATAAATCGTTACAATATTTATCTTAATGAATAAAAATACCATTTTCAAGTTGTTTTATTTGGCAACCTAAAAAGAAATTCAATTCACCCATGTGAGACATTTCAAATTCGTTTTTCATAATATTTGAAAATTGAGTACAAAGATTTTCGTTAGTTGAATCAAAAATAATATCGTGTACGTAAATTTGTATAACTAAGATGTCATTATTTTCTCGTTTAATAAATAAAGTCGTATCTATTTTACCTATTCAAAAACCAGATGCAATTAAATGATTCTTAAGACGTTCATACCAGGCACGAGGGCTTGCTTTAAACCATATAAGGATTTGTTTAATTTAAAAACATGATCATGATATTTTCCATGAACAAGGAATGGAGGTTGTTCAACATATACGTTTTCTTAAATAAAACCATTAAAAAAGCACTTTTAACGTCCATTTGAAACAATTTAAAATTGTAGTGACTTGCAAAAGCAAGTAACGTACGTACGGCCTCGAGTCTTGCTACTGGAGCAAAAGTTTCCTTATAGTCGATACCTTCTTCTTGATTGTAACACTGAGCGACTAAACGTGCTTTATTCCTAACTATGTTACCATTTTCATCTGCTTTGTTTTTAAATACCCATTTTGTTCCAATGACTGATTTTCTGGTCTTGGTACTAATTCCCAAACATTATTACGTTCAAATTGATTTAATTCTTCTTCCATTGCTGTTATCCAAAAATCATCGTTTGAAGCTTCTTTATAATTTCTTGGTTCAAAATTTGATACAAATGCAATATGACTTATTTAGTTAAGTTGATTTCTAGTTACTCTAGAATTAAAATCCCCAATGATATTATCTTTTGGATGATCTTTTAGAATTCTAGGGGGAAACACTAAAGTATTATTTGTGCATTTGTCTCATTATTAGATGAGTTTGTTGTATTTGTTGTTGGAATAATTTCTTCATCGTCACTAGTATGATTGTTAAGGAAATTTTCATCAAATGAAACATGTAAACTTTCTTCAATTGTGTTAATACGTTTATTAAAAATTCTACATGCCTTGCTACGATCCGAATATCCAACAAAGATTTTACTTCACCGGCCTTTGGGTCAAATTTTTCTAAATTATCTTTTGTTTTTAATATAAAACATTTTGATCCGAAAGTTTTAAAGTATGGTACGTTAGGTTTTCTTCCAAAAAATATTTCGAAACAAGTATGTTTAGTCATAGGTCGTATGGTTACTCGATTCAAAACATAACAAGCCGTAGCAATAGCTTCAGTCCAAAAATGTTTTGGTAAACCACTACTATTTAATAGTGTTCGTGGACATTCTTGTAACGTATGATTTTTTTCTTTCTACTACACCATTTTTTTGAGGTGTGCGGGCAAAAGAGAAATTATGACTTATACCCTTTTTATTACAAAAATTAGTAAAAGATCATTTTCAAATTCTCCACCGTGATCACTTCGAATATTCTTAATTTTCAAACCCATTTGAGTTTTGATTCTTTTAGCAAAAATATTGAACATACCACAAGTGTCACTTTTATGTTTTAAACATATGGTCCATGTATATCCTGAAAACTCATCAACTATTATGAAAGCATATTTTTTATGATTTATAAATCGTACTTGAGTTGGACCAAATAAATCTAAATGTAATAATTCTAATGGTTGTTTTGTAGAAATATTATTTTTAGATTTAAAAGAGCTTTTCTTTAGTTTTTCAATTTGACAATCGTCACATAAATTTTCTAATTTATAATTTATTTTAGGTAAACCTCTAACTCACTCATATTTTGCTAATTTATTAATATATTTAAAATTAATGTGACAGAATCATTTATGCCACAACCATGAATCGTCATGTTTGGCGGTTAAGAATAAGTTTGAATTTCGATTTATATTCATATTTAAGACATAAATATTTTTTTTTCTAAAACCTTCAAAGATAAGTTGTTTGCTATTCTCAAAAATATTACGTTTATCTTTTTCGAAATTATTTTGAAAACCTTTATCGCATAATTGACTAATGCTAAGTAGGTTGTGTTTTAAATTTTCTACTAATAAAACATTTTTAAAAATAGGAGAGTTAGAAATACCAGAGTTGATGACTTCTCCGATGCCAATGATGTATCCTTTTGGGTTGTCTCCAAACCCCCATTGATGTATATTATATTTGATAACATTTTTGAGTTTCCAGACATATGCTTAGAGCAACCACTATCAAGTATCCATTTCTCCTTTTTTTTTTATTTTGAGTACCTGCAAAATAAAAAAATGATTTAATTGGTACTCATATACTTTGTTAGGGTGCTAGATGTTAGGAGGAGCAGGTAGCCATACCCAAGAAGGTTTGGTATCTTTATGCACATAATTTTTATTATAGACTACGTTATCTAGAAAATTCTTAATATGTTCTTGTCTAATCAAATTATTATTTGTCTAAGGAATCCAAATTTTTATATTTTGGCATTTATATTAGACTTAGGTGTTCTTTTAGTCTTTTGATGAATAAAACTATATTTTTTAATATTATTTCCTTTTTTTAGAAATATTTTTACATCCTATTCCATTTCTATTACCTAGCGGTTTTGAAGTTTTGATAAGATTTTCCAAATCTTTTTTTCCTTTATTAAATTTTGAAACATTATTTGTAATTTTATCTAATTTTTCTTTTAATTTAAAATTTTCAATTTTCAATGTTTTATATTACTTTTCAAGGTGATATTTTATTTAAACAAGTTATCCTTTTCTAGTTTAACTTTTCCAAAATCAATAAATATAGTCTCATTTTCAAAACTACTTTTATTTTTTTCTTAAGATAATTCTAGTTCCTCCTCTAAAATAATTGTTTCATCTTTTAACATTCCTATTTCAAGTTTTAATCTATTTATTTTGGCTACGTATTCTTTATTTAATTTTTTAATTTTTCTAAATTTATCATCTGATTCTCCAATAATTCATCATAGCTAAGTTAGGGACATAACTCATCGGTTTGTGCCATAAAACACATTAGCTTGTTCTCTTTCACTATGCTGTCACTATCTGATGATGATGAAGAGTCTAAATCATCCCATGTTACTTTGAAAGCTTTCTTCTTTTTCAAATTTTCAAATTTGTTCTTCTTTTTATCAATGTTGAGCTTAGGACAATCTTTCTTCAATGTCCAAATTGATCACATTCATAGCATTTGATAGACGTTTGATTTGTTGAGCTTGATTTTCCTTCTTTCTGAAATCTGGTCATTTTCCTAAACTTCTTAAATTTGTTATAGTTTTTGGCAATAAATACGATTTCTTCTTCGTCTAAGTCGGAGTCTTCATTTGTTGCGGGAAATGCTATGTTTTTCTTCTTCGAATTTTGTTCTTTTCTTAACTGTAGATTAGCTTCATAGGACATTAAATTTCCTATCAATTCTTCAACCATGAGTGTTGATAGGTCATTAGCTTCTTCGATAGCTAATACTTTTCTTTTCCACTTTCCAGTTAAAGAATTGAGTATTCTAAATATTAAGTCAAAATTTGTGAATTTAACTCCAAGTGCCATTAAATCATGTTAAATAGTTTGGAATCGAGAGTACATATCCACTATAGATTCATTTTGTTTCATTTCAAATGATGAAAATTGATTTTGTATAATTGAAATTTGAGTTTTCTTAACTTTGTTCGTGCCTTCGTGTGTAACTTGTAAAGTACGCCAAATATCATATGCAGTATTACATAACATGACATGTGAAATTTCGTTCTTATCCAATGAACAAAATAAAACATTCATAGCCTTGGCATTATTAGAAACTGTGGTTTATTGTGCATCATTCCATGTGTTCATAGCAGTGTCAGGTGCTTCATACTTATTTTCAGCGGCTGACCAAATTTCTAATCCATTAGCTTCCATAAAAATTCTCATACTTGTTAACCAATATGCATAATTAGAACCATTAAAAAGTGGGGGACGTGCTATGGATTGTCCTTTTTGAAAAATACTTGCCATATTAAAGTGATTCAAATACGTGCTACTGTACTTTGATCAAACCTTGCTCTGATGCCAATCGAAGGATGACGGGGTGGATCATGTAGTGTATATGCAAGTATATGTGAAAAAATTTATGATGCAAATAAAGTAATATTAATATAAGTAAATATAGAATAAGCACACCAGAATTTTATACTGGTTCGGACCTTCTATCCTACGTCCAGTCCCGATGTCCCCCTTTGAAATTCGACTATCGAAAACCCTCACTTCACCTGGAGGAATAGGCTTGGTTACAATAAGTTGTTCTTGTCAAATGTGTGTTCTAGTATAACACAGATGTTGAGTAATTAGTACAATTGCTTTCAATATATATCTAAAGAATATTGTCTATGAAGAACTAAGTAGGAAGAGTGAATACAAGTAAAGATTGCTAGAGTATAGAGATCAAGAATATAGTATAGAGTATAGAATTAGAAAGCATAAGTAAGTAAGGCATGTTCTGTTCTCTTGATTCTTGATGCTATATAGTTGTAGATAGGTATCTTGAGTAGTTGCATCCATTAACGAATGCTCTGAAGTTGCTTCTGTTGATGGTGAAGAGTTGTGGCAAAGAGAAGTGGAGATGTCCATTCGCATGTGGCAGTTGCAGCAGTTATCTGAACTTCGAGTATGAATTCAGACGTCTGGTATTTTTTCAGACGTCTGATACTATTTTTTTTGAACACGGTAGATTTTCAAAAGTCTGAGTGCTATTACTAGATGCTGGTTTAGCATGTTTGTTGTTCTAGAGGACTTTTCCAAACGTCTGGCTGGTGCACCTAGACGTCTGATACTGGTGAATGTCTGCTTTATGCATCTTTTCTTTTGCTTCTTTGTACTTATCGACTTGTAATCTCTTGTAGTGTCCTTTGAGCCTTGTTTTTGTCTTTCTAGTGATGTTTGTTCTAGCATGTACTTGTATATATAAATATATATGTATATTTGATTTCCATTATATAGTTGTTGTCATCGAAACCATAGATTGGATTAGCATATACTTTAGAAGCAGAGAGTTATTAGACATTTTCAAACTGGTTCCGTTGACTGAGATAAATCCCCAGTCGACTGAAACCATGCCTTTTTGAGGTAGAGAGTATACCATTAATTTGACACGGGTTCCGTCGATAGGGAATCTGGTTCAGTCGACTAAACCTGCGCAGAAATATTTTCTTTGCTTTTAAATGATTTTTGTAAGAACTTTGAAAATAAACTTAACTTAATATTACATATGATATATTTTATTGTTCACATCCAATTTTGGACGTTTATTACACGTAGCCTTAAAAAATACTATAAGAACATCTAAATTATTTTTCGAATCGTTAAACTTATTATCAGGAAAATGATCCTAAGAATTTGGTTCCATCTTAGTACCTTCAATTAATGGCCGAAGTGGAGACCACCTGTCATACCGAACTGGAGTTTTGTTCCATTTTGCCATGGATGGTCCAGCTTCCCAGTATTTCTTGGTGGAGCGTTTTCACTAACAATCAGAGACTCTGTAGTACACCAACTGCGTTGACGTATGCTTTTTTGGTCGGGTAATAAACAACAAATATCAAGTACACACCGTTCCAAAAAAATTAGATGCGCACCTTGACGTTTTTGTTCGTGCTATGTCTCGTTTTGTACATTCATTATATCTTATTGATAGCGATGTATTTCATCTATTTTAGTATGAGTGTATAGTTCCAAAACTCTTCTTATCTTCTTTCCCTTGGGCAAGAATCCGCTTTGGTTAGCCGGAGAAGAACCAGTTTGGATAGATGGTGATTTTGTAGAATGAGTAGTTGAAATATTTGGAGATGGATATTCATTGTAAGAAGAAGAGGGCTAAAATCAAGAGATGAATGTGTGGAATCATAATTGTCCGATATTATTCAATTGATAGTATATAGATTTTAACTTTTTTATGTTTCCTTTTTCTATTTATAGGGACTCTTTATATATATTTTGGCTTTTACTATTTATAAGCATTGTAATTTCTAGGTTAATTTCTTCCTTCAGTTTAATTTAGTAATCAATTGTGTTTCTTAAAAAATTTAGTTATATTTATAATTTAATTGATGTCCAATGGTTTTCATTTTCTAATTTCTGATGTTGGTTCAATGTAATATTATGTGAAATATAATTTACATATCTAAACTTTTAACCAAGCATATTTCGAGATTACGATGAAGGTTTAAAAACATAGTTTCACAAAGAGGTTCAGTAAATATATTTGTTATTCATTTGTCTGGAGTTACAAATTTTAATAATATTTTATCATTTTCCACATTATCTTGCAAGAAATGACGTCTGATACCAATGTTTTTAGTTCTTAAGTGATTAATGTGGTTTTTTGATAAATTAATTGCACTATTGTTATCACATAATTGACTAATATTAAGAAGATTGCGTTTTAAATATTTAACTAGATAAACATTTGAAATAACAAGAGAGTTAGACATACTGGCAGAAGCAACATCTCCTTTTCCGATAACATAGCCTTTGGAATTAACTTGAAAAGTGATGGTTCCGCCTTCTTTATAAGAGATATTCATTAGCATATTAGTGTTTCTGGTCAAATGCTTGGAGCATCCACTGTCAAGAATCCATTTTTCCTGTTTGTGTCAGGGTACCTACAAAGATAAAAGCAATTTAATGGTACTCTCTTCCTTCGTTAGGATCCTGGGGGTCACACTGAAGGTAACCATACCTAGGAGGATTTGGCAGAACTTTTGAATCTAAAATCTTTATTAAAATGAACATCATTCAAAAACCTATCTTTATGTTTTTTTAATCAAGTTATTTTTTATTCGGAATCCATATTTGAATATCTTTTTACCATAATTTGATTTGCTACTTATTATTTTACAAAATTTAGAATAAAGTGTAGCATATTTATGTTAAACTTTTGGTTTCTTTGATTTTGTAAATCCTAAAGCATTTTTAATGCTAAGGGGTTTTGAAATACAAATTAAATGAGATAGAGTCTCTTTTCTAATGTTAAATTTAGAAATGTTTGTAGATGGATCATTTAATTTCTTTTCTAATATTGTTTATCTTTTTTTAACATTTTTACCTGATTTTCCCAATCATTGACAATTTTTCTTGATTTTATATCGTCATTCGATAGTGTTGCATTTTCCTTTTCTAAAGCATGCATATTTTGATTTTATTTAAAAGATTTAAAAGATTTTTGTAATTTTAAAATTTCCTCCTCTAATATAATTTTCCCTTCTTTTAGCATTTCATTTTCTGGTTCTAGTCTGGTCATTTTTCCCGAACATTCTTTATGAGCCTTCCTAAGGTTTTTATTTTTATTATCTAATTTCGAAGCTATTCCTATGACATCATCAAAAGGTAAATATGAAAGTACCTCATCTTTATTTGCCATGAAGCAAACATTAGCTTGTTCTTCATCACTCTCACTGTCACTGTCACTTAAGGAATCATTGTTCTTGTTGAAGCTTTTCTTACCTTTGTTTAAGTCTGGACAATCCTTTTTCATATGATCAAATCGATTGTTCCCATAGCACTTAAATGACGAAGCATCATTGGAGTTGCTTGGTTTTTACTTTTTCACCATTTTATTGAATTTTCTAAACTTGTTGTAGTTTTTGGCAAAGAAAACTACATCTTCTTCATCCATGTCTGAATCACCATCGTTATTTACCTGAAAAGCAATACTTCATTTTCTTCGGCTAGATCTTTTCTAGCTTACAAATTTGCTTCATGTGATAATAAATTTCCAATTAACTCTTCTACTTTAAGTGTAGAGAGGTCATTGGCTTCTTCTATAACTAATACTTTTCTTTCCCATTTATCGGTTAATGCATTTAGAATATGTGTAACTAAATCAAAATCAGCAAATAAAACTTCTAATGCCATGAGATCATGTTGTATAGTTTGAAATCTAAATACGTTTCTAGGATGCTTTCATTAGTTTTCATTTTAAATGATCAAAATTGATTTGTCAACAAACTTATCTTAGTTTGCTTAACTTTGTTAGTTCTTTCATGTGTGACTTGTAGCATGTGCCATAAGTCACAAGCCATTTTGCACATCATAACTCTATAAAATTCGTTCTTATCTAATGCACAATATAAAACATTCATAGCTTTTGCATTATTTGAAGCAGCAGTTTTCTGAGCACCTGTCCAGGTACTAATTTTAGTAGTTGGAGCTACATACTAAGATTGAGTAGATAGCCAAATGTCAAGACCACTTGATTCCACAAAAACTTTCATACGTATAGCCCAATACATATAATTAGAACCCATAAAAAATGATGGACGTGCAGTTGATTCCCTTCTTGAAATGTGTTGTAACTCATATTGGCCATGATACTCAAAATTGCATTATGATTTTGAATAAATTGTGCTTTGATGTCCAATGAAAGAACTAGTAGATCGTGTATGGCTAATAGAATGAGTATATATACTAATCTATACTATAAAATATTAAAGTAGGAAGTAAATTTACACGCCGAGATTTATACTGATCCGGAGCACCTCTCCTACGTCCAGTCCCTAAGCACCTCTTAGGTATTTCGTTGGTAAATCCCTCGCTTGACCCTGAGGATAGATTTATAACTTAACCAATCTGAGCACCCCTCAGATTTATTCTTTCCTTTGAGAAGTACAATTCTTGCATGAAAATCTTGTGTTCGTCTAACACTAATTTTGACTTGATAGTACAACGGATCCTATAATCTCCTTGATGATTCATAGTGAGTGCACAGTGATTATTGGAACAATAGCAAATGTAATAACAAAGTTGAAAGCACAAATGCTTAGAATAACACAAGAGAGTAGAATATATAGAATTCAGAGTAGAAGGTATATCTCTAAGTATGAGTTATTGTGCTATTTATAAATATTGATGAGAAAAAATCAAGATGTTGGATCTTAGGCTTTGATTCGTGCCAAGAAGATCAAGACGACAGAAGAATAATTGAATATTCGACAAAATCTACGATTACAAACTAAAAAGGCAACTAGACTCGACGAGGCAACAAGACTCAAAGATCATATATCAAGTAGAAATTTTGTCTTAGTGTCTAAGTCTAGTGTGTTAAAATCTTTCCTCAAGTAGTTTACTCCCTCGCATATATACTAATAGTTTTCACGACCTTTTGAAATTAACTTTTCAACATGTTTTCAAAACTAATTTTTTGAGAATACTAAGTTCAGTCGACTGACTGCATATAAACAATCGACTGAACCTGTGTAAATATTTTTAATAAAATGCATAGCTCTGTCGACTGAATGCACTTAGTCAATCGACTGAATCTATGCAAATATGAATGCATGTATACAAATTCAAATTCAGTCGACTGAATTTCATATATTCGACTGACCTGGTTAAACACTTCTCTTCATGAATGGTTTTCCTTCGTCGTAGAGAGTTATGTCCATTGCTATTTGATAAAACTTTTAACCAGAGGTTGTAACTCTCCGTCTACTATATATATGCATGAATCTCAATATCAACTTACTGAATTTTCTTGTTTTTACCTAAATCGTCTTTTTTGAATTTACTACTCTCTTGAATTCAAATTTCTATCGCTTACGAACATAATTCTATAATTCTAAAAGCCATCTGAGACTTCCTAATCTTCATATACACACAACTGCATACATCATACTTGAGGAAAAGATTATAGGAAGGGTGTGCTGTAATTGACAAATCCATGTTTTTACAAGAACACAAAAGGTCAAGACAATCAATCTACTTTGTATCCAAGTCCTGTTCGGTTGCTTGGGTGGTCAAGTCATGTTCGGTTGCTCAAGCAGTAAAATTCATGTTCAGTTGCTCAGGCGGTGTAAACCTATTCCTCCGAGTTAAGTGAGGGCTGCTAGTTTTAATTCCGGAGGGAGTTTGGGACTGGACGTAGAACGGAAAGTTCGAACCAGTAGAAAAACATCCAGTGTCATTATTTACTTTACTATTTTATTTTATAGTTATTTTCCTGCACTAGTTAGTTTAATATATATTCCATGTTACACGATCCTATAGAATAGTCACTTTCATTAGGTATCAGAGCTAGGCATCTTATAACCATAATGCGGTTATCAGATATTTTAACATGGAAAACAACACTAGCATATGTTTTCTTAAAGGTCAATCCACTACATGACCACCACTATTTAACGGGTTGAATTACAACCATTGGTCTACTAGAATAAGAATTTATATGCAAGCTAATAGTTATGAAACTTGGAATATTACTCAAGTAAAATATACCATACCTACTACAGAATATTCACAATGGTCTAACACACAAAAACTGGATGCTATTGGAAATGTCAAAGCCATGAATATGTTATATTGTGCATTAGAAAAAAATGAATTTAATAGAGTAAGCATGCGTACTATAGCTTATGAAATTTGGCGTATACTTAAAATTACACATGAAGGCACTAACAAAGTAACGCAAAGCAAGATTTCTATGCTAAAAAATCAGTTCCAGAGTTTCAAAATGAAGCAAGATGAAACAATAAATGAAATGTACTCTAGATTCCATGACATATATCATTCTCTCTTAGCATTAGGTGAAAAATATACGGACTTTGATATTGTTTCAAAAATCCCCAACTCTTTTATGGTTGAATGAGAATGAAAGGTCTTAGCAATCGAAGAAGCTAACAACATTTCAAAACATCAAACCAGAAGAGTTGATAGGAAATTTAATGTCTTATGAAGTCAATCTCCAAGAAAAATGAGTACAAGCACAAGGTAAGAAGAATATAGCATTCTAAGCAAAAAAGGATGAATCAGATTCATATGAAGAGGATATGGCATTCATTGCTAAAATTTCAATAATTTTTTGAAATTCAAAAAGAACAAATTCAGAAACAACAAGAACAGCTTTAGCAACAATAACAACAACAAGCCATCGTCTTCTGCTCTAGAATGTTATGAATGACACAAGAAAGGTCACATCAAGAAAGACTATACTGATTCAAAGAGAGACAAATTTAAGAACAAGAAAGATAGATTCAAAAAGAAAGCTTAATCTGTTACATGGGAAGATTCATAATCATCTTCGTCATCATACGGTGACACCGACGATGATTCAAAACATAAAAACGTCTGTTTTATGGCCACAAGTGACGAGGTAGTTGATCCAACTTTTGATGATTTAATGGAAATAAACTCTGAATTACTTGACAAACTAAAAAAAGGGAAAAGAAAATATAAAGAAACTCTTGAAAAGTTAAATAGGACTGAAATTGAGGTGGATATGTTAAGAGATGAGAAAGAAATTTTAGAAGAAGAATTTAAAACTTCTCAAGAATCTTGTTCTAACACGACATCTCAACTCTCTATGATAAGTTAAGAAATAGAAACTCAGCAAGAAAAGAATAATGCTCTTTAAGTTGAATATCATGATATTAAACCTAATATTAAAATATTGAAATTAGATATTTCTAGTCTTAAAACAAAATTAGATGACATTACTGAAAACGTCTCTAATTTTAACAAAGGTAAAGAGAAACTTTCTAAAATTATAGAAAATTCACAGACAGTTTCAAATAAAAGGGGACTGGGATATAAGCAAGTTTCAAAAAGTATTCCAAATAAAAAGAGTTCTTTGTATAACAATTTCAAAAGGAATAATAATCCAATTGAAAAATCAGTTTCAAAAGTTCCAAATTTTTCTAAATCAATTAAGATTTGGGTTCCTAAAACAAATAGTTCTTTGATTAGAAACAAGTATATAAAATCTTTTAAAGAAAGTGTTCACAAAAATAAATTTTTTATTTTTAAATGGAATTCTGAACCCACTTAGGTTTGGTTTCCTAGGACTTCACTTTTTAGGACCCAAATAAAAAAGGTGCATACCAATGTTAATTCTATAATTTGTAGGTACCACTTAAAAAGAGAGAAAAATGGATATTGGACAGTGGTTGCTCAAAACACATGATGGGAAACAAAGAGATGCTAACAAACATTACCTACTCAAATGAAGGTTCTATCACTTTTGGAGACAATTCCAAAGGATACATCATCGGCTAGGGCGATGTGAGCAATAACGGTATATCTAATTTACCTCTTATTAAAAATGTTTTACTAGTTAAAAATTTAAAACAAAATTTACTTTGCATCAGCCAACCATGTGATAAAGGATTCAATACATCTTTTTCTGAAGATAAGTGTAGCATTTTTGATCAAAATAAAATCTTATTTTTAAAGATTTTAGAGATAAATATATACATATATATATATATATATATATATTTGTGTGTGTGTGTATTAAATATGAATATAAATCACAATACTAATATGTGTCTAATAGCTAAAGAAAATGATCCTTGGTTACGGCACAATAGATTTTGTCATGTCAATTTTAAAGCTATAAAAAATTATCTAAAAATGAATTAGTAAAACGACTAACAAAAATGAATTTTAAAGTAAACAATATTTGTGATGCTTCCCAACTAGGTAAATTATCAAAATCATCTTTTAAATCAAAGAAATATTTCTACTTTACAACCACTTGAACTATTGCATTTGGATCTGTTTGGCCCAACTCAAGTTCAATCTATAAACCGTAGCAAATATGTGTTTATTATAGTAGATGATTTTTCAAGATATACTTAGACTATTTTTATGAAAAATAAAAGTGATACTTTTGAAAATTTCAAAATCTTTGCTAAAAGAATTCAAAATCTTAAAAATTTTAAAAACTAAAAACATTAGAAGTGATCATGGATGTGAATTCGAAAATGAAGCTTTTGAACATTTTTGTAATAAAAAGGGAATTTACCATAATTTTTCTTTCCTTGAATACCGCAACAAAATGGAATTGTATAAAGGAAAAATAGAACATTACAAGAATGTGCAAGAACTTCATTAAATGGAAGCACTATACCAAAACATTTTTGGGCCGCAGCTGTATCAATTGCTTGTTATGTTCTAAATCATTTTTCCATCCGACCACTAATGAAACACACTCCATACGGACTTTTCCATGAAAGAAAACCAAATATTTCATATTTTAAACTTTTTGGTTCAAAATGTTTTATTTTAAACGCAAAAGATCACTTGGAAAATTCGATCCAAAATCCGATGAAGGTATTTTCATAGGATATTTGGAATAAAGTAAGGCCTATCAAAGTTTTAATAAAAGAACAAAAACAATCGAAGAAACACTTCATGTTTCTTTTGATGAAAATTTTAAATTTAATAAGAATTTTAAGGATGATGAGATAATACCTAAGACGATCACAAATATGATTACTTAAAATAATTTTGAAGAAGATGAAAACATTGTTCGTAATGAAAATAAACTAAGATCTCCTCATAGGATTTTACGAGATCGCCTTGTAGAAAATGTCATAGGAGAAATTAATTCACATGTCTGAACTTGAAATCAACTTAAACAAATGGGCCATGTAACATTCCTTTCTAATATTGAACCTAAAAATGCCAAAGAAGCCTCTACTGATGACTATTGGTGTTAGCGACAAAATTGGTCACTAACACCCAAATCCAGATGAAAGCACCAAGTACCAGTCACAACTCACAGATTGATTGTATGTAGATAGTTAAAATATGAAGAACAGTAAAAATTAAAATGAAAGCAGTAAAGAACAATAGATTTTATAGTGGTTCGGCTAACTCCGGCCTACGTCCACTCCAGAAATTTTCTTTTTATTGCTGTAATAATCGATTACAGTAACAATCCAAAATTTAACAATGGCTGAGTTCCTTAGCCTTAGAGAAGAGAAAGTAAGAGAGCAAACCGAAGATCCCTTTTCTGAACCCCCTCAAGCTATATTTATAGGCAAATCCCAAGTTACTGGGCTTCCTGAGTAGTCCGGGCCCATCAAGGTCATAGCCGAGCCATACTTTTTACTCCAACTGCACCATGCCGAACGGCCTATGCTAAGCCACAATACCGAGCGACCTTGCCGAGCCACCATGTCGAGTCACAATGCCGACCCGCCACCTTACGTCGAGCGGCATTTGCCGAACCACTGCCTTATGCCGAACGGTCCCACCAATGCCGAGCCACGCTGATTTCCCCTCAATGTCGAGCGACCTAGAATATCCAGACTGAGCCGTCCATACCGAATGACCTATAACTTCCAGACCGAGCCGTGTAACTCCTCTACTTATCGACTGAACGACATACCCAAGCGAACCTCATCCTTCTAAACCGAATCCATCATATTCCAGCCTCGATAAACGAGAAGTCGACTTAGTTAAATCCGCTTGTTCGCGGCCTTTCCGAAAGGCGGGGTAACAATTGGATTCTAGCTATGTAAGAAGAGCTAAACAATTTGAATGAAATGAAGTTTGGGAATTAGTTCCTAGACTGAGTGATCAAACAGTCATCGGTACTAAGTGGTTTTCAAAAATAAAGTAGACGAATAAGGAAATATAACTAGGAATAAAGCTAGATTAGTTATACAATGATATAATCAAGAGGAAGGAATTGACTACGAAGAAACATTTGCTCCAATTGCTCGACTAGAAGCAAGTCATATCTTACTGGCCTTTGCATGTTTTCATAATTTTAAAATTTATCAAATGGATGTTAAATGTGCATTTCTAAATGGATATATAAAAGAAAATATTTATGTTGAACAACCTTCTTTATTTTCACATGAAAAATTTCCAGACCATGTCTATATACTCAAGAAAGCTTTAACGGTCTAAAACAAGCACCTCATGCTTGGTATGAACGTCTTAAAAGCTATCTTATAGACTCCGGTTTTGGAATTGTGAAGGTTGATCAAACTCTTTATATTAAACGAACTAAAAGGGATATATTAATTATTTAATTTATGTTGATAATATTATTTTTGGTTCTACAAATGATAAGTTATGTTAGAAATTTTCTAACATACTGACCAAAGAATTTGAAATGTCACATATGGGAGAATATCATATTTTCTATTTATCTCTTTCACCAAAAACCCTAATTCCCACATCAGTTTCAAAATCCTTCTCCAAACCCTAAACCCAAAATGTCTCCAAAAGGAGGTAGACCTTCTTCCTTCATTGCTAGACCATTCGAATCTCAAATTACAGGTTGGCTACATAATGACAAAGTAGCTCAACGATTTGACAAGATGACAAACTCAAGGATTTTCGAAGGCTCTTTTATCAAATATCCTGATTTTTCTTCCTGTGCAATCCAAGACATAGATCAAAGAAGTGTCTTGGAATCCTTGCTTGATTTCAAAGCTAATAGTTTGAAGATAAATCATCTTTTTGTTAATCTCTTCTACACAAACCTCAACCTAGATCCAAAATCTCGATGATTGTGTATGAATCCTCGTTTGTGGTGTGAAGATTTTCTTGCCTCTTGCTCGACTTGGACGAATTCTCTAACGCCCATTCGAAGGAGAAGAATTTAGCGACATTGAAGTAAATATGGATTCTCGAGATAGAGTTAACCATCTTTTTTCTCTCCAACGACTTGACAAAACTAAAAGTAGTAGCGCTTCGACCCAAAGCCAGAATTATGCATCGCGCTCTAACTCACACCATCAATCCCCGAACCGGTGCAACGAAAAGGTATATAAGCGCGATTTTCATTCGATGTATGCTATTTTGGGGACAATGTTCCGTTACCTGGGCTAAGGTAATTCTCGATGAATTTCAAACTTTTAACCAGGGCCCTATGAAAACCATTCACTACGGCGCATAAATAATAAGGAAAATGTAGTATTTTGCGATTTTCCTTCCTGATACGGACTATTCCACAATTGGTTCCCTAAACACCAAAACACTAAGCCTAATGGGACTCCTAAAGAATTATCGAAGTCATACTATTATCACTTTCGAGCATTGGCCAGAGAATCAAGCGTCCGGTCAACTTCAACCACCTTCTTGACAACATGCCCTCCCAAGTCAAAGCAACAACCTCTTTACAACCACAACCTCTATGGGAATTCAATGAAATTCAAGAAATTGGACCACAAACTTAACCACGAGACGCCTTATCAATTGTCTTTAGAAATCAAAGCTCTTGGATAAGTGGCTATCCCATGTTATGGCAAATGTTACCTGTGTCGAAAAAACCATAACCAGGGTAAATAAAAAGCTCAATCACATTAAGAGGTTCTTGAATAATATTTGGGACGTGCTTTCTTGTAGACAATCCTCTTCCACATCTGTAAATATACATACGACTCTTGGAAAGTGTCCTTAACTACACTTCACTTGGTCGACTTCAGAGGAAGGTCGAGAAGGAGAATAAGGGGGCGAAGAAGTAGGTGGTCAAGAAGGAGACTCTTGTGGAGATGACGAAGAAACTGAGGGGGATGATGAAGAGGGAGAGGAAAGCACGGATATGGAAATGATGACGAGTGAGTAGCTTTCATAGTTTTGTTTTCAATATTTTGCAAAATGGTATGTTTTTTACTTTGAAACAATGTTTTGTCTTTATGTAATTTTTTCTATGCAGTGTAAGTGAATTTATGTTGTTTATATGTTCATATGATGATCTATGCTCTTATGTTGTTTATATGTCATTGTCCGTATTAAATATGCTCTTCGATTATTAACACTTTTAACAAATATATATACATCTTTCCTTTTGCCGATGACAAAGGGGAGAAGAAGTGTTGTACTAACAAATTTCGTGCAGGTTTAAGAAAAAAATTTCTTGGATTTAGAGGGAGTTATATAAGGATTTTTTCGAGATTTCGCTCATATTTCAATACATCACAAAGAGTTGTCATCAATCAAAAAGGGGGAGAATGTTGGATCTCAAGTTTTGATTTATGCCAAGACGATCAAGATGACAGAAGAATAACTAAATATTCAACAAAATCTATGACTACAAACTAAGAAGGCGACAAGACTCGACGAGGCAACAAGACTTGAGATCGTATATCTAGTAAAAATTTTGTTTTGGAGCCTATGTCTAGTATGTTAAATTCTTTCCTCAAGTAGTTCACCCCCTCACATATATACTAAAAGTTATCACAACCTTTTGAAATTAACTTTTCAACATATTTTCAAAACTATGTTTTTAAGAATACTCAGTTCAATCGACTGACTGCATGTAAACAGTTGATTGAACCTGTGCAAATATTTTTTATAAAATGCATAGCTTGTTCAACTGAATGCACTCAATCAATCATTGAATCAGTGCAAATATGAATGCATGTATACGAATTCAAATTCAGTCGACTGAATTTCATAATCAGTGGACTGGCCTGGTTCTAACTTCCATTTTTATGAATAGGCACTTATTTTCATGAACGGTTTTCTTCTTCGCAGAGAGTTATGTCCATTATTATTCGATAAAACTTTTACCAGAAGTTATAACTTTCTATCTACTATATATATATGCATGAATTTCAAGATCAACTTACTAAACTTTCTTGCTTTTACTTGAGTCATCTTTTTTGAATTTACTGCTCTCTTGAATTCAAATACCTATTGCTTACGAACATAATTCTATATTTCTAAAAGCAATATAAAACTTCCTAATCTTCATACCCACACAACTATGCACATCATACTTGAGGAAAAGATTATAGGAAGGGTGTACTGCAATTGAAAAATCCACATTGTTATAAGAACACAAAAGGTCTAGACAATCAATCTACATTGTATCCAAATCCTGTTCGGTTTCTCAAGCGTAAAGTCCTGTTCGTTTGCTTTGGTAGTAAAATTCCTGTTCGGTTACTCAGGTGGTGTAAACCTATTCCTTCGGGTTAAGTTAGGCCTGCTAGTTTTAACTCCAGAAGGAAACTGGGACTGGACGAAGGAAGGGAAGTTCGAACAAGTATAAAAATCTCTGATGTCATTTTTTACTTTACTATTTTATTTTATAATTATTTATCACACTATTTAGTTTATTATATATTCCATATTACATGATCCTATAGCACCGTCCCTTTCTCAAGAGTTGTCAATCTTCAAGAAATCCTTTTGAAATTGCAGAAAACTATTCAAAAAGTCGTAACTCTTGAAGATGACATTTCATAATAAATAGGCGTTACAGCATCTCAGTCTACTGAGAAAATACATCAGTCTACTGAGTATGAAAGTTTTAATTTTCATAGAAAATATTTGAACTATAAAAAATAGTTTAACACAGTTTCACTCGATTGAAATTGAGCTCAGTCGACTGGGTTCAGTCGACTGAAACCAATTTCAATCGACTGAACGATGTAAATTCTGTTTTTAATATAAATACTTGTCATTTCAAATTCAATCTCTATGTTGTGTTGATATCTGTGTTTTTGTATGTCTTTGTGTGTGTATATGAACTATCAAGGAGATTTTACAATTCACTCTAAGACCTTATACATAATATTGATCTTGAAGCTCTATAGTTTTGACTAGTAGACGATTCTTCTTGCTCATTTCCTAGCTTTTTGTCTCCTTGAATAATAGCCTGTCATCATGATATAATATATATATATATATATATGGTATATAGTTGTCATCATTAAAATGGATAACTAATGTTCTAACACAAACAAGTCAAAATCAATAAAGCCAAACCAATACATAGTGGATTATAGAAAGGCGGAGGGCATAGAGTTGAAACTTAACTTTCGATGGGGTCGAAACCTTTGTTTTATTCTCGAAAGATATGTACTTGACTTGTTTCCAAAAGAATGCTTTCAAAGAGGTCAAAACATTTCTAATGTAGATTTCGAAGAAGTTGCTTTCGAATATGTCGCCACCTTATGTTTAAAGTGAAGCTTTCGAAAGAATTACCTTGTGTTTTTAAATTAATGCTTTCGTAAGGGTAGTTTCATCCTAATCGAAACCCTACTATTGATCATATGCCTTTCGAATGTATTAAAGTCATCAATGCTTTAGAAAGGTAGCTTTGTTTATTAAATATAATATGCCACTTCCTAAAGCTTTCAAAAGGGCTGGTTTTGAAGGTAATGGCTTCGAAAGGTTTTGAAGCTAAACTCCAAATGTTTTACTTAAACGATAAATGCTTTCGAAAGGGTGGTTCCGAAGCCATCATTTTTTCCCTAATAATTTTATTTAAAGGTTGAAAGGGATGCTTTCATTTTTATTCACTTTGATCCAAAAGATATTTTTAAAGACAAACCCGATGGTTTCGAAAGGGGTACTTTCAAATGGTTTCAAAAAGGGTACTTTCGAATGGTTTCAAGGCTATGCTTCTAAGAGTTAATGTGTAATGCTTTAATACTTTCGACGGTTTTGAAAAAGAAGATTTAAAGTGCTTCGAAAAGCATATACTTAGTATTTTGAAATGAAGATATGAATGCTTTCGAAGGAGGTTATCGAATGGTTTCAAAATTAAAAGTTTAAGTTTTTAAAAGCCTTAATTTTCAAAACAAAGAACCCAATCTCATTTTTAAAGAAAAAACCATGGCTAAAGTAAAGGAGTTCAAAATGGTCTTAAGTATGGGGTTTTTGAAGAAGCTTTCTTTGATAAAATAATAGATTAAAGGGATTAACCATGTTTTATATGAAAATGATTTCAAGAATATAAACCACAGATGTTGGTATTATTATGTTATAATGTTTTCTTCTTCTAATATACATATTCACTTTAAAATTGATCCATAACTGTATTTTGGGAAAAAAGGGGTAGAATAACGAGCTAGGTTGATCCAGTAGTGAATATAAATTGAGTTAACCCCTGAATGAGTAGAATTGCATCCAAGTGCTTAGATTGACTAGAATGTAGGATGCCTAAATACTGAATTAAAGAAGTTGTCAGATAGACATGCTCATATTGAACCCATGAAAATTATGTTTAGGATGAGTTATTGGCAGGGCCAATAGGTTCATGGTAAACCATTGAAACAATGATTAGAATGAGTTATTGGCATGAGCCAATAGGTTTGTAATGAACCCACAAAAACTATATTTAGATGAACTTATTGACAGAAGTCAATAGGTTCCTAGTAAACCGATGAAAACTAGGATAAGAGGGAAGTTATTGGAGATACCAATAGGTTCAGGGAGAACCTATGAAATGATGAATTTATGGGCGAAGGACAATAGGTTCTTAGTGATCCCATAGAAACTATGAGATCGGACAATGAATCCACAAGATTTAAATAGGTTATTAGTCAACCCATGAAAAACTAATAGGTTAATGGTGACCCTAGAAACTTTAACTGAGACAGATAGTCAAAATGAAAGGGGATGGAAAATCCAGAATTTAAATCTAGAATTGATTTACTTGTTTGGATATCATCATAATATTTTGAATTGCTATGTTTTAACCATTGTAGATGTAGGAGCGCAACATATGGTTCTATAAAATTTTGGAAGATACTAGTCAGGGAAAAACTCATTCCGCTAAGAGATGTGGTCTCACTAAATATCTAAATAGTTTGAGATGGTAGATTATTATTCATACCAGGCTTTATGTCTGACTCAAATTTTATGTTTTCCCCTTAAACTCTCGAGTACTTTATTAATTTTGAGTAGTGTGAGAGTTGAAGTTTTCAGGTACCTCTTTAGACGAATAAGCTTCCAGGGACGTGCAAGACGAAAGCTAGATATTAAGAGTTCATTTTGTTTTAATTTTACTTTTTTTGGTTGTAAAGGCAGAGTTGTTTAATTGCCTATATTATCCTCTGATCATCCAAGGGGGCATCTTCATATGTCGCACATGGAATATGTAGTAATAATTATAATTTCTCTAAATATGGTTCTCGTTTTGGGATTATGTAATGAACTATAAATGATTTGAAATGGAATGTGAAAGTTGTTTGATGATTATAAATTTTTTCCATGTCCATGTGTTTTTGTTATATCAATGTATCTAACATTACTGTATTTGGTCGCGAAGGATTAATAACTATTGGTCGTCTTGGTCATCTCTATCGCGCTTGGAGCAGTAGCTTGTATTATAGTCTTGACTACTCCCTTGATGGTATGAGCTCGATCGGGGGCACTAAACATGATATGCTTCTCTTCTAGGGATCAAAATGAATGTTTTCTCTTATTCATCAAACGTATAAAGAAAAGAGGGACGAGTTATATCAAACGGCAAGAACATGGGACAAGTTCGAGTGTCGTATAGTGCATGTGCATGTATGTGTCCTAGTTGTCTCCTTGATTGACCATGTACTGGAGCTTTACTCATGGAAGTAACCTCTCCCGTACTAGTTGGAATGATGTCCTTCTCATAGTGGATCAGAGAACCGACGTCACCGACGCTAATGTTACCAATGTTGAAAGTGCCAAACTCCATGGGGATAGACCTAGACCAACAAACGTCCCTGTTGAGGGAATATATGGATTCTTCTCTGCACTAGTGACTGGTGGAGACCGAGTGGAAGTTTGCATCTTTAAAACTCTCATAATCAATCTCTTTTTGGGGGTAGGTGTAGGGTTGTCTTTAGATTGTTCGTTTGGGATCTATGGCTCACTTTAATGTTACTTTGGTTTGCCTCACCGCCTCTCCAATAATTTCACGTTCCTCGGTGCCATCGTGTTCTAATTCTATGTTTTATGCGGCTCCGGCCCCAGGACACGAGACTGGGGGCATCGACTTCGTCTCCTATGGGCGAATTGTTATCATCATCCCAAATGTTGACAACGGGAACTCTGTTGGCGCTATGGCCTTCCTCTAATATGTCATGAGCTAGAAAATTTTCATCTGTCATATAGTTCTTATGTACCTATCCTCGACTGGGACTACCATTAGTGTATTAACAATAACCTAAAGTGATCCACCCTTGGGTCTTGCCAAAACATCCATATAGCAGTGAAAGGTAAATTATACATGTAGACTATAAGGAAAATGCACGAATGGCATTTAAAACAAAAACTTAGTCTGTATATCCATTTAAGAGAAAACCCGGGAGAGGTCGCATATAAAATCATTCAATATCTCAGCTTATTATAAGCCCCAGTAACGATTTTGCAACCCCTTATCGGCTCCAAGTAAATAAGAGATGGGTTTTATTTACGGCTTTTAAAGTTATAAATGTATTAGATTTCTTCATCACTTAGCACTCGATTCAAATGCTCAGAGAAAACTAGATAAGTGATAAAAAGAAAAGCGTAGCTATTTGGATGCAGTTGTATAAGAGCTCATAATGTTTAGAACTCGATGCACAAATTGATTAAATGGCAATACACAATCGGTCAGGCACACATAACTATTGTAAGCTATATATCCTTCTAGAGGATTATGATCCCTCTAAACGTGTGGTGATCCTAGAATGTCATAAAAAGGAATTTCATGCTTGCTACATATCATTCAAAGAGATCCCTCATCGGTTTTGGAAGGAACGAAGTCGATCGGGTTATTCAACATTACAATATCCTTAAGAGCATTGGGCGCTAGATCTTTTTTGGGCCCATCTAACAGTTCAACCAAATTTTCATGAGCTATTGCTTTACTTTAGGATTCTCTAGATTTTGTTGGTCAACACATGGAATTTTTAGTTGCTTCTCTGGTTGGATAGGAGTTTGTTGCACCCAAGAAGTTGTAGTTGAACTTGACTCTGCATTGGATTTGATATATTTGGAATGTCTTTGGTCCATTTCTATAAATAGCTCGATAGATAATCAACATTAGAAGATTAATTACAAATTTTACCCCCAGTGCTAAAGCGGACTCTTGTGCAGTGTGATGCGGTATGGGCAGTCCGGACTTCGGTTATTATTTAGCTGTTAATTTTTGCAGTTCATTTTGAAGTCTGGATGTTGCTCGATATGACTGCCATCACTGACCATCCTGACTAGCTTAATGTTATCAGCCGTGCATTGGAGAAGTTCGAGATGAAAGAGGAAGTCGAAATGAAACTCTAAGGAAAAGTTTAGTTGTGAAGCTTAGAGTAGGAAAAAGAATTTGCCTAAGTGTGGGAGCTCCTCGACCTCCCCAATCGAGGAAATCTTCACTTCCTCTTTTCTCTTCACCATCCCCAAGAAGAACAACACAGGCTCATTCAAGGTCCGCGCCTAACTCCATGTCCATTCACATGCGGCCAATCACCATCATCTTACTTAATTTAGTTCGACGTGGTGTTAAGGTCAGGGATAGGTTCAAGTGAAAGTGAGATCTCAAGCTGGGATTCAGGTTGGTGAAGGTGGAACTGATTGAGGTGATGAGCGACGACATGGGTAATGTCGGGCAATGGCAAAGATGAGTGGAGGTAGTCATTATTTCAGGCGAAGATGAAAGCTTGCGTTGGATTGTGGGGAGTTTAGTGGCAAAGATCAAAAAGTTTTATGGGGAACTTGAGATCTCAGGTAGAAGGCAAAAGTACTAGTGAAGGAACCAAAGGAGAAAAGAAGACTTATATAATCTCTTATGCCCGAGTTCTCAAAGTCAAAAAACTTGGAGAAATTTCTCTAAGTGAGGAGCCGGTATCGACTCCTAAATTGAGGATCGACATCGAGTCCTAGATATTTCAAAAAAACAAACATATATGTACAAGCATGCGTATGGCATATGCATATGTGTGTGAATGCCTCTACATATGTGATGAGCCTTGTGCATATATACCCAAAACTTGATAATGAAAATTGAAGGAAAATTAGATTACTACCTGAGGAACTCATAGATACAGTCAGTTTAAAACCATCAAACTCGGAATAGCAGACCACAAGATCACGTTCTAGATTTATAGTCCTGGATGTTGTCAAAATGTCATGATGAATTGCTATAGGCATGGCAATTCAGAAAATCAATTCACGAAAAGGATAACGACCATTGAAAGCATGGATTAAAGTCCCTCAAGGCAGTCTGAGCTTGTCTCGGCGCAAAGCACATCATGTTGGAAATGAAATGTACTTTAGAGCGCAAGTCTTATCCAGCCCTTTGACCAGGTAGAATCCGAACAAATGAACAGAGAGATATTGGAGATATCAAGGTGGAAAGCCTAGAGGGATAGCTCAGGAGTCCAGAAACCAAGCACAGATAAAACCATAAAATCATAGCCAAAACCATAAAATCAACAAGATAGTGGGATCCACTAAGCTGGAAATCGGTATCGATTCCCAAATACAACTTGGGTGGTCCCTATCTTCTTCCTACATGCTTACCTCGATACCCAAAGCCTATTTCCAAAGTCGGTTTGTTGATTCAATGCATTTCTCTATTGAACACCATGGACACTTGAAATTACAACTTTGTTCTCCTTCAACTCCACTATTCGGTGTAATGACCCGTATTTTTAATGCTTTTAAAATACTAAATTAAATAAAATTTTAATTAAAAATCCGATAGAAATAAAATTTTACAATTTATTAAATGGAAATCTCTTTGTATATATGCTACAAATCCAAAATCAAATTCGTAGACGACCAATTTCGATAAGTCCAATAATGTTCATAATTGACGGTTCGTATTTTGCAGCTTTTCAATTGATTTTGGACATTAAAAATAGTAGTGTGTTACATCTTGGTTCTTATCAAGACCGCTCAACTATATCTTATGGCATATATACGTATTCTGGTAAGGTCTTAGGCATTGCCGAGCCTTCTAAACTAAACTTTTAAAGGTTTAGTCTTTGGCCTCTAGCCATTCACAAGTGCATAACCAAATATAGGTCCAGGGTCTTTACCGAGCCTATCTCAGTAGCATGCATTGATGTTTTTATCTTTTACATAGGTGTCCACCTTAAGACCCTTTATTTTATATTAGAACTTATGTTGTAGTTAAAGATTTTAAATTAGAAAAACGCTAGGTTAGTGGCAAGTAACTCTGTGGTTGGGTTCTACTATGACATTCTGGATATTGTTTCGGTGCCAGCCTTACGGAAAATTGAACTAAGCTTGGGGTCCATTGAGATTTTTTGAATATGATTTCGGTGCTAAGAAACGTGCGTTTTGCGTTAAATGGAAATTTTCGTTAAATAAAAATAAACAATAAAATTTCACAACGAAAATTCGATATTTGAAACGCGTCCAGTAAAATATAGCAACTGGTAAATTTTCGTCCGAAAATACGAAAATTTATTTCGTGCGTAAATTTACTTCAATTTAATCAGTTAAAAACGATGGAAATAAAACTTTTTAAAATCCAAAATATTTTTACATAGAAAAATTCTAAAACATCTTTTGAGCAAGTGGTCAGTTTGTCGTTTTTCAAAATTCGGACTTCTTTGGCTCCGTCGATCTTATTTTACAACGTTTTTCATGCATTTTCCGCTATTATAAAATTCGAATTTTTATAATTCGATCATAGCACAGATATCTATATACCGTTATGATCGTTTTGTCATGTTGATCTATATGGTATATTCAGTTTCGTATGTTATTTTTTTAAAATTCGATTCACTACAGAATTCGCGTAAACGGCAATTATATCGGAACCGTTTCCATGTAAACGTATTAGTACTCCTCGTAGCTCTTCGTTAATCGCGTGCATTGATTAAGAAATAAATTACGACAACTTTCAATATTTCCTCCAGTTTCAAAAAAAAAATCGTGTGGTTCGTTTCGTTTTCTTCTCTCTATTTCGGTTCTCACCTTGCTATCTGAATAAAACATAATTAGTGTAAGCTACATTCATTTGTTACTAGAAATCCATGCGTCACCTTCTTTTCTTTTCTTTTTTCTTTGCAACCTCCTGTCCAATTTATTTTCATGGCCGCAAGCAAGTTCATTTCCACCAATCTCTTCACCGTTCCCCACTCTTCCTCTCTCCAGCAAGCGTGTGCACCCTCCCGTTCATTCGTGCCCATTCCCTCTCTCTCGCTAGACCCATGCCGATCCATTTTTTGGCCGTGGCCCCCTCTACAGTAGCCTAGACCTGCCACCACCCTCAACCAAGCAAGCACAGCCACCACCGAACGCACCCTCAACCAAGCACAACTCGACCATCCCCTATGTGACCGGATCCAACCAACTTCGGCGAGAAAACTCCACCAGTCTCGGCCGAGCAACCATCTGTTTCCCTCGTTTTGCTCAGCCTCCTTCCCTATAAATCATCACTTAGCGACTGTCTGTGTATTTGAAGGTGATGGATGCTATTTTCTAGAGTACGTACATACATATACATTATATATAGGACAAACATTGAAGGGCATTTTTTTTTTATACATTGATTTGTTTTATAATTTTACTGTTATGACTGATATATATTGTTGTGACAGTTTTGATAAAGTAGACAATGTTGTATAGAAAAATGAATACAGTGTTATAACAGTTTATTTTAGTATATAGGTTTCAAAATATTTTAAAAAAAATGCTGCATGCCATTTTAAAGTTTATAAGTTATAAGATATTTGTTTATATTAAACTATAAGTTGTATATAATATGTGATGATATAATAGTCATAGTATCATTTGTTGTTATACAGATATGCAGTTTTGAATATGTGTTGTACGCATATATGCTATATGCATAGTAATTCATTGTTTTCAAAATCGTTTTATATAGATGTAGGTATGATCTTGTTGAGTCTGCATGCATATATAGGTTAATATACATATGGTTTCGTATGGTATTTATAATCAGTAGTTATACATATGTTTTAAATTTTCTCTTTGTTGTGTAAGTATACATACATATATGACATATGTATATATTTATAAATCTATGTTTATTAAGTGATAAGTTAGTATATAATACAAGTGTTGTTGCAGTTTTCAAATGATGTGTCCAAACTTGCATACGACAGTACTAAATTTTTGGTATATGTATTAGTTAATTATGTTGATTTTTTTTATAAAAGGTTTTAAAGTTAGCTGCATTGTTTTATACTAATTATTGTAAAAATGAAATAGAGATATGTAAGTTTAGGTGCAGCCTATATATATATATATATATAATGTGATTTGGATATGCATTATGACTTGAAATATTATATGTAATTTAAATTTATTATCGGTTTTAAGAAAATAATAATATAATATACTTTTGTTCAAATTTTATTTGCATCGATCTAGTTTTGATTAGATTTTGTTTATTTCTTATCTATCAGCTTGTCCGTCAAATTCGAGCCGATTTTGTTGATGGAATCCACAATTCAAATTCAGTACCCATATTAGTATGCGTATCAGTGTCATCCTCTCATTCATCTATCTTAGCCTCGAAAGGTGAGCAATCACTCACGATTAATATTCTTTTATTTATTAAATTTGATTTCAATTGGAACGACAATTGAAATATATTGTTGTTATTTATTGCATTGTTATTTATTTATCAGTTCACCATTAACATCTGACACCGTTATCTGTTATGTATGCAATAATTAATCCAGTTTGGTTGATAATTGATTGATTTATTGTTGTTTATATTGGATGCTAAATTGTAGTGAGTAAGTGATAAATATTATGAAATTGAATTTGACGCAGGATAGTTAAAATTTTGAATTGACATATGTGTTGAATTTGCTTAGTTAAATTTGTGTAATACGACCTTTAAATGTTAGATAAAAATTGACACGTAAAATTGGTTAATTACACATTGAACCATTGAATGTATGATTGTATAGGTTGATGTAATATGAAATTGAATGATTGATGTCAAGTGTAGAACCGCATAAATATTAGTGTAATAATCTTTAATCTACATGAAATGATAGTGTAGATTCTAGAAATAATTATATTAATTCGCACAAATAACAATGCGAATTAATATGATTATATCAGGATTATTCGAATTAATTAATTGGATTGTTATTGATTGTTGTTATTACTTGTTTTATTACTTTTGACACCATCCCTGTTATCACACTGCAAGTTCCGTTTACTATGCTTTGATTTGTGAATTGGAATTGGAATCGGGTTGAAATGATATATACCCAAATGAATTTGACCTAGGATAGAGAATTAAATAAAATCCGATTGGTCAATAATTTGATTTAAAAATAAAATAATGATTTTATTCGAGTAAAGAATAAGTTTTGAAATGAAGTTGGCATTTGAATTTTTGAAAGGAAAATGTAAAGATTGAAATCTGAAACAAATATTAACGTAGTAACTGATGAAAGAACGTCGTTTGAATTTTAATTATCTAATAATTAAATTTGGAATTATTGATAAATAATTTGGAATTAGTAACAACTGAGTTTTGAAATTATCAAGTTTGAAACCATTTAATAATTAAATTTGAAATTATAATTAAGTTTGAAATTATTAAGTTGAATTTATAATTAGGTTGAAATGATTTGATGATTAAGTTTGAATTCATAATTAAGTGGAAATGATTTAATAATTAAGTTTGAATTGATAATCAAGTTTGTAATTATTAAGTTTTGAAATTATTAATAATTAAGATTGAAATTATTTAATAAGTGAATAAGATTGAGTTATTTGATAATTGAACAAAAATTGAATTCTTTGATAAGAGAAATTGAACTTTTGAATAAGTGGATTTGAACTTTGTTAATAAATGAAATTGAGTTTCTTTATTTATTAATTAAGCTTTGGGAAATTTAGGTAAGTTAATAAGTGAAATTAAACTTCTCGAATATATGAAATTTAGTTTCTTTATTAATTGAGTTTTGGAAATTTGTAACCAAGTAAAGAAATAAGTGAAATTGAATTTCTTTAACAGGAAATAAAAAATGCGTTTTATTGAAATTAATGCAAGACTTTGAATTTAAGAATTTGATTTGACGAATCTAATTTAATTAAATTTGTAAGTTGATATAATGAAGTTGAACTTAAGTAATTGATTTAATGATTTAAAATTAAATGGAAACTGTTTGGATGATAAATAAACTTAACGAATATTGAATGAAATCGACTAATGAATTGAAATTGATTTTGAATGTTAAATTAAATTAATTTAAGTGATTTCAGAATAAAATTTATATATGTACTTGAATCAATATTTGAATTGTTTAAATAAAAGTTGAAATCGAATTATAAGACTTTGAAATGGTTATTTAGAAGTTTTGAAACGTAAACTTTGGAAATTAATAGTGAAAGACGAATGAAATGTTGGTTTACGAATTAAAATCGAAATCGAAATTGATTTGGTTTTGAAATTTATTGAATGACCAATCGGTGTAATAATTACGAAAGTTATTAAAGAGATCGGAATCGGTTATGGATATACTCTCTATCTAAACCGAAAACCACTTTAATAACTATACGTGGAGTGATGATCCAGAATGAAGTGGTTGGAATGATGTACGTGATGACTGAAGAAAGAGAACGATAATGGATAGCCTTGACACTTGTGTCAAATTGGAAATGACTAAAATCAGGAGCCGTGCCGGGCCAAATGGGGTTCGCCACCTCGAGCGAACACACTTCTTCGTAACTACTACTCATTACTGGTTATTGATTGGTGCACCCTCGGAATTTCAGGAGTGTTGTTTCGCGGTGTTGCGATCGTTGCGGCGATGTGTTCTCACCAGTCCGGATCAGGCAAACGGTAGTTTCACTACCTTGGGTATTGTCTCATGTGCCTTGTCATACTTGTATCCCTATATACGCGACCACTACGAATTTGTTTTGTGTTATACCTATGGAGTACTCCCTGATATCCCACTAGTTTACGGTGGAGTTTACAGTGCTGTATAGACTATGACATTTATATAAAATGTGTTAAGGGGGATAATGGTAACGCCTTAACACTATTTTGATATTTTATATTAGTGATAGACATTATCTATTTAGCGTATATTACTACATAGTAGATAGTTTAACGGATCCTTAGAGAACGGTTATTCCAACGACCTTTGAGTTACTTGTATTTCAATTGTTATTTCACTTGAGTTGGATTTATTGATATAAGAATGTTAATTCTGACTCGAGTGTTTTGTGTTTTGCTTTACGCTCGGGTCAGACTGAGTGGTTCAGCTTTCGAGACTCACCTTTGGAGTTGGAGCTTTGCTTGAAGATTCAGCCATCTATTCTTCTTTTAGTATTCGATGATTCCAGTGATGTATTTTGATTTGTTTTTGATGTATCGTGTTACTTTTCTGCTGTAAACTCTGATGTATCTTATATATTTATATAGTAGCTTCATGAAATACTTTCTCTTTTACTTCCGCTGCATATTATTACTCTGTGTCTGTGATTCTGTGATTATTTATTTACCGTATATGTTCAGTTTTGCCAAATTTAAATTAACCATTCGGTATTTTGAATTATTCAAGTCCGACATGTGCGGATGCGAATAGTCCAAAATAGCGGGTCGTTATAGTTGGTATCGGAGCTTTTGGTAGCTCTAGGCAAAACTTAGCATATAGGGTAAAATTATTTACACAATCACTCTCATTCGAGTTTCAATCTCATTCTTTTGACTCAATTCCCTTGAATTTTGGTCATTCCCTCGGTTTCGAAATTCATTCTTGTCCCTCACTACTCGTCTTCTTTCGATTCTGGAGCATCCCATAACTCCACTTTGAATGACATCTATAATGAATCGGCAGTCTCGCCAAACTTTGAATGCTTTGTAAAGGGGTGAAACTCCTTTACAATAGGCATTGATTTACCGAAGATTTCTGTATCCTTGGTTTACGATGCTATCTATCTCCTACAATACCTGAATTCTATTTCTTGAGATCAAATGTTGATTTACCTCGGAATTCTGCATCGATCTTATTCTTGAAGTTACGGTCGACCCAATTAAGGTTACCCGTGAATTAAATAAGCTTGTCCATCTCCCGATTTTGTTAATTGAATTATCTTATCTTCTGTTTCGAACTTATTATCGAATCAAAATTCTCTTTCATTTGATTCCATCAAATTTGAATCTCTATACTTATTTTAAAATCCATTATTATATCGTCGAGCGAGGAAGTGTATTTGTAAACCTATATTTAAAATGTTTTATATATATTGTGTTGTTTGAGTTGTTGATGTTGATTTGGATTTCGATCGATTCGTCTGATCAACGCTATCGATAGGATTTCCAAAACACTTGAACAGAACAAACTGACACAATATTGTTTTCAAATTTGGTAAACAAAATAGTTTTGTATGATTATATTATATATAAATATAAGTTTTCTGCAAATTAAATTGTTAACGAAATTGTTGTCAAAAATAATAACATTTGATTTTCATTTATTGTTTTGTAAACCATTGACTATTGCATAATATAAATAAATGAATTTATAAATTTAGTTATAATTTGATCGAGAATTTGAAGTGAATTTAAATTGAAATTTGAGAATTTAATTTCCGATAATTTCGAACTATGGTTTTAAAGTTTTAAAATGTATATTATTTAAAATATTTTCGAATAGAAATGGTTTTCAAAGAATTTTAAATGATTAAATTAGAGCTCTTCTTGTTTGTCGTTGGAAAATAATTTCGGTGATGACGGCCGCATCATCGACATTCATTTTCGGGTTTCGAAGTGGAGAGACTATTCTGTAGCCTTGCTGTGGTTTGTTTTGAAAAATAAACTAATTTGAATTTTTAAACATGACTTGATTTATTATATATAGTGAAGATTTTAAATTTGATTTGACATATTTTGAATATATATATTTATTTTTATCTACAAAATGGTTTGAAGTCAATCGAAAATTTAATTCTTAAAATTTGGGTAAAGATGATTTCAAATTATAAATGAAACCAAAATTTTGAATTAATATTTAAACTTGAGAGAATTGAATTAGAAATTTACTTGCATAATACCCAATTACATAATAATACGACTTACCAAAATCATCCAAAGGTTGAATATGAAATTGAATAATTTACAATGCGAAATGATGTTAAAAGAAATTTAAAAAATTGGAATAGTTATAATAACTATAAATATGCTTGATATGTGTGATAGGATATATTAAGTGGAATTAATTTAATAATAATTTAAAATAAAGAAGAATTGAATTTGTTGAATAAAATGTGATTATTAATTATTAATAGGGTATAATTGGATAATAAAACAATGAATAAATGAGATAAATAAATGAAATTTGTTCGGAAGGAATCTTTTGTTATCAAATATTAATAAATTGAATTGAAATCAACTTAATAAATTATCTTGAATTTAAAAACAAAATTGTTGAATATAAATTTATTTAAATTGAAATTCATATGGTTTAAATTAATTGTTTATTATGTAATTCAAGTTTATTTTCTTTTGGTTGTTTCTATTCTTCTACTTCCTTCCTTTTCGAGGACGAAAAGTTTTGAGTGGGGGAGATTGTAATGACCCGTATTTTTAACGGTTTTAAAATACTAAATTAAATAAAATTTTAATTAAAAATCCAATAGAAATAAAATTTTACGATTTATTAAATGGAAATCTCTTTGTATATATGCTACAAATCCAAAATCAAATTCGTAGACGACCAATTTCGATAAGTCCAATAATGTTCATAATTGACGGTTCGTATTTTGCAGCTTTTCAATTGATTTTGGACATTAAAATAGTAGTGTGTTACATCTTGGTTCTTATCAAGACCGCTCAACTATATCTTATGGCATATGTACGTATTCTGGTAAGGTCTTAGGCATTGCCGAGCCTTCTAAACTAAACTTTTAAAGGTTTAGTCTTTGGCCTCTAGCCATTCACAAGTGCATAACCAAATATAGGTCCAGGGTCTTTACCGAGCCTATCTCAGTAGCATGCATTGATGTTTTTATCTTTTACATAGGTGTCCACCTTAAGACCTTTTATTTTATATTAGAACTTATGTTGTGGTTAAAGATTTTAAATTAGAAAAACGCTAGGTTAGTGGCAAGTAACTCTGTGGTTGGGTTCTACTATGACATTCTGGATATTGTTTCGGTGCTAGCCTTACGGAAAATTGAACTAAGCTTGGGGTCCATTGAGATTTTTTGAATATGATTTCGGTGCTAAGAAACGTGCGTTTTGCGTTAAATGGAAATTTTCGTTAAATAAAAATGAACAATAAAATTTCGCAACGAAAATTCGATATTTGAAACGCGTCCAGTAAAACATAGCAACTGGTAAATTTTCGTCCGAGAATGCGAAAATTTATTTCGTGCGTAAATTTACTTCAATTTAATCAGTTAAAAAGCGATGGAAATAAAACTTTTTAAAAACCAAAATATTTTTACATAGAAAAATTCTAAAACATCTTTTGAGCAAGTGGTCAGTTTGTCGTTTTTCAAAATTCGGACTTCTTTGGCTCCGTCGATCTTATTTTACAACGTTTTTCATGCATTTTCCGCTATTATAAAATTCGAATTTTTATAATTCGATCATACCACCGCTATCTATATGCAGTTATGATCGTTTTGTCATGTTGGTCTATATGGTATATTCAGTTTCGTGTGTTATTTTTTTAAAATTCGATTCAGTGCAGAATTCGCGTAAACGGCAATTATATCGGAACCGTTTCCATGTAAACGTATTAGTACTCCTCGTAGCTCTTCGTTAATCGCGTGCATTGATTAAGAAATAAATTACGACAACTTTCAATATTTCCACCAGTTTCAAAAAAAAAAATCGTGTGGTTCGTTACGTTTTCTTCTCTCTATTTCGGTTCTCACCTTGCTATCTGAATAAAACATAATTAGTGTAAGCTACATTCATTTGTTACTAGAAATCCATGCGTCACCTTCTTTTCTTTCCTTTTTTCTTTGCAACCTCCTGTCCACTTTATTTTCATGGCCGCAAGCAAGTTCATTTCCACCAATCTCTTCACCGTTCCCCACTCTTCCTCTCTCCAGCAAGCGTGTGCACCCTCCAGCTCATTCGTGCCCATTCCCTCTCTCTCGCTAGACCCATGCCGATCCATTTTTTGGCCGTGGCCCCCTCTACAGTAGCCTAGACCTGCCACCACCCTCAACCAAGCAAGCACAGCCACCACCGAACGCACCCTCAACCAGGCAAGCACAGCCACCACGACAGCCACCACCGAACGCACCCTCAACCAAGCATAACTCGACCATCCCCTATGTGACCGGATCCAACCAACTTCGGCGAGAAAACTCCACCAGTCTCGGCTGAGCAACCATCTGTTTCCCTCCTTTTGCACAGCCTCCTTCCCTATAAATCATCACTTAGCGACTGTCCGTGTATTTGAAGGTGATGGATGCTATTTTCTAGAGTACGTACATACATATACATTATATATAGGACAAACATTGAAGGGCATTTTTTATACATTGATTTGTTTTATAATTTTACTGTTATGACTGGTATATATTGTTGTGACAGTTTTGATAAAGTAGACAATGTTGTATAGAAAAATGAATACAGTGTTATAACAGTTTATTTTAGTATATAGGTTTCAAAATATTTTTTTTTAAAAAGCTGCATGCCATTTTAAAGTTTATAAGTTATAAGATATTTGTTTATATTAAACTATAAGTTGTATATAATATGTGATGATATAATAGTCATAGTATCATTTGTTGTTATACAGATATGCAGTTTTGAATATATGTTGTACGCATATATGCTATATGCATAGTAATTCATTGTTTTCAAAATCGTTTTATATAGATGTAGGTATGATCTTGTTGAGTCTGCATGCATATATAGGTTAATATACATATGGTTTCGTATGGTATTTATAATCAGTAGTTATATATATGTTTTAAATTTTCTCTTTGCTGTGTAAGTATACATATATATATGACATATATATATATATTTATAAATCTATGTTTATTAAGTGATAAGTTAGTATATAATACAAGTGTTGTTGCAGTTTTCAAATGATGTGTCCAAACTTGCATACGACAGTACTAAATTTTTGGTATATGTATTAGTTAATTATGTTGATTTTTTTAAGGTTTTAAAGTTAGTTGCATTGTTTTATACTAATTATTGTAAAAATGAAATAGAGATATGTAAGTTTAGGTGCAGCCTATAGATATATATATATATATATATATATATATATATATATATATATATATATATATAATGTGATTTGGATATGCATTATGACTTGAAATATTATATGTACTTTAAATTTAATAGCGGTTTTAAGAAAATAATAATATAATATACTTTTGTTTAAATTTTATCTGCATCGATCTAGTTTTGATTAGATTTCGTTTATTTCTTATCTATCAGCTTGTCCGTCAAATTCGAGCCGATTTTGTTGATGGAATTCACAATTCAAATTCAGTACCCATATTAGTATGCGTATCAGTGTCATCCTCTCGTTCATCTATCTTAGCCTCGAAAGGTGAGCAATCACTCCCGATTAATATTCTTTTATTTATTAAATTTGATTTCAATTGGAACGACAATTGAAATATACTGTTATTATTTGTTGCATTGTTATTTATTTATCAGTTCACCTTTGACATCTGACACCGTTATCTGTTATGTATGCAATAATTAATCCAGTTTGGTTGATAATTGATTGATTTATTGTTGTTTATATTGGATGCTAAATTGCAGTGAATAAGTGATATATATTATGAAATTGAATTTGACGCAGGATAGTTAAAATTTTGAATTGACATATGTGTTGAATTTGCTTAGTTGAATTTGTGTAATACGACCTTTAAATGTTAGATAAAAATTGACACGTAAAATTGGTTAATTACACATTGAACCATTGAATATATGATTGTATAGGTTGATGCAATATGAAATTGAATGATTGATGTCAAGTGTAGAACCGCATAAATATTTGTGTAATAATCTTTAATCTACATGAAATGGTAGTGTAGATTCTAGAAATAATTATATTAATTCGCACAAATAACAATGCGAATTAATATGATTATATTGGATTATTTGAATTAATTAATTGGATTGTTATTGATTGTTGTTATTACTTGTTTTATTACTTTTGACACCATCCTTGTTATCACACTACAAGTTCCGTTTACTATGCTTTGATTTGTGAATTGGAATTGGAATCGGGTTGAAATGATATATACCCAAATGAATTTGACCTAGGATAGAGAATTAAATAAAATCCGATTGGTCAATAATTTGATTTAAAAATAAAATAATGATTTTATTCGAGTAAAGAATAAGTTTTGAAATGAAGTTGGAATTTGAATTTTTGAAAGGAAAATGTAAAGATTGAAATCTGAAACAAATATTAACAAAATAATTGATGAAAGAACGTCGTTTGAAATTTAATTATCTAATAATTAAATTTGGAATTATCGATAAATAATTTGGAATTAGTAACAATTGAGTTTTGAAATTATCAAGTTTGAAATCATTTAATAATTAAATTTGAAATTATAATTAAGTTTGAAATTATTAAGTTGAATTTATAATTAGGTTGAAATGATTTGATGATTAAGTTTGAATTCATAATTAAGTGGAAATGATTTAATAATTAAGTTTGAATTGATAATCAAGTTGGTAATTATTAAGTTTTGAAATTATTAATAATTAAGATTGAAACTATTTAATAAGTGAATAAGATTGAGTTATTTGATAATTGAACAAAAATTGAATTCTTTGATAAGAGAAATTGAACTTTTGAATAAGTGGATTTGAACTTTGTTAATAAATGAAATCGAGTTTCTTTATTTATTAATTAAGCTTTGGAAAATTTAGGTAAGTTAATAAGTGAAATTAAACTTCTCGAATATATGAAATTTAGTTTCTTTATTAATTGAGTTTTGGAAATTTGTAACCAAGTAAAGAAATAAGTGAAATTGAATTTCTTTAACAGGAAATAAAAAATGCGTTTTATTGAAATTAACGCAAGACTTGGAATTTAAGAATTTGATTTGACGAATCTAATTTAATTAAATTTGTAAGTTGATATAGTGTAGTTGAACTTAAGTAATTGATTTAATGAATTAAAATTAAATGGAAACTGTTTGAATGATAAATAAACTTAACGAATATTGAATGAAATCGATTAATGAATTGAAATTGATTTTGAATGTTAAATTAATTTAATTTAAGTGATTTCAGAATAAAATTTATATATGTACTTGAATCAATATTTGAATTGTTTAAATAAAAGTTGAAATCGAATTATAAGACTTTGAAATGGTTATTTAGAAGTTTTGAAACGTAAACTTTGGAAATTGATAGTGAAAGACGAATGAAATGTTGGTTTACGAATTAAAATTGAAATTGAAATTGATTTGGTTTTGAAATTTATTAAACGACCAATCGGTGTAATAATTACGAAAGTTATTAAAGAGATCGGAATCGGTTATGGATATACTCTCTATCTAAACCGAAAACCACTTTAATAACTATACGTGGAGTGATGATCCAGAATGAAGTGGTTGGAATGATGTACGTGATGACTGAAGAAAGAGAACGATAATGGATAGCCTTGACACTTGTGTCAAATTGGAAATGACTAAAATCAGGAGCCGTGCCGGGCCAAATGGGGTTGGCCACCTCGAGCGAACACACTTCTTCGTAACTACTACTCATTACTGGTTATTGATTGGTGCACCCTCGGAATTTCAGGAGTGTTTATTCGCGGTGTTGCGATCGTTGCGGCGATGCGTTCTCACCAGTCCGGATCAGGCAAACAGTAGTTTCACTACCTTGGGTATTGTCTCATGTGCCTTGTCATACTTGTATCCCTATATACGCAACCACTACGAATTTGTTTTGTGTTATACCTATGGAGTACTCCCTGATATCCCACTAGTTTACGGTGGAGTTTATGACATTTATATAAAATGTGTTAAGGGGGATAATGGTTACGCCTTAACACTATTTTGATATTTTATATTGCTGATAGACATTATCTATTTAGCGTATATTACTACATAGTAGATAGTTTAACGGATCCTTAGAGGACGGTTATTCCAACGTCCTTTGAGTTACTTGTATTTCAATTGTTATTTCACTTGAGTTGGATTTATTGATATAAGAATGTTAATTCTGACTCGAGTGTTTTGTGCTTTGCTTTACGCTCGGGTCAGACTGAGTGGTTCAGCTTTCGAGACTCACCTTTGGAGTTGGAGCTTTGCTTGAAGATCCAGCCATCTATTCTGCTTTCAGTATTCGATGATTCCAGTGATGTATTTTGATTTGTATTTGATGTATCATGTTACTTTTCTGCTGTAAACTCTGATGTATCTTATATATTTATATAGTAGCTTCATGTACTACTATCTCTTTTACTTCCGCTGCATATTATTACTCTGTGTCTATGATTCTATGATTATTTATTTACCGTATATGTTCAGTTTTTCCAAATTTAATTTAACAATTCGGTATTTTGAATTATTCAAGTCCGACATGTGCGGATGCGAATAGTCCAAAATAGCGGATCGTTACATTCGGGCTCAAAAATAAGCTAAAACAAGTAAAATGAGTATAGAATCAAGAAGCTAACTATAAGATGATACAAGGTGAGGGATTGAAGACGATAAATATGGACATCTTGGGGATTGGTACTAACTCCCACTTAGGGATCAGTACTGACTCCTAGCTTCTATTGAGGTACAACTATTATTTTAGGAGAATTAGTCAAATTCGTGCATAACAGTTTGGAGATATTTTAGGCCCCCACCTCAATAAATAGGAGGATAGGGCTCATTTTTTAGGATCTTTTGGCTCTAGTTCCATTATTTCTTATATTCATATGATTCTGAAATTCTAAGTGTGGGAGTTGAATCGACTTCCAAGAACTTTTGCCTCCAAATAAAAAACAAACAATAAAACTTCAAAGTGAACGTAGGCCTTGCTTTGACGAATTGCCATAAACTATTGTGTCTTGCTTACTTCCTCATTTTCATATAATCTTCTTCATTTGACCACTAACCTTTTGGGTGTTTTTGCCATTTTTGGTTCAAACAGGTGCTATTTTCTGTATTTATAATTGCATCCTTGGCTAACTGTGTTATGGTGTGAGTGACCTCACCTATTCCATTCTCTATCGGTTGCACGATACCTTTTGAATCAATTTCTTTTCACGACCGCTTTTTTTCTTTTTTCCAATGTATTGAGATGGTTTTTCCCTTTATCCAAAAGTTATATTTGATGAAATTTCTTTACCATGCCTCTTGCTATTCACCATGTTGGGGCATGCCTATTGTAGTGGCAGTATGGTTGTTATGTAATTGTTTGTGTAGATTGTGAAATAACATTGCATGTAATGCTTTCATGACCAAGTCCATTACGATGAACATAAATTTCTGGGGTCCAGTCGTATACGACTTGTACAACAGGGCTTCCTTCACCTAGCCTGCCAACTTGTATATATTCTAGTAGTTCAGGTGTAATCTCAATAAGGACTTTAATATACTTATAACATCTTAGCTTTTCCATGCTATCATAAAAACATATTAACCTAAATTGTAATAGGCCAGCTAATTTATACCCAAGAGGGTCCATGTAATCTGTGGAATCCTATAAAAGTGAACCAAAATCATTACATTTTGAATTTGTGCTTGTACACTACCAAATGGTGGGCGTCCAAATAGTGATAATGAAAATTTTCCCTTAATAAAAGTGGGATTTGATTGTAGTATGTTTCTCTTATCTTGTTCATTTGAAAATTTGAAATAGAAATTAGTGTTATTGGGCTTGTTGTCTACTTCCCGTAGTAGTTTCAATGCTTCTTTAGCTGAGTTACGGTCGTTAAGTTTGAGAGAGAGCTATCCAATAAGAGTCCCACTAGGTAATTTCTCTAAAAATTAATGCCTTCTTATCTGACTTCAAAGGGAGGTCAATTTGGTTATCCATCTTTGTTGGTGTCGAAGTGGCTTGGTTGATAAATTCTAGCATTCTTCGGTTTAGATTTGAATAGAGATGACCACAAGAGTTTGAGTGTGGGCAAGCTTGGTTAAAGTTTGTCAAGGTGCGTAGACTAGTGTTTTAAATATGCATTAAGATATTGCCTTTCTGATTCGACCTGTATGGAGGTAGGTGGATTTGGTGGTTCGGGGGCTTCCAGGAAAGGAGAGGTACAACGGTGGGCTAGGTTAGTGGGAGAGGTATAGACGGAAGTTATTGAGCGGAGGAAGATTGTTGCATTGTAGGGTTTGTCAGGTTTGCAGGTAAGGTGGGTTGGTTTGTGGGTGGGGCTGCTGGTAGGGAAGCGGGGATAGGGACAAGAGTTCCTTGTTGAAAGAGTTAGGAGGGAAGCCATGAGGAAGGTGAGAAAGAAGGCATTAAAGAGTGGTTTTTTTAAAACATATATTTATGAATTTGGTTTGATTTTCTTTGGAGATAAGAAGAAGAAAAAGATGAAGATTAGTGGTAAGGTACTTAGGCTCAAGTAGTAATAAAGAATAGGCTAAAATGGAAATAATGCATGTTTAGTCTAAAATCTCGAAATTAGTATATTACGAAAATGCCATTGGGTTTGACCTCTAACTACTTATTCGTTGAACCAAATTCAGCAAATTATATAAGTTTTATGACTTTAAACAACATTCCAGATGCAATGGGTTCGGTCTTATGACCTAATTCTAGCTTTGAAAACTTTGCTATTTTGCCCTTTATGTAAAATTAAGTTTTTAACCTTTAAATTAAATTATTTAATCATAAAAATACGGGGTTTTACAAGAAGCCCACGAGATTACTTTTGATTTTTGAAGTTTTGCAATAAAAATGAGAATAAATTTTCGTGGAATTTATTAATGGACTTTCCAGATCAAGAGAAGGTAATGAAATCATATGGGTGATGGTCGATTGACTGACCAAAAATCCCCATTCTGTTTCCGTTAAAATAAATAAAACCACAGAAATTTTAGCCATACTATTTAAAAAACATACAGTACGATTGTATGGAATTCCGAGAATATAGTATGCGATCATGATCTATTATTTACAAGTCAATTCAAGCAAAACTTAAAATCAACTTTGGGAGTACAACTTACTTTGAGCACATCTTTCCACCTCAAATGGATAGGCATACCGAAAGGATAAATCGATTTTTTAAAGATTTACTCCTAATATCCCTTAGAGTTTAGAGGTTCATGGAAAGAACAACTTCACTTGGTCGAATTTTTCAATAATATTAGTTTCAACCCAGTATTGACATGGTATCATTTGAAGCTTTATATAGAAGACCATGTCATTCTACAGCTTGTTAGTTAGAGACTGGAGAAAAATTGATATTAGGAGCAGATATAGTGTGAGAGATAACCGAGAAGACCGTGCTTATCTGAGATCGAATGAGAACTGCTTAGTCAAGACAAAACAGATATGTAGATAAATATATAAAGGACACAAAATTTTCAATTAGAAATTACATATTTATAAATGCATCTACGATGAAAGGAGTTATTAGTTTTGGGAGAGCTTGCAAATGAACTTCAAGATATATTGGGTCTTATCTGATTACAGGGCGCATTGGAAGTTTAGCATATCATGTTGATTTATTAAATTATCTATCAAGAGTACATAATGCGTTCCATGAGTCCTAATTGAGAAAATGCACACAAGATTTTGATGTTATTATAGAGCCAAGACAACTTGAGGATCAAGAAATTAAATAGAACTTGGCTTTTGCTATCAAACCAACAAGAATAGTAGATTTAAAGGTGAAGCAGATAAGGAAAAAGCAAGTTTCGCTAATCAAAGTTCAACGGTCAGGCAGTTCTAAAGGCTGTATTTGGGAAACAGGTGTATAGGTAAAGAAGTCGCAGCTCAGTTTATTTAAAGCTTGTTAAGCACACATTTATTTTACTGAGTAATGGATGTTTGGGTTCTATTAATTGTTATGTCTACATATCCATAGAATAGTTTACAATACGGTTTGGTAAATTGCAAGGACGTAATTTCTTTAAGGAGGCGAGTATGTAACGTCCCAAAACTTAATTAATTATAATAACATTTATTTTGGATTTCTAGTTAGAGTATTGTTAATTATATGAATTTTTGGAATTTATTTGAAGATAATGATTAAAAATTCAAATTTGAAATTTGAATTATATTTTTAATCTAAAAAAGTTGTTTAGAAATTTATTTTGGAAAACTAAATAAAATTTGTGGAATATTTGAATTTTTTTGAATAAAATAATTATTTTTTAGTTATTGAAAATTGACATTTTAATAAAAGAAAATTATTAATAAACTTAGAATAAAATTTGAATAAAACACATTGAGCATATTTTTAAATGGGTATTAAATAGCGGTCAAGTAACAAGTGGTTAAAGGTTCGAAAAATTGGAATATTCTTATCCAACCACATTTTTATCCTCATCAAAATCATCATTATAATTTAACTTACTATAATACTTAATCCTAAAGTATCTTTCCCTAGTCCTATATAAACCCACTACTTTGTACATGTTTTACTTCCTTCAAAAAGCTTGAATCTTCCCATGCCATTTTATATCTCCTTCTTCCATTTCTAGCTACATATGTATCATCATCGAATTATTTTGCTACAAGATGTGAGTATTCTCCCTTTATTAAACCTATATTGTTTTTTTATTTTTTTTTCATGCGTAGATTAAGTTGGTGCATATATATATATATATATATATATATATATATATATACATATGTGTGTGTGTGTGTATCTTATTGCATCTCATTATTTAATCTTTGCTTTTGGTATAAATAAAGTAATCTAGGTGTATAGTGCTTAGTTGGATCCATATTCTAGTTCACTTGAAGTTACATCATCAACCACTAGAGCACGACGACTGAAAATAATGAAGTTCCAGACTTACTGCCTAGAAATTCATCACAACCGGTCGAGCTCTCAAAAACTCAACGATCAACTGGTTATGCCAAAAAAATTGGGTAGTGAGCCAGAAATTTTCTAGCATGCAAATTTTCTTGGTTTCTTCTTCTTCCCTTGATTTCCTTTCTTATTGGTGATGATATTACACTATATATACAACATATAGCAGCCTAGTTCCATGATCTAAAAGAGGACAATTGAAGGATCTTTAGGTCATTGTAAACAAAATTTTAGACTTTCAGAATTTTGTAATTAGAAGATTACTAATCCAGTGATCGTTTGGGTTCCTGTGTGATGATCTTATGATGATTTACACTAATACACAGTTCACTGAATATTTGTTTCAATATCCAAAAAAATACATTATATTCAAAATTTCATTTAGAATCAAAGGTTCAAAAATTTTAAATGCTAAAGGTTTTGAAATAGTATCGACTCGTATATTTTATTTTAAAAATATAAAAATTGAAAATTTCAAATTAATTCAGCTCATTTTGAATTTAAATTCAATAGAGGGATTTTTCTAGGTTTAGTTATTTTTAAAATGGATAAATAGAGAAAATTCAAGTTTATTAATTTGAAAAATCTCAAAAGAATTGTTGAAGTATTTTGGAATAAAATTTACAGTTTTTTACAAGTTTAAATTTGAATGATTTGACTATATTTTGAATTTAAACTTGGATTAAAGAATAAATCCGATTAAACTAACTCAAATTCGCTTTGATTAAAAAAATGAACTTGTGTGATTATATGCTTATGTGTATGATATTGTATGTGTTTGTTTAGTTTTAATTAAATCATTTCAAGTTAATTACTTTAATATTGCCAAAGTACTGATACTAGATGTCATGTTCTGCAATTACTTTTGCTACTAATAATATCATGGTCTATAAGTTTAAACCATGATGCATGAGCAAGACAACCTATTGGGGTTATGTAAATGGGCTAAAGCGACATTTTGGGAGTAAATAGCATATTAAAAGATCAAATGATTTAAATGTAATAAATTTAACACTTATCGAGAACATCATATGATATCTAACCGCTAGATGTTGGTATCCACCCTGGCGGTCAAATTCGAAGGTCGAAAACCGACTCTTAATGAACTTTTCCCTCATCACTATATCCAACCAATTTGTGGTTATGACATATGACGCTATTGAAGATAATGAAGATTTTCGAAGAAGTAGTGCAAATGAAGAGAAGTAGCACCATTAGATGGAGATATGATGAAGTGGACTACAGAACTAGTAAGATTTATCATGTATTTAGATACCAGAAGCTACGATAACAAAAGAATCATGTAAAGTGCACATCACAACTGATCGAAAGTATACGGGTGTAAATGACCGTAGTGACATGCCGAGACAGACATGCTAGTAAAGGGTAAATCCACCGATGAGATTTATTAACGTACAATCGTTTTGGGATTAACATAAGATAGTATGGTTTAGCTCTCTCACGATGAAAAGTAGAAATGTCCAAACCTCGGTAAATGATTATTTTGAATAACGATTTGAATTTATGCAATACGAGGCAACTTATGTAAAATGAACAAGATACGATATTCCAATTGATTAGAGTTGCAACTGTGTATTCTATACTAAATTGTGCCATGGTGTATGTGTTATCATTGATTTGCGAAAAATAAGATTGGAGAGTCTTTTTGGTGTGAGTGACCTTGTTGTAACCTTTATGCCCCGTAAAACCTAACATGACTTGTTCATCTATCTTATTACATGATTATACTCATAGCTAGATGTCTAGCCTGGCTTGAGGTTTTTTTTCCCTTAATCAGACTGAGATCTTGTTCCAAGATGATTTCTTTCTCCTACTTGAAGTCAATTCCTATGATATAGACATAGATGGAGATAGGCACACTATATATAAATTAAGCATTTTTGTTGATCTAGTTATATGGATGAGCACTTTCCACTAGTAACAAACTGACTGTTAGAGATATTTGGATAAAGAATAATCGAGATACCCATCTGATGACAATATAGGTGTATTCATTAGCTTGTGTATTATGTTAGATATAGTTGATTATGGCTATATTAGGATGTCTTGGTTTTGAGTTAGTTTGTATATAGTCTACCTAGTAATGATGTTGTAGATATGTTGTATTTTGATTCGATGTCGATGGTTTCTAAATTTGATATGTATATATAAATATCTTTTGTTCTGCTATGTTTTGTGACCTCCATTTATATTATTATGATTATGTGATTTGTATAAATCTTTTAAACTCATGTAAATTACCTTGTATCGAGATGAGATACACATCATTTTAGATAGAATCAAATATGGAAATGTATCCATATTGATCCTTTTTTTTTGTATATGAGTGATCGCTTCTCTCGAGTCCTTTGATCCAGGATATAGGATAGTGATTTCAATCTCTAATAATCTGGATGCTGGAATAGGGCATCACATATCTAATATTTTTAATTTATTTAATTAACGATGATAAAAGATAAATGTAGGGGTATTTGATTAATACATAAAAGTGTTTATTCTTACGCTCATATTTTCCTTTATTATATATGAGTAAATATGACAATGTATGTTTTTAGTGTTTTTACTAATAAGTGAATCAAAGTCTTCTTCATTTCGGTAAAAGAAAGCTGTAAAAAAAGCCATCTGTTCAAATATCAGAAGTTATGTGAAACTAATTTCTACATCATATATAGCAAGGACATTAATTAAAGGAAGTTGTAGCTCAGTGGTAAAGGCACATTAGTTTGTAGTTGAAGTGCCAGGGTTCGATCCCTGGAAAGTGAATTTTTTTAGAATTGGGATAATCATATTTCATGTATTTATAGCTAGTTAATTATTTATGAGTGTGTGTATATATGTGTGTGTCCATGTGTATGTACGTATATGTATATACATAAATGAAGATTACTGGAGTATACCTATTTTGATTTCTTATTAGAAAAACTAGAACAATTTGCATCTGCAAATCAACCACCATCTCATTTACCATAGATTTGAGATTTGATGAAATATTTTTGGAAAAGAAGATGTAGTTCTTGATTTGCTTCATATCTGTATTATTTTTTACCCTCTAACATTGACTGCTGCCACATTTGAAGATATGAAGAAGATATAAAAGAAAGAATCCTTACATAGACTATCAAATCCACAATCATGGTGTAGATATATTTATTTTATGTAAATGTAATATGCAAATGGATTTGACTAGAGTAATAAATGTATATTGAAAGGCTGCATTCTCTATAATTACCCAATGCATTCATTATAAATGCATGCCTGAATTTTCATATATTCTGTAATAAAGTTTTGTTCTTCCATTTACTTTATTTCATACTTTCTCTCTCATAGTTAATTATGTTTTCAAGTCAATTATGTTTGCTAGAACAAAATTACTATTTTATTTTTATGTTTTTAATTAGTGATTAACCATACTATTAGCTTTAGCAGTAATCATTTTTTTATTTCATTTATTTTACTTCGCACTGGTTGTTTCTGTTCTTCTATTTAACACTTAGCAATTCCAATTATATTATTTTACTGCCAGTTTCGTTTCATTTTCTACTTAACTGTAATAGATTTGATTAGACCTTCGTGTTTGACAAAAGTGAAGTAATTTAGATTTCTACAATAATCTTTTCTAGTTAGTTTTCAATATGGAAATTACTTGTTAATATTGTTTAATGTTACCGTTTTCCATTTTTTCATCACTTTCTAAAACTCTTTGCAACATGCTTAAGATTTCAATTTAAGATTTTAAAATTTTCAAACCAAGTCCCTTTATTCGACCTACGTTCTACACACTTATGTGTTTACAGTAATTTATAATAAATTGCACTTTTCTAATTCGATATCAATCAAAATCTGGGAGTAAATCATTGGATGATAGTTAAGGTCATCCTTAAGTTTTTAGGAATAAAAAGGATTTGTTTCGGATATATGGAAATATCGAATTCCTTATGAAGGGTTATTTGTACTCAAGCTACTAAAGCAATACTAACAACAATAAGTCAGTCTTACGTTTTGAATTTACCATAAATGGAAGGGCCGTTAGTTGGAAAAGTTTAGAGCAAGAAGTTATGAACTGATTCAACTATGAAGGATGTGTAATCATCTTGAATAATACCATAAAAAAAGAAGTATGGATGCACCAAATCATTAAGGAACTGGGAGTGATCCTATGTGTTAAAGGTCAGATACTATTGTATTGTGAAAATAATGTAATGTTGATTTCCAAGGAACCACAGCTCATAAGAACTCGACACACATTTCCCAAATGTCCTATATGATAAAGCAGTTTATCATTGTCGAAGTGATTGTGATCGAGAGAGTATATACCGAAGATAACATTGTGGAACCATTCACTAAGGCACTTTCTTAGTCTAATTTAGGGAGACCGATCGAAGACAACGGGATGAGGCTCTATAATTGTCCCTAAATGCTAGTGAGAGGTTGATAGAGTTAAGGGTGTACCTAGGGCAATTACATAATTTGTTATATAAACTTAACTGTATAAAAAATATTTTTAAAAAGAAGCGTGCTTATGGCTTTATTTTCCATTATATAAGTTGTTATATAGTGGTATAGATAATGAATTAATTACATTAAACATATAAGTACAAAATCCTTATAAGAAGTATTTTGTCGATTGCAGTTAAGAATGTGTTCACAACCATGAATATTAAATCGATATATGTATGTATGTATGTATGTATGCATGCATGTATGTATGTATATATGTATGTATGTGAGTGTGTGTGTTTAAACACTACTCCTTAAACTTTCCTAGTCAATGATTGTAACGAAAAGGATATCGATACATCAGTTGAGATTAGTGCACCTAATGCTATTTATATGATGGATGATAATTTATATAATGACACATATTTTTCATATCGAAGGATCATAAAATATTTTTATTATATTCATATGAGTTCCTGTGACTCTAAATTTTTAGAAAATGACACTTAGGGACATTTTCCATACCTAAGATTTTTATTGAATTTCTATATAACCATTTCAACCCTCAAAACAATGTATGGACTATAAATTTTGGTAAGAGACGATTTACGATCCGAAACCACTTGCATTGCTTTAGGATAATGGTTTCCATTCCATATAGTGGTCACAAAAGCAAAAAGGATTGATCGTTTAAGAAATATGGTCGTTTTAAGTTTTAAAAGCTGCCGGATAGATTTTGTGGCAATTAGACGAGCACGAACCCATGCCCATTAGCATAGTTCGGATTTTGAGCCTAAAAGGGGTGTTAGGGGATGAAGTGAATCACTTTTCACTTCTTTAAAACTTCTTCAAACCTCCATTTATCATCTTTCCTTCAAAAAAATCCCCATTTTCTTTTTAAAAACTAGCCGCATCCATCAATGGAGGGGTAATAAGTGGAGAGGGATCATAAATTCTTAATTTTGGTGATTGAAATTTTTTTTCTTGCTGTCTCAATTTGGATTTGGATTAAATGTCAGTAATTTGGGAATTTAGTGAGTTGTTTTAAACCCTCACTACACTACACATGTTCATATAGTAAAATTTGTTGCTTTTAACATGGTTTTGGTTATAAACCATTTTCTAACTTAATTACACCTTCATTAATGTTTATGGATGATATGCATGCTTGTATGTTATGCTTTGATTTGGCTTGTCATTGCTTTTAGATAGTTAAGGGAGAGGTTGTTGATTCAGGAAAAAAAAGTGAAGCAACTCCAAATTAGAGGAAATTGGTGGAAGGGCTCTAGAGCGTGAGAGCTCATGGTTCAATTTGCATCTAGTTTAACCAGGGGAAAGTGGTTAGCGGTGAATTGTCCAGTGGTTGGTGACGATTGGTTTTTGTTGGCAAAGTTAGTCAGAACAGGATGAAACTTGGAGGATGGACTTTGGAGCATAGGGGAAGCTTATGTTTTAAGTCACATCGAAATCTGATAATGAATGGTCCAGTGGTTGATTGTGAGTGTTTTTGATTGGTAAAAGTAGTCAAATCGAATGAAACTTGGAGGAAGGGCTTTAGAGCACAGGGGAAGCTTATGTTTTAACTTGCATCAAAATCCCATTTGTAGAATGCTTTAACGATGAACGGTCTACAGGTTTGCAACAAGTGGTCTTATAGTCGGTAAAAGTTCGGAGTCAGATGAAACTTAGAGGATGGGCTCCAGAGCATTGGGGGAGCTTATGTTTCAAGTATCATCCAAATCTGGTAGGAAGATAGCTTTGGCGACGAATGATCTTATGGTTGGCATAAATCAACTTGGCGACACTTTACTTTATGGCGAATAGAGATAGGTTCCAATAATGGTGGCTTGATTTTGAAAAGGATCGTAAGAATGGTCGCCAATAAAGGGAAGGTTCTGGGAAGGTTAACCGGGAGATAAAATGTTGAATGTTTCTATCATGGAAAGAAGGAATGGGGAATGGTTCCTTTAGAATAATTAAAACTAGATGCAGCGAGGAAAGGGCTTGGATATGTGTGCTGAGAGAAGTTGATACATGGAGTGTTTTCTAATGCACTCAAAAGGAGGGGTATTATAAGTGCACTCATGGGTACTTTGAAAGGTTACCTTGGATCATTTGAATGGATTTGTATACTCTGGACCGGGGGATAGGGTCTAGTATCAGCTTAGGGATAAAGAAGTGTATACTGGAAATCGGGATTTCTGTTAATCCATGATAGGGAAAGGTAATACGATTATCATATATCTAGAGCATATAGATTGATAGTGTAACGCCTTACCTCAGACATATACTAACAAAGAATATATTACATAGTAATATTTTTTGCTAATACGGAGAATAAGGCTAGTTAGGAGCGATTAGACATGAATATTCTTTTGGGCTAACACCAACATATCATTCCAATTAAAAATTTGAGGATCCTAATTGAACAACTAATGTGCACAATCCTCGATATAAAGCAATAAACACATTGGCTAATAAGAGCAGAACAATATTTAGTATGTCATAGATAACAAAGAAACACAAACACAGTAGAATATATATAGTATTGCCACAAAGGCGTATACATAAGTAAGTTTACAAAAAAAATACCTGCCTCACATAATACAAATGGAAATGTCGACTATAACATAAGTCAAAATAAACATGACATAAAAGTCAGCCACACATACAAAGCATACATCCAACATCAAGGTCTAGAAGCTAAACATAATATATATAAATCTAAATATGTATATCTCTGTATGCTAGCCCAATATCCACAGTCAACGAGCACCAATACGTAAAATGTCTTGGCTTAACCAAAGTATTAATAAATAATATATGGGTTACATTATCTCTAATTAAACGATAAGATCATAGGATAATATAAGAGACTAACAATAATATATTCATAACCATATATAATATGCCATCCTATAAATATTAAATACATAATCACAATAATTCACCGTGTCATAAAATCATATAATGCTTATCATAAGCAATACTCTCAAAATATGGTGAATAATCCTACAATCTAAGCATAAAATTGCATGAAAGCAAGTGAAAACATAAGATGAGCATGATAGTGAGTTGGAACCAAATACAAGCATGAAAGCAGGTCGAAACCAAAGTCAAGCATGAAAGAAAGTCATGTAACATACTTAATTTTGTGTAACATTATTTAAGACATTTAATTAGATAAATTGAATAAAATAATGTGTTGAGTTAAGAAGAATGAGATTTGATAGTTAAATAGGTCATGCCTTAATTAATGAACTAATAAGAATGTTTAAAACTTAAATAAGAAGGAATTCATGAAAAGGGCAAAATAGGAATAAGCTATATATCTTAGACATAAAACCTTACCCTATCATCTCTTCGCTTACAATCATATTCATACAAACATAAAAATCACCCAACACTGACCAGTACCAAGGAGTTCAAGAGAAGAAAAGGATAGGAAACCAAGATTAAGATTAGAGGAAATCAAATCTAAACTCAAATCTCAAGTCTCATTATCAAATCAAGGTGAATAATGATTACCCATCTCAGTTATGATTGCTTACTTTAGGTTTTATGATTAAATCCAAATCTTATGGTTGTTATTATGCCATGTTGTGAATAAATGATGATTATATGCTTATTGATAATTTATTGGATTTTTATGAAGTTATTTAATATTTTAAGTCTGGAAACCTAGTTTACGACATCTAATTAACTTGAAATTTGGATATGATGTTAGAAACAATATTTTACAAGTGGGTTTTAAATTTCATAATTTTCCAAGCAAGTATGAATATTTTATGAATTTCCTAAGTGGGGAAAACGATTTATTTCGAGTTTTAATTATTAAAAGTAATTAAATAATTTTTTTGGCCCTAACATATTTATATGTTAAAGTATATGTTAATTCAGATTTATTATGGTTTTGGTGATTTTTTCGAAGTGTTCATGAATTATTATGAATTTATTAGGCTAGGAAACCTTAATAATTATATTAAAATATTAATTATAATGGTTTGCAAATTATTTTAGGAACGATAATTCTGATCTAGAGCAGTTTTTTGAAAAGGATTTTATAAATAAGTTTATTTTTCAATAGCAATTTGACGAAGGGTTGGAGTTGGTGAATAGAAATTGCTTTTTAAAGAAAAAAATAGTTTTTACGTTAATTACGAGATCAACATGGCATTACTAACCAATGTCAACATCTATCTATGTTGCACCTATCAATGCTGCATATTTTCCAATGGCAATAGTAACGTCGCCTGCTTTATGTTGGCTATAATAATGCCGCAAGTTTTCACCCTGGTTTTAAATAATGCCGCCTGCTTTCTATGCCGCCTATTTCCAATACCGCATGTTTTCTATGCCGCATGTCCTTGTGCCCCATGTTCTGTACTACATCGGTTTTATAAGGCGGTAATGCAGCATTGGATATTAAAGGGCATGATCGCGCATATATATAATTTTTGCATTATGACTTTAGGCGGCAATGCGGCATATAAACCTTACTTTCAACATCGATATAAATGATGCTGCCTATTTTCTATATTGATATAAATAGTATTAATGACTCTATAATATTGATGTCGAAGGTCATCAATGTCGGCATTCCCATATTTCAAAGTTTTAAAGCTTTGCAATTCAACTGTTAGCCCTTAGTTGATGTTAGTCCACAATTCTAGTTCGTAAGGCTTTGTTGAAGGTAAAACTAAAAGTAGATTTACGCCAAGAAAGGAACCGTGACGACCTGACTTTCTACTCCCAGAAAATCGCATCATCTTGAAGAAAGAAAGGGATAGAAAAGAGAAAAGAAAGAAGAGAAAGAAGAAACTACAACAGAATCTCAACAGCGGAACGAATAAATTATATTAATAACATAAGTATTACATAGTATACAACAATTATCAGAGTTACACAGACAATACAACACATACTAGACAGTTATAAACACCTGTCTAGTTATTACAACTCAATACACAATACAGAAAACACTCAGAGATACCAGCACAGCGGAAAACTATGTATCTATACGCGGAAGCCTCCTGCTCCATTTGCTCCTCCACAATTCGTCAAAGCTAACCTGAATCCCTTGGCTACTCGTAAAAATTTGAGTACCCAAGAGTTTAAGAAAAACAAAAATAAACTCCGGGTCAGACATGGGTCTGGTGTGAGTAACAGGTTAAAGTTGGTTAACTTTTGAAAAACCTTTGACAAGAAAGGTATCACGTAAGACTTCCCACACATAAACATGGAAAAGTTTTTACCTTACGCTAACCAAAACATTTGATAGGAAATCCGATGATATTATAATAGTGTCTAGGGTTTTCAAGTAAATATAAAATAGCCGAAATTGTTACATGATTAAATTCTAGCTACTAGCCACAAAAGAAGAGCCAGTGGAAGAGCTTTTCTCAGAGTTTTGGATTGCATCTGGCTCTTCTTTTTGGTTCTCCAGGTCTTCAGTGTGAAGCTCTTCTTTCTGGACCACCTATTGGAGTTCCTCACTTTGGTCCTTCTGTGGCGTTTTCTTTGTTTTTTTTTCATTCGTATTTCAGATTTTAGATACCTCTAACACCCTAGTATTGGGCGATGGCCTTGCCGGAGCTTGGTATTAGGGTGTAATGGGCGGTGGCTTTGCCGGAGCTCATTTGAGGGGTTTTCTTTTTTCTTTTTTTCTTGTTTTTAGTTGTGCCACCTGCCAGGCATGTTGGCAGCTCCTTTTTATTTGTTATATATATAGCGCTACATGTGTGCTCTCCTCTCCTTTAGAGGATCACACATTTCTCTCAAAAAAATTATAAATCAAAACAACATACAAATCAATTATTTGAAAATAATATTTTTAATCATTTAAAATAAATTTATAAAGAGATTGCAACTTATTTGTTATTTAATGAATAAATGTTTCATTTATAAATTGTATTTTAAACTCTCATTTCTAATTTACAAATCATAATTATTAATCAATATTTTAAAAAGAAATAAAACAACATTTTTGTAACTTTATTTTAACATTCAAACTTAAGTCAAAATATAATTTAAACAAATAAAACATTTATCTTATATATTTAAAATCATTTAGTTATTTTATTCAAATAGTTTTGAAAAGCTAAATTCAAAAATAAATCATAATTTCCCAATTACCAAAATATTAAAATTAAAAAATATGCTATATTAATTTTAAATTTGAAACCAAACCTATCTATTTAAAATATATATAAATATATACACATATAAATAGAAAACAATTTATTAATTTATTAAAAGATAAATTCACTAATTAAATATTTATTAAAGTAAAATTATTAAATAAATTCAAATTTATTAACAGAAATTATTAAATTAATTTAATTTTAAACGTAGATTATTAAATTTATATTGTCCAAAATTCTGGGATATCACAGGAACATAACTTAGGTATGTTATTTGTTGGCCAGTAAAACCATTAGGTTCATAGTGTGCCTAGGAAAACTATGAGTTTTACAAGCAATCAGGTAAACGCTCAATTGATTGTGTTTGGACGAACATTAGTTGACACCTAATGGTAAGTTAGAGAATTTTGGTATATCTGGTAGTCCTTAGTCTGCCGTATAGGTTTATAGTAATCCTGGGAATACTATGAAGTAGAGACAAACGGTTGGTTAATTGAGATAGATTAGTCAGTATTACCCATGCAGCATGCATGCATTTAAGTATCTTGTTTTATGTAACCATTGTGATTCCAAGGGGATGTTTGTGATAGTCATATTGTTAGAAGATACTAGTGAGGGAAAAACCCTTCCACTCAGCGACATGGTCTCACTAGATATCTACTATTAGTATGGCATATTATTGTTTGCACCAGACTTTTTTGTGTGGCTAGAAGTTTTTATCTTTCCCCTTTAACTCTCGGGTACTCATTTGAGTAGATCGAAAGTAAGGTTTCTAGTTTTTAGGTTTAATGAATAAAGTTTTCGAAGACATGCAAGTGGCAGAGCTAGCTATATAGGAGTCAATTTATGTCCGCTGCATTATCATTTTATTTGAATATATGTAATGGCAGAATTTGTATCTGTCTAGTAGTAAACTTTGATCAACCAAGGAGGCATCTTCAAATGTGTCTCTTAGAGTATTTTGTAATAATCACACTTTATCTGAAACTAGTCAAAGTTTTAGGGTTATGTAATGAATATGGAAATTAGTTAATGAATTTTATGAATTTTCATATTCATGTGCTTTGATGTTAATGAGACTATTATCTAATCTTATTTTATCACCGAAAAATAATAATATTGATGACTCCTGCATCAGTTACGCTTATTTTCGGGCCAAAGAAGGGGGATGTTTTAACTTAGTATCTGAGCAAAGGTTTACGTAAAACCAAAAGAATTTTAAACTTTAAAAGAGTTTTTGAAAACATAATCCTAATGAATTAAAGAATGGGATTGGAGTATAGGATATTGCTAACATGCATGTATTTGCTATATATAAGTATATATTGTGAGAAATGCAGATTACGGATCTTAAGGCTAGAATTAACACTAGAGGGAGGTGAATAGTGTTTTAAGGGATTACTAAATCCTTTTGAGTTTACGTTAATTTGAACACAAATGTATGCAATATTCAGACACAAATATGATCACAGAAATAAACACACAAGTACATCCAGTCCAGTCCCCCACACAATTACGGATTTCCCCACACAAGTACATATTGGATTTTATACTGGTTCAGAGTCCCCCACACATCCAGTCCCCCACACAAGTACAGATTTCCTTTCAGAAGAAATTGTTACAATTACAACCCTCGATTTCAAGGCCATGAGGTACACCACTCCAGATTCACAATCCTCTGGATAGAGATACTTACGGGCAATAAGTTCACCCAATTGATTTCACAGGCTACAATCACACCTTTTCTCGCTTGATTGATTACACAAGCTACAATCACACCTTTTCTCGTTTATTTTATTACAAAGAAGCCTATAACTCTAAATAGAACTGAGATCTTGTTGAGATAGTGATAGAGAATCAAACCAGAAATGATCTAGTTAGATTCAGTGTTGATTTCGATACAGTAATGGTAAAAATGTGTATAAAGAAATGTGGAAGAAAAAGAGGAGTGAAATCAGAGAAAACATGAATATAAATCCGTTCAAAACTACCCCTATTTATAGTAGAACAACAGCCATGTCTATTCATGAAAGGATATGATGAATAGACACTTCCTTTGAAATTCAAATTTTTGAAATAAACTGCTACCATGTCGACAAAGGGTACTTGAGGATGTCGACATGCCTAAAGTATTTTTGGTAATTTACTTTTCTTTGAAAATAACTTCTATCTTGTATTAAAACTATTTTACACTTTATAAATATACTTAACTATAGTTAAAATACATAAGTAAATATAGAGAATAATATATATATATATATAATTTTACTATAATTTTATATTTAAATCTAAGTAACAATATTAAAAGTTAAATATATTCTTATTAAAAGATAGTTTAAAACCAAGGATAATTTGATTTTTTAAAAATAAAGATTATTTTGAGGCTAAAAATATTTAAAACCAGGATAGATGTTTTTGATTCTTTTAAAAGGAAGGTTTTGAAATCATTTTGAAAACAAGATATAATTTTGTAAAAACATTTCGAATAAAAGGTTAGTGGATACAAAATAATGTTCCACTAGATTTTTCGTAGGTTCTATCCTACTTAGGGTTCCATCCCTTTAACAGGCTCGAAGTGGATTCCATTCCATGAATAAATTTGATTTTAAGATGTTAGTGCTTTTCTAGGAGTTTTAACAAAATTCCTAATTAAATGACTTATTATTGAAATCTTGAACTCTTGATAATCTTAATACTCATGAGTCTTCAATCTTGATATCTTGAATCTCTATATTGTACAGTCTTCATTCTTGGTACCTACATGGTTAAATCCTGCATATACATATATATTTGAACTATAATGTTAGTATTTATACTTTATAATCTTATTCTAAGGTTGTTGTCATCAAAATCATCATCTCAAGGACTAACATATATATCTTATATCTATTATTCCTTCTCTCTTAGACTGTTCTTCCTTATCTTACTAAGGCTTGAATGCAGATTTAAGGAGAGTAAGATATGTTGGCAGAAAATGGAAAAGCTAATCTCGGTGGAGGAAGCACCATAACCAATAGAAATGTCAGGCCTAACACTAGAAGGAGTCTGGATCGACAAACGGCTGCTAATATGGGTGTTGGAACACCATTGCTAGGTATGGGAGCTATGTACCAGTTAATTGTCGACATGACCCATGCTGTAGTAGCAGCTAGATTAGTCGGCGGTAATGTAGGAAAATCTAACTGAAGTTCTGATTGTCAACAACTATGCTATTTTGAGTAGGGATTATGCAAGACTTGGAGGAAATCCATTCATTATAGCTAAGGATGCTATCGAAGTAGGGAACTGGCAGCTTCATTATGAAAGGATTTATGTTGATTTAGGTCTAAACGATGAGCAAAATAGGAGACTGGCTACCAGGATATTGCAAGGAGCTCCATTGTACCCATGGAAAATTATAACTGTGGGAGTATTGGAAGAGAACTTAACTTGGATAGAGTTCAGAAGGAGATTCAAGGAGAGGTTCATGTCTGAAATAGCCAAGTCAACTTTGCTTAGAAAGTTTGTTGAGTTGGTTTTAACAAGGTGATATATCAGTGCTTGAGTATGTGACTGATTGGAGGAGTCATCCAGAAATGGATATGCCACCATGGATACGACACTCAGGAGGAATAAAAAGTTCATTAAAGGATTGAAATCAAAGCTTTCCAGAGCAACATTATCACACCTTAGAGACCATTGTAATGTAGTAGTGAAAATAACACTAAGGAACAAAGAGATTCTTAGGATTTTTAGTAATAACAAGCCGCTTGAGACTCACGATGGTACGAGTCAGATCATGAGATTCATCTTAGAATAGTGCTTGAGACGTTAAAACGACATCAATTAAAAACAATGTTTTTGAAATGTCATTTTTGAAAGAAAAAAGTGAAGTTCCTTGGTCATGTAGTTTAAAAAGAAGGGTGATCAATAGATCTAACTAAGATTGGGGTAGAAATAATTGGAAGAGACCCAAGATAGTGATCGAGCTAAAAAAAAATCTTGGATCAGCTGGCTATTACCGGGGATTCATCAAGGATCTCTCATGTATAGCAGCACTAATAACTAAACTAACATGGAAGGATGTGAAGTATGCTTGGACCGATAAATGTGAGGAGGCATTCCTAAAGCTGAAATATTTATTGACCAATGTGCCCATATTATTTATACCGGATGGCAATCAAGATTTGGTGGTGTATACAGATGTGTGTGGAACAGGATTAGGAGCTGCGTTGAAGCAAAGAGGTAAAGTGATTCCTAAGATCTCGATAGCTCATATTGCATGAAGTAGGATTTTTGACTCACGATTTGGAGTTGGCAACTGTAATTTTTGTTTTGAAGGTGTAGAGACGCTTTCTATTGGCGGAAAGGTTCGAGTTATATACGAATCATAAGTTTTTGGGCTATTTATTCTCTCAAAAGGAGGGAATATAAGATAGCGAAGGTGGTTAGAGTTCATAGCAGTTTATGATTTTGGAGTGAGTATACGCCAAGGAAAAGAAACAAGATAGCTAATGCACTTAATAAAAAGCATTAGAATGTGGTATTAGCAATATTAGCGAAGTGGAAAGATTCAGAAACACCGACTATTTATAGTGTGTAGTTACGGTCCATGACTAGTTTTAATAAGAATACTGCAATGCTTTATAGTTTAGAAGTTCAACCAGTATTGATCAAGAAAGATTGCTTCTAAGCAGAGAGATGATCTATGGTTAGCTAAAAGGATTAAAAGGTTGAAAGGTGGAACTAAGATTGATGATTTGAAAGACTTTCATCTTGACCAAAATGGATGGTTGAGAAAGAAGGGACGATTATATGTTCCAGATGTTGGTGACCTAATGAAGGAAGCTCTTAGGGAGTATCATCGATCAAAATTTACTATTCATCCTGGAGAAACTAAGAGGTATCAAGATATGAAGGGAAGTTTCTTCTAGAAAGGTATGAGAAGAGATGTAGGCTTATGGGTAAACAATGTATGCATTGTCAACAAGTGAAAGCTGAGCATCAGAAGCTAAGTGGATTGCTTCAACCTTTAGATATACTAGTGCGAAAATGGGATTCTATATCTATGGATTTCATTGAGGGGTTGCCAAGGATGAATAAGGAAAATGATAGTTTTTGGGTTATAATGGATAGACCGAGTAAGAGTGCCATTTCATTCTTGTTAAGCTAATAAGGACAACACCTGTTTTGGCCAAATTATTTATGAAGAATATTTTCAGAATGCATGAGATTCCTAGTAGCATAGTCAGTGATAGAGATTATTTATTCACTCGCGAATTATGAAAGAGTATGCAAGAGGTTTTGCATACCAAGCTTAAGATGAGTACCGCTTACTATCCACAGGAAGATGGGCAAATGGAAGGAGTTAACTAAATCTTATAAAATTTGTTAAGAGCTAGTGTGTTAGATTTTGAAGGATCGTGTGAAGACCATCTACACTTAATTGAATTTTCGTATAACAATAGTTTCCTGACTGGCACAAGGATGTCATCTTTTGAAGGTTTATATGAAAGGCCATGTATATCACCCGTATGTTGGTAAGAGACTGAAGACAAATTAGTTTTTGGTCCAGATTTGGTGAGAGAAGCTACAGAAAAAAAGGAGTTAATTGAGGCTAGGCTGTAGGAAGCCCAGTCGACGCAGAAAATTTATGTAGATAGGAGGCGTAAGGATTTGGATTTCTTGGGTAGGGACCATGTTTTTGTTAAGGTATCATCAATGAAGGGAGTAATCCAAGTTGGAAAGTTAGGGAAATTGGCACATAGGTTTATCGGACCATTTCGTATTATAAAAAGGATCAGAAAACTCGCTTATCGGATGGAGTTACCGAGCAGTTTGGCGAGTCCACAATATATTTCACGTTTCTCATCCTAGGAAATTGGAACATAGGTTTGTTGGACCATTTCCTATTACGAAAACAATCGGAAAACTAGCTTATTAGATAGAGTTACCAAGCAATTTGATGGGAATCCAATATATTTCATGTTCCTCAACTTAGGATGTGTTCGAGATCCAAAGACTACTATCACTTTGACTGCACTGGAAGATTTAGTATTGGAAATGGACACGACTAGTGTTAGACAACCAGTTCATACTGTGGCTAAGGATGAGAAGAGCTTAAAAGCAAGATAGTCAAACTAGTGACGGTCCAATGTAGTGACATCGAGAAAAACTGTACTTGGGATATAAAGGATAGAATTAGATATACTTATCCTGATTTGTTTTGATTTTATATTTTATATCTATAGTTATGTTTGATGTTTTGTACCTTATTGTAATTTCGAGGACAAAATTGTTAAAGGAATGGAGTTTGTAACACCCTTAATTCGAGCAACATTTTAGGTTATTTAGCTAGATAAATAAAATAAAATAATATATTGAGATAAGGAGAATAAGATTTAATAATTAAATAGGTCGTGCCGTAATTAATGAACTAATAAGAATGTTTATATTAAGGGCAAAATAGGAATAAGGCATATTTCCTAAACATAAATCCTTACCCTTTCACATCCCTTAGTTACATTAATATTCACATAAACATAATTTCACTCAAGGAAAGCCATTACTAAGGAGTTCAAGAGAAGAAAAAGCTAAGAAACCAAGATTAAGCTTAGGGGAAATCAAATATAAACTCAAATCAAAAGCCTCGTTATCAAATCAAGGTGGATAATAATTACCCATATCAAGTTGCTTGTTTATTTTGGTTTTATGATTAAATCTGAATCTTGTGATTATTATTATGCCATGTTGTGAATGAATGATGATAATAGGCTTAGTAAAATTTATTGCATTCAATTTTTTAACAGGTTTTAAGAGTGAAACCCTAGTTTACGACATCCAATTGACTTGAAATTGGATATGATGTTAGAAACATTATTTTAGAAGTGGTTATTAATTTCATAATTTTCCAAGTAAGTATGGATATTTTATGAATTTCTTAAACGACGAAAATGATTTATTTTGAATTTTAATTATTAAAAATAATTAAGTAGTGTTTTTTGCCTTGAAATTTCTTATGTAAAGAATATGTTAATTCTAATTTATTTTGATTTTTAGGGATTTCTACCAAGTGTTTATGAATTATTATAAATTTATTAGACTAGAAAAGCTTAATAAATATATTAAAATATTATTAATGTTTGCAAATTATCTTGGGAAACGATAATTTTGATCTACAACAGTTTTCTAAAAAAGGAACTGATAAAGAAGTATATTATCCAATAGCAATTTGATAAAGATTGGAGTCGGTGAAAAGAAATTGCTTTTAAAGAAATAAAACATTTATTATGTTAATTACAAAATTGCCACGGCGTTACTAGTCAATGTCGACGTCCAACTATGCCTCAACTATCAATGCTACATATTTTACATTGGCAGTAGTAATGCCGCCTATTTTATATCGGCTATAGTAATGGCATAAGTTTTCACTATGGTTTTAAACAATGCCATTAGCTTTCTGTACCTCATGTTTTCTACATTGCATGTTTTCTATGCCGCATGTTTCTATACTACTTCTTTCATAGAAACATCAATTTTATAAGGAAGTAATCCATATTTGATATTAAAGGGCATGACGCCGTGTATATATAATTTTGGCATTATTAATTTAGGAAATAATGCCGCATATAAACCTTACTTTCGACATCGATATAAATGAAAATGATGCCGTCTATTTTCTGTACCGATATAAATGTTATTAATGACTCTTCGATATTGATGCCGAAGGTCATCAACGTCGGCATTCCAATATTTCTAAATTTTAAAGCTTTGTACTTTGCAAACCAATAAGTATGCGCTTATAATCGACAATCTATGTATATTTATGATATGCGATATAAATGGTTTTGGCCTTAGGGCGTCATGCTTTATAAATTAGATGCTTTAATATGGTCTTGATATAAAAGGGCGCAATAATCCTATGATGGCTATGTCAATGCCATAAATTTTCAATTCATGTGGTTTTATTATATATGGCTTCTTAGCCTAAAGTTTTGAGGTGCGACAACCTCTATGTTATTTCAAAATTCATCAATGGTATTTTATAAAAGCATATATATCTTAGCATTAAATTTTAGATAAAGTAAAGGGCTGTAGGGGTTTCTAGGCCTAAGGAAAAAGTTAGAGAAAAATTTAGTTTCAGGGACTAGAAGTTTGTTTCTTAGGCTGAAGGACACTATTTAGTGTAAATCGCAGAATGATAGTTGTAACTATCATTTTCAATTTACACTAAAAAATGTCCTTCAGACTAAAAAACAAACTTGTTGTCCCTGAGACTAATTTTTTTTGCAACTTCTTCCTTGTGCCTATTTACCTGATTATATTGTTTTGAAGTATGATTTCAAGGATTAAATTATTAACAAAAAATTATGTTTTCAAGGAACTAAAGAGCGTATTTAGCCTAGAAATTTACTAGTAAAACAATTGTTCTTATCACCATTAGATAAATTGTGATACGCTAATCTGACTCAAGGATTAGAGAATAGAGAACCAAATACTAGAACTGGTGTACAACGATGCCCTATACTTCAACTATTAACCCTTAGTTTATGTTAATCCACCATTCCAGTAGGCATGGCTTTATTAAGGGTAAAACTAAAAGTAGGCTTACGCACAGAAAGAAATATAAATTTAGCAGGTTAGTGGTTGGCCTATAAAAACATAGGATCATAGTGAGCCTAGAAAAACCTTGAAATTGATAGGCAATCTAGTATGCACTAAGATGACTATGTTTGGACAAACATTCCAGTTTATTCCCAATAGTAAGTTGGAGAATTTTGGTATATTTGATAGGCTTGAGTCAGCCATATGGTTTGCAATAACCCTGGGGAAAACTATGAAGCAGAAATAGATAGTCATTTAATTGGGATAGATTTGTAACGACCCGCCATCCGTCTCCACAGAATGACGCATCATTAATAAGAAAGAAAGGGATAGAAAGAGAAAGAAAGAGAAGAAGAAAAGAACAACACATCAGAATCTCAACAGTAGAACGAATAAATTATATTAATAATTAAAAGTATTTCATAGATATATAACAACTATCAGAGTTACACAGATAATACAACACATACCAGACAGTTATAAACTCCTGTCTAGTTATTACAACTCAATACAACATCAACAAAGAAATACCAATACAGAGAATACACAGCGGAAACTATATATCTAACGTCGAAGCCTCCTTCTCCATTGCTCCTCCATAATTCGTCAAAGCTGACCCGAATCCCTTGGCTACTTGTAAAAATTTGAGTACCCAAGAGTTTATGAAAAATAAAAATAAACTCCGGGTCAGACATGGGTCTGGTGTGGTAACAGGTTAAAGTTGCTTAACTTTAAAAACCTTTGAAAATAAAGGTATCACGTAAGACTTTCCACACATAAACATGGAAAAGTTTTTACCTCACGCTAACCAAAATATTTGATAGGAAATCCGATGATATTATAATAGTGTCTAGGGTTTTCAAGTAAATATAAAATAGCCGAAATTGTTACATGATTAAATTCCAGCTACTAGCCACAAAAGTGGGTAATACAATCAAAACCGTTGGCACTTATTGGATTTTGGATTCCATACAATGGCAGGGCTACTGGGGTACCGCCCGTCACAGTACGTGACCTAGATCATCGTACCGAGGAGTACGTCCGCTCCTCTGCAACAGAAGGCCGGACCCATTCCTTACCGAACAGTTCCGAACAAGACAACCCCGATAGTTGTCGCGAATCAACCGCCCATACAGCCGAATAAAAAGGGACCTCTAGACAGGGGTAAATCTTGCTCTCCAGTGGGGCTACCCATGAAGCCTTGCTGCACCTCCCCTGTTTTAGCCATTCTCGGTTGATGAGGCTTGAGGCTACGATTACCTTTAGAGAACACATCTCTTAGAATGCTCATCGTCCACGTGACGATGTTCTGAAAGCATTTAATCCATACAAGTTCGTTCCGGGTTCGAACGAAATCGAAGGCATTATCTCGTTACACTCATTACGGAATCACCCACAGAGTTAACGACGATAACCCTTGCACTCTAAGTCACCATCTCGAACTTATAAGTACTGTTCCGTTAAACTCATTACGGAATCACCCACAGAGTTATACCGACGTATAACCCTTACACCTTGAGTCTTCACTTGCTCCACTTAGATTCACGACCTAACGTTAATTGGAATCGATGTGGTTTTCGGATATCCAAATATTGAAACCCGATCCCGGTCTCATCGAAATCCAAAGCGTGTCTTTTAGGTCCAAGTTGTTTTAAGTTTTAAAACAATTCAATTCTAATTATCTATATACACACAGATAGATAATTCACATCATCATAATAGATAATCATCATTATTGTCATAAACAGGTAATCCATATTATCATCACAACTTGATAATCTACAATATCATCATCAATAGATAACTCATATCATCAACATAATGAAACCAATGCATCCATATCACACAATACTAATCTCATATATGAGATTAATACCATTCAAGGCAAACCATATCATTCATTCATAAGCAAAGATCTATAATCACACCATCTATAATTAATTAAAAATAAATTAAATTAATTACTTCTATCTCTAATTAATTAATTTAAAGTGAATTAAATTAATTACTTTATCTTTAATTAATTTAAAATGAATTAAATTAATTACTTCACCATTTAAAACTTGCTTACTTAACCATTAATTGATTCTCAATCAATTAAATAATTATCCTCAAATTAATCACCTTAATTAGTCATGCTTAATTAATTACCCTTTAATTACATTCAAGTAATTATCCTTTAATTGATTTTACAAATTAATTATTCTTAACAAAAATCAGTAATTAACCTTTAATTACTTCATTAATTAATTAATTATAATTAATTTCATTAATCCTTAATTAATTACATTAATTAATTACTTTCTTAATCACTTATCATTGATTAATTAATTCTAATTAATTAATCTTTAATTACATCATTAATTATATTAATTAATGATTCTTAATTACCTTTAAATTAATTACTTATTTAATTTAATTACATTAAGTAATTAACCTTAATTAAACCACAATTATTAATCATTCTTGATTAATTACATTTAGTAATTAACTACCCTTAAGTACTTCCTTAATTAATTCTAAATTAATTACCTTTAATAATTAATTATATTTATTAATCATCCTTGATTAATCTAATTAGTAATTAATTACTCTTAATTAATTACATCACTTAATTATTTTCAAATGACTTAATCAATTAATGCTTAAATTAATTACACTTAGTAATTAATTATTAATCACTTCCACAAAGTAATCATCCTCATTATTAATTACACATAGTTATTAATCCCAAAATACTATACTTCAATTAATTACCTCTAATAATTTATTTAACTTAATTACTTCTTTAAGTAATTATACCTCACTGATTACTTATCTGCCCATTCAATGATCATTCTAAATTAATTAAACTTAATTAATTAATTAATTTAAACTAATCAAATAAATTAATTAATTACAATGAGTAATTAATACCTTTAATTATTTCCATAAAGTAATTATACTTAATCAATTTCCATAATTGATTATCTAAATTAATTAATCCAATTAATTATCAAAATTAATTACATAAATTAATAAATAAATAATCACAAGTTAATGGCCATCATTAACTTATTAACAAATTCTTAATTACCTTTCATAAGTAATTAACTTAAATTAATTAATATTAATTACAAATTTAATTAACCTCAATTAATTTATTTCAATTCTTTAATTAATTAAACAAATTAATTAATTAAAATATTTAAATTACTAATTTTAATGAAACAAAGATCATTAAATCTTTAATTTACTTTAAAAATAAAACATTTCTTATTCATGATTACTTTATCATTAATAAAGTAACTTAAAACAATTTAACTTAAAATTGTTTTATTTTATATTTAAAATTTAAAAAGAAATCAAACTTAACTTAAAAAAAGTTTTAAAAACATTTTAAAACCCTTTTAAAAACTTATGCTAAATAATTTCTTATTTTATAAAGAAGTTCTAAAGGAAATTTAAACCAATTTCATTTTTAAGATGCAAACCATATTTTAAATATTTTCAACATCCAAAGTTGTTTAACAATTAAAATTGTAAATCTTCCTTCATTTTCAAAATTATGATTCAAATTGGACTTTGATTCCAGTTTAAAACTTATATTTAAACCTCTACTTAAATTTAAAAGCTTTATCTTTAATTTCAGATTATTTAAACCTTTTTAAAGTTGTTTAAAACATTTTGTTTTAAAAAGTTTAAATTAAATTTTCCAACCTAGATTCAAACTCAGCTTGAAATCCATAATTTAAATTTAAGTTTAAATTCTGTTTTATAACCCTGGTCCAGATTTTAAACAAATAGAATTGGAAATATACAGGTTTCTCTGAAACCTGAAACCTGAAACCAACAGAAGTATACCCAAGCCCTCCCCCTGATTTACTTCGAGTAGAACCCTCTAAAACTTCGAGCAAAACTCGAATTAACTCGAGTATAACCCGAGTAAAACAAAACACAGCAACCCCCAAATCTTCCACCTGATACACCACCCCACTGTGCATATGCATGGTGGCTCTGGCCATCTCCAGCCTCCACCAATACATCGAACAAGTCGACGTTCAACCCTAAAACCCATCACGACCATTAAAACCCCACTAGCATCACGAAATCAAAATTCGAACACCACGAACAGAATCTGGAAGCAACAGTCAACCTTCACCAAACCGAAAAACCTTCCTCGTCCTCGCTCTTCCGGTCACCGGAGGCGTTGGAACTCCGTCCACCTCTTCTTCAACACTCAAGCCCCCATTACCACAAGAATTGTTGCACTCGATCGTTCCTTGACTTCGAGATGATCGAAATTCCCAGACCAGTTAAAATTAGGTTTACAGACTTCGTCAACCTCCCATCGCTTCCACCGCACACTATTCATCTTCCCGACCTTTTTGCCACACTCCCTGATCACCCCACTACCACCACCAAGAACCCCAAACACTCCAATCAACTAGATCATCAAAGATTGACCAAAACCCAATTTTTGTTCAAATGAGAACTGCGGCCTTAATCCCAAACTAAACATTATGATTTTAGTTTTAAAAATCATCTTTTTGTTTAAGTTTTTAGAATATAATACTGAATTGATAAATTTTTATGTTTGAGTTTTCTCTTTTATTTATCATACTCTGATGTTTTTTTTTTCAATTTACAGAGACATCACCCAAATTCGATTTTACTTAAATAAATTTTCTAAACAAAACTATGGTATAATTAACACATTTTCTTCAGGACTTAATCCTTAACAAAATTTAAACAAGAACAAGAGGATTTTTATTTTTATTTTTTTTAAAAGAATCTGGACCTGGAACCAGAGTTTGAGGCAATACAAATACATGCACAACAACATTTCATACATACAAAAAAATTCACAGATAGATTCAGCCATAACATATTTGTTTTATAGATGATCAGGCAACATAAATATTAACTTAAATCTTTAAAACTGTTATGTTACTCACCTGGAAACAATGATGAAGCAGAGCACTAATTTTTCTGAAAAGCTTTTGATAAAAACTTGAATTGCTTTTACTTCTTTGAATTTTTGATAAAACTTGAGATGCTAGCAGATTTAAACTTGCATGCAGGCTTTATTCCATATGTATTTAAATCTCTTGAATTTGAATGCTTTAAATTTGAATAAAACTTGCTTCAGATCTCAAGTTTTAAAGAATGCAAGCAAGCTTTGATTTCCAGATGCAGGCTTTTCATTTTTTTCTTTTCAAAATGAATTTCAGGTTTGCATGATCTAAATTTTTACAGAGGCCTTGCTTGTTTTTAACACTTGCATTACAGATTTAGTTTTAAAGAAGGATTACAGGATTAACATGCAAGCTTGATTTTTTTTATTTATTTTTGAGGAATAATTTCAGCTGAGATTTATCTTTGGAAAATGAAGATTAGAAAAAGATGGAAATAAAGGAAACATGCTTTATAAAATAAAATGATTTATTTATAAATTAAAAAGAGAAACAAAAATGAAAAGGACATTTGTCTCAAATTTATACTAACACATGTATTTAAGATATTAGAATCTTAACACTTGTCATTATACCTCTTAATATAATAACATGTGTTTTATAAATGAATTTTATTTGTTTTTATTTTATTTTAAAAGTAAATAAAACTCTTTCTTTATTTATTAATACTTATGTATATAAATCATTTTCATATACAAATGCTTATGCATTTCTTTTTCAAGAAAAAATGAAATGAAACAATTTATATAAAAGATGAAAGTTTACTTACAAGATTTATATATGTTTATTCATTTGAATTCAAAATAAATTCAAATCAAATTCTATTTATACATTTTAAAAATCCAATTTAAACTAGTTTATATTAACATATTTTTAATTTTAAAATAATAATATTGTTTTTTTTAAAGCATATCTATATTTATACATTTATTATTTTTTGAAAATAACATATTTATCCAATTTAAATAATTTATAAAAGAAATTATAAATTACTTATCTTATTCAACTTAATTAAATGAATTAATGTTTTAATATATAAATGGTATTTTAAATTTACTTATGTAATTCCAATATAATCATTAAGCTATATTCAAAAATAAATAAACTAAACTTTTGTTTATCTTATAAAAATTTAAACTATGTTTAAAATACAATTATACAATTTAAAACAATTTCTTTAAGTATTTTAAACCAATTAGTTATTTATTAACTAAAATAAAAATCTTCAAATTATTAAAATGAATATTAGAATTTAAAAAAAAGATTTTATTTGTTTGTTTAACTTCAATTCAAAACTTATCTATTCACAATATATATATATATAAATATATATATACATACATTATAAATAGGAAAACATTCTATTAGCTTTTAAAAGATAAAATTCATCAACTACACATTTATTTAATTGGATTATTAAATCAAGTTAATTTTTTATTAACAAAATTTTATCAAATCAATTTAATTTTAGATATAGATTATTAAATTGATATAGCTAAAATTTCCAGGATATCACATTCCTCCCCCCTTAAAAGAATTTCGTCCCCGAAATTTAAAAGCAAATGTAATTTAATAACCCATTTAAAATTCTAGATTTTAAATCACAAGCATGCATCAATCATATGCTAACAACTATAGCAACCAATTTATCTATTCAAACAAATTTAATTATCCAGACAAAATTCCGGATAAAATCTTCTCGAGTTTCCCCAAGTATATATATACCGGGATACTCGCCCTACAAAATCCAAACAATCCAAACTACGAAGCTACAGAGCTTCTACTCATCTAGATCTACAGAACTAGACAAGATATTAGACTATAAATGAGTCTGACTTAACAACTAAACCTTCCTGAACAGCTGGTCCCAGAACCATAATAGCTCATACACGTACTCCCTCAGAGAAACGTGAATCTCATCGAATCCCAGTTATCCAAACTGGCAATTCAATTCTTGAAAACCAAACACCAATCTAACCAAAACACAGAAGAGATCCAAAACACCTTGGAGCTAGCTTCTTAGACTTATCAAAACTTTATAGCTCCTTGGATCGGAGAAAACTTATCCAAAACAAATCTCCGACTCCGGAATCCAAATTTCTTCATCTCTTATCCATAAAACTCTTCGGATGATCCTCGGTTGCCCATATCCAATCTGATCAGCTCAACTCTTGGTGATGCCCCAAAAAGAAACTGGCAGGACCAAAAACAACCCAACACAACGATCTCCTCAAGATCAACCAAGACTAAGATCACCAACTCTACTCTTCAAACATCAGAAGAACAAACTCACTTCTTCTATCCAGAAAGGACAAAACAGAAATACTCCCAAACTGCTTCCGCTGCACAACTCTGATTTGGAAAAGAAGAAATTGCTGATGAAGAACACGAGCACAATCTAGACAATCACATCCCAGAATATGATTCAATAGATCCATAAAAGAAAACTCAGAAGTTCCACCATCCTGAGCTGCCTCACCAAATCTTATCTCAATAAATCATCCTTCTACTAGCTGATTCATCGATAGCACTCCTGGAATCCAGACGATAAGAAAACTCAGTTTCTAGATGTGAACAAAACTCTGACTCGCTGAAGACATTTAGAAAAACACAGATAATCCAAGAGAATACTCACACAATTGCAAGTCACTTTTGCGATCAACACAGACCATTTCCCAAAGTAAACTGTTCTTCCCTTACCAAACAGAACAGCATACTCTCAATTAGCCAATCCACCGAAGAAACGGATCTACTCTGCTGCTTCTGAATTTCACCTTCAGAAAAACTGCTAACCAAAAGATTTCCTGCTGGCACACAGAACACTTGGGGCTGAACTGCTGAAAACAATGCCAAAAACTTCCTTACCCAAAGCTTTTCGAGAAATTCGGACCTCAAAGCCAACCACCACATTCTGCTGAACTCAGCCACAACACTGAAGCAGACACACTTCCCAAAACTTGTTCCAAAGAAAACATCTTCGAAAATAATACACAGTCACTACATCTCATCTCGCAGTTACTACTGCCTGAGGTATCAAGATACCATCACATATTTCTGCCAAAACGATAGATCCAAACTCAACTCATCCATCTTCAAAGATAAACTCTGAACCTTTACAGGTTACCTTCAGAGATCGATGAAATCCTTACACCACGGCACAACTCACTCGAGACGGTATTAGGTCTACAGTCTCGTCAGATACACTTCCAACCTCATCATTCAAACTCCAACCAATAGTAGTAGTCGTGTTACACACTCCACTACCTTATCTACCTTTATAACCTATATTGGAAAACCTGAACGGTAACCCAACAGATAGGTAGAAATAATAAATATATATAGATATATATCAAAACTACAAATACGCTCTCTCAAAATAGACACCACTCCAGAGCCTAGGTATTCACTCAACCTAATGCTCTGATACCGCTGTAACGACCCGCCATCCATCTCTACAGAATGACGCATCATTAATAAGAAAGAAAGGGATAGAAAGAGAAAGAAAGAGAAGAAGAAAAGAACAACACAACGGAATCTCAACAGTGGAACGAATAAATTATATTAATAATTAAAAGTATTTCATAGATATATAACAACTATCAGAGTTACACAGATAATACAACATATACTAGACAGTTATAAACACCTGTCTAGTTAATACAACTCAATACAACATCAACAAAGAAATACCAATACAGAGAATACACAGCTGAATATATCTAACGCCGAAGCCTCCTGCTCCATTGCTCCTCCATAATTCGTCAAAGCTAACCTGAATCCCTTGGCTACTCGTAAAAATTTGAGTACCCAAGAGTTTATGAAAAACAAAAAAAAACTCCGGGTCAGACATCGGTCTGCTGTGAGTAACAGGTTAAAGTTGCTTAACTTTAAAAACCTTTGAAAAGAAAGGTATCACGTAAGACTTCCCACACATAAACATGGAAAAGTTTTTACCTTACGCTAACAGAAATATTTGATAAGAAATCCGATGATATTATAATAATGTATATGGTTTTCAAGTAAATATGAAATAGCCGAAATTGTTACATGATTAAATTCCAGCTACTAGCCAAAAAAGTGGGTAACATAATCAAAACCATTGGGACTTATTGGATTTTGTATTCCATACAATGGTAGGGCTACTGGGGTACCGCTCGTCACAGTACGTGGCCTAGATCACCGTACCGAGGAGTACGCCCGCTCCCCTGCAACACAAGGCCGAACCAATTCCTTACTGAACAGTTCCGAACAAGACAACCCCGGCAGTTGTCGCGAATCAACCACCCACACAGCCGAATAAAAAGGGACCTCTAGACATGGGTAAATCTTCCTGTCCAGTGGGGGCTACCCACGAAGCCTTGCTGCACCTCCCATGTTTTAGCCATTCTCGGTTGATGAGGCTTGAGGCTACGATTACCTTTAGAGAACACATCTCTTAGAATGCTCATCGTCCACCTGACGATGTTCTGAAAGCATTCAATCCATACAAGTTCGTTCCGGGTTCGAACGAAACCGAAGGCATTATCTCGTTACACTCATTACGGAATCACCACAGAGTTAACGACGATAACCCTTGCACTCTAAATCACCATCTCGAACCTATAAGTACTATTCCGTCAAACTCATTACGAAATCACCCACAGAGTTATACTGACGTATAGCCCTTACACCTCGAGTCTTCACTTGCTCCACTTAGATTCACGACCTAACGTTAATCGGAATCGATGTGGTTTTCAGATATCCAAATATGGGAACCCGATCCCGGTCTCATCGAAATCCAAAGCGTGTCTTTTAGGTACAAGTTGTTTTAAGTTTTAAAACAATTCAATTCTAATTATCTATGTACACACAGATAGATAATTCACATCATCATAATAGATAATCATCATTATTATCATAAACAGGTAATCCATATTATCATCACAACTTGATAATATACAATATCATCATTAATAGATAACTCATATCATCAACATAATGCAACCAATGCATCCATATCACACAATACTAATCTCATATCTGAGATTCAAACCATTCAAGGCAAACCATATCATTCATTCATAAACAAAGATCTATAATCACACCATCTATAATTAATTTAAAATAAATTAAATTAATTACTTCTATCTCTAATTAATTAATTTAAAGTGAATTAAATTAATTACTTTATCTTTAATTAATTTAAAATGAATTAAATTAATTACTTCACCATTTAAAACTTGCTTACTTAACCATTAATTGATTCTCAATCAATTATATAATTATCCTCAAATTAATCATCTTAATTAGTCATGCTTAATTAATTACCCTTTAATTACATTCAAGTAATTATCCTTTAATTAATTTTACAAATTAATTATTCTTAACCAAAATCAGTAATTAACCTTTAATTACTTCATTAATTAATTAATTATAATTAATTACATTAATCCTTAATTAATTACATTAATTAATTACTTTATTAATCACTTATCATTGATTAATTAATCCTAATTAATTAATCTTTAATTACATCATTAATTATATTAATTAATGATTCTTAATTACCTTTAAATTAATTACTTATTTAAATTAATTACATTAAGTAATTAACCTTAATTAAACCACAATTATTAATCATTCTTGATTAATTACATTTAGTAATTAACTACCCTTAAGTACTTCCTTAATTACTTCTAAATTAATTACCTTTAATAATTAATTATATTTATTAATCATCCTTGATTAATCTAATTAGTAATTAATTACTCTTAATTAATTACATCACTTAATTATTTTCAAATGGCTTAATCAATTAATGCTTAAATTAATTACACTAAGTAATTAATTATTAATCACTTTCACAAAGTAATCATCCTCATTATTAATTACACACAGTAATTAATCCCGAAATACCATACTTAAATTAATTACCTCTAATAATTTACTTAACTTAATTACTTCTTTAAGTAATTATTCCTCACTGATTACTTATCAGCCCACTCAATGATCATGCTAAATTAATTAAACTTAATTAATTAATTTAAACTAATCAAATAAATTAATTAATTACAATGAGTAATTAATACCTTTAATTATTTCCATAAAGTAATTATACTTAATCAAGTTCCATAATTGATTATCTAAATTAATTAATCCAATTAATTATCAAAATTAATTACATAAATTAATAAATAAATAATCACAAGTTAATGGCCATCATTAACTTATTAACAAATTCTTAATTACCTTTCTTAAGTAATTAACTTAAATTAATTAATATTAATTTCAAATTTAATTAACCTTAATTAATTTATTTCAAATCTTTAATTAATTAAAAAAATTAATTAATTAAATTATTTAAATTACTAATTTTAATGAAACAAAGATCATTAAATCTTTAATTTACTTTAAAAATAAAAAATTTCTTATTCATGATTACTTTATCATTAATAAAGTAACTTAAAACAATTTAACTTAAAATTGTTTTCAAATTACATTTTAAATTTTAAATTTAAAAAGAAATCAAACTTAACTTAAACAAAGTTTTAAAAACATTTTAAAACCCTTTTAAAAACTTATGCTAACTAATTTCTTATTTTATAAAGAAGTTCTAAAGGAAATTTAAACCAATTTCATTTTTAAGATACAAATCATATTTTAAATAATTTCAACATCCAAAGTTGTTTAACAATTAAAATTGTAAATCTTCCTTCATTTTCAAAATTATGATTCAAATTGGACTTTGATTCTAGTTTAAAACTTATATTTAAACCTCTACTTAAATTTAAAAGCTTTATCTTTAATTTCAGATTATTTAAACCTTTTTAAAGTTGTTTAAAACATTTTGATTTAAAAAGTTTAAATTAAATTTTCCAATCTGGATTCAAACTCGATTTGAAATCCATAATTTAAATTTAAGTTTAAATTCTGTTTTATAACCCTGGTCCAGATTTTAAACAAATAGAATTGGAAATATACAGGTTTCTCTGAAACCTGAAACCAACAGAAGTATACCCAAGCCCTCCCCCTGATTTACTTTGAGTAGAACCCTCTAAAACTTCGAGCAAAACTCGAATTAACTTGAGTATAACCCGAGTAAAACAAAACACAGCAACCCCCAAATCTTCCACCTGATACACCACCCCACCGTGCATATGCACGGTGGCTCTAGCCATCTCCGGCCTCCACCAATACATCGAACAAGTCGACGTTCAACCCTAAAACCCATCACGACCATTAAAACCCCACTAGCATCACAAAATCAAAATTCGAACACCACGAACAGAATCTGGAAGCAACAGTCAACCTTCACCAAATCGAAAAACCTTCCTCGTCCTCGCTCTTCCGGTCACCGGAGGCGTTGGAACTCCGTCCACCTCTTCTTCAACACTCAAGCCCTCATTACCCCAAGAATTGTTGCACTCGATCGTTCCTTGACTTCGGGATGATCGAAATTCCCAGACTAGTTAAAATTAGGTTTACAGACTTCGTCAACCTCCCATCGCCTCCACCGCACACTATTCATCTTCCTGACATTTTTGCCACACTCCCTGATCACCCCACTACCCCCACCAAGAACCCCAAACACTCCAATCAACTAGATCATCAAAGATTGACTAAAACCCAATTTCTGTTCAAATGAGAACTGCGGCCTTAATCCCAAACTAAACATTATGATTTTAGTTTTAAAAATCATCTTTTTGTTTAAGTTTTTAGAATATAATACTGAATTGATAATTTATTATGTTTGAGTTTTCTCTTTTATTTATCACACTCTGATGTTTTTTTTCTTCAATTTACAGAGACATCACCCAAATTTGATTTTACTTAAATAAGTTTTCTAAACAAAACTATGGAATAATTAACACATTTGCTTCAGGACTTAATCATTAACAAAATTTAAACAAGAACAAGAGGATTTTTATTTTTTTAAAAGAATCTGGACCTGGAACCAGAGTCAGAGGCAATACAAATACATGCACAACAACATTTCATACATACAAAAAAAATTCACAGATAGATTCAGTCATAACATATTTGTTTTATAGATGATCAGGTAACATAAATATTCACTTAAATCTTTAAAACTGTTATGTTACTCACCTGGAAACAATGATGAAGCAGAGCACTAATTTTTCTGAAAAGCTTTTGATAAAAACTTGAATTGGTTTTACTTCTTTGAGTTTTTGATAAAACTTGAGTTGCTAGCAGATTTAAACTTGCATGCAGGCTTGATTCCATATGTATTTAAATCTCTCGAATTTGAATGCTTTAAATTTGAATAAAACTTGCTTCAGATCTCAAGTTTTAAAGAATGCAGGCAAGCTTTGATTTCCAGATGCAGGCTTTTCATTTTTTTCTTTTTGAAATGAATTTCAGGTTTGCATGATCTAAATTTTTACAGACGCCTTGCTTGTTTCTAACACTTGCATTACAGATTTAGTTTTAAAGAGGGATTACAGGATTAACATGCAAGCTTGATTTTTTTATTTTATTTTTGAGGAAGGATTTCAGCTGAGATTTATCTTTGGAAAATGAAGATTAGAAAAAGATGGGAATGTAGGAAACATGCTTTATAAAATGAAATGATTTATTTATAAATTAAAAAGAGAAACAAAAATGAAAAGGACACTTGTCTCAAACTTATACTAACACATGTATTTAAGATATTAGAATCTTAACACTTGTCATTATACCTCTTAATATAATAACATGTGTTTTATAAATGAATTTTATTTGTTTTTATTTTATTTTAAAAGTAAATAAAACTCTTTCTTTATTTATTAATACTTATGTATATAAATCATTTTCATATATAAATGTTTATGCATTTCTTTTTAAAGAAAAAAGAAATGAAACAATTTATATAAAAGATGAAAGTTTACTTACAAGATTTATATATGTTTATTCATTTGAATTCAAAATAAATTCAAATCAAATTCTATTTATACATTTTAAAAATCCAATTTAAACTAGTTTGTATTAACATATTTTTAATTTTAAAATAGTAATATTGTCTTTTTTAAAACATATCTATATTTATACATTTATTATTATTTGAAAATAACATATTTATCCAATTTAAATAATTTATAAAAGAAATTATAAATTACTTATCTTATTCAACTTAATTAAATGAATTAATGTTTTAATATATAAATGGTATTTTAAATTTACTTATATAATTCCAAATTATAATTATTAAGCTATATTCAAAAAGAAATAAAATAAACTTTTGTTTATCTTATAAAAATTTAAACTATGTTTAAAATACAATTATACAATTTAAAATAATTTCTTTAAGTATTTTAAACCAATTAGTTATTTATTAAATAAAATAAAAATCTTCAAATTATTAAAATGAATATTAGAATTTAAAAACAAGATTTTATTTGTTTGTTTAACTTTAATTCAAAACTTATCTATTCACAATACACACACACACACACACACACACACACACACACACACACACACACACACACATACATACATTATAAATAGGAAAACATTCTATTAGCTTTTAAAAGATAAAATTCATCAATTACACATTTATTTAATTGGATTATTAAATCAAGTTATTTTTTATTAACAAAATTTTATCAAATCAATTTAATTTTAGATATAGATTATTAAATTGATATTGCTAAAATTTCCGGGATATCACAAGATTAGTCGGTATTACCTATGTAGAATGTATGCATTTAATTATCTTATGTTTGTGTAACCGTTGTGATTACAGGAGCATGATTGTGATAGTCATATTATCATAGGATACTAGTGAGGTGAAAAACCATTCTGCTCAACGGTGTGGTCTCACTAAATATTTATTATCGAGATGGCGTATTATTATTCATACCAGACTTTGTGTTTGACACGAAGTTTTTTCCCTCTTTAACTCTCGGGTACTCATTTGAGTAGATCGGGAGTAAGATTTCTAAGTTTTAGGTCTGGTGAATAAATCATCCAAAGACATGAAAGTGGCAGAGCTAGCTACATAGGGGTCTATTTATGTCCGCTGTGTTATCATTTTGTTTGAATGTATGTAATTGCATAAGCTGTATATTTCTGGTAGTAAAACATGATCAACTAAGGGGGCATCTTCATTTGTAGCTCTTGGAGTACTTTATAATAATTATATTTTATCTGAACCCGAGCACCGTTTTGGGATTATGTAATGAATATAGAAATTGATTAATGAAATCAGTTTTTTGAAAAATTCTCATATTCCCATGCTTTGATATTATTTATACTACTAATTGATCATATTTTATCACCGGAGAATAATACAATTGATGACTGCAGCATCAGTAACGCTTATTTTCGAGCCACAAAATGGGGGATGTTATGAGTCAAAACCAAATGCAAGCGTGAAAAAGAGTCAAAAAAATACAATCATGAAAGCGATTCAAAACCATATACAAGCATGAAAGTAAGTAGAAACCAAAAGACAAGCATGAAAGCGGGTCAACCAAAAGAAAAGCATGAAAGCGAGTCAACCAAAAGTCAAGCATGAAAACGAGTCAACCAAAAGACATGCATGAAAGTGAGTAAAGCATGAAGGTGAGTCAACCAAAAGTCAAGCGTGAAAATGAGTCAACCAAAAGACATGCATGAAAATGAGTCAAGCATGAAGTGAGTCAACCAAAAGATAAGCATAAAAGTGAATTAACCAAAAGACAAGCCAATACCCGCCGATCATGTTGGATGCATGCTATAATAAGACAAGCCGATACTTGCTGTACATGCCTAGATGTGTGATATCACAAATATCATTTCTAATCTAATGTGTTAAATACTTTCAATTAGTAATCAAACTAGTGTAACCCAAATGTCCCATAACCACTAAGTGATACTCGAATATTTACTAAAATATTGTAATTTCCACTCAGCTAAAATATTAAGTGTTAAATACTTTCTATTAGTAATCAAACTAATGTTGCCCCTAATATCCCTTAACCATACGCGATACTCGAATATTTACTAAAAGATCGTAAACTCCATTCTATAAAATATTCCATCATCATAGCTAAATAATTAGCTAACAAAGTGGTACAAAGTGTTTCATACCACTAGCATTACTAAATTGTTTAATTAAAATTCTCATCTAATAGAAGTAATATTTTTATATAGAAATTACTTCTTTTGACATCATTTGAATATTGGTCTAGTGACCATAACATAGCCGTATTTATAAAATATGCTTTTATATACATATAGAAAGCTAATCATATACATATAATTTTATATTCAGCTTTAAAAACACTAATATTATAAACAAAATTTTATAATAATTTTCTTCATCAAAATACGTTTATAAATAAGATTCAACAACATATTTCAAATCCTGAATTTTAAATCAGTATTATATTTTATATAAGCTCTATAAGTGATTTCTAAAGAATATATTTAATATAACTAGTTTAAAGGTAATTTCATTTCATATATATTGTATTTAATATACATATACATACATATTTATATATATACAATATTCTAAATAATTTAGAATAATGGAAATACCTTAAAATATGAAATCATCAAAATTCTAGAAATCAAGGAAGCTGAAGAAGCAAGAAATCAAGAATCCAAGAGTAAACGGAGATAAACAAAATATATAGGTTGCCTCTAAAACATTTCCAAAATTATATTATACCTATAACAATAATGTTAAAAAGTTTTTATGAATAAATATTACTCATCTTTAAAAGCTTTGGATAGAAATTTTGAAATAAGATATAAATTAAGATTATAATATAATTTAATTACATTATCTAAAATTAATTCCAATAAGGATCAAAATAGATATAACCAAATTTAAAAAATCTTTTAAAAACATTTAAACACTAAATCCATGAATACTGTAATTTCTAGAGCCAACATTGCTTTGAAGAATATAATTCCATAATGTGAAATTATTTACTAACCCGAATTGCTTTGCGACAACTCTGATCATACAATCATATACAATTATCGACATACTATAAAATTATAATTTACAAGCGGATGGAGTTCTATTTGTAAATTTATATAATCAATCCAAGCAGGAATCAACACTCCAAATTAACCAACTACCTCCAAAATTATATGCAATAACTAGATTACACTATATGGATTAACAACAAAATACAGAAGTGAATAGCAATTCATTTCAACCAATCCAAACAAAAAAAAGAGGCGAACAACAATTCATTTATGCCAATCCCATAAGGAATAATGGAAACATGCAATTGAAGAGAGATAAGCTTTTTGAGTTTTACAACTCACCTTAACTATTTGTTTGCTCAACTCTTCAGCACTCACCATCATCACCCACCTGAACGTAATCGGCCACTGCTATCCCTCTAGCCTCACTCATGCGTTTCCCCATTGGCTTAAACCAGAAAGTTGCGCTCTTCTCTTCCCATTTCAGGTCATTCCATGCTCCCTAATCGATAGCCTTCGCTTGGAACATGCATCAACCAACAAGAACGCTCGAAGCGCACAACCTCCCAACCTTTAACAACCACTAGTCCTAAAGTAAGCCTCACCCATCGTCGCTTGAAGTCACATCTCGAAACAAGCTATTTATGTTTTTGTTTTTTCCTTGTAGGGTCTAGGGTTTTTCGAAAGTTAGGAGTAAATAAGGTGCAGGTTTAAAATCCACGAGGAAGGTAATAGGTTTAGTTTTCTTGTGGTCTAGCCTTTCCACTTTCTTTTCATTTTAGTCCACTATATGTATATATATTCATTTATTTATTTTTAAATAAATTCCAATTTAATCTAAGTTGATCTACACTTCATTTCACACGATATACTTTGATAATTACTTTGTTTCCGTTAAATTCTATATTGTTCCACTCTATTTAATTATTTAATATATTAATACAAATAAATTTAATTTCCTGCTATTCTAATGATATAAGAATTATTTACATTTTAAAAATACTTTACATCCATTAAAACATTTTTATTTTTATTTCAATATATCATCTGAAAAAGAATTTATTTACTAATTCAATTTTATCATAACAAAATCCCCTATTAAATAGACTTTAATTGAATAATAATTTAATTTCAAAAATAATAATTACCAAAATTGAATTCAAACATTTTTATTTTAATTAGATTCTTATAACATTACGGGTTCGAAAACAAGATTGTTACAAGTAGTGAGGATTGTTTGATTGATGATATGTTTGCTTTAATTGTTTTCTCCTGTACTTTGTCACTCCAAGGATGTCACTTGAGATCGGGACTGGGTATAGGGATATCTGGACACCCATCATTGTAATTAAGTTTGAGTACACTCTTATAATGAGTAGGGTAGCATATTATACTTGTTATGTGCCAACTCTTTGGTTGTAGGGACATGTCATGTATGGTTTGTATACCCTTATTCCTTATTATATCGAGTCGTATAGTATTTTGAGATTCATTTATCACTCATACCAGATCGTGATCTAATTCGATGTTTTATGCTTTGTTTCTTATTATGTCGGGCTCTCTTTAGTGAATAGAATAGATAACATGCCTAGGTGAATATAGTAGGTATATAGAGGACGAGCAAGATTGAGCTATCTCGTATTATATATGGATTACTATGCTTATTCTACTATGCAACACTATGGATCATTGATATTATTTGATTATTTTTACTAAGGGATAGTTATTTGAGTTTGTTCCCGCTTTGTATAAATTCCACTACAATGCTGTATAACTCTATAAATATATGCTTTAATATTTGGTTCACTTAGCTATAAGCATCTCTCCTATTTTATATCTGCAATGGTTGTTATATTTTACTCCGTTAGCTATGAGATATACCACAAGTTCTATGTTGTTTTATTTCTTTTAGCCGTTAACATCATCCTACATTGGCCGAGCACGATAACAACATACTTTATAATTATATTGGGTGCGGGTGGTGTAGTGCGATCGTTACATTTGATATTAGAGCTTAGATTGCCTAATTAACCTAATTTGATAACATGATCAAGTAGATATAGGGATGGATTTATCACTATAACCTAGATCGAGAGTATATACGAGAGAGTGTTCTTATTATATATATAGTAGTATAAAATATATAATATAAGTTGCAGGCACACACAAGTACCATGGGCATGGTTTTCTTTATAAGAGACTAATCGTTCTTATCACAGATCAAGAATAAACTGGCACACAAGAAACACTATGAGGAACTCCACCGCTTGGGTAAAAGAAGGAGCGGGTTCGAGGGTTGTTAACCCTGACTTGCTATGATGTTCAATACTATGATGGCGAACATGATGCAAAATGCCCAATCGACTACTCTACATGTTATTACTGATGGTAGTGCTCAAGTGTAGGCGTTCAGATTTGATTTTGCTAAGCTGAATAAGGATTTTTCAGCTTTGCGATAAACTATTCCAAGGAATAGAATTAGCTATGGAAGTGCATGATTAGTTGGATACATGTGAAAGGATTTTTGATGACCTAGAGCTTGATAACGCTATAAAGAGAACATTGGCTTCCTATCAACTTTAAGGAAGAGCTATGAACTGGAGGAATACAGTTAACATTGCTATACCCAGGGGCTCTTGGACTAGTTTAAAACTGGATTGGAAGAGCAGTTTATCCCAGGTACTTAGAATTGGTGTTGTTTAGAATATTTGTTGATTTGAAACAAGTGAAATGTCTGTCTCTAAGTATGTAGTTGAGTTTAATGCTTTGTTGAACTACAAATGCCCTTCATCGATACTCCGTTAAGGAAGAATGAGCAATTTCTTATGGGTTCAGACGTATATCTAGAGGAAAAGTTGGAGAGTCACATCAATGAGCCATTTAAAAGACTTTTCGAGAAAGATCTTCACTTGAAGAGTTCATGCCCCAAGTCCAAATTAGCTATTGTAGTTAAGGAAGAGCCAAAACCGCACCAAGGAGGTGGAGGAAAGAAGAAAATAAGCAGAAAGAGGAAGTAGTTTCAAGAAAGAATGCTCAGAAGAAAGCTAACCGGGAACCTATCTATTATAGTTGTGGAGACAAGGATCATTTGATTAGGGATTGCAAAGCTGGTGGAAAGAAGAAGTGCTACAATTCCGGCAAGTTTAGATATATGCAGAAGAGTTTCCCAAAACTAGAACAATGAAGTAGGTTGTGAAGGCGTATGCATTGAACATTGTTCTAACTTTATCGAGTGCCCCATCAGCAAAAGAGAAGGGAAAGAGCATTGTTATTAAAGGTACGCTTTCCACTTATAGTGTTCCTATATGCATTTTGTTCGATACTAGGCCATTACATTTTTTCATATCTATTGATCTAGTAGATAGATTGAGATTGAAACCCATAATAGTTGACCGACCTTTGATTATAACAAACCCTGTTGGAGGCTCCACTAGCCTTTACATGGTTTGACATGGTTTGGTCATATCTAGTTATGGATACTCTTTTGTTTATGATTTCTTTGTTTAAATTTAGGTTCGGAACTATCTTGGGGATGGACTGGTTGAGGAGTATATGAGAGTGGTGGACCGAGGGAAAGTTGTTTGTGACGATGGGGCTATGGAATGACGGACGATAGTGATTGGCAGTCTGCCAGAGGATAAGGTTATGGTTAGCTTTCTATATTTGCTTGAGGTTCCATATGATGAGTTGTCATCTGTGCCTATCGTGAGAAAGTACTTGAATGTGTTTGAGGGGGTAACTGGATTATCGCTACACTAAGAAATTGAGTACCTTATAGACTTATTAAAGGATGCTAGATAGATTATCATGCCTTTGAGATGTGTGGAACTCAAAGAGTAGAAGAAGATGGAGGTTCAAATTAATGACCTGTTTGAATAGAGGGTTCGTTCGTAGGAGTATATCTGAATGAGGTACACTTGTAGTATTTTCCACCAAGGCAGATGGCTTTCTAAGTTTATGTATAGAATACCATGAGTTGAATACGCTGATGAGGAAGAACAAGTATCCACTCCCACGTATTGATGGCTTGTTCGATCAACTCTATGGTATGAAGGTGTTCTCTCAATAGGATCTAGAGATGTGGTTTCCATCAGTTAAGATTAACAATAAAGAGTTTGTCGATCACTACGTTTCGTATGCTACTGGTTTCTTCGAGTAGTTGGTTATGCTATTCGAGCTAACCAATACTTTGACATACTTCGTTGATCTCATGAATTGTGTCTTCAGGGATTAGTTGAACAAGTTTGTGCTCATGTTCGAGAATGATATTTTGGTCTACTATAGGATAGAGGAGAAAAACAAGATGCACTTGAGGATTGTGCTTGAAATATTTAAGTGGCACAAGTTGAAAATGAAGTTTTCAAAATGTCATTTCTAGAGGAGTGAGGTGAGATTCTTGGTTCATGTAGCCTCTAGACAAGGAATCGCGGTAGATCCTACTAAAGTGGTAGTGGTTCTGGATTGGAACCAACCCAAGAATGCTATAGATATGAGGATTTTTCTAGAATTGGTTGGATATTATAGACATTTTATCAAGGACTTCTTGAAGGTAGTAGTGCCACTAACAAATTTAACAAAGAAGAATCAGGATTTTGTTTGAGATGCAAAGTGTGAGCATACATTTGTGAGTCTAAAAGATATGTTAAGGAGTGCACCAGTACTGACTAACCAGTATTGACTAACTCGAACGGGAATGAGGAGCTGATATAAATAGGCTTCTGTGGTACTGGACTTGGTGCAGTGTTGATGCAGAGGGAAAAGGTTGTCGCCTACGCTAGTCGACAGCTAAAACTGCATGACAAGAAATATCCAACTCAAGATTGGAGTTGGCGGTGATATTTTTTACTTTGAAGATTTGCAAGCATTACCTATTGGGGAGAGGTCGAGCTGGTCACGGACCACAAATTCTTGAAGTGCCTTTTCTCCTAGAAGGATCTCAACCTTTGCCATCAACGATTTTTAGAATTCTTGGCCTCTTATGTCTTTAGCATTTTATATATGCCCGATAAGGGAAATGCAGTCTTCGATGCATTGAGTGGGAGATATGCCAGTTTGGGAGCAATTTTCCAAGAGTGGAAGCAATTGGAATATATTATTGGCTATGACTTCACACCTCGTCGTGAGTTAAAGCTAGAGATGTTGGCGAGATTGACAATCAAACCTACTTTGATTGAACATATTGGAAGTAGTGGGAGGAGAGATGATGGACCAGTAGAGGTCATAATCAATATAGAAGAAGGTGAAGAGCATGATGACATGAAGCAGTATAGACTCGACTGTGGTGATTGGCTCCATAAGGATGGGATAATGTGTTCCCGATGTCGATGGATTGCGAGATGAGAAACTATGAGAGTGCCACCATTCAAGGTTGACAATACATCCTGGCAGTACTAAGATGTATCTTGATACGAAGTAGACCTATTATTAGGAAGGGATGAAGAAGGATGTCAATAAATTCATTTTGAAGTATATAAACTGGCTGTTGGTGAAGGTAGAACATAAAAAGCCAAGTAGATTGCCACAACCACTTGAATTTACAAAGTGGAAACATAAGCCTGTGCCAGTGGACTTTGTAGATGGATTGCCAAGGACCAAAGCAGGGTATGACATCATTTGGATCATAGTTGATAGGTTGACAAAGAGTTCTCGATTCATACCATTAAGTATAGTAAAACGACATCCAAACTGGCCAAGTTGCATGTGGAGTGGGCTGTATGATTCCATGGTATACTAATGAGAATTATGAGTGGCCAAGGCCCTTTCTTCACGAGTTAATTTTGGAAGATTTTACAAGAGTGTTGGAGACGAATTGTCACTCAATATAGTTTATCGCTGCAAACTAATAGGTAGATCAAGAGGGTGAACTGTATATTGAAGGATATCCTACAAGCCTGCATACTCGACTTGAAGGCTTATTGGATAATCACTTGCATTTGTCGGGATGTTTGCTTACAAGAAACTGATAGGTATGGAACCATACGAAGCACTGTATGGTTAATCGTGTAACACTCCTTGATGTTGGTGCGAAGTGTGCAAGAAACTGATACTTGGTCTGGATATGGTTAGAGAAACCTCAGAGAAGATTGAGATCATTCGGCAGTGGATGAAAGCTACTCAGGATAGAAGAAGAGCTACGCTGATACGAGATATAGAGATTTGGAGTTCTCTGTCGGCAATATGGTGTTCATGAAGATTTCTATGTTGAAGAATGTTATTCGATTTGGTGGCAAAGGGAAGTTGGCACTGAGATTTTTAGGTCCTTTTCTGGTAGTAGAGTAGAATGGGAACCTAACATATATGGTCGAGTTACCTCAAAAGATAGGGAAATGCAAAATGTCTTCCACGTTTCTCAGTTGTGGAAGTTTGTGCATGACTTATGCAAGAAGATTACATTAGATCAACATGATGATATCGAGATTGTTAACACCAAAAATTGATCAGCACCCAAAATTATGTTGTATGGAACTCTTCTGACTTAGATCTAGCGGATAATAAAGAAGTGGCAGAATAAAACCAAGAGACTATATTTTTATAGTGTTCAGGAATTTCAAGCCAACATTCTCCATATAGTTTCATTAATTAGGGATCTGAGATAGTTTGTATGAGATTACAAGGAGTTAGAGAGAGTGTAGTCATTATTATAGAGGTTTGACAAGTTCTAAGTCCTAAAGCTACCAAGAGTAGCTGCCTTGGTGACTATTGTGAGGGAGGAAGAAGGTGAAGAGCAATATAGTCCCAGATCCAGAGTAAAGAAGAAAGAGCGGGGAGCAGATCCAATTTTGGTTGCACTATGGTTTTTATTTACAGGGGAAACAGACGTATTGGTCAGAAATCCACTTGCTATAGAGTCCAAACATCGGCCCAAGGTCACACTATAAATTAGGGGGTCCACCGATTTGCCAAAATAAGTCGGTACCAAGTTAACTAACTTGATACTAGGTTTTTTCCTTAGTAGGAAATGACTTGTACTCACTTGCATTGCTTTTCTTACTTCATATTGATATGTCCTAGGTTATTTCTATTGATCATAATTTGATTTCGGTGATTATTCCTTTATCACTTAGTTTATTTTGCTATTTTAGCTTCCATCTCTTCAACTCTTTGAATTTGTCATCCAAAATTCTTGAAAAACACTTTTCCACATTTAAAAGATGTAGATAATAACTTGTATGAAGTTGAAAGGAGTATTAGGGGCTGAAAGTAAATCGGCACCGACCTATCTTACTCAATATCGACCAATTTTCTTTGCTTAATTTTGGGTGAAACTTCTCCAAGCTATTTGTATCCTTCATCTAAGTGTGCCTCCAAGATTTCAAGTCGTTTCATCTTTGTCTTGTCATTTTAACTTCCATAAAGTTTTGCTTGGTTAAAAGACTGGTTAACACTTGCCTCGGTAAATTTCAATTGATCATTCATTCGATCACTGTCTTAAGATGCTACTTTCACATAGTTGATTTTCCAATAACTGTTCCCTTTAGCCATAGATGAAATTCCATTTGTTTGTCATTAGTAATAAAATCTGCACTTTTGAGACTATGTCGAGCTTTTGGTTGAGATAGAAATCCTTTGCAATAACTTTGGGATGAAATTAAGGGAGGAAAATAAGTCAGTACAGAGTTGTTTTAACTCGGTGCCGAGTTATTTTGCAGAATCGCTTTATAAGTTCCATACTTAGAAAAAATTTAAGTTCTAATTTTCATTCCTTTATCTCCTTGCTATCGATTTGTTTGGTTCCTCCACCTGAGTGTTCTTGCTACCAGCCCGTGTCTAACTCATGTCGTTGACCGATCTTTAATGTCGTTGGTGCCACCTTCGACCTGCCACCACTGTTGCCATCCTATCGCTACCGCCCAGCAATGCCATCACTGCCTGATTTGGTAGTTGAAAAGCTTGGGCTTAACCAATTTGAAACCCTAAGGCCGATCCAATTTGGACTTGAAATTTTTAAGGTTGGCGATGTATGATCTTGCGTAATTGATGATGGTGATGTTGGTTTGGACTTAGTTGATGGAAATCCGAATAGAGATGGTTGATATTTGGATAGGATTTGGTCGGTGGTGAATCTAGGTTTTTCGTCGGTCGAATGCAAGTTACTCTAGAGATAAGTCCAATTCTCTGGCTTCAATTGTATTTCTTTGAGAATTTAGCTAAGTCATGATCATCGAATAGATTCTGATATAGCGATTTGCTTTAAAATCGAATATATTGGATGATCCCATTGCACTGATTTTCTATTTCCATACTACTAGTGATCCTGAAAAGAAAAGCTTCCCTCATCGCTTCGGGTAGTGGATAGACTATCGATTTCTCATCGATAACAGGTAAGTCCCAAAAAAGATAATCTTATAGTATGAAACTACTTGTTTTTCTAGTACGAGCAGGCTATCTACACTGGATAATCCATTAATGGTGTTCGGGACATTGGACTCCCTTTGTTTAGATAACTCACTGCACTTACCCCTGTCAACATTCATAATCGACTGGTCAACACACATCGATTTCCTTTAGATTCTAGGCTTTGGCCATACAGGTGTACTATTCATAGTAAAACATACCTGACCATGTTGAACTACAAGTTTTATTATCTAAAATGACTTTTCTATGCCTCTACCTCAAGCATGGCAAAGGATCGTCTACTCTATCTAAAGCAACATCTTTCACAACCTCGATCTCGCCATCCATTCCTACAGGGACGAGCCAATCTATGACTCCTAAATCCAAAAGCCTACTATTTCCTATTGTACTTGCCGTGGGACAATTACCTCTAGGATTGAGGATCTTGAATGACCCACTAGAGTAGGTATCTTCAAGCTTATCCACCAAGTCTCTTAGAAATATATGTCTAAAACACGACATCTCGTAGGACGATGTCCGTTTGTCGATGGTAGGTGATTTTGTGCACCGTCCCCCACCAGATTTCATAGCATGCAAGCGCTTTATGTGCTTGGGTGGTGTCTACCCGCCATTCAATCCTTTTCTAGTGAAGGTGCTATAAGAGTACAGACTAGCTCTGTTCCAAGTTCACCAAATAGCTATGCTCTGTTGAGTTTATTGTACATCCTCTTCATGAGTAGAATTAGCAAGCCTTGGAGATTCGACAAGCTTACCTATCTTTTGAAGTTTAAGAGAAGGCAAGACTGCCCATCCTATGTAATAATATAATCCCGGAAGAGTTGTAAAATAATCGAGAAGTTGCACGACAAGCATTCTGCTTTCATAAACGAATATTTCTTTTTGCAATGCCCGGAAGGATCCAACCTTCTTTGGGTATCTAGTTGTAAGCTTGATGTGCACGTAAGTGCATATGTTTACCACTATATTTAATCTATTTAAATTAAATAAATGATCATATTGGGTATTTTAACCTGTTTAAACCAAAATTCAAATTATTTTCAAAGTGTCACATATTAATCTTCATACAGGGGTGAAATGGTCATTTTTGTGCATTTATTAAATTGTGAAAATTTACTTGGAATTTTCTATGTTGTTTTGTAGGAAATTTCGTGAATTTTACAAGTGGTTTATGATGAAATATGTATGCACAAAGAAAATACAAAAGAATGAAGATGGAAATAATTCAAAGCGAAGAACATAGAGGACCCCACCCACTTACCTTGATTTTCAATTAGAGGCTAATGCACATGCTTGTGGAGTTTATGGCTTCATGTACACTTAAATGATGAATAGTAGAAGCTAATAATTACTTGTCCTCCACACTTTATCAAAGGTACTTTGGGCATTCCCCAAAAATATGAATTAGGGTTTAACACATGTATATATACCCCTTATATTTCATGTAACCCTCCTCTTCCTTAGTCTCTCTTTAGTTTAGTTTAGGCTCAAAATAAACGGCAAGTTCTCTTTTTTTTATTCCATGGCTACTTAGCCATTTTTATTTTCATGTAACTTTCATTTTTTCTATGCAATGTTAATTAGTGCTCTTTTTTTTACATGCTTATTTTGTTTATTTACTTTCATGTCGGTAGTGTAGATTTATTTTTCATGTTAGTGGAATAATTTTTTCTTTACTTTTCTCTCTTTTTCCTTTTCTTTTTCTTTCATGTTGCAAGCTATTTTTGTTGTTTTGACAACAAATATGAGAGGCTAATCCCCTTAATTTAGAGGTAGTGAAGCCTCTAATCATGTAGCTTCAACATTTTAACAATTATAGCTCTCTTTTTGTACTTAATGACAATGTTTGAAGTAATTTAATTTATTGTTTTTGTTTTGAATTTGACAGCCATATTGTTGACACCAAATAGGCTATGCTTAAAAAATCACTAACATAAATGTCTCTTCATCAAAATATGCTTATTACATAAGAAAGTGATTTGAAATTCAAATTTAATGGTCTATATTTCTAATTAATAGTTAATAGGCCATACTTAAAATAGATTTCATTTTCAACTTTGTTGTCATTTTCATGAGAGTTGGTAAGTGGTTTAAAGGTTGTGTTATAGTTTGATGGCTTATGTTGAGCTAATTAATAACATAAATGAGCCATACTTATGATAAACACATCATTTAATTTCACTTATGACCAAAAAAGAGAGATCATAATTTCATAATTTGTTGAACTATATGATCTAGAGAGTGGAATTATCTCTAAATTGTCATTTAACTCTCATATTTTTATTACTTTCTTTTTGTCATTTTTTTACAATTTTAGCTTCACACTTTTCAACTTTGGTTAACTTGATTGAATAGAAAATTTTGAAGTTAACAATTCCCTACGGATCGACCCGTACTCGCCACGTACTTCAATAGTACGCCGTGCGTTTGCGATATAAATTTAATTCAAAATTTATCGGCGGTTTTCTAACTCGATAGAAAATCCGTCGTTAAACAAGTTTTTGACGCCGTTGCCGGTTTGTTTTGACTTTGATTTTCTATTCTTCGAATTATTTTCGTTTGATTCATTGTGTTTGTTTTGTGTGTTGAGTGCATTATTAAAAAAAAATATTTGTGTGTTTGTGTGATTTTTATTTTTGTTTGTGTGATTTTTATTTTTGTTTGTGTGCTTGTTGTTGTTTACTTTCATTTGCATTTGCATTTCATTTAAGAAAAAAAGAGCATACACAATTTCAAAAAGAAAAAAAAATCATTTGGATTTTCCATTTCCTTTACAAGTTTTTATTTTAAAATTTTCATTAAAAAAAGAATTAAATTGTGCATTGCACTACATTCATTTCTGTCTAATCTGTTCACTTTCTAATTTGTTCACTGTGCCTGTTCACAAAGCCTTCATACCTCCTCTGATCAAGCTTCTGCCATCATCAAATAAGTCCTCTAACAACCATCAAACTACATACTGCCATCATCCACTTTCATTTCACCTTCCTGCCTGAACCACCAGACATCACTTCCCTACCTCTGCTCGGACGATCATCACACCTACATTTCATTCTAACTGCCTGCATTACTCTTCTACTTGCCTTAACCGCTGACTTCAACCTGCAAATACACACTGTCTCATCTCACCACAAACCATCAGTCACTACAAGCTGTAACTCACCATTCACTATTGCTTACTGCTTCATAGTACACTTCTGTACTTCATCCACTGTTGCATTGCTGCACACACACAGTGTATACAATCATTTCTGTCAAACCTCATCATCAGTTCCACTAACTTCCTCCATAACCACTCACCAATACCTCAAAGCAACCACCATCCAAACCATCTACCAGCAAGTGCATACATTACCCAGCACTGACAAATTCCCTATACAACTTCCATTCACATCAAACTCCATTCACAGTGCATACATCAACTGCTTCTCCTTTACAACCCATCCGAACAACAATCATTCGCTCCTCCTCATACCATCCACCACCAGCAAAACTATGCACTGTAAACCATCTCACTATCCCTACCTGACCCGCGACTTTATGCAACCCCACCGCCTTCAGACCAAAAACCTCCATCACAAATCACGAACTCAACCTAACCCCGCCTTCGAACAACTCCGTCCAACTCGAAACTGCTACGAACCCCCATCGCACGAAATCCCCAAACTTCATACTTCGATAGCACCGCAACCAGAAATGCAGTTGATCAACAAAACTACCGCCACCCATAAAACGCGACCACCTCTACAGCGACTTCGACGACGACAACTGCACCGTCTACTTCGAATACCCAAGCACCACCAACCGACTTCAACAATCACCACTCATCCTCACTCAATCGCCTGCTCGAATTGCCAAACCGATCAACTCACTAACCCGTACGAGAATCGCGAACCCCACGATAGACTCACCCCAAAATCACCGCGATCACCATTTCACTCTCGAACCTCTTCACTCTCGAATGAAACCGCAACCAATTTCATAGACGTGGGTGAATTTGATTCCAAATTGAGAGTTTGCGAAGTGAGAATTGAGAACTAAAAAGTTGATTTTGCTTGATATTGTGAGTTCAAACTTGTAATCACTTGCTGTTTAAAGTGATTTGGCTTGACATCGTGAGTTGATAAGCTGCTAGGTGGTGGGACTCATTTTCTAAAGTGGGCCGGGCAGCACAATTTTTTTTAATTCCTTTTCTGCTTTGTTGTAAATTGTGTCAAACAAAAAAAAAACGCAGAAAAAAAAGAGTTGCTTCCTTCAGATTGTTTTTTTGTTGTTGTTTTGTTTTGTTTTATCCTTACAATTATTTTATTTTGGTTTACTTTGGTTTTAATTTGTTTCGTTTCAATTTGTTTTAAGTTCCATCCATATTTAAAAAAAATGTATATATCTTGTTTTTGTTTCAGGTTGCCAAAGCAAAATTTCAAAAGAAAGAACTGCTGCCAAAAATAATTGTTTCGCTTTGCTTGCCAAAATAAAATAAACTGCTTGCTTTCTATATCTATTGTTTTTATTTGTCTTGCATAGTTGGTTGTATGCATTTGCATTTATATAAAAAAAATTCACAAACAAAAATAAAAATCCATACTTGAATTATTAATACACGTTTAATTTCATCCTAGATTTTGATTAGTGATAACGGTTAGAAATCAATAACACTTATTTGTATATTGACAATTTGTCTTCTTTGAACAATTAATTTCTTGGTGTCTAGGCTACGGTAGAGTAATAACCATTTATAAATATTACCGTGATTCTTAAACATTATAGTGGTTGTTCCTCTGAAGGTACTTAAACCTTCGGCTGCATTGCTACGGTGATTCGTGGTGCACCGATAAATTATGTTCATTACTCGGTTGAGAACTATCTTGTTTATCTAAGACAATGTGGGATTATACAATTTTGTGTTAACTTAGGATAAATCATTTGTAATTAACCACTGCATTCATATAGTTGCATTATTTCATGCATATTTTAAAAAAAAAAATCCAAAACCAAAAAAATTATAAATATTCATTTTCCTTTGAAATATTTAGATCTTTTTTCTTTGAAATTTAGAAAATCCAAAAAAAAAAATTTGAAAAACCAAAATCCAAAAAAATAATATAAAATCTTTTCAAAAAACAAAAATAATTGAAAAATCAAAAAAAAAAGAAAAAATCAATTTTCCATTTTGAAAAATAAATTCTATCTGTAAATATTTTTCCTTTACAAATAAACTTAAAAAAACAAAAACATTCTTCAAAATGTTCGAGTTTCCCCACTTATGTGAATTTTACAATAATTATGAAAGTCAATATAATCCATATGATTTCACTACAAATTCATATGGATATTTTAAGGACAACTATTCTTTAAACAATTCGAATTTTGAACAACAAAGTTTTCAAAACGATGACCAACCCTCGAATCTCAAAAATAGCATTTCATCTCTACTTGAAATCTCTACACAACAAAATCAAATGATAAATGATTTGTCTAATTCATATTTGTGTAATAACTCGAGTGAAGGATTCCAAATTTCAATTCAAAATTCAAATGATTTCGATAATAACCCATGGCAATTCAATTTTGAACTCCAAAATGAATTTCAGAATCAAAACGAAAATGTGATCCACTTTTCAAATAATTTTGGCAATGGGAATAATCTTAACCACGTTACGAGTGAAAATTTTTATTCTCAACAAATCCAAATCGAAAATTCTCATGTTAATAATTATAAGTTGGATTTTGCTGAATAAATGAACGAAATTTACGATGATCACACAAATTTGTTGTTTGAAATATATATGAAACAACGTGAAAAAAAACAAATCCCAACGTGTGGTGAGTCGAGTGATAATCCATCTATTACCCAAATCGATGATTTTCAAATAACAACTTTTGAAATTGAAAATAACAATCTTAATGAAGTTGTTGAAAACATGGTAATTGGGTTGAATTTCAATTCTTTTAAGCGTGTGGAACCAAATTTAAAATTCGATATTCCTTTTATCGATTTCGAAAATTTGAATACAACAACTTTGGATTTTGAACTAGAGACGTGTAACAAAGTTGTTGATAATCCAATTAAGGAAGACGAATTTAATGAACATGAATTTTATGGAATTCTCGAAGACGAGTTGTTAAATTCCGAAGGGGTAGATTTAAATCACCATTTTGATTTTGAAATCAATAATTTTGAAGAAATTTTTAATGAAAAATTTGAATTTCAATTTGGTATAAATAAACTTGAATTTCTACCAATTATTTTATCGACCCCAAAAATCATCGAAAACAAAACAACTCGTACAATTTTCAATAAAACAACGTTCGTTTTTCCAGATCAACGTTCAACTTTGAAATCTTTTATGGTTTGGTTTTCTATGCTTGAGCTGTGTCTCGCATACTTGGTGAGATAAATGAATCGGTTTATGGAAGACTGGTTCATTTACTCTTTAACTGCATACTTTTTGATGTCATGTAAATTATCATCTTTTCATTTTTATTTAAATAAAGGTTATGTTTTTATTTTTCTCCTTCCCCTTGGGTTGACTGTGGAGACAAAGTCAAAATCAAGTGTGGGGAGGAGACTCATCTTCATTTTCGATTTTTCATGATTTATTTTTACTTCTTCTTTGCAAAAAAAATCTCTCTGAAAAACAATTTTGTTTAAGAATTTTTGATTTATTTTTAAAGAAACACTATAGGATAAATATATGGTTTTGGCTTATTAAATTGAAATTTTTAAAAGTTCATTTGTCTTAACGAAAATAGAAATAAAGTTTGATTACAGATAAAAATGGTTTAGCTAGTATATAGGAAGATTCATACGTGTTAATTATGAAATACATCCTAATTGAAAATCTTTGTTTTAAAAAGTGGTTGATTTAAAGTGAAGGATATAACATTTTTTTTGTCTTCTAAGTTAAGTGGTGCTAAGATTATTTTACAAAACTCTCTCTTTCAAAAAAAATATAAAAAAACAAAACATTTATATATATGTAAATATTTTCTATTAACACCTACGACTGATAGGTGTACACACTTGTGTGTATGCTCGCCATGCTCTGTGCCCTTCACACGTAAGCCCGAAAGGCAGTGCACGATCGGTATATATGGCCTCAGTTTATCTGAGCTAGGTGTATATATAAAAATTCTTTTTAATAACGCCTACAGTCAATAGGTGTTCACACTCGTGTGTTCACTCGTCACGCTCTGTATTCCCCTCACATAAGTCCGCAAGGCAGTGCATGGGTAATATATCTGACATCAATTTATCTGAGTTACGCATATGTAAATATTGTAAATATCAATAAAATTTTCAAAAAATAATAATAGAGAGTAAGCAAATGAAATCCAATCACTATTTTAACTTATTTGATTTGACTTGTTATTGAAAAGAAATGAATATACCACCTTGATAAACTTTGATAATCAACAAAAAATCCACTTCATAGTTATACTTCGTTATCAACCGAAACAACGAGTTAAACTATAGTCTATTTGTTATGATAACTTTGTTTTTGTTGGAAACTTTGACGAGTAAATGACTAAAATTTTTAAGATAATGACCAAAACCTATATTTAACTTATTTGTGTTGATTTAAAAATAAATCCTTCATTTATAAATATTCCAAACCTTGCATTCATCTCTCTGTAAATAAATCTTGCATTTTGTAAATATTTTCATCCTGCTTTTGGACTTTGTGGGTAGTATCCGTTGAGAACCCTCACGAGACAACACTCGTCCTACTGGGGACACCCAGAGGTTTAACAGTTTGTTTCATACGCTCAATGCAATCGTGCTCCCTACGAAAACAGATTTAACTTAGTTTTTCTTTATTCAATGACGAATAAAAAGATAAGTATGGGGGTATTTGATGTGCTATATTTAATCTATTTAAATTAAGTAGATGATCATATTGGGTATTTTAACTTGTTTAAACCAAAATTCGAATTATTTTCAAAGTGTCACATATTCATCTTCATACAGGGGTAAAATGGTCATTTTGTGCATTTATTAAATTGTGAAAATTTACTTGGATTTTCCGTGTTGTTTTGTAGGAAATTTGGTGAATTTTACAAGTGGTTTTATGATGAAATATGCATGCACAAAGAAGATACAAAAGAATGAAGATGGAAATAATTCAAAGTGAAGAACATGGAGGACCCCACCCACTTACCTTGATTTTCAATTAGAGGCTAATGCACATGCTTATGGAGTTTATGGCTTCATGTACACTTAAATGGCGATTAGCAGAAGCTAATGATTACTTGGCCTCTACACTTTATCAAGGGTATTTTGGGCATTTTCCAAAAATATGAATTAGGATTTAACACATGTATATATGCCCCTTATATTTCATGTAACCCTCCTCTTTCTTAGTCTCTCTTTAGTTTAGTTTAGGCTAAAAATAAAAGACATGTTCTCTTTCTCTTTACCATGGCTACTTAGCCATTTTTATTTTCATGCAACTTTCATTTTTTCTATGTAATGTTAATTAGTGCTCTCTTTCTTTTACATGCTTATTTTGTTTATTTACTTTCATGTTAGTAGTGTAGATTTATTTTTCATGCAAGTGGAATAGTTTTCTCTTCTTTACTTTGCTCTCTTTTTTCATTTCTTTTTCTTTCATGTTGCAAATATTTGTTGTTTTGATAACAAATATGAGAGGCTAATCCCTTCAATTTAGGGGTAATGAAGCCTCTAATCATGTAGTTTCAACATTTTGATAATTATAGCTCTCTTTTTGTGCTTAATGATGATGCTTGAAGTAGTTTAATTTGTTGTTTTTGTTTTGAATTTGATAGCCTATATTGTTGACACCAAATAGGCTATGCTTAAACGATCACTAACACAAATGCCTCTTCATCAAAATATGGTTATGGCATAAGAAAGTGATTTGAAATTCAAATTTGATGGTCTATATTTCTAATTAATAGTTAATAGTTAATAGACCATACTTAAAATAGATTTCATTTTCAACTTTGTTGTCAATTTCATGAGAGTTAGTAAGTGGTTTAAAGGTTGTGTTATAGTTTGATGGCTTATGTTGAGCTAATTAATAGCACAAATGTGCCATACTTATGATAAACATATCATTTAGATTTACTTATGACCAGAAAAGAAAGATCATAATTCCATAATTTGTTGAACTATATGATCTAGAGAGTGGAATTATCTCTAAATTGTCATTTAACTCTCATATTTTTATCGCTTTCTTTTTGTCATTTTTCTACAATTTTAGCTTCACACTTTCCAACTTTGGTTAATTTGATTGAATAGAAAATTTTAAAATCAACAATTCCCAGTGGATCAACCTGTACTCGCCACGTACTTCAATAGTACGTCGTGCGCTTGTAGTATAAATTTAATTCAAAATGTCGGCGGTTTTCTAACTCGATAGAAAATCCATCGTTAAATAAAGCTTCCTTTCCCTTGTCTTTCTTATGCCAGAATTCCTAAGCTTCCAACTGACGGTACATTTCCTTATATGCATCCCGGTTCGAGAGGACGGTGAGGAGAACAAGAGAACATATGAAGCTCTAAATGCGATTAGAGCCCGTCATCATGCTGTTGAAATCTTCTAGACAAATGAGAACCTAAGGGAGTGCAGATTTCTTTATCCTATAAGATCTACCATTGCTGAGTCTCCAGCACCAAGCGACTCCAGAGTTTGCACTCATTCCGTTGATTCCACTCGAATCATCAAAGAGTATGTCAAAGGGAAGCATAAGGTTTGTCAAGTGAAGAGCACACAAAGGGGGCTGCTGAAGTAGAATGTAATGAACCTTAAAGAGGTGAAGCCCCCATGGATGAGGATGAAGATATTAGAATGCCCTTTATTCTAGAGGAGGATAAGGGATTCATGAGGAGAAATGGGAAAAAGTTGGTCATCTATGAAGTAGGTGACAGCTCCAACGAGAACGATAGTGACTACCACGCTATTAAGGAGGGGGACGAATCATTTGGTGAATCGCTCGGCATAAATCCTACTCTCCCCACCACACCTCCTTTGGCATAATTACTGAAATCTCTGAAGTAACTAATGCTCAAGTGTGGTTACTTCTGAGGAGAACGATGCCCGATCTCGCCCTTTTATCGATGTTTTTGTCAACTTCCATGGCCTTAGCGAGATCAATTTTAAAGTTAGCGATATTTTGGGTAAAGTGGGTTTTGACTTCAACTTTTCTCATGGAACAACTATTAACGAAGGTGGAGAAACGCCATCCTTGTGCCCATGTGAACACAGTTTGTAGAGAACATAGGGGTCATTGGTAGCATACGCACTTCATTAGGATCATGGACACACATCCCTGCATACACTTAACTTCTATGATCCCAATATTTACACGATCTTTCTTCTTTTTTCAAGTTCAATGAGACTTTGTTTCTTCAACAAGCTATCCCGTCAGCCTAATAGATCAAGAGCCCATAATACAGTTTCCTAACCGCATAACTACGATGAAACTGAGGAAGAAAAGAGAAGGTGAAAAGATCGCGAGTCAAATGTGGCTTGCAAGTCAAAGAGGATAGAGATAGAGAGAGAAAGAAAATGAGAAGTGAAATAGAGTCTGAAATTGTGATATCCCGGAAATTTTGGCAATATCAATTTAATAATCTGTATTTAAAATTAAATGGATTTGATAAATTCTGTTAATAAAAATTAACTTGATTTAATAATCCAATTAAATAAATGTTTAATTGGTGAATTTTATCTCTTAAAAAAACTAATAAAATATTTTTCTATTTATAATATATATATATATATTGTGAATATATTAGTTTTGAATTTAACAAATAAAATCTTGTTTTTAAATTCAAATATTCATTTTGATAATTTGAAAATTATTATTTTATTTAATATATTACCATTCAAAACTATTTCATAAGTAACTATATGGTTTTAAGATACTTAAGGAAAATGTTTTAATTTGTTTAAATATATTTTAAAGCATAGTTTAAATTTTAAATAAGATAAACAAAAGTTTATTTTATTTCCCTTTTGAATATAGGTTAATAAATATAATTTGAAATTGTATATGAAAATTTAGAAATACCATTTATATATTAAAACATTAATGCATTCAAATAAGTTAGATTAGTAATAAGTAATTCATAATTTCTTTTATAAATTATTTAAATTAATAAATATGTTATTTTCAAATAATAATAAATGTTTAAATATAGATAAATTTTAAAGGACATTATTATTATTATTTTAAATTAAATATGGTAATATAAATTAGTTTTAAATTGGATTTTAAATGTATGAATAGCATTTGAATTTGAATTAATTTTGAATTCAAAAGAATAAACATATTTAAATTATGTGAGTAAGCTTCCATTTTTATATAATTGGTTTCATTTCATTTTCTTTAAAAAGAAATGCATATACATTTACTTATAAAAATAATTTATATATATACGTATTTAATAAATAAGAAAAGGGTTTCATTTACTTTTAAATTAAATAAAAACAAATAAAATTATTCTTAAGACACATGTTAATATATTAAGTGGTATAATGACATGTGTTATGTGACGACCCTGAATTTTCGAGCCTTTAAAATCAGAAAATTTAATTGATTTTAAATATTCAATAGAGTAATTTTAACTTGAATTACAAATATCACAATTTATGTGATAATTGAATTATTGAATTAAATCATTTGAAATCGAGTAAAATTTTGAATCTGGAGTTTTAAGCCAGTTGAAGATAAATTGAAGGCTATGAAATTTATATTAATAATACTAAAGACAATAGAAGTGTTATAGTGGAAATTAATAGTGATCTGTTCAGTTCTGAAATTTTATCGTTTTAAATTGAATTTAAAAATAGCCTTCCGAAGCACAGTCTCAGAATTCGACGAAAACAGTTCCATTGGGTCCGTAATATTGAATTATTATCGAGTTTCAAATTTCATAGTGTTTGGAGTTGTTGTGTGAGCATACAACATATAAGCGCGCTTAAATCTATATCGAAGGTTCGGGTCGATTTAAATTAAATTTTGAATCAAATTAAGACAATTTTTTTTTAAACAGTCAAATCCTTTCACGTCAAATACTTTCCCATTTCTTTTCAAGGCACTATAGTACGTTTATTCCAGCACACTTCCTTTGGCTTCCCACACACGATTCTTATCCTTCTTCTGCAAGCCAAAAATCGAGCCTTCAAGTCATTTCGCGCACGCTTATTCTCTTGAATTCGGACGCAAATCAGAAAAAAAGGGCGAAGTTCAGAAGAATGACCGAAGTCTTCATGTTCAAGTCGCGTCTCCCTCCTTCTCAAATCAAACCCGCATCGTCCAATTTATTTTTCCAATTCGAAATCAAAGCTTGCCCTCTTCAATACGACTCAGAAAAAAATCAAATTCGAGAATGGAAGGCTTTCGCGTGTCTTCAATGAGCGAGCGACGTCACGATTTTGGAAGCGTGTTTGGGGCAAGGCAATTCGATTGAGGTCGTGTTCGAAGTCAAAATCAATTTCGCTCTAAATTTCGCATTGATATGTGAACTATTGAGTGCGGCTTCGAGTGAGATTGAGCAACAGGTGGTGTCGAACTGCAGTTGAGATTAGGGCATGGAAGTTCGTTTCCGATGTTGATTGATAGGTGTTTTCATGGGCATTTTGAGTTCGTCGTGGTTAGGCGAACTGAGGGAGAAGGGTTAGGCTAGGGTTTCGATCACTTGTGGTCGATGAACTCGTGAGGAGTGATGTGAATCGATGGATGTGAGGACTGCTGATGTTTTGGCGTTCAATGATGGCTCATCTGGGGTAGCGCGACAATGGCAGTCGCAATAACGGCAGGCAACGATGTCGCATGGAGGTTGCGATAGCTAGGTTTGGGAAGAAATGATTGCGATCTCTGCCTGAGCACCATGGAGGTATGTCAGTCCTGTTTAATTTATTTTAATTCAATTAAAATACATATTGATTAAAAAAATTTTTTACAGACATGGTTTTATAGTATATAAGGATTTTAAATGCTGAGGAATTTTGTAAAAGCTAGATTGTCGAATCTATAAATTTTATTAAAAATAGTGTATTTTGGAGGAATAAATTTATTTAATTGTTTGGTTGTTAGAATAATCTATAAAAAGGAAAATTATTTGTTTCAATTAAAATCATTAGCTTAAAACCAAATTCTTAGTTTATTAAATTAGTAGATGGAAATTTAATTGTTTAATTGATTCGAACATTAATAAAAATTATTTAATGTAGTAAATTATTAGTCTGAAGTTAAATCGTTGGTTAATTAAATTAAAAAAAAGGGAAATTAGTAGTTCAATTTATTTCAAATATTAATAAATTATATAAAGATTGTACAAGGTTTTAAAAATCAGGGAAACAAGCCAGTTTGGAATGGATTACAAACAACAAAGGAAAAGTGAGTTAATCTTACTCAGCTGAATTAAAATTTAAAATTTAGATGATTGAATTTAAATAATTGTTTGAATGGTTGAGATTGATTGATGTGCTATAGTATGATAATTTTGGAATTGACATATTATATTGTGCTAACATCTGTGGATGCAGGGAAAACAGGTTGGAGAGATCCAACTGGACCCCTCAACATTTATTATTTAATATTCTCTGTTGTGATTACTTGATATTCTATGATGAATATATTGGAATATTGAATGTTATGATTTGATTGGATATATTTGGGTATAATGAATTGCCAAAAATATATAAATTGGGTTTGGAAAGAAAATAAAGGAAGTAAATTTGTAAACGAAATAATCTTAGAAAAATTTAATAAATTAAGAATGAATTGAAAAAGAAATGGAAGTATGTTAAATACTAATAAATAACTTCGAGTATGAAAAGAAAAGGGTTTGAATAAACAGTAATTAATGAATTGTAAAATTATGTGATATTAAATTAAATGAATAAAGAATTATTTTAAAACATAAAATTTTAAATTTATTTAAAGGAATAAGAAGTAAATTGAGAAACCTAAATTGGTATTTCAATTAAAAGTATTTTAAATCATAATTAAGGAATAAAATCTGAAATTGAAGGATTTTTGAATAAATGAAGTGAATTGGAAATCAATTTGGAAATTGATTTAAGTGTTTGAAATTGGATATTTGGAAGAATAAATTCAAGGTGGGAATTTATTAAAGGAATGAGAAAAATTGTTTAAAAATAAATAGTGATTTATTTTTAAAGGTTGTGAAGAGAAGTATATTTATCTGGATAGCCAAGTAAGTTTTAAGTAAATTTTTAAATATAAGATAAAAGTTTAATATTGTTTAAAAAAAGAGCATGTTTTAGAAAATTCATTATTTCTAAATGTTTAAATTCTAAAGTAAATATTTATTCAAATCTATTACCGTAGTACTAATTTATAAAGAGCGACTTAGTAATTCTGTTTTGAAGGTGAAAACCTAGTTTATATTTATAAAGTAACCTTATTTTCAAATATTCTTGTAGTATATATTTTTAATCAAGTATTAAAGTAGTTTTAATTTTAATATTTTAAACTATATTCTAAAGTAAGTAATTTGTTAATCTATTATCGTAATAATTATTTAAAGAATGATTTGGTATTTTGTTTAACGATGAAATCTAATGTAAAGTTATAAGGTAACCTTATTTTAGTTATTTCTAGAGTATTATTTTAAATTAAATACTAAAGTAATTTTTCTATATTAAATGTTAAATATATTTTACAACAAAGTGTTTTTAAATTATTTTAAAAATCTAAAGTTTTGTGCTTGGTGATTCCAGTGGGAATAGAAATACTTGAAATTTATTCTGAGAAAGGAAGATAGTTTTGTAACCTGTTTTCAAAGGAGTTTGAAAGTGAAAATATATCTTGTGAAGATATTTTTGAGATAAATAAATAATTTGGGAAATTATTTATTATGTGATGGATGTTGTGAACATTAATTGATAGTTAAATCACCGACTATCAATATTGGCCAAATGCGTTGACCATTTCGAAGAGATCGGGATCGAGATTAATTTCTCGAAAACACTTCGATCTGGTTTGTACGTTTCGTTGAAACGAGTTTGGATTCGAAGATGGAGCAGTGAAGTGCAAGGGCTAATCACTACTAATCCTGAGGATATTTCCAAAATGGATGTAGTAGGAATAGTGCCTTCGGTTCCGTTCGAACCCGGGACGGACTTGTATGGATGAATGCTTGCGAAACATCGTCAGGTGGACGATGGGCATTTTAAGGGATATGTTCTTAAAAGGTAACGCTTAGCCTCAAGCCTCATCAAATGGGAATGACTGAAAATCAGGGGTTATGCAGCAAGGCTAGGCGGGTAGCACCCAAGCAGGGTGAGGTCATTCCTGTCTAGATGTCCCTTTTTATTTCGGCTTAGTGGGCGGTTGCTGATCCCAACCGCGGGGTGATCTCACTCGGGATTATCCAGTAAGGGGTAGTCCCGGTCTAGTGTTGCAGGGAAGCGGGCGTACTCCTCGGTACGGTGATCTGGGCCCCGTACTGTGACAGGTGGTACCCCAGTGCCTAGTCATTAGTTGGAAATCCATTCTCCCTACGGGCCTTGTACGAGTTTTGTTTGTATTACCCACTTTGTGGCTAGTAGCTGGAATTTAATAATGTAGCAATTTCGGCTATTTATAAGTATTTGTATATAGACCCTATTATAATATCAGAGGATTTCTATAAAAATTGTTTAGCTATCGTAAGGTAAAAACCCGACATGTTTATTTGTGGCGTGGTCTTACGAGATGCTTTTATTTTCAAAAGGATTTTTGAAACTTTAATAATCAATTGAGTGTGATTTTCTCACGCTGGTATTCCAGACTGATTCGGGTATTATTTAACTGTAATGCTTGGGTCAGATCGAGTATTATAGGATACAGATATGATGCAGTGGAGCTCAGGAGACGAGCTGGATGACGATACGTACTTCCGTACTTGTTTATATATATATTCCGCAGTGTTGAGTTGCCGTGTATCCATTTTTATGTTGTTGTTATTGAACTATGATTGATGTACCCTGATGATGATGTAATATATATATATAAACAGAGATATTTTATTTTTAAGTAAAGATTGTTATCTATTATATTTTATTCCGCTGCGATGGTTAGATCCTGTTGTTGTTTTCCATTTTCTTCTTCTACCTCTTCTTCTTTAACCCAAATGATTCGTATTTTTGTGCAACTTGAGTTGATTGATGTAGAATAGTGTTGACTCAAGGGGTGCGGATTTGCGGGCCGTTACACTTTGTATTAGAGCCTATATAGGTGATAACCTTGGCTCTGGTGGGAATTACTCATTTAAATTAGAGTCCGTAGTACTCTAGAATGAGTTTGAGCATATTAATAGATATGAGTGCGTATTTGTTAGTGAATATAAAATTGTTTATATTGCGTTGATTTATCGGTTGAGTGTTTATGGATTCTGGTCGATATATAGGACGCCATGTCATCGATAGGGATTTCTAAACTCTTGAACAAGATAAACTGACACAGTATTGTTTTAACTAGGGTAAATGAAATAATTTTACCCCAAATTATTTTTTGTATATAAAAGAAAATGATTTTTCGTAAATTGTCATAGTTATATATGGATGTTTGGTTGCTAGAAAGTGATAATATTAAATTATTATCATTGTATGATAATTAAATAAGAATTTAAATAATAACTAAAGATTAAGGAATAAATTAATAAAATAGATGGGATTTGTAAATGTGGATTGTAATTGAATAAGGAATTGAAACTATAATCAAAAACTAAGAAACAAATTTATATACAAATGAATTTGTAAAAGTAAACTATAATGTAAATTATAGTATGATTAATAATTAAAATAAAATAAAATTCCAAAGTAATGTTTGAATATAAATTTAAAGAGTTGGAATTTGAAAATTTTGGAATTTAAGTCACTTTGAATTTGGAAATGATTCCCAAAGATTGGGAAAAATATTATATTTATGAGAAATATTTTTGAATCGGATTTGAGATCCAGTGAGATTTGGAATTTAAACATTTGAAGGGTTTTAAAATAGATTAAAGCATTGAGCTCTTACGGTAGTTGGAAAATAACTTCGGTGATGACTAAAGCATCATCGATGTTCATTTTCGAGTTTCCAAGAGAAAGATTGCTACCAAGTTGTTTTGAATGAAATTGTTTGCAAACTGGGTGAGTTTTGAAATTCAAAGAGATAAATTGAATTTATCAAAGGAATTTTGGATATAGAAGATTTCAAAGGGAATTTTGAAATGTTGAAAGATTGTTTAAATTTTGGAATTTTAACTAAGAATGTTTATGGCGTATAAAAAGTTTGATGACTTGTAAATTTGGAATTTGTTGAAATAAATTCGACTGTGAAAGTAAGTAAAGTGAAAACTAAATACTAGAATCTAAAAATTTAAAAGGAAATTGAAATTTAATGTTGAACTTTAGGTTTGAAATTTTTTTTAGTTAAGTTGGATTAAATAAACAAGTTTTAAGATTAAAATTTATAAGTAATTGATTAATTAATTTGGTATGCATATGAAATGAAATTCAATATTATATGATGCTTGATTTTACTGTGTAAAATAAGGAGCAGAATAAGTTCAAATGGACTAAAAATAATTAATGTTTGAAAACAAAATTCATTGGTTGAAATTGAATTTATGAATGAATAAATGAATCAACTATTGAACTGATAAAGTAAAGTTGATATTAATAAGAAGGAATTGAAAATTTTAATCCGGCAATTAAAATTTAACTTAAGTGAATGAAAGTGAAGAAAATATATTTGAATTTAACTTGAGATAAGTTAAATAAAATTGAAATTTAAATTGAATTAAATTGGATTATAATTGGAAGTGTTGTTGAATGAATTGGATTAAAATGGATACGATGTGAAATATAAAAAATCCAATTCAAGCATAAATTGAATGGCCATATTATTAATAAATTCAACAAAGAATTGTTAAATGTAAATTAAAATTTAAAATGGATAAAAGAATAGACTAATCGAATAAATTAGTGAAATGGTTGGGATTTGATCAAAGGAAAATCTAATCAAAGATTGTGAATATGTAATAGAGTCTGGAAATAAAGCTTGAGTTGTATGGAATTGGATTAAAATAAAAATGATTTGTGATGAAATAAATCCAATTCGAGTATGAATAAATTAAAACGAGAATGAACTTAAGTTATGAAATGGTAGTGAATTGGAGTAAATTAACTTAAATTTAAAGCTAGTTTGGATTTTCAAATGAATCCAATTCGTGAAAGAATGAATTAAATATGGCCTTGGGTATAATTCTAACAAAATTTAAATGGATGTATGATAATGGCTAATTAAATTAAATGGAATTTGATTACATGAGTATCAAATAAATTGGAAATGAAATTAAATACGAAGTTGAAATAAATAAATTAACTTAAGACTAAAATTTATGGAAGGGTGATTTCAAGGGAAGTGGAAAATTTATTAAATAAAAGCTTGAATAATTTATGTTGAATGAAATAAAATCCTTATTCGAATAGAAATAGTTGGATAAGGATTAAACTGAATAAATAAACTTCGATTGCTTATCAAAAAAATTTAATTTCTTGAAATGAAAGTATATTTGGCTTAACAAAGGTAAGATCTTGAGTTAAAAGTGAAAGATAAATGTGATTGGGTGTAGATGAATGGAAGCGGGGGAAAATAAATGAGTGTGTGACTTATAAAATTTTAAAAGTGGAATAAATAAGTCAAAATAAATTATTTTGTCTGTTGGAAATGAAATAGAAATCCAAACTTGAATTATAAAATTAGAATTGAACTCAAAAAAATATAATGAAGTGATTTTGTAATAAAAATCAATATTTAATTGGAAATGGAAGTAAACTAATTTGGGATAACTTAATAAGTTGAACTGAGAGTTAATAAACTTTGATTATGACCTAGAATTGAGTTATAAATAATATTCAATACATATTGTCAGTAAACTAAATAGAAGTATTGTCGAATGAAAGAGTTAGATTATGGATTGAGTTACAAATAAATTCAAGAGAGTGGAAATAAAATTTTGAATTGGCCTTATAATTAAATAAATAGATTTGGAAATGAACTGTGAATGTGAACTAAAATTTTTCAAATGAATACATGAATAAACAAAGTGAGTTAAGTTAGTAAGTCTAATGGGTTCAGTAAATAAAAATCAAATCAAGAATATAAATCAGAGATTGTTTATAAAAAAATAATATATATAGCCTTGTTGTTATTATAAACTGATAGAAGTAGCAAAGATTGATTTTTGAAGTCAATTAAATCGAAAATGAGTTGTTTAGACATAAATATGAATTGAAGATAAGTAAATGAGTTGTAACTCACTTGTGATGAACGAAAATGGTATATGAATCGGTTGAAAGCAAATTGAACTAGTTTGGAAACTATACAAATTGCTTATGGAAGTATTTATAATGCATTACTTATGTTGTTGATATGTTGTAGCAGTTTAAATGAATGAAATGTTATAAATTTCATAGATATGTTACTTATGTGTTTAAATTGAGTGAGTACAGGTACCGGGAAGCCGTTTGGCTGGATTTTGGTCACGCTAGATGCTAAGAATATAAGCTGTTTGCTTAAAAATGCTAAATAAGGTACGCCTACGCAATAAAAATAGGAAATATGAACTGTTTTTGGTTTTTTCGAACGTGTCGATCGATGTATATATATTTATATCTTTTGTCAAATTGCAAAAGCTCCTCCGTACAAAGGAGACTCTACCAAAAATTTTCGGAAATTTTGGGAGTTAGAAAAATCTTTGAAAATTTTTGGGAAAATTTTTAGTTAACGACAAACGATTTCTAACTGGAAATTTAAATAAATTAGTAAATGAAACTAATTTAAAATAATGATATGAATCAGTTATAAATGGAAGATAAAATTAAATATACATTGTTGAAGATAAATTGAATTCAAATAGAAATGAAAGAATCAATTTGAATAGAAATAGATATAAACTAAAAGTAGTGAGATGAAAATAAATAAAGGAACATATAAAATGTTTATACTAAACTTAAGAAGGGAACGGTAAATTCTTAAATGGGAAATTGAAATTTGGTATTACAAATATATTTTAAGTTAATATTCGGGATGAATAAATATTGACATTTCGTAAGGAAGTCAATAAAATGTTTTGAAAGTTGTGATTGGATATTATTGCTAAGTGGAATATACAGGTATTATGAAGAAAAAGAAAAATGGGTTTTTATTCCAGAAGATGAATTTGGATTGCTCGACAAAAAGGTATGTATTTAAATTTCTGTATGAAATTTGATTGGGTTTTGATCAAGCCACTTGGCGTTTTGTTTTCTTTTGGGATTTGGGAGTCCGTAGAGGCCTTTTGTAGTTGTACCGAGCTAGCCGCGCAAAGGAGACGCTGACAAATTTTTTTGGAAATATAGAGAGTTGGAAAATTTCCGAGAAATTTTGAAAATTTTAAACTTGGTTTTGAATTATAATTTGAATAGTTGAATAAGTAAAGTTATTTGGTAACTATGAAAAAGCTTGGAAAGTTAATAAGAATAATAATGGGTCTCTTATAAAAATATAGTTGGTAAGATGTTGAATTGTTAGAAACTGTTCGGATTTGGGGAAAAGAATAAATGGGTATTGGACCATTCTTCCTAATTAGTAATCTCGGGGACGAAATTCTTTTAAGGGGGGAGGAATGTGACGACCCTGAATTTTCGAGCCTTTAAAATCAGAAATTTAATTGATTTTAAATCTTCAATAGAGTAATTTTAACTTGAATTACGAATATCACAATTTATGTGATAACTGAATTATTGAATTAAATAATTTGAAATCGAGTAAAATGTTGAATCTGGAGTTTTAAGCCTGTTGAAGATAAATTGAAGGCCATGAAATTTATATTAATAATACTAAAGACAATAGAAGTGTTATAGTGGAAATTAATAGTGATCTGTTCAATTCTGAAATTTTATCGTTTTAAACTGAATTTAATAATAGCCTTCCGAGGCACAGTCTCGGAATTCGATGAAAACAGTTCCATTGGGTCCGTAATATTGAATTATTATCGGGTTTCAAATTTCATAGTGTTTGGAGTTGTTGTGTGAGCATACGACATATAAGCGCGCTTAAATCTATATCGAAGGTTCGGGTAGATTTAAATAAATTTTGAATCAAATTAAGACAATTTTTTTTAAACAGTCAAATCCTTTCACCATTTCTTTTCCAAACACTATAGTACATTTATTCCAGCACATTTCCTTTGGCTTCCCACACACGATTCTTATCCTTCTTCTGGAAGCCAAAAATCGAGCCTTCAAGTCATTTCGCGCACGCTTATTCTCTTGAATTCGAACGCAAATCAGAAAAAAAGGGCGAAGTTCAGAAAAATGGCCGAAGCCTTCATGTTCAAGTCTCGTCTCCCTCCTTCTCAAATCAAACCCGCATCGTCCAATTTATTTTTTCCAATTCGAAATCGAAGCTTTCCCTCTTCGATACGACTCAGAAAAAAATCAAATTCGAGAATGGAAGGCTTTCGCGTGTCTTTAATCGGCGAGCGATGTCGCGATTTTGGAAGCATGTCTGGGGCAAGGCAATTCGATTGAGGTCGTGTTCGAAGTCAAAATCAATTTCGCTCTGAACTTCGCATTGATATGTGAACTATTGAGTGCGGCTTTGAGTGAGATTGAGCAACGGGTGGTGTCGAACTGCAGTTGAGATTAGGGCATGGAAGTTCATTTTCGATGTTGATCGATAGGTGTTTTCGGGGGCATTTTGAGTTCGTCGTGGTTAGGCGAACTGAGGGAGAAGGGTTAGGCTAGGGTTTTGATCACTTGTGGTCGATGAACTCGTGAGGAGTGATGCGAATCGATGGATGTGAGGACTGCTGATGTTTTGGCGTTCAATGATGGATCATCTGGGGTAGCGCGACAATGGCAGTCGTGATAACGGCAGGCAACGATGTCGAATGGAGGTTGCGATAGCTAGGGTTGGGAAGAAAGGATTGCGATCTCTACCTGAGCACCGTGGAGGTATGTTGGCCCTGTTTAATTTATTTTAATTCAATTAAAATACATATTGATTAAAAAAAATTACAGACATGGTTTTAAAGTATATAAGGATTTTAAATGCCGAGGAATTTTGTAAAAGCTAGATTTTCGAATCTATAAATTTTATTAAAAATAGTGTATTTTGGAGGAATAGATTTATTTAATTGTTTGGTTGTTAGAATAATCTGTAAAAAGGAAAATTATTTGTTTCAATTAAAATCATTAGCTTAAAACCAAATTCTTAGTTAATTAAATTAGTAGATGGAAACTTATACGTTTAATTGATTGAACATTAATAAAAATTAATAAGTGTAGTAAATTATTGGTCTGGAGTTAAATCATTGGTTAATTAAATTTAAAAAAAGGGAAATTAATAGTTCAATTTATTTCAAATATTAATAAATTATATAATGATTGTACAAGGTTTTAAAAATCAAGGAAACAAGCCAGTTTGGAATGGATTGCAAACAACAAAGGAAATGTGAGTTAATCTCACTCAGCTGAATTAAAATTTAAAATTTAAATGATTGAATTTAAATAATTATTTGAATGGTTGAGATTGATTGATGTGCTATAGTATGATAATTTTGGAATTGGCATAATATATTGTGCTAACATCTGTGGATGCAGGGAAAACAGGTTGGAGGGATCCAACTGGACCCCTCAACAATTATTATTTAATATTCTCTATTGTGATTACTTGATATTCTATGATGAATATATTGGAATATTGAATGTTATGATTTGATTGGATATATTTGGGTATAATGAATTACCAAAATATATAAATTGGGTTTGGAAAGAAAATAAAGGAAGTAAATTGGTAAACAAAATAATCTTAGAAAAATTTAATAAATTAGGAATGAATTGAAAAAGAAATGGAAGTATGTTAAATATTAATAAATAACTTCGAGTACGAAAAGAAAAGGGTTTGAATAAACAGTAATTAATGAATTGTAAAATTATGTGATATTAAATTAAATGAATAAAGAATTATTTTAAAACTTAAAGTTTTAAATTTATTTAAAGGAATAAGAAGTAAATTGAGAAATCTAAATTGGTATTTCAATTAAAAGTATTTTAAATCATAATTAAGGAATAAAATCTGAAATTAAAGGATTTTTGAATAAATGAAGTAAATTGGAAATCAATTTGGAAATTGATTTAAGTGTTTGAAATTGGATATTTGGAAGAATAAATTCAAGGTGGGAATTTATTAAAGGAATGAGAAAAATTGTTTAAAAATAAATTGTGATTTATTTTTAAAGGTTGTGAAGAGAAGTATATTTCTCTGGATAGCCAAGTACGTTTTAAGTAAATTTTTAAATATAAGATAAAAGTTTAATGTTGTTTAAAAAAGAGAGCATGTTTTAGAAAATTTATTATTTCTAAATGTTTAAATTCTAAAGTAAATATTTATTCAAATCTATTACCATAGTACTAATTTATAAAGAGCGACTTAGTAATTCTGTTTTGAAGGTGAAAACCTAGTTTATATTTATAAAGTAACCTTATTTTCAAATATTCTTGTAGTATATATTTTTAATCAAGTATTGAAGTAGTTTTAATTTTAATATTTTAAACTATATTCTAAAGTAAGTAATTTGTTAATCTATTATCGTAATAATTATTTAAAGAATGATTTGGTATTTTGTTTAACGATGAAATCTAATGTAAAGTTATAATGTAACCTTATTTTAGTTATTTATAGAGTATTATTTTAAATTAAATACTAAAGTATTTTTTCTATATTAAATGTTAAATATATTTTACAATAAAGTGTTTTTAAACTATTTTAAAAATCTAAAGTTTTGTGCTTGGTGATTCCAGTGGGAATAGAAATACTTGGAATTTATTCTGAGAAAGCAAGATAGTTTTGAAACCTGTTTTCAAAGGAGTTTGAAAAGTGAAAATATATCTTGTGAATATATTTTTGAGATAAATAAATAATTTGGGAAATTATTTATTATGTGATGGATGTTGTGAACATTAATTGATAGTTAAATCACCGACTATCAATATTGGCCAAATGCGTTGACCGTTTCGAAGAGACCGGGATCGAATTAATTTCTCGAAACCACTTTGATCCGGTTTGTACGTTTCGTGGAAATGAGTTTGGATTCGAAGATGTAGCAGTGAAGTGCAAGGGATAATCGCTACTAATCAAGAGGATATTTCCAAAATGGATGTAGTAGGAATAGGGCCTTCGGTTCCGTTCGAACCCGGGATGGACTTGTATGGATGAATGCTTGCGAAACATCGTCAGGTGGACGATGGGCATTTTAAGGTATATGTTCTTAAAAGGTAACGCTTAGCCTCAAGCCTCATCAAATGGGAATGACTAAAAATCAGGGGTTATGCAGCAAGGCTAGGTGGGTAGCACCCAAGCAGGGTGATGTCATTCCTGTCAAGATGTCCCTTTTTATTTCGGCTTAGTGGGCGGTTGCTGATCCCAACCGCGGGGTGGTCTCACTTGGGATTATCCAGTAAGGGGTAGTCTCGGTCTTGTGTTGCAGAGGAGCGGGCGTGCTCCTCGGTACAATAATCTAGGGCCCGTACTATGACAAGTGGTACCCAGTGCCTAGTCATTAGTTGGAAATCCATTCTCCCTACGAGCCTTGTACGAGTTTTGTTTGTATTACCCACTTTGTGGCTAGTAGCTGGAATTTAATAATGTATCAATTTCGGCTATTTTATAAGTTTTTGTATATAGACTCTATTATAATATCAGAGGATTTCTATAAAAATTGTTTTAGCTATCGTAAGGTAAAAACCCGACATGTTTATTTGTGGCGTGGTCTTATGAGATGCTTTATTTTTCAAAAGGATTTTTGAAACTTTAATAATCAATTGAGTGTGATTTTCTCACGCTGGTATTCCAGACTGACTCGGGTATTATTTAATTGTAATGCTCGGGTCAGACCGAGTATTATAGGATACATGATATGATGCAGTGGAGCTCAGGAGACGAGCTGGATGACGATATATACTTCCGTACTTGTTTATATATATATATATTCCGCTGTGTTGAGTTGCTGTGTATCCATTTGTATGTTGTTGTTATTGAATTGTGATTGATGTACCCTGATGATGATGTAATATATATATATATATATATATATATATATAAACAGAGATATTTTATTTTTAAGTAAAGATTGTTTATTATCTATTATATTTTATTCCGCTGCGATGGTTAGATTCTGTTGTTGTTTTCCATTTTCTTCTTCTACCTCTTCTTCTTTAATCCAAATGGTTCGTATTTCTGTGCAACTTGAGTTGATTGATGTAGAATAGTGTTGACTCAAGGGGTGCGGATTTGCGGGACGCTACATGTTAATTAATTAATTGAAATAGATGACAAATGTTAGTTCTTTACAAGTGTCATATTTGTTTTTGATTTTTCTTTTAATTTTCAATAAATCATTTATACTTATATAAGCATGTTTTCTTCAATCTATTCCTTTTCTAATCTTCATTTTCAAAGTTAAGAAGAAAATATTTCAGCTGAAATAAATCAGTAACCAAATTTATTAAACTAAGAATCGTGTTCAAAATCTGAAAGCTTCCTCCTCAAATCAGAAAGAAATGTGCAAATCCCTTTTCTAAATCCAAATTCTTCAATCATTTTCCAAATTTTCACAAATCTGTAAATCATCCTCAAAAACCAAATCTGACCAAGCCTACCTGAAGTTCACTTTCTTCAAACTGTTTTAATCAAAACCTTCAGAGCCATCATCATGCAACTGCAAGTTTTTCAGATTTAAAGCATTCAAATTTAAGGATTCAAATGCATTTGGAGTCAAGCCTGCATGCAAATATGTGAAGTAAACCTGAGACCAAAAGAACAAGTTTTCAAAACAGTTTTAAAAAAAAAGAGGTCTATTCTCATTTGTTTCAGGTGAGTAACCTCACAAATTTAAAACTTAAGTATGGTTATGATTGAATGCTTGTTTTCTATGATAAAAATTGTATTGTGTATATACGTCTTCTGTATATGAATTGATTTTGAGTATAGATTACTGTTTTATGTTATTACGGTTTTTTTTCTAAGTTCCAGGTCCATAATTTAGTAAAAACTCAAGTGCTTGGGTGTTGAAGAAGTGTTGGACGGAGTTCCAAAGCCACCGATGGCCGGAGGAGAGGAGATTGGGGTTTTTACAGGTTTTGGGATCAGAGGGTGAAAGTGGTTTCAGTATGTTTCCAGGTTTTGAATTGGGGGAACTTGAATTTGATTTCGTGATGCTTGTGAGGTTCTGATGATCGATGATGGATCTGTGGGCAATCGTCGACATGTTCGATGTCTTGGTGGTGACCGGAGGCGGCCAGAACCACCGTGCATATGCACGGTGCAGTGGAGTGTCAGGTGAAGTTGTTGGGTTGCATTTTTTTGGACTCGAGTTTTACTCGAGTAATTCGAGTTTTTGCCCGAAGTGGTGTAGGGTTTTCTCGGAGTAAAGTGGTAGGGGTTTCGGGTATATAAGTGTTATAGTTTTCTCTGGAAAACTGTTGGTTCCAGATTCAATTTGGTTTAAAATCTGAAACAAGTTTTAAAATAGAATTTAAAATCTAAATTTAAAGTATGAATTTCAAACTAAGTTTGAATCCTAGTTTTAAAATTTAATTTAAATTAAAATGTTTAAACAACTTTAAAAGAGTTTAAATAAATTGAATTTAAAGGTAAAGTTTTAAAATAAAGAGTAGAAGATTTAAACATAAGTTTTAAACTGGAATCAAAATCCATATTTGAATCATAGTTTTGAAAATAAAGCAATTTTTAAAAATTTAAAATGTTTAAACAACTTTGGATGTTGAAATATATTTTAAATATGATTTGTATTTTAAAATGAATTTGGGTTTAAATTACTTTAAACATCTTTTATATAATAAGAAATTCTTTTGCAAAAGTTTTATAAAGGTTTTTAAAATATTTTTAAAACTTTGTTAAAGTTAAGTTTGATTTCATTTTAAATTTTAAATTTAAAATGTAATTTGAAAACAAATTTTTAAGAAAAGTTGTTTTAAATTTGCTTTGTTAATGATAATGTAATCATTAATAAGAAATGTTTTATTTTAAAATAAATCAAAGATTTAATGATTTTGATTTAGTAAATTAGTAAGGCAATTAGATGGATAATTAATTAATTTAATTAATTAAGTAAGGATTTTGAATTAATTAATTAAGGTTGAAGTTAATTAATTAAGATTAATTAATTTGGAAATAAGATCATTAATTAAATAAGTTAATATTTTAATTAATGATTAGAAATTAATTTATCACGATATTAAGATTAATTAAGTTAAAAACTTAATTAATTAAACAATTAGTGATTAATTAAATGATTATTAAAGATTAATAAATTTGTAATTAATAATGATTAATTTAAGTTAATTACTTAAGAAAGGTAATTAAGGAAATTGTTGATAAGTTAATGAAGGTCATTAACTTGGGATTATTTATTAATTAATTAAAGTGATTAATTTTGATAATTAATTAGATTAATTAAATTAGATAATCATTATGGAATTTGGTTAGGTATGATTACCTTATGAAGGTAATTAAAGTTATTAATTACTCATTGTAATTAATTAATTAATTTGAGTAGTTTAAATTAATTAATCAAGTTTAATTAATTTAGAATAATCATTTGATGGGTTGATAAGAGATTAATGAAGGATAATTACTTAGAGAAGTAATTAAGATGTGTAATTACTGAATGTAACTTATTTGAAGTATGGAAGAGTTTTTGGATTAATTGCTTTGTGTAATTAATATGAAAAGTAATTACTTAGTGAAAGTAATTAGTAATTAATTACTTAGTGTAATTAATTTAAGCACTGATTGATTAAGACATTTAGAAATAATTAAGCAATGTAATTAATTAAGGGTAATTAATTACTAATAAAATTGATCAAGGATGATTAATAAATATAATTAATTATTAAATATAATTAATTTAGGAGTACTCAATTTAGTCAATGAAGTAATTGAGAGTAGTTAATTACTAAAGGTGATTAATCAAAAGTGATTAATAATTATGGTTAATTACTTAATGAAGTTAATTAATTTAATTGTAATTAGGAATCATTAATTAATATAATTAATGATGTAATTAACCAATGATAAGTGATTAAAGTAATTAATTAAGGATTAATGTAATTAATTAAGGATTAATGTAATTAACTATAATTAATTAATTAATGAAGTAATTAAAGATTAATTACTGTATTTGGTTAAGGATAATGAATTTTTGAAGTTAATTACTTGAATGTAATTAAAGGATGATCAATTAAGGATAATTAATCAAGGGTGATTAATTAAGGTGATAAATTAGAAGTTAATTAATTAATTTGTAATTAATTTATGAATATGTAAGCAAGATTTACATCGATGAAGTAATTAATTTAATTCACTTTAAATTAATTAGAGATGGAAGTAATTAATTTAATTCATTTTAAATTAATTATAGATGGTGTGATTAGATCATTGCTTATATATAAATAGATGATATGTGTTTGCCTTAAATGGTTTGAAATCTCAACCATGAGATTAGTAATGTTGTGTGATATGGATGCTTTGATTGCATTGTGATGATGATTTGGATTATCTTCTGATAATGATAATAGGGATTATCTGTGGTAATGATTATCTATTGTGAATCTGTGAATTATCTATCTGTGTGTATATAGATAATTAATTTGGATTGTTTTAAACTTAAAACAACTTGGACCTAAAAGATGGCGTTTTGGATTCGATGAGACCGGGATCGGGTTTCCGTATTTGGATATACGAAAACCACATCGATCCAAATTTAACGATAGGTCGTGAATCTCAAGTGAAGATGAAGATTCAGAGTGCAAGGGTTATCGTCGTTAACTTTAAGGGTGATTCCAAAATGAGGGTAACGAGATAATGCCTTCGGTTTCGTTCGAACCCGGAACGAACTTCTATGGACTGAATGCTTTCAGAACACCGTCAGGCGGACGATGAGCATTTCTAAGAGATGTGTTCTCTAAAGGTAATCGTAGCCTCAAGCCTCATAAACCGGGAATGGCTAAAACAGGGTAGGTTCAGCAAGGCTAAGTGGGTCATGCCCAAGTAGGACAAGATTTTCCCCTGTCTAGAAGTCCTTTTTATTCGGCTGTGTGGGCGGTTGGATCGCGGCCAACTACGGGGCTGTCTTGTTCGGGACTGTCCAGCAAGGGATGGTTCCGGCCTTGTGTTGCAGGGGATTGGGAGTGATCCTCGGTGCGGTGATCTAGGCCCCGTACTGTGACGCGCGGTGCCCCGGTAGCCCTGCCATTGTAAGGAATTCAATATCCAATAAGTGCCGTACGTATTGATTGTGCCCAACTGTGTTGGAACGTGAGATGTAAGCATTGCAGCTGTTTCTGTATTTTATTTGAAAACCCTGGACACTATTATAATATCACCGGATTTCCTATCAAATGTTTTGGTTATCGTAAGGTAAATTTTTTTCCATGTTTATGTGTGGGAAGTCTTACGTGATACCTTTCTTTTCAATGTTTTTCAAAAAGTTAAGCAACTTTAACCTGTTACTCACACTAGACCCATGTCTGACCCGGAGTTTATTTCCGTTTTCTTAAACTCTTGGGTACTCAAATTTTTACGAGTAGCCAAGGGATTCAGGTTAGCTTTGACGAATTATGGAGGAGCAATGGAGCAGGAGGCTTCTGCGTTGTAGTTATCTAGTATTCTGCTGTGTTGGTATCTCTGAGTCGTTTGTTTGAGTTGTTTTGTACTGTGTTGTAATAACTAGACAGGTGTTTATAACTGTCTAGTATGTGCTGTATAAGTGTGTAACTTTGATAATGATTGTATACTATGTAATACTTATGTTAATAATATAATTTATTCGTTCCGCTGTTAAGATTCTGTGTTGTTTCTTCTTTCTCTTCTTTCTTTTCTCTTTCTATCCCTTTCATTCTTAATTCATGATACGTCTTTCTGGTTAGTGGAAGACGGGTCGTGACAGTTGGTATCAGAGAGCTAGGTTGAGTGAATACCTAGGCTTTGGAGTGTTTTCTTTCTTGAGAGAGAGTATTTGTAAATTTGATATATATATTTATATATATTTATTTCTACCTATTTGTTGGGTTACCTGTTCAGGTTTCCAATATAAGTTATAAAGGTAGATAAGGTAGTGCTGTGCGTAACGCGACTACTACCATTGGTTGGAGTTTGAATGTTTGAAGTTGGAAGTGTATCTGTCAAGATTGTAGACCTAATACCGTCTCGAGTGAGTTTTGTAGCTTGGTGTAAGGATTTCATCGATCTCTGAAGGTAACCTGTTAAGGTTCAGAGTTCATCTTTGAAGTTGGATGAGTTGAGTTTGGATCTGTCGGTTTAGCAGAAATGTGTGATGGTATTTTGATACCTCAGGAAGTGGTAGCTGCATGATGAGATGCAGTGAATATGGATGTCTCCGAAGATGTTTTCTTTGGAACAAGTTTTAGGAAGCGTGTCTGCTTCGGTGTTCTAGCTGGATTTAGCAGGATGTGGTGGTTGGATTTGAGGTCCGAGTTTCTCGAAGAGCTTTGGATTAGGAAGTCTTTGGCATCGGCGTCAGCAGTTCAGCTCGGAGTGTTCTGCGTGCCAGCAAGAAGGTCTTCTGGCTTAGCAGTTTCTGAAGGAGGAGTTCAGAAGCAGCAGAGTGGACCCGTTTCTTCGGTGGTTTGGCTAGTTAAGTGTAAGCTGTTCTGTTTGGTAAAGAGAGAACAATTTTCTTTGGGAATTGGTCTGGATTGATCGCAAAAGTGACTTGCGATAGTTTGAGTGTTCTTTTGAGTTATTGAAGATTTTTCTGGATGTCTTCTGAGAAGTTAGAGGTTTGTCTGTATCTGGAGATTGAGTTTCCTTATCGACTGGGATTCCAGGATTGATACCGGTGGTTCAGCTAGTAGAAGGATGGTTTCTCGAGATAAGGTTTGGTGAAGCAGCTCAGGATTGGTGGAACTTCTGAGTTTCATTTTATGAATCTGTTGAATCATATTCTGGGATGTGTTGTCCAGATTGTGCTCGCGTTCATCATCAGCATTTTTCTTCTTTTCCAGATCAGAGTTGTGCAGCGAAAGCAGTTTGGGAGTGTTTCTGTTTTGTCTTTTCCTAGAAGAAGTGAGTTTGTTCTTCTGATGTTTGAAGTATAGAGTTGGTGGTCTTGGTCTTGGTTGATCCTGAGGAGAACGTTGTGTTGGATTGTTTTTGGTCCAGCTTGTTTTTAGAGGCATCAGCTAAGATTGAGTTGATCAGGAAGTTTGTAGGCAGCCCAGGATCGTCAGAAGAGTTTTGTGGTTAAGAGACGAAGGAATTTGGATTCCGGAGTTGGAGATTTGGTTTTGGATAAGTTTTTCTCCGGTCCATGGAACTATAAAGATTTGGTAAGTCTCGGAAGCTAGCTCCGAGGTTTTATGGATCTCATCTGTGTTTTGGTTGGATTGATGTTTGGTTTTCAAGAGTTGAATTGCCAGTTTGGATAACTGAGATTCAATGAGTTTCTCGTATCTCTGAGGGAGTACGTGTATCTCTGGTTATGGAACCAACTGTTCAGGAAGGTTTGGTTGTTGAGTCAGACTCGTCTATAGTTTGATATCCTATTTAGTTCTGTAGATCTAGATGAGGAGAAGCTCTTTAGCTTTGTAGTTTTGATTGTTTGGATTCTGTAGAGCGAGTATCCCGGTATATATATATACTTGGGGAAACTCGAGAAATTTTTATCCAGAACTTTGTTAGGATAATTAGATTTCTTTGATTAGATAAATTAGTTGCTATGGTTGTTAGCATATGATTGATATATGCTTGTGATTTATAATTAAAATCTTTAATGAGATTATTAAATTACCTTTGCTTTTAAATTTCGAGGACGAAATTCTTTTAAAGGGGGAGGAATGTGATATCTCGGAAATTTTGGCAATGTCAATTCAATAATCTGTATTTAAAATTAAATGGATTTGATAAATTTTGTTAATAAAAATTTACATGATTTAATAATCCAATTAAATAAATGTTTAATTGGTGAATTTTATCTCTTAAAAAAACTAATAAAATATTTTTCTATTTATAATATATATATATATATATATATATATATATATATATATATATATATATTGTGAATAGATTAGTTTTGAATTTAAAAAATAAAATCTTGTTTTTAAAATCTAATATTCATTTTGATAATTTGGAAATTATTATTTTATTTAATATATAACTATTCAAAACTATTTCATAAATAACTATATGGTTTTAAGATACTTAAGGAAAATGTTTTAATTTGTTTAAATATATTTTAAAGCATAGTTTAAATTTTTAAAAAGATAAACAAAAGTTTATTTTCTTTCCTTTTTGAATATAGCTTAATAAATATAATTTGAAATTATATATGAAAATTTAAAAATACCATTTATATATTAAAACATTAACGCATTTAAATAAGTTAGATTAGTAATAAGTAATTCATAATTTCTTTTATAAATTATTTAAATTAATAAATATGTTATATTAAATAATAATAGATGTATAAATATAGATAAGTTTTAAAGGACAATATTATTATTATTTTTAAATTAAATATGTTAATATAAATTAGTTTTAAATTGGATTTTTAAATGTATGATTAGAATTTGAATTTGAATTAATTTTGAATTCAAAAGAATAAACATATTTAAATTATGTGAGTAAGCTCCCATTTTTATATAATTTGTTTCACTTCAATTTCTTTAAAAAGAAATGCATATACATTTACTTATGAAAATATTTTATATATATATGTATTTAATAAATAAGAAAATGGTTTCATTTACTTTTAAATTAAATAAAAACAAATAAAATTATTCTTAAGACACGTGTTAATATATTAAGTGGTATAATGACATGTGTTAATTAATTGATTGAAATAGATGACAAATGTTAGTTCTTTTACAAGTGTCATATTTTTTTATTTTTCTTTTAATTTTTAATAAATCATTTATACTTATATAAGCATGTTTTCTTCAATCTTATCCTTTTCTAATCTTCATTTTTCAAAGTTCAGAAGAAAAGATTTCAGCTGAAATAAATCAGTAACCAAATTTATTAAACTAAGAATCATGTTCAAAATCCGAAAGCTTCCTCCTCAAATCAGAAAGAAATCTGCAAATCTCTTTTATAAATCCAAATTCTTCAAATCATTTTCCAAATTTTCATATGAAAATCTGTAAATCATCCTCAAAAATCAAATCTGACCAAGCCTACCTGAAGTTCACTTTCTTCAAACTATGTTTTAATCAAAACCTTCAGAGCCATCAGCATGTAACCGCAAGTTTTTCAAATTTAAAGCATTCAAATTTAAGGATTCAAATGCATTTGGAGTCAATCCTGCATGCAAATATGTGAAGTAAACCTGAGACCAAAAGCACAAGTTTTCAAAACAGTTTTAAAAAAAAGGGTCTGTTCTCATTTGTTTCAGGTGAGTACCCTCACAAAATTAAAACTTAAGTATGGTTATGATTGCATGCTTGTTTTCTGTGATAAAAATTGTATTGTGCATATGTGTCTTCAGTATATGAATTGATTTCGAGTATAGATTACTCTTTTATGTTATTACAGTTTTTTTCTCTAAGTCCAGGTCCATAATTTAGTAAAAACTCAAGTGCTCTTGAATCAATCTTTAATAGTACATGAGTCTTGAACAAAGTATGTTTAATTTATTATAAATTTTAGTTTAAAATTTTGTTTAAGTTAAAAAAATCTGCAGTTTTGCTGGAAAATAAAGGAACAACAAAGTAAACTCAAATCAAGTAAAATTCAATTTAATTGTTTCTTATTTCAAGTGCATGAATCAAAAGCTAAAGCTTAAATTTGATTTTTGAAACAAAAATTTCGATTTTTAGTATTGGGATTTAAGAACATTTTCGTTTTTACTGGAAAGTGTAATTTGAGGAAATTCTGAGGAATTCGATAGCTTGAGGAGTTGTGATTCTTTTTGGAGGAAGAGGGGTGGTCAGTGTCTTTGTGAAAAATGGTTGTAGCGATGTCAGTTGGCGGCGGCGGCGATCGATAAGGGTTTTTAAAGCTAGTTTTTAGACAATGCAGTGTTTTGATCGACATGGTGGCTATAGGGGATCGAGTGTTTCAATATTTGGGGAGATGGTTGCTTGGGTGTTGAAGAAGTGTTGGACGGAGTTCCAAAGCCACCGATGGCCGAAGGAGAGGGGATGGGGGTTTTACAGGTTTTGGGATCAGAGGGTGAAAGTGGTTTCAGTATGTTTCCATGTTTTGAATTGGGAAACTCGAATTTGATTTCGTGATGCTTGTGAGGTTCTGTTGATCGATGATGGATCTGTGGGCACTCGTCGACATGCTCGATGTCTTGATGGTGACCGGAGGCGGCCAGAACCACCGTGCATATGCACGTGCAGTGGAGTGTCATGTGAAGTTGTTGGGTTGCAGTTTTTTTGGGACTCGAGTTTTACTTGAGTAATTCGAGTTTTTGCCCAAAATGGTGTAGGGTTTTCTCGGAGTAAAGTGGTAGGGGTTTCGGGTATATAAGTGTTACATTTTCTTTGGAAAACTGTTGGTTCCAGATTCAATTTGGTTTAAAATCTGAAACAAGTTTTAAAATAGAATTTAAAATCTGAATTTAAAGTATGAATTTCAAACTAAGTTTGAATCCTAGTTTTAAAATTTAATTTAAATTAAAATGTTTAAACAACTTTAAAAGAGTTTAAATAAATTGAATTTAAAGGTAAAGTTTTAAAACAAAGAGTAGAAGATTTAAACATAAGTTTTAAACTGGAATCAAAATCCATATTTGAATCATAGTTTTGAAAATAAAGGAAGTTTTAAAAATTTAAAATGTTTAAACAACTTTAGATGTTGAAATATATTTTAAATATGATTTGTATTTTAAAATGAATTTAGGTTTAAATTACTTTAAATATCTTTTATAAAATAAGAAATTCTTTTGCAAAAGTTTTAAAAAGGTTTTTAACATATTTTTAAACTTTGTTAAAGTTAAGTTTGATTTCATTTTAAATTTTAATTTTAAAATGTAATTTGAAAATAAATATTTAAGAAATGTTGTTTTAAATTTGCTTTGTTAATGATAATGTAATTATTAATAAGAAATGTTTTATTTTAAAATAAATCAAAGATTTAATGATTTTGATTTAGTAAATTAGTAAGGTAATTAGATGGATAATTAATTAATTAATTTAATTAATTAATTAAGGATTTTGAATTAATTAATTAAGGTTGAAGTTAATTAATTAAGATTAATTAGTTTGGAAATAAGATCATTAATTAAATAAGTTAAGATCTTAATTAATGATTAGAAATTAATTTATCAAGAGATTAATATTAATTAAGTTAAAAAATTAATTAATAGAACAATTAGTGATTAATTAAATGATTATTAAAGATTAATAAATTTGTAATTAATTATGATTAATTTAATTTAATTACTTAAGAAAGGTAATTAAGGAAATTGTTGATAAGTTAATGAAGGTCATTAACTTAGGATTATTTATTAATTAATTAAAGTGATTAATTTTGATAATTAATTAGACTAATTAAATTAGATAATCATTATGGAATTTGGTTAAGTATGATTACCTTATGAAGGTAATTAAAGTTATTAATTACTCATTGTAATCAATTAATTAATTTGATTAGTTTAAATTAATTAATTAAGTTTAATTAATTTAGAATAATTATTTGATGGGTCGATAAGAGATTAATAAAGGATAATTACTTAGAGAAGTAATTAAGATGAGTAATTACTGAATGTAACTTATTTAAAGTATGGAAGAGTTTTTGGATTAATTGCTTTGTGTAATTAATTTGAAAAGTAATTACTGAGTGGAAGTAATTAATAATTAATTACTTAGTGTAATTAATTTAAGCATTGATTGATTAAGACATTTAGAAATAATTAAGTAATATAATCAATTAAGGGTAATTAATTACTAATAAAATTGATCAAGGATGATTAATAAATATAATTAATTATTAAATATAATTAATTTAGGGGTAATCAATTTACTCAATGAAGTAATTAAGAGTAGTTAATTACTGAAGGTGATTAATCAAAAGTGATTAATAATTATGGTTAATTACTTAATGAAGTTAATTAATTTAAATGTAATTAGGAATCATTAATTAATATAATTAATGATGCAATTAAGAATTAATTAATTGAGATTTATTAACCAGTGATAAGTGATTAAAGTAATTAATTAATGTAATTAATTAAGGATTAATGTAATTAATTATAATTAATTAATTAATGAAGTAATTAAAGATTAATTACTGTATTTGGTTAAGGATAATGAATTTGTGAAATTAATTACTTGAATGTAATTAAAGGATGATTCAAGGATAATTAATCAAGGGTGATTAATTAAGGTGATAAATTAGAAGTTAATTAATTAATTAATTTGTAATTAATTAATGAATATGTAAGCAAGATTTATATCGATGAAGTAATTAATTTAATTCACATTAAATTAATTAGAGATGGAAGTAATTAATTTAATTCATTTTAAATTAATTATAGATGGTGTGGTTAGATCATTGCTTATATATAAATAGATGATATGTGTTTGCCTTGAATGGTTTGAAATCTCAACTATGAAATTAGTAATGTTGTGTGATATGGATGCTTTGATTGCATTGTGATGATGATTTGGATTATCTTCTGATAATGATAATAGGGATTATCTGCAGTGATGATTATCTATTGTGAATCCGTGAATTATCTATCTGTGTGTATATAGATAATTAAATTGGATTGTTTTAAACTTAAAACAACTTGGACCTAAAAGATGGCGTTTTGGATTCGATGAGACCGGGATCGGGTTTCCATATTTAGATATCCGAAAACCACATCGATCCAAATTTAACGATAGTTCGTGAATCTCAAGTGAAGATGAAGATTCAGAGTGCAAGGGGTTATCGTCGTTAACTCTGAGGGTGATTCCAAAATGAGTGTAACGAGATAATGCCTTCGGTTTCGTTCGAACCAGGAACGAACTAGTATGGACTGAATGCTTTCAGAACATCGTCAAGCGAACGATGAGCATTCTAAGAGATGTGTTCTCTAAAGGTAATCGTAGCCTCAAGCCTCATCAATCGGGAATGGCTAAAACACGGGAGGTGCAGCAAGGCTAAGTGGGTCAAGCCCAAGTAGGACGAGATTTTCCCCAATCTAGAAGTCAATTTTATTCGGTTGTGTGGGCGGTTGTGTCACGGCCAACTGCGGGGTTGTCTTGTTCGAGACTGTCCAGTAAGGGATGGTTTCAGCCTTGTGTTGCAGGGGATTGGGAGTGATCCTCGGTACGGTGATCTAGTCCCCGTACTGTGACGGGCGGTACCCCGGTAGCCCTGCCATTGTATGGAATCCAAAATCCAATAAGTGCTGTACGTATTGATTGTGCCCAACTATGTTGGAACGTGGATTTAAGCATTCCAGCTATTTCTGTATTTTATTTGAAAACCCTAGGCATTATTATAATATCACCGGATTTCCCATCAAATGTTTTGGTTAGCGTAAGGTAAAAACTTTTCCATGTGTATGTGTGGGAAGTCTTATGTGATACCTTTCTTTTCAAGATTTTTCGAAAAGTTAAGCAACTTTAACCTATTACTCACACCAGACCCATGTCTAACCCGGAGTTTCTTTCTATTTTCTTAAACTCTTGGGTACTCAAATTTTTACGAGTATCCAAGGGATTCAGGTTAGCTTTGACGAATTATGGAGGAGCAATGGAGCAGGAGGCTTCTGCGTTGTAGTTATCTAGTATTCCGCTGTGTTGGTATCTCTAAGTCGTTTGTTTGAGTTGTTTTGTACCGTGTTGTAATAACTAGACAAGTATTTATAACTATCTAGTATGTGCTGTATAAGCTGTGTAACTCTGATAATGATTGTATACTATGTAATACTTATGTTATTAATATAATTTATTCGTTCTACTGTTAAGATTCTGTGTTGTTTCTTCTTTCTCTTCTTTCTTTTTTCTTTCTATCCCTTTCATTCTTAATTCATGATACGTCTTTCTGGCTAGTGGAAGACGGGTCATGGCAGAAATTGAGTCGGGCCATGATTCCACCAAGCACCCAAGAGATTTCTTCGAGTGCACCGGCTCTACTTCTAGTGCAGTTCCATCATGCAGTGCGGCTTCACCTGCTTCTCTCCAACAAGCTTCTTCTTCCCATGTGATAACTGCTGTTGTTGTAACATCCCCTATTCTCAAGTCCCAAAATTACCGCTATGGATGAAATCGTTATCTATAGAAATTAATTACTGATGATAAAATGCAGCTATGCTAAACATATTAATGATCAGAAACCCATGAATATGAAAAACATTAAGAACAATTTTTCTTAACAAATCTTTTCATTTCATTTCACAAATGATATTTCGTATTCATAACATAATCCCATTCGCAAATCAACATTCAGGGATGTTATAATTATTACAAAATACTTATAGAGAGACATATGAAGATGCCCTATTGGTTGATCAGAGTCAAATACTTGGCAATTGTACAACTTTGACATTACATCCAAGTAGACAAAACCAAACTACACAAAAGAAATATATAAAGCTCCTAATAGCTTGATTACCTTATGCACATCTTCGGAAGCTTATTCGTCTAATTGGTACCTGAAAACCATACTTCCAACCTACTCAAATGAGTACCAAATAGTTGGGAAAAACAAAAACTCCGGGTTAGACGACAGTCCGGTGTGAACAAAACCCTTCGTCTCGTACCAAATAGATAGCTAGTGAGACCACACTACTGAGTAGAACGTGTTCATTAGCATCTTAACCAAAACTAATTAACCATATAATGTGCTCCTATATCCCCAATGATTAGAGCAAAAATAACATTTATAATTTGAAAACGTATACTAGATTTCCCATCTAATTTACTAGATTACCCATCTTAATTTCAAATGACTACTCGTCATAGTTTAAACTGATTATCCGTTTTATCTTAATCTGACTACCCATCTTATAATTTCATGGTACCCATCCCATATTTAAACATATTCATGGTTATGTGGACTATCCATCTCACGTCTAATTATTACTTGGAATTCCCATCCCCTACCATATTGACTACCCATCACATATGGTTCCATTGTTTAAATTATATGGACTATCCATTATACATATTCCATTTAATTTATAATGATGTGGACTATCTGTTACACATCACATAGTATTCCTAGGATGATTGTGAATCCTTAAATAATCTCATAGAGACTATCACCTTCGGTATGATGTGGACTATCCATCTCACATCCCATATATTCCTAGGATGATCATGAACCCATCAATTAACAATTCAATTCATGTCACCTATATGTTTAACCTAGATCTATTGGTGTCCTGAATTTGGTTATCCCCTTTTAAATTTATAAAATTCAAAGTAACGTACATTGGTATCTCCAATGATATTTTTGAATTTCTTAAAACACATAACATGTCGAAAATAATCTTCATTGGTATCCCCAATGATAATGTCAAGTTTTATAATATAAAACGCATTGGTATCTCCAATGACCAAAGTCAAAATCTGAAAACATAACGCATGTCGCCTTTAATTTAGTTGATAAAAATCTACATCGACGTCAACAACAACGTCAGGCAAAGAAGCTTAAGGCTCTCCGCCTTTAATAAAAAAACATGTGAAACTCACACTGTTACAACCTCGTCGGCCCTTATCTAAAGTTGAAGACATCCCTAAAATTATTTTAAGTATTAAAACTTTATGTAGAGGATGATGTCGACGACATGGATAAAACATAGGTTACCCACCCTTTTTGAAACAAAGCTTAGTATTTGTAAAAACAAGTATAACGTCATTGATAATGATGAACATCGACATCAATACAAGTGGCATCACTATAAAACTTAACATAACTTACTTCAGCTATTCTACCGTGAAGTATATATAGAAACAATGTCGACGTTAAAGATGACGTCGAGATTTACCAAAAGGCTAATATAAACTTTTGGTTGAAAACCAAGTATATAGGATCGAAGACATTGATAAACAAGGGTAACAAGACTAGCGAAGTCATTAAAAGTTTTATACTTAACTTACTTCGGCTATTATGTAGCAAATATATAAGTGCAAAGTCGAGACATTGGAGAAAAGTTATGGCATCACTTGTAGATGAATCATGAAGTGCCAACGCCACCGATGCTAAATTGTCAATGAGGTCGACTTTGTCCTACTTGGGAACATTCCATAACTACCAAAGTAATTATCCTATGCTTCCTTTCACTTCAATGATGACACTCATGAACATGATGCTTCTATAGACGTGGTGAGCACAAATGCGAATGGCATTACCGTGATTACCTAAAAAACCGATTTATTACTAATAAAAGCATATACTTTCTACCAAAACCCAAACTTTTGTCCAAATTCTATTGGATAAAAACATCTTTTAACCTTTTCTTTATAGAAATACCGCCGCATACCACTTTCAAGTTCCAAAACTTTTACCAAATTCAATTAGTAACAACCTTCATTAATTACTAATTTAAATGCTTATTTATCATATTAAAATCATAATAAATCATTCTCACTTGGGAAAATCCTAAAAATTCGCCAAAATTCGAGAATATCCTTCTCTTTATCATATAAAAATTTCAGGACCAAAAACCATATTTTTTAAGTTATTTTAAATAATTAAAACCGAAATTAAGCTATTTCCCCTTGCGAAATTCGTAAATTTTTTAATTTTAAAATTATGAAATTAAAAACCTGTAACATTCCTGAATTTTAGCCAAGTTTAATTAGATAATTAATTTAATTTTGGAATTAAATAGTGAAATTTTCGTGAAGTAATTGAAAATTTCCAGAATAAATAAAAAATTTGGATTATAAATAGAATTTTGGTTTGAAATTAGGGATAAGTATTTTATAAATAAAAATTGGATTATAAAATAAATATATTGGAAATAAATTTGATTTAAATTTTATTTTTTATTTAATAAGAATTTGTTTCTAATTATTTAAATATGCATTATAATTTGAAAATGAAGTTTTGAATTAGATATAATAGATTTTTTTCAAAGTCCAATTAAGAATAAAATTATTTATTCATGTATAATTAAATTGTAAAACCATCTTCTACTTTAAAAGATTATATAAATGATTAATACAGAAAATGTACTTATTTAAATAAGAGGTATGATATAAAGTTGTATTTAAAATATTATTTGAGATGTTTAAAATATAGTAAAAAGTTTAAAAGTTGTTCAAAAGCTAAATTCTATATTATAAACATGTGTGTTATTTATTAAATTATAATTTGTTTTAAAATTCAATTTTTCTTAAGATTTTATAAAGGTGAATGTATTTATTAAATAATGAAAATTATATAGATAAAAACATAAACATTTGAAATAAAAAACATATGTTAAAAATAAGTACTTAAGGGTTAAAATACAATTTATAAATTAATTAAAATTTAGGATTTAAACACAAATTTGTTCACATAGGACAATTGTAAAGAGAAGATGGTAAAGATTGACAAGTGTTAGCCAAATTAAAACAAGTGGCATTAAACTTTTTTGAAATAAATTAAAATTTTATAAACTACATTCATTTTTTTCTCATATTTTCAACACCAAAGAAAAACCGAAGTCAGAAAAAAAAAGAGAAAACGAAGTCATCTCAATACTAAAATAAAACAAAGATCAAAACCTGGATCAAAGCAGATTTTAAAAATTCAAAGAAATCAATCTTCAAAAGAGCAACTAAGAAAAAGCTCAAAGCATGCAAGTACAATCAGGTTGCAAAATGCAAATCCAAAGCCTGGGAATTAAGCCTGTAGACAAAGCTTCAGATCAAAGCTTTAAAATCTTCAAAGCTTGAAAAAAAATTCAATCTTTTACAATTTTAAAAGACTGAAGCAAGTTAGGATCAGGAATTCAAATCAAAACATGATTCAACCTAAAGCAATCAAATCTGGAAAATAGGAGAAAGATCAGGAAAAACAGTTTCAAGTCAGGCAAACTCAAACTCAGAAAACAAAATCAACAAATAAGGCCTCTGTTCTTTTCTGCTTTCAAATGAAACAGGTGAGCAAACTGCCAATTTTTATCTAAATTTGCTGCGATTTCTGATATCGATTGAAGCTGTTAGTATAAGTTTTAAAATGCCTGCATGTTTGAATATATATATATATCTGTGTGTGTGTGTGTGTGTGTGTGTGTGTGATGTGTGTATGTTTGTTTATAGAGACATATCCCTCTGTTTAAAACAATTTACAGGCATAAGTTAATTTCAAGATTTAATGTTTGATGTTTGATGTTTGAACAAAATAAAATTTAAATATCAAGAATTAAATTTTAAGAGTACTTTATAAAAGATGAATAGATTTACTGGAAACTTTAAAAACACTGCAAAATCAAATTTTGTTCAAAATTTGATTGATTAAAATTTGGGATTTGATTACTTGATCCTGTTTGTCTTAATAAGCGATGATTTCTAAAACAAAATTCAAGATTTTTAGTTCACAAAATTATGAGAAAATGTGAGATGAACGAAATTGACATTTTCATCAATTTCTGGTGATCACGACGACATTGAACTTCGGGGTTGAGGCGGAAGCATGATTATTGGTGGGCAATTTCAGGAAAAATATTAGATGAATTTACAAGTCGTCGTGGTTGCCAGGCGATGATGAATTAGGGTTTTGGGTCTAGTTCTGTTCGACATTGTTCAAGGGGTGATCTCGTGGTCGTAGTATGGTCAGAATCGTTCGCATTGGGGGGAAGGTTCATGGGTCAATGGCACAGCTTTGGTCGGAATCGTATAATTTCTGGTGACGGGGATTGGCGAGGAGAGAAGGTTTTAGATGATCGGCGGGTACCAATTTTGAATTGAACTGCTCGATTTTGGTGTTTGGGCTTATTGATGGGTCTGGATGGTTGAGGGGACTCAGGGATGGATGGATGGATGATCTGTCGTTGATCGGAGCATCGGCCGGAAGTGATCGCGGCGATCGTGCACGTGCATATGACGACGTGTATCTATTTGAATTGGGAAGGAGAAGAATAGCTCAGGGCTGGCTCGCTAGATTTGCGAAATTACTCGAGGGAAAACGAAGATGTAAGCAACCCGGAGTTGGGTTCGGGAAGAACATGAAATGGCTCGGGTTTTTGTTAAAAACTTGTTGATTCCGAGAGTTTCAAAATAAGTGTTGAATAAGTTTAAAGTTTATCAGATTAAATAAGTTTTAAAAGGAAGATAAGCCAAAGAAAATTTATAAGGTTTTAAATAAATTTCCAAGATTCATTTCTAAAAGATTAATTTTTTTTTCTAATTTATTGATATAGTTTTGTAATAATTTTATAAAGTTATTAAAATAAATTTAATGGTATAATCAAATAGTAAAAAAATGTTGTATTTTAAAATTAATGGTATAATCAAATGTTTTAAATTGTTAACTTAAAAGTAAGTTAATTTATATTGTTAATGGTAATTAATTTATGTAGTTAATTAATTAAACTAATTATTTGAAGGTAATTAATTAATTAAAGGTTAACTAATTAATGAAAGTGATTAGGATAATCAATTATTGTAATTAATTAAAGATAATTAATTAAATGGTAATTAATTAAAGGTTAATTAATTAATGTGATTAATTAAGAATAATTAAAGGTTAATTATTTAATGATTAAGGATGATTAATTAATAATTAAAGGTTGATTAATTTATCAGTAATGATTAATTAATAATTGATTGAAGGATAAATTAATCAAAATGATTTGTAATTAATTAATATTAATTAACCAGAATTAATGATTTGTTCATAGGTAATTAATCGAATTTAAATTAATCAGATGATTTAATTTATCATACTTATGGATTTTTGGATTCTATTGAATGATGAATTGTTTGATATCCTTGATGTGTGATGCTTTGTGATATGAATTATGCTGATTTGAGTTGTGAACTGTGAATGTAATTTATTTATCCTTGATAAATGTAATTTATTTATCTGCGATTAATTTATATTATTTATCTGTGAATCTGTGAATGGAAGATAAGCGTTATAGATTATACCGCTTATCGATATTGTTGTGATTAAATCTGTGATGATTGATGATATTGCACTATTGTGTAAAACCCCTTGGACTACACTGTACACACACAAATATGGATTACACGAGGAAATTGGTTAAGTCATAGATTTTTGAAATAGTTTTAAAATTAAATTTTGAATTCAAAATGGTTTTGGAAATAGAATAGGGTTAAAAGTGAAAAGCTTTGAAAAGGAGTTTGAAGATAAAAGTTCTTTTGAATAGCTTAATAAAATTTTGAAATTTAAATAATTTGATTTGAATTTGAATTCAAGTTTTGAAATTAAATTCCATGTTTGGAAATTATAGTTTAAAAAGGTTATATAATTTATAAATGTGTTTTAAAACCATTTTAAAAGCATTGTTTCAGGAATTTGAATTTAACCAAAGTTTTAGCTTAAAGGGCTTTAACTCGTGCAAATGTAATCGGACTTTTTCGAAAACGAAAACTATTGTTTTCAAATAATAATAGCTTTTATGTAAAGAAAGGATTTTCAATTTGTGTTGAAAATATTCCAAAATTTGAAATGGAATAGTTTTGAAAGCTATCTTAAAGATTTGGTAAATCTTGTTGTTGAACTGAAATGGATCTTTTACTTAAAAAGATTTGAATCGTAAATAGTTTGGAAGCTGTGAATTAATCTTGTGAAGGATTGTTGAACCTTATTTAAAATTAAAGAGGGTTTTAAATTGTTTATCTTTTATACATAAAAGATTTGAAATGGGAGTTGTTTTGAAAATTATGAATGAATCTCTGGAAATGGTTTTGAAAGTTATGAATTGAATCTTTGATATAAAGATTTGGAAAGTTAATCCAATTTGAAATGGAATTGTTTTGCAAAGCCGTGAATAAATCTTTATGAAAGATAGGTGAACTTTGTAAAGTGAATCTTTTCGTTTAAAGATTTGAAATGGTAATTTGCTTAAACCATTTAAAAGAAAAGTTTTGGGTTTTAAGCTGTGACTTAATTGAAATCCCAATATCCATATTTTTTTAAATGTTGTGCTCATTATTCGGTTTAGCCGGTAGAGGACCTTGCATCATATAACCCATTCCGAATAATGATACGATGTTATGGATAACATTTGAAGACTAATGGTGAAGACCGGATATTTTCGAAAGCGAAGGATAACCCGTCGAATGCCTCTGCACTGGCTGATCCTCGATATAGAGATCTCTATATGTTATGGGAAGTCCAGACGTGATTAGGGATTATCCGGATTTGCAGGGGCTTCTTTTGAAGTGCCTTCGGTTCTGTTCGAACCCGGAACAGACTTGTATGGATGTGTGTCTGACATTACACTTTGAGATTTAAAACGGTTTCTATCAAATACGTTTATGTTTAGTGGCGAAGATTTATTCTCTTAGTTTAACATCCTTCTCTGAGACGTACGAGCTCAGATGTTATGTAGTTGATGGTTACTAGTGATACATTCCTAATTTGGTAATGTGGCATATGAAGTGTTGCTGATCATTTGTTGATCAAAGCATGGCTTTGTGAAAAGTGTAGCTTTGTGGATGAGACTGCATCAGGACCTCACACCCCGGAAATGGTCGAAACAGAGAAGATGCGGTAAGGTTGCAGGAGTCGTGCCCCTAGGATATGTCCATTCCTTTTGGAAAAGGGTGGTATAATGGTATGAAGCCCAGATACTTAACTCATGGGGACACTGCAAATTTTATTACTCTGTGATGTTGCTTTGTGGTTGAGGATCCTAAGATAAAGGTCGCAAGCGACCGGGGGTGGCATATCTTAGGTTGTACTCCCAGGAAGGGAGTAAACCGGCCTTGTGTTGGCAGAGAGCTGGGCAAGTTCTCAAGGCGTCCCTCCAGAGGCGTACCCATATGGCAATGGGAAGATCCTTGGCCTGACCATTTGTTGGAAAATCCAAAGAATCAATACACGCCCTGTACGGTTTTAGTTGTATAACCTGCCATGGAATGTGGCGGTAACCTGCTATTGAACATGGTAGCTATAGTAGGCATACAATAATGGTTGTATGTTGGCTAAGATTAATATTATACTTTATATTTTCTACACTATGCACTAATAATAATATCAAAATGTTTTTCGGGTGTCAAGCATTTTTGACTATCATAAGGAGAAATCTCCTTCAATTCTGCGTTTTCATGGTGTGTGTGGCGTGAGGCCTTATGGTAGTTTCATTTTCTAAAAAGCATTGTGGATTTCAATATTTTAAATTCTTTTGTTGTTTGTTTAAAGATAAAATCATTTTTGTTTGCTCATACCAGTCCTATGACTGACCCGGAGTTTATTGTTCCTTTCCTGAACGTTGGGTGCCCACAATTTTCCACACGGGCAGTCTAGAGTTGGGTTTTTCAGATAATAAATAGTAGGTGTAGATTCGATAGCTTTTGAAGTCTTTTGTTTGGTAGCATTTGGAGATCTTCTTCAGTCTTCACATCTTTGAAGTTTTTGGTTGGCAATCACGTTTGGGATTGCATTTGCTAAAAGTTCAGCTTGATGGAGGTTCGAGCTTGAAGTTTAGAGCTTTGGCTTTAGAGTTTTGGTTTGGAGTTGCAATAATGGATTCTCTTGAAGACTTTGCTCTTGTTGAGATATTTCCGCTGTAGTGTTGTGTTGTATATCTCTGATGGCGTTGGGTCATTGTATCATGATGTATAGCACATTGTATCTATCTTGTATATCAATGCAATTATTCTTTTGTTTCCGCTGTATTGTTTAGCATCTAATGTTTTTGCAAGCTCCGGCGATACGAATTTGATGTCGTTTATCGAGCATCGAGTTCGGGTCGTCACAAGTGGTATCAGAGGAAAAAGTTGAGTAAGAACTTTAGATACGGAGGGTAACACATTAGATGGCTCATTAGAGATAGGGTGAAGTATACCCTAAAATGAGTACAACCCGTGAAACCGGAAACCCATATTACTCAGTCTATTTTCTTTAACTGTTGTTATTCCCTAAGATATCTCGTCCGAATGCCTAAATCGATTTTCTTACTATTACTGATAGTAAGAATGAGTGGAAGAAGAGGACGAGATAGGGGACAGGGAAGTACCACTTCAGTTGGTCAAGGCCCTGCAACAATAGATATTCCTACTCAATCTCAACCAAATCTGGCTGATCTATATCGAAGCTTTTCTAGACTTGGTGGAAAGCTATTCACAGGCAAGGAAACCATTATCGAAGCACAAGCCTGGATTCGATCGTGCGAAAGGATTTTCAAAGGACTAAAATAGGAAGATGATCAGATGCGATTGATAGCTTCCTGGCAACTCCACGAAGAGGCTTTAGCTTGGTGGGAGACAGTTACTCTGGATGAGCCGGCGGATGAGTTCACTTGGAGTCGTTTCAAGGAAGTGTTCGAATAGCGATATATTCCATCTGCTAGTATCTCTTGAATGTACCAGGAGTTCATGGATTTGAAGCAGGGAAGTTTACCGTTTGAGGAGTACTTGAACAAATTCAAAGAATTATCTCGATTTGGTCCAGTGTTGGGGAATACACCTTTGAAAAGGAATGAAAAGTTTATTTGGGGAATGAACAAGAAGTTTCAAGAGAGGATGACTACTCACGTAAAAGAATCTTCTTCTGAATTGATCAATATGGGTTATAGGTACGATACTTTGGATAAGCAGGAAGTTTCGGAGGAGAAAGGGAATACAAATAATTTGAATTAGAGGAAAAGGAAGTTTGGCAGAAAGAAACCGAGGAGAGGCAAAGGATAGAAGAAAAAGGTGAAAGATGTTACTTGTCTCAATTGCTTGGAGAAAGGCCATTACTCGGACAAATGCAAGAATCCCTGGAAGCAAGGGATGAGAGAGCCATTTATGAAGCCAGAACAGGAATCTAGGGAATGCTATTATTGCCACAAGCCGGGACATAGGATTAAGGATTGCCCAGCAAAGAAGCAAGCTCTAGTAGCGAGGGTGTATGCAATCAAAGATAATTCTTCAACCTCAAAGGATGATAAAGGAAAAGGAATTTTAGAAGGCAACCTTCTCGTTTATGATAAAAAAAATTCGAATTTGTTTGACACGGGAACAACACATAGTTTTATTCCTCAGCAAATCGAAAATGAGTTAAATCTTGAATTTGGGATCGTAGTCAAACCTATTTTTGGCTATTTCATTGGGTTTCGATATAATTCTACGAATGGTTAGTTATTCGTTCGAACTAACCAGTGCCCCTACATATTTCATAGATCAGATAACCCAATTGTTTCATAGTTGAGCGAGTTTGTTCTCATATCTATTGTTGATATTCTGATTTGGTAAGCCAAATGCAGAATAGATATCCAATTTGATCCGAAAAGATATTTCTCTATCTTTCAACTATTCTTTGTTATCTCCCTAGCAAATTTCTGGGACGAAATTTTCTTAAGGGGGGAATCTGTAACATTCCCGAATTTTAGCCAAGTTTAATTTGACAATTAATTTAATTTTGGAATTAAATTGTGAAATTTTTTGTGAATTAATTAAAAATTTCCAGAATAAATAAAAAAAATTAGATTATAAATAAAATTTTGGTTTGAAATTAAGGATAAGTATTTTATAAATAAAAATTGGATTCAAAATAAATACATTGGAAATAAATTTGATTTGAAATTTTATTTTTTTAGTTAATAAGAATTTGTTTCTAATTGATTAAATATTCATTATAATTTGAAAATGAAGTTTTGAATTTGATATAATAGATTTTTTCAAAGGCCAATTAAGAACAAAATTATTTATTCATGTGTAATTAAATTGTAAAACCATATTTTGCTTTAAAAGATTATATAAATGATTAATACAGAAAATGTACTTATTTAAATAAGAGGTATGATATAAAGTTGTATTTAAAATATTATATGAGATGTTTAAAATATAGTAAAAAGTTTAAAAGTTGTTTAAAAGCTAAATTCTATATTATACACATGTGTGTTATTTATTAAAGTATAATTTGTTTTAAAATTCAATTTTTCTTAAGATTTTATAAAGGTGAATGTATTTATTAAATAATGAAAATTATATAGATAATAACATAAACATTTGAAATAAAATACATATTTTAAAAATAAGTACTCAAAGGTTAAAATACAATTTATAAATTAATTAAAATTTAGGATTTAAATAGAAATTTGTTCACATAGGACATTTGTAAAGAGAAGATGGTAAAGATTGACAAGCGTTAGCCAAATTAAAACAAGCGGCATTAAACTTTTTTTGAAATAAATTAAAATTTTATAAACTACATTCATTTGTTTCTCATATTTTCAACACCAAAGAAAAACATAAATTAGAAGAAAAAATGAAAATAAAAGAGAAAACAAAGATCAAAACCTGGATCAAAGCAGATTTTAAAAATTCAAAAAATCAATCTTCAAAACAACAACTAAGCAAAAGATCAAAGCATGCAAGTACAATCAGGCTGCGAAATGCAAATCCAAAGCCTGGGAAATAAGTCTGTAGACAAAGCTTCAGATCAAAGCTTTAAAATCTTCAAAGCTTGAAAAAAAATTCAATCTTTTACAATTTGAAAAGACTGAAGCAATTTAGGATCAGGAATTCAAATCAAAACATGATTCAACCTAAAGCAATCAAAGCTGGAAAATAGGAGAAAGATCAGGAAAAATAGTTTCAAGTCAGGCAAACTCAAGCTCAGAAAACAAAATCAACAAATAAGGCCTCTGTTCTTTTCTGCTTTCAAATGAAACAGGTGAGCAAACTGCCAATTTTTATCTAAATTTGCTGTGATTTTTGATAATGCTTGAAGCTGTTAGTACAAGTTTTACAATGCCTACATGTTTGAATATATATATGTGATGTGTGTGTGTTTGTTTATAGAGACATATCCCTCTATTTAAAACAATTTACAGGCATAAGTTAATTTCAAGATTTAATGTTTGATGTTTGAACAAAATAAAATTTAAACATCAAGAACTAAATTTTAAGAATACTTTATAAAAGATGAATGGATTTACTGGAAACTTTAAAAACACCGCAAAATCAAATTTTGTTCAAAATTTGATTGATTAAAATTTGGGATTTGATTACTTGATCCTCTTTGTCTTAATAAGCCATGATTTCTAAAACAAAATTTAAGATTTTTAGTTCACTAAATTGTGAGAAAATGTGATATGAATGAAATTGACATTTTCGTCAATTTTTGGTGAACAGGCGACATTGAACTTCGGGGTTGAGGCTGAAGCATGATTATAGGTGGGCAATTTCAGGAAAAATATTAGATGAATTTACTAATCGCCGTGGTTGCCAGGCGACAATGAATTAGGGTTTTGGGTCTAGTTCTGTTCGACATTGTTCAAGGGCTAATCTCGTGGTCGTAGTATGATCGGAATCACGCATTGGGCGGAATCGTATAATTTCTGGTGATGGGGATTGGCGAGGCGAGAAGGTTTTAGATGATCGGCTGGGTACTAATTTTGATTTGAACTGCTTGATTTTGGGATGGGTGGATGATTTGTCGATGATCGGAGCATCAGCCGAAAGTGATCGCGACGATCGTACACGGGCATGTGAGGGCCTGTATCTGTTTGAGTTGGGAAGGAGAAGAATAGCTCGGGGCTGGCTCGATAGATTTGTGAAATTACTCGGGGAAAAACTAAGATGTAAGCAACCCAGAGTTGGGTTCGGGAAGAACATGAAATGGCTCGGGTTTTTGTTAAAAACTTGTTGATTCCAAGAGTTTCCAAATAAGTGTTGAACAAGTTTAAAGTTTATTAGATTAAATAAGTTTCAAAGGAAAGTAAGTCAAAGAAAATTTATAAGGCTTTAAATAAATTTCCAAGATTTATTTCAAAAAGATTAAATCTAGTTTATTGATATAGTTTTGTAATAATTTTATAAATTTATTAAAGTAAATTTAATGGTATAATCAAGTAGTAAAAAAAAATTGAGGTATTTTAAAATTAATGGTATAATCAAATGTTTTAAATTGTTAACTTAAAAGTAAGTGAATTTATATTGTTAATGGTAATTAATTTATGTGAATAATTAATTAAAATAATTAATTTGAAGGTAATTAATTAATTAAAGTTAATTAATTAATGAAATTTATTAGGAATAATCATTTATTGTAATTAATTAAAGATAATTAATTAAATGGTAATTAATTAATTTGATTAATTAAGAATAATTAAAGGCTAATTATATAATGATTTAGGATGATTAATTAGTAATTAAAGGTTGATTAATTTGTCATTAAAGATTACTTAATAATTGATTGAAGGATAAATTAATCAAAATGATTTGTAATTAATTAATATTAATTAATCAGAATAAATGATTTGTTCATAGGTAATTAATCTGATTTAAATTAATCAGATGATTTAATTTATCTTACTTATTGATGTTTGGATTCTGTTGAAAGATGAATTGTTTGATATCTTTGATGTGTGATACTTTGTGATATGAATTATGCTGATTTGAGTTGTGAACTGTGAATGTAATTTATTTATCCTTGATAAATGTAATTTATTTATCTGCGATTAATTTATATTATTTATCCATGAATCTGTGAATGGAAGATAAGCGTTATAGATTATACCGCTTGTCGATATTGTTGTGATTGAATCTGTGATGATTGATGATGTTGCACTATTGTGTAAAACCCCCGGACTACACTATACACACACAAATATAGATTGCACGAGGAAATTGGTTAAGTCACAAATTATTGAAATTGTTTTAAAATTAAATTTTGAATTCAAAACGGTTTTTGTGACGCCCCGGCTCCAGTGACCGAAATATAAGAGGGAGTTTACCGTCCGATAGTTCGGATCAGTGGGCACTAAAGGAGCGATCTCTCGTCTACACTACTTTGGATCAACATGGATACATTTAAAATACCTGAGCATTTCTGAAATGATATGTATCTCATCTCGATGCAATGTAGTATACACGAGCTCAGAGAATTTGTATTTAAATCACATAGCAGAACACAATAAATAATGGTTTCACAAAACAGCGGACCCAAAAGATAGTATATATACATATACATAGGTACAAACAGACGTCAGACCATTACCATATATCTACAGCTATACATAACTGTCCCAAAAATGACGTCTTAATACATACACAGACAAATATATACAAAGGACATACGACACGACTACAAAATCAACTTAGCATAGTTCAACGGACTCTAAATGTATCTCTCTAACATCTCTCCTCCAAATGACTCTGACAGTTCCTTTGAGGCATGTAGCAAGTGTACGTCCGTGAAGCTCTAGATCTACAACTACTTTAAATTTATATACTGTATGCCAGTTGCCGTCCATCTCAATGTCGTATGAAATCACCTCAAAACGTGAAAAGGTAATCATCCTGAAAAGCCTCGGTCTGACCCGAGGAGTTGTCACAAAACAAAACCTCGAGTCAGGCTAAATATCTAGATGTGAGTATAATAGTGCATCAATGATTCATATAATTGTGTGGAGTCGGGTTATATATGGGATACCAAAAGAAATAGATATGTCACACAACCCATAATCTAAATCCACCCACATCACATTAGATTATTTCAATTCAATTACCCATGTCATGGCACTATTTAAAGTGAATCACAGCCGCAACTCTAATCAACCTGGATATCACATCCTATTCATTTATAAGTTGTATTTATTATTCAATAGACATACTATTGTCCAGTTATTCATATACGAGGTATGGAATTACTAGTGAATCCTATTCATTATTCACTCTTACTTGACTCTGTATCGAACCGAAATTACGGCCTTTTTCATCCGCATATCTTTCGATCAGGAATTGTGGGTGCCCCCACACGATCTATTAGTTGCACTATCATTTCCTGTTTACCGTTAGCGCTCACCCCGTTGTGCTGTAATCTTCATCTTTGTTTCATCACATATCCATCAATGAGATTACTCTCGATTCTTCCTCGTTTCCCGTTTGCACTGCGCCTGTCACCGTGGTTGTGTCCGTGCAACAGATCGTTTGGACAATAAGTGACGAGGGACTAGGTCGTCACGATTCAGGGAGCGACCCCGAATCTGTCCGGTAGGATGGATTCTAGCGTCTAGTAGTCTCACCCCGTCTCGTGTACTTCATTGGTTAAATTCATTCAAATTATTTTGTTTTTAACTTCCCAATATACCATTTATTCCCAAAACGGTATTGATTTCTATTTTATATCACATATAAATGTCGTGTTCATGCAATGTAGCATTGACTTAGAGTATATAACATCATGAACATTCATAAACATAACATGTAAACATAATTTTGAAGAACTTCATCGGATTTGAATTTAAATCATAACAAAATATACGTTTCAAATTTGGACTTCATTTTCGATGATGTCATTTTAATTTAATTTATAGAATTTTTCCATAATTTTTAATTTAGAAAATAAAATATTTTCGGTTGACGCGTTTTGCGTCAAACATCGGTTCTTTTGAAGTTTTACAAAATAAGTTAACCAGTTTATTTTATTGTTGTTTTGTGATCGCGTAACGTTATCGTGCGCGATCGTATTTTTATTTCAGTTGTTCGCGGTCCGTATGCGAACGGAATATTGCGTAGCATTATATTCTAAAACTTTTTGGTTTCGTTCACCCCTTTACATGTCTCCACGAGCGAACCGAGACCATCGTCGCGATGCGCTACACAATACGGTCCTGCTGGTATCTTCCATTTTGGCTGTAATGCTTCCGTTCATCATACGGTTGCGGAACTTAACGGTGTCATTTCTGACCACCACGGGGTCCGTCGATCAGGCGAAAGCTAGTCAATTTATTCGTCTCACTTCCCTCTACATATTTCCTTTTGATTGCATGCTCAGAATCATCATAGATTTTGAGTTATTAATAATATATATAATTGAAACTTTCATTGTAAAAGCTTTATATGTCTGGAACCATGCATTCATTTAAAACGTTGACACGTATCTAAAAGTTGATGATATCTTTAATCCTATTATCTTTGAAACTGCTTCATATTCGAAACTCGTGCAACTGCAATTTTCTTAGTTTACATATCCAAACCAACGCACGTAAAGATCTAAAGCTAATATATTTCAAAGCCTTGCACTTATAAAGTCATATAAAAATTATGTATTTCTTTACTAATCTAAGCTATAGTTAAAAATATGTAGAAAGTTACAAATCACGTACATGAGCTTCTACTAGAAAAAGGTTACACTCTAGTGTTGTTAAATCTAACTATAATAATGAAAACATGAACTAGCTAAAGATCTTAAATATATAAAAGCTCAAAACAAGTCTATTCTTAAAAAAACAAAGTGTCAGGTTTTTTTTAACACATACTAAGTCAACGATCACATATATATTTCAAAACATAAGCTTACAAATCAGTGCGTTCAAAACTTGAAAACCCTACTATATTTGCATAGTTTAACAAGGTATTAGTAGTACATAGTAACTTTCTAATATAAACTACTTGTTTCAATTATATACATATTGCAAATCAACAGACGGAGTCATTTTTCATAAAGCAAAGAAATTACAAGGTAAAGATATAAAATAATTTAGTCCTGGAAAATGACAGAAGTAATTTATGCAAAAAGGGATGATGAGTATTTCAAACCATTAAACATGGTCAAGAACGCACGTACGTGTATGTATAAATCAAAATTCGATGAATAGTCTGCTTAGATATAAGTAATGAAGGAAGTGGACCCTAAAGTTTTGCAATAAAGCTACGTAAGTATAGTCATTGAAAGTATCATAAAAGGAATACATATACAAACTTTAGTGTGTGTATGAATAAAAGAAGGATTAAACTCACCTTGATTTGGGCAGTCTGATAAAATGGAAAGAGAGATATTGAAGTTTTTGCTTGCATTGTATAATGCAGTGCTTATATAATTTATATTATGAAACTTTAGGCTTAAGCAATCAGATATGTTAAATTATAATCATGAAAGGGATAAGAATGAGGGTGCATAATTATGAAAGTGATAAGTTTGGAAGCTTAGGTCCAATGAAATTAAAGCATATTTATTTTAATTTCTCAGTATGTAATTTTACACCCCTTAAATAAATTTTCGTACCCTTAACCGCGATATTGCCCTACCGGTTCTCCGATTGCAATTCCGCTCGTGGTGTTTTACTCCAAATTTTATTTTATATTCATAACGATTTTTTTTATTACTTTTTTTAACCAAATTTAGTGCTACGTTTTTAAAATAGTAGCGGGATGTTACAGACTTCCCCCCTTAAAGAAATTGCATCCTTGCAATTTAGTAGAGAGTATTGTAAGATATTCGTATATTAAAATCGTCCTATCAGTTAATAAAGTCCTAACATCCATGACTCGATAAATATATATAAAATATACATACCTAATGGGTTTCAATTAACTTGGGATGCGATTTTCTAATTTGCTCCGCAGTTTCCCAAGTGCAGTCTTTGGGATTATCTGACCATTGAACTTTGACTAGCGGAACTTGTTTGTTTCTTAACTGCTTCATCTTTGAGTCCACTATGTAGTTGGGTCAACGGTGAAAGTCAAGTTCGGTTCAATTTCTAGTTCTTCTAGCTGCTTTGGTTCTATAACAACATCGGAATCCCGTAGACATTTCCTTAATTGGGATACGTGGAACACATTATGAACTCCTGATAGATATGCAGGTAATTCAACTCGGTAAGCAAGGCTTCCAATACGTTCCATAACTGGATAAGGTCCAATATACCTTGGAGCTAATTTTCCTGCTTTGCCGAACCTTACAACTCCTTTCATTGGAGATACCTTTATAAAAACGTAATCTCCGATCACAAATTCTAAGTCCTTTTTACGTTGGTCAGCGTAGTTCTTCTGTCGAGACTGAGCAATCTTCATACTATCTCTAACAAGCTCGATCTTCTCAATCGTTTCTCGAACCATATCCGGTCCTAGTATAAGTTTATCTCCAGTTTCTAACCAACAGGCTGGAGAACGACATGGTCTTCCATACAGAGCTTCAAATGGTGCCATACCGATACTGGATTGAAAACTATTATTGTAGGAGAATTCAACCAAATGAAGATATTCTTCCCATGAACCCCCGAACTCTAAGATACATATCCTGAGTAAATCTTATACAACTCGATTTATTCTTTCCGTTTGTCCATCCGTCTGAGGATGGTATGCTGTGCTTAGATTGAGTTGTATACCCAAGACTGAATGTAAGCTTTGCCAGAATTGACTGGTAAATATCGGATCATGATCGCATACTATATTCTTTGGAATTCCGTGCAATCGTACAATATGTATCAGGAATAGTTTGGCTAAACTTTCCGCAGTTCTACTCATTCTAACAGGAACCAAAATGGTCACTTTTAGTGAGTCTATCAACTATCACCCATATACTTTCATTTCCTGACCTTGATCTGGGAAGTCCATCAATAAAATCCATAGAAATTTGTTCCCATTTCCATTGAGGAACTTCGAGAGGTAATAAAAGTCCACTGGGCTTTTGATGCTCGCCCTTAACTAACTGGCACGTAATACATCGTTTCACATATTCACCGATGTCTTTCTTCATGCCTTCCCAATAGTACATCCGCTTCATATCATTGTACATCTTTGTACCACCAGGATGTATAGAAAATAAAGATTGATGACATTCGTCTAGAACTTCTTTTCTTAAATCGGCTGTGTTAGGAACGCACAGTCTTCCTTTAAATTTTAAGTTTCCTTCAAGTCTAACTCGAACTTGCTAAGAGCTTCTGATGCATTACCATTCTTCAACTGATTAATTAGATCGGATAGGATTGGGTCATTTCTTTGGTTAGCTTGAATTCGATCGAGTAAACTTGGTCGAATATCCAAACTTGCCAACATGGCCGTTGTTTCATCCACTCTTCTAAACTGAAGGTTACACGAAGATAAAATTTCCAACTCTTTCCATTCTATTAACATCATTGACACTACGGCCTGGTGTTTTCGACTGAGAGCATCTTCCACCTTATTGCCCTTACCTGGCGTATACTGAATTTCTAGATCATACGCGGCTAGAAATTCTAACCATCGTTGTTGTCGCATATTTAAGTCTTTTTGAGAGAATAAATATTTTAACGATTTGTGGTCTGTGTATAAAACAAACCTTTCTCCCAATAAATAATGCCGCCAAAGTTTCAAGGCAAATACCACGGCTGCTAACTCAAGATCATGAGTTGCATACTTTACTTCGTGAGGCCTGAGTTGTCTAGACGCATAGGCTACAACTCTATCTCGTTGCATTAATACTGCACCAAGCCCTGTTCCACAGGCATCTGTGTATACTACTAGATCCTAATTTCCTTCTGGAACTATTAATATTGGAGCGTTAGAAAGTAACTCTTTCAACTTCTGGTAAGCCCCTTCACATTTATCTGACCAGATAAATTTAACTCCTTTCTTCGTTAAATTAGTTAGTGGAGCAGAAATCTTGGAAAAATCCTTTATAAATCTTCTATAATATCCTACTAAACCCAGGAAACTTCTGATTTCAGTTATTGATTCGGGTCGCTTCCACTTTTGAATAGCATCGACCTTAGCTGGGTCAACTGAAATTCCTTTCTTCGAGAATATATGTCCCAAAAATTTCACTTTCTTCTGCCAGAAGTGACATTTTGAAAGTTTTGCTTTAAGTTGGTGTTCTCTTAAAGTTTCTAAGACCAATTTCAAATGAATCACATGCTCTTCTTTTGTCTTTGAGTAGACGAGGATATCATCAATAAAAACTAGGACAAACTTGTCCAAATAACATCTGAAGACTCTATTCATCAAATCAACAAAATAAGATGGGGCATTCGTTAATCCGAATGGCATTACTAACCATTCGTAGGAACCGTATCTAGTTCGAAATGCTGTTAGTGGAATGCTATCCTCCGCAACTCTTAGTTGATGAAAACCAGTGGCTAGATCTAGTTGTGAAAAGACCTTTGCACCACTCAATTGATCAAATAAATCATCAATCCTTGGAAGTGGATATTTATTCTTGATAATATAGTCATTCAATTTTCTGTAATCTATACAGAGTCGAAGTGATCCATTCGCCTTTTTAACAAATAAAGTCGATGCTCCCCAAGGAGAACTACTCGTTCTGACGAAATTCTTTTGCTTAAGATCCTCTATTTGAGATCTTAATTCTTCCATCTCACTGGGGCACATTCGATTAGGTGGTCTACTAAAAGGTTGAGTTCCAGGTTTCAAATCTATCCTGAATTCAACTGCTCGATGTGGTGGTAGACCAGTAACTGGTTCAAAGATATCAGAAAAATCTCTAACTACTGGAATCTGTCCTATTTCCTCTTCTTTAGATTCCAAAGCAAATAAAGAATAACCCGAACTAGCATTTTCTTTTTCTAGAGCTATAAGGATTCGCTTGGGGTATTCAGGATGTTGGAGAGTGATTACTCGTTCCGAACAGTATAATTGAGCTCGATAGTGCTTGAGCCAGTCCATTCCCAAAATAACTCCATAACTCAAGGAATCCATAATAAACAAATCACATGAGAATGAATACCCAGATAATCAAATTACAACTCCACTACATTTCATCCCTAGGGTAACGCATCCTCCAACAGGATTGGCCATCCTAAGAGAATTGTTAAGAGAAGATACATCCAATTTCAACTTTTCTACTATTTCTTTCGATATAAATGAATGTGATGCACCAGTATCAAAAAGAATTCTAATATATAATCCATGCCATAAAATAGTACCTTCTAGGACCGAAGCTTGTTTTCCCTCATCTGGTTTCATTGAACTGGGACCATCTAGTGCGAACATTTTCTCTTGAGTCTGCTTCTTCGGCTTTGTGCATTGTCCCGCTATATGTCCCATTTCATTGCAATTGTAACATTTCTTCGTAGAACCTTGACCTGTATTTCTACATTCATTAGCATAATGACCCTTCTTTCCACAGGAGTAACATTCTACTTGTGCTTTAGATTGTCGCTTCTTCTGGTCCTCTTTCTTAGGTTGGAATGGTCGCTTATTCTTTTGAAACTTTGCATTCTTCTTCGAGAAGAATGGCCTCTTCCTTTGTTGCTGGTTTTTCTAAGTAGGTTGACTTTCAGAAACCGAATCTCGCTCCCGCACTTTTTCAAATCTTAATGCCATATCCACAATCTCTTCAAATGGATATCGAAGTTGAGTAAGTAATTTATCTCTTAGTTCATTATTTAGACCAAGAACAAACTTCTCATTCTTTTCCAATGGGGTGCTAATGAGTGCTGGTCCATACTTCGATAGTGCATTAAACTCATTGACATACTCAGTCACAGATAAATTTTTCTGGGTAAGGTCAATAAATTTTCGAAGCAGTGCTGCTCTTTCTGCTTCTGGTAGAAAATGGGCTTTGAAAATGTCTTTGAATTCTTGCCAAGATATGTCTTCCTCTGGAGTTGCAGCAATTATGGCTTCATACCAATCTAAGGCACCTCCTTGTAACTGTCGAGATGCTAACCTTCTCTTGTCTTGATCGGAGAGATTCAGATCTCCGAATATTCTTTCGCATGTTCTCAGCCATGTATGAACTCCCATTATGCCTTCATTTCCCAAGAATGGTTTACCACCTAGACTTGAGTAGTCTTTGCAGAGCTTGGTAAACTCTGATCCGGGATTTTGATTATTGTCTCTGAGCATTCCCATATCTTGAACACGCTTCATGACTTCGACCCATTGATCCATAGTTAAAAGTACATTTGGATTGCTTGATTGACCATTTGGTGACTCAACTATTGAGCCTGTTCTGGGTCTACCTGGTCCTACCATTTTCTTGATGAAGAACATTTGTCATTTTATTATATAACAAAATTTCACTAACAATTACATATGTAATACAAATACATATCAAGTATTATCCCAATGTTTTTCCCTTTAAAACATTTATTAGATCTTGTCTATCACCTAAACGAGTTAATCCCAATTCCCGTGGGTTTTACTAACAGGGTAACAAACTAAGTCTGACTCCCTTATGGTCAAATGCGTTCTGATTACTGATTTATACAAATCCTATTGAAACTTGGCTCTGATACCACGTTGTGACGCCCCGGCTCCAGTGACCGAAATATCAGAGGGAGTTTACCGTCCGATAGTTCGGATCAGTGGGCACTAAAGGAGCGATCTCTCGTCTACACTACTTTGGATCAACATGGATAGGTTTAAAATACCTGAGCATTTCTGAAATGATACGTATCTCATCTCGATGCAATGTAGTATACACGAGCTCAGAGAATTTGTATTTAAATCACATAGCAGAACACAATAAATAATGGTTTCACAAAACAGCGGACCCAAAAGATAGGTATATATACATATACATAGGTACAAACAGACGTCAGACCATTACCATATATCTACAGCTATACATAACTGTCCCAAAAATGACGTCTTAATACATACACAGACAAATATATACAAAGGACATACGACACGACTATAAAATCAACTTAGCATAGTTCAACGGACTCTAAATGTATCTCTCTAACATCTCTCCTCCAAATGACTCTGACAGTTCCTTTGAGGCATGTAGCAAGTGTACGTCCGTGAAGCTCTAGATCTACAACTACTTTAAATTTATATACTGTATGCCAGTTGCCGTCCATCTCAATGTCGTATGAAATCACCTCAAAACGTGAAAAGGTAATCATCCTGAAAAGCCTCGGTCTGACCCGAGGAGTTGTCACAAAACAAAACCTCGAGTCAGGCTAAATATATAGCTGTGAGTATAATAGTGCATCAATGATTCATATAATTGTGTGGAGTCGGGTCAGATATGGGATACCAAAAGAAATAGATATGTCACACAACCCATAATCTAAATCCACCCACGTCACATTAGATTATTTCAATTCAATTACCCATGTCATGGCACTATTTAAAGTGAATCATAGCCGCAACTCTAATCAACCTGGATATCACATCCTATTCATTTATAAGTTGTATTTATTATTCAATAGACATACCATTGTCTAGTTATTCATATACGAGGTATGGAATTACTAGTGAATCCTATTCATTATTCACTCTTACTAGACTCTGTATCGAACCGAAATTACGGCCTTTTTCATCCGCATATCTTTCGATCAGGAATTGTGGGTGCCCCCACACGATCTATTAGTTGCACTATCTTTTCCTGTTTACCGTTAGCGCTCACCCTGTTGTGCTGTAATCTTCATCTTTGTTTCATCACATATCCATCAATGAGATTACTCTCGATTCTTCCTCGTTTCCCGTTTGCACTGCGCCTGTCACCGTGGTTGTGTCTGTGCAACAGATCGTTTGGACAATAAGTGACGAGGGACCAGGTCGTCACGATTCAGGGAGCGACCCCGAATCTGTCCGGTAGGATGGATTCTAGCGTCTAGTAGTCTCACCCCGTCTCGTGTACTTCATTGGTTAAATTCATTCAAATTATTTTGTTTTTAACTTCCTAATATACCATTTATTCCCAAAACGGTATTGATTTCTGTTTTATATCACATATAAATGTCATGTTCATGCAATGTAGAATTGACTTAGAGTATATAACATCATGAACATTCCTAAACATAACATGTAAACATAATTTTGAAGAACTTCATCGGATTTGAATGTAAATTATAACAAAATATACGTTTCAAATTTGGACTTCATTTTCGATGATGTCATTTTAATTTAATTTATAGAATTTTTCCATAATTTTTAATTTAGAAAATAAAATATTTTCGGTTGACACGTTTTGCGTCAAACATCGGTTCTTTTGAAGTTTTACAAAATAAGTTAACCAGTGTATTTTATTGTTGATTTGTGATCGCGTAACGTTATCGTGCGTGATCGTATTTTTATTTCAGTTGTTCGCGGTCCGTATGCGAACGGAATATTGCGTAGCATTGTATTCTAAAACTTTTTGGTTTCGTTCACCCCTTTACATGTGTCCGACGAGCGAACCGAGACCATCGTCGCGATGCGCTACACAATACGGTCCTGCTGCTATCTTCCATTTTGGCCGTAATGCTTCCGTTCATCATACGGTTGCGGAACTTAACGGTGCCATTTCTGATCACCACGGGGTCCGTCGATCAGGCGAAAGCTAGTCGATTTATTCGTCTCACTTCCCTCTACATATTTCCTTTTGATTGCATGCTCAAAATCATCATAGATTTTTAGTTATTAATAATATATATAATCGAAACTTTCATTGTAAAAGCTTTATATGTCTGGAACCATGCATTCATTTAAAACGTTGACACGTATCTAAAAGTTGATGATATCTTTAATCCTATTATCTTTGAAACTGCTTTATATTCGAAACTCGTGCAACTGCAATTTTCTTAGTTTACATATCCAAACCAACGCACGTAAAGATCTAAAGCTAATATATTTCAAAGCCTTGCACTTATAAAGTCATATAAAAATTATGTATTTCTTTACTAATCTAAGCTAAAGTTAAAAATATGTAGAAAGTAACAAATCACGTACATGAGCTTCTACTAGAAAAAGGTTACACTCTTGTGTTGTTAAATCTAACTATAATAATAAAAACATGAACTAGCTAAAGATCTCAAATATATAAAAGCTCAAAACAAGTCTATTCTTAAAAAAACAAAGTGTCAGGTTTTTTTTTAACACATACTAAGTCAAGATCACATATATATTTCAAAACATAAGCTTACAAATCAGTGCGTTCAAAACTTGAAAACCCTACTATATTTGCATAGTTTAACAAGGTATTAGTAGTACATAGTAACTTTCTAATATAAACTACTTGTTTCAATTATATACATATTGCAAATCAAAAGACGGAGTCATTTTTCATAAAGCAAAGAAATTGCAAGGTAAAGATATAAAATAATTTAGTCCTGAAAAATGACAGAAGTAATTTATGCAAAAAGGGATGATGAGTATTTCAAACCATTAAACATGGTCAAGAACGCACGTACGTGTACGTATAAATCAAAATTCGATGAATAGTCTGCTTAGATATAAGTAATGAAGGAAGTGGACCCTAAAGTTTTGCAATAAAGCTACGTAAGTATAGTCACTGAAAGTATCATAAAAGGAATACATATACAAACTTTAGTGTGTGTATAAATAAAAGAAGGATTAAACTCACCTTGATTTGGGCAGTCTGATAAAATGGAAAGAGAGATATTGAAGTTTTTGCTTGCGTTGTATAATGCAGTGCTTATATAATTTATATTATGAAACTTTAGGCTTAAGCAATCAGATAGGTTAAATTATAATCATGAAAGGGATAAGAATGAGGGTGCATAATTATGAAAGTGATAAGTTTGGAAGCTTAGGTCCAATGAAATTAAAGCATATTTATTTTAATTTCTCAGTATGTAATTTTATACCCCTTAAATAAATTTTCGTACCCTTAACCGTGATATTGCCCTACCGCAATTTGTTCTCCGATTGCAATTCCGCTTGTGGCGTTTTACTCCAAATTTTATTTTATATTCATAATGATTTTTTTTATTACTTTTCTTTAACCAAATTTAGTGCTACGTTTTTAAAATAGTAGCGGGATGTTACAGTTTTGGAAATATAATTGGGTTAAAAGTGAAAAGCTTTTGAAAAGGAGTTGAAGATAAAAGTTATTTTGAATAGCTTAATAAAATTTTGAAATTTAAATAATTTGATTTGAATTTGAATTCAAGTTTTGAAATTGAATTCCATGTTTGGAAATTTTGGTTAAAAAGGTTATACAATTTATAAATGTGTTTTAAAACCATTTTAAAAGCATTGTTTCGGGAATTTGAATTTAACCCAAGTTTTAGACTTAAAGGGCTTTAACTCGTGCAAATGTAATCAGATTTTTCAGAAAACAAAAACTATTGTTTTCAAATAATAATAGCTTTTATGTAAAGAAAGGATTTTCAATTTGTGTTGAAAAGATTTCGAAATTTGAAATGAAATAATTTTGAAAGCTATCTTAAAGATTTGGTAAATCTTGTTGTTGAACTGAAATGGATCTTTTACTTATAAAGATTTGAATCGTAAATAGTTTGGAAAGCTGTGAATTAATCTTGTGAAGGATTGTTGAACCTTATTTAAAATTAAAGAAGATTTTAAATGGTGTATCTTTTATATATAAAAGATTTGAAATGGGAGTTGTTTTGAAAATTATGAATGAATCTCTGGAAATGGTTTTGAAAGTTATGAATTGAATCTTTGATTTAAAGATTTGGGAAGTTAATCCAATTTGAAATGGAATTGTTTTGAAAAGCCATGAATAAATCTTTGTGAAAGATGGGTGGAGTTTGTGAAGTGAATATTTTTGTTAAAAGATTTGAATTGCTAATTTGTTTAAACCATTTAAAAGAAAAGTTTGGGTTTTATGCTGTGACTTAATTGAAATCCCAATATCCATATGTTTTTTAAATGTTGCGCTTATTATTCGGTTTAGCCGGGAGAGGACCTTGCGTCATATAACCCATTCTGAATAATGATACGACTTATGGATAGCATTTGAAGACCGGAAGTGAAGACCGGATATTTTCGAAAGCGAAAGGATAACCCATCGAATGTCTCTGCACTGGCTGATCCCCGGTACAGAGATCTCCATATGTGATGGGAAGTCCGGACGTGATTAAGGATTATCCGGATTTGCAAGGGCTTCTTTTGAACTGCCTTCGATTCTGTTCGAACCCGGAATAGACTTGTATGGATGTGTGTCTGACATTACACTTTGAGATGTAAAATCGGTTTCTATCAAATACATTTCTGTTTGGTGGCGGAGATTTATTCTCTTAGCTTGAGATGAACGAGCTCAGAGGTTATGTAGTTGATGGTTACTAGTGAAACATTCCCAATTTGGTAATATGGCATACGAAGTGCTGCTGACATTTGTTGATCAAAGCATGGCTTTGTGAAAAAGCGTAACTTTGTGGACGAGACTGCATCAGGAACTCACACCCCGGAAATGGTCGAAACAGGAAAGATGCGGCAAGGTTGCAGGGGTCGCGCCCTTAGGGTATGTCCATTCCTTCTGAAAAAGGGTGGTATCATGGTATGGAGCCCAGATACTTAACTCATGTGGACATTGCAAATTTTATTACCATGTGATGTTGCTTTGTGGTTCAGGATCCTCGAATAAAGGTCGCAAACGACCGGGGGTGGCATATCTTATCTCGGGAAGGGAGTAAACCGGCCTTGTGTTAGCAGAGAGCTGGGTAAGTTCTCGGGGCATCCCTCCAGAGGTGCACCCATGTGGCAATGGGAAGTTCCTTGGCCTGACCATTTGTTGGAAAATCCAAAGAATCAATACGTGCCCTGTACGGTTTTAGTTGTATAACCTGCCATGGAATGTGGCGGTAACCTGCTATTGAACATGGTAGCTATAGTTGGCATACAATAATGGTTGTATGCTGGCTAAGATTAATATTATACTTTCGAAACATTTTCTGCACTATGCACTAATAATAATATCAAAATGGTTTTCGCGTATCAAACATTTTTGACTAGCATAAGGAGAAATCCCCTCCAATTCTGCGTTTGCATGGTGTGTGTGGCGGGAGGCCTTATGGTAATTTCATTTCTAAAAAGCATTGCGATTTCAATATTTTAAATTCTTTTGTTGTTTGTTTAAAGATAAAACCATTTTTGTTTGCTCATACCAGTCCCATGACTGACCCGGAGTTTATTATTCCTTTCCTAAACTCTGGGTGCCCATAATTTTCCACACGGGCAATCTAGAGTTGGGTTTTTCAGATAATAAATAGAAGGTGTAGATTCGATAGCTTTCGAAGCATTTGGAGATCTTCTTTAGTCTTTGCATCTTTGAAGTTTTTAGTTGGCAATCCCATTTGGGACTGCATTTGCTACAAGTTCAGCTCAGTGGAGGTTCGATCTTGAAGTTTAGAGCTTTGGCTTTGGAGTTTTGGTTTGGAGTTGCAGTAATGGATACTCTTGAAGACTTTGCTCTTGTTGAGATATTTCCGCTGTGGTGTTGTGTTGTATATCTCTGATGGCGTTGGGTTGTTGTATCATGATGTATAGCACATTGTATCTATATTGTATATCAATGCAATTATTCTTTCGTTTCCGCTGTGTTGTTTATCATCTAATGTTGTTGCAAGCTCTGGCAATACGAATTTGATGTCGTTTATTGGGCGTCGAGTTCGGGTCGTCACAGAACCCATCTCTATTTTAACATTTTACATCACACTTCCAAAAATCAAGTCGATTAGAGGTTAAAAACTAAGGTTTTACCCTTAAGCCAAAAAATTGATTTCACAAATATCCCATAATTCTTTATTCTATCCAAACAATAATCAATCAACGAAAACACTACATTATTATCGCAATAAGTCATGTATTACCCATAATCGAATTCAAAAGAAATTAAAGGACATGGAACCTTATTATTCACCTTAGATTTAGATAGAGTTTTAGATTTGATGTTGCTCTAATTTCCTTAGGCTCTCCCGCTTTAAATCCCCTCGATTTCGTGCTTCTTCCTTCTAGGTTATGAACGGTCTTTTTAAGTTTTTCTTTTGATTGTTTTTGTTTGTGAAAAATTAGAATGATATGAGGTAGGGAGAGTTTAAGGGATAAAAATAGATCTATACCTAAATTGCCCATGTTATATATCCTCCTATACATTAAGTTTTCCAAAACAATCTCTTTAGTTAATTTATTAAGGCACAACCTTATTAATGACCAAATATCATTCTCTTCAACTACTTACATTATTTTATTTTATTTCTCCAATTAAATTTCTTGAATAATGTTATGCTAAAATTTAGTGGTGTTATAGGCTCTTAAAGAGTTTCGTCCTTAAAATTCAGTAAGAACTACTTAACAAGCATATCAAACATGCAAACATTGCTAGCATATCCTACCATTTATAAAGTCTATATACGGCAAACATATAACATACCATTATAATAGCATAGGTTTAGTATCCCTAATCTTGTCCTTTGTCTCCCAAGTATAGTCATGCTCGTTGCCATCCAAATGGACTTTCACTGATCTTACAGTTTTATTACTTAACTTAGTCTCATCTCTCGCTACAACTTGAACCGGTGTCTCACAAAAGTCAGATCTGGTTCTACTACTAACCTTCCAATGCAGTCAGAGCAATCATAGTGGACCATTCAAATACTTCCTAAGATAAGAAACATGAATCGACACCTTCCAAACTACTTGGTAACTTTATTCAGTACACGAATTTTCCAATCCTCTCTATAGTAGGTAATGGCCCAACGTATCTTGGTGCCAAATTTCTTGACTTTCCAAATCATACCACACTTTTCATTAGAGATACATTAATGAAAAAATGATCTCCAATCGAGAACTCTAAATCTTTACGCCTTTATCTGCACAAATTGTCTACCTAGACCAAACTTCTCTCATCATATCTCGGATTAACTTAATCTTCTTTGTGGCTTCTCTTACCATATTCGGACTAAGGAACAATCTGTCTCCTGTCTCTAACCAACGTGTTGCTAATTTGCATGATCGTCCATACAAAGCTTCGAAAAGCGCGATTGCTATAATAATCTATGACTATTATTATAGGAAAATTCATCAAGTGCAAATGGTCTTCCTATGACCCACCAAAACCTCGTACATAAGCCCTCAATAAATCTTCAAGCACCTTATTGGCTCTCTCTGTCTGCCCATCTGTGTGCGGGTGATAAGCGGTGCTCGTCTTAAGCTTGATACCTAATACCTCCTATAGACATTTCTAGAATTCACCAATGAACAAAACATCTCCGTCACTGACTATAGTACTAGGAAGCCCATGCAGTCTAGCAATGTTCTTCATAAACAACGTACTCAATACAGGTGCCGTCCTAATTGGCTTGATGGGAATGAAATGTTCATTCTTGGTCAGTGTATCCACTGTGTCCCATATACTTTCATTTCCTTTACTTGACCTCAACAACCCATCAATAAAATCCGTGTATATAGATTCCCATTTCCCAACCTATATATCTAAAGCCTGAAGCAATCTACTTGGCTTCTGATGTTCGGCTTTCACTCGTTAGCGATTGGCACATTGCTTCACCCATAAGCCTACATCCCTCTTCATGCCTTCCTAGAAGAAAATTCTCTTTACATCCTGTTACATCTTTGTTCCCCTAAGATGAATAGTAAGCTTCAATCGATAACACTCCCTAAGAACTTTCCTCCTTAGGTTTTCAAAATCTAGAACACAAAATCGCCTCTTCTTCCTTAGCCATCCTCTCTGTTCAGATATAAAATCTTTCAAATCATCGATCGAGGTTTGACTTTCCAATCTTTAAATCCTCTCGGCTAGCAATGGACCATCTCTATGCTTAGAAGAAATTCTTTCATTCAACATTGGTCAAACTTCCAAGTAAGATAAGTTGGCTGTAATTTGACTAGAACTAGTAGTCGATCTTAACTATACCTACAAATAGTCAACACCTACAGATCCTTCTATTACACATTCTGATGTTTCCTGCTAAGTGCATCTACAACTTTATTCCCTTTCTTTGGTGTATAATCAACACCAAATTCATAAGCTGCTAAAAACTCCAGCCACCACTGATGTCTCATATTTAACTCTTACGAGAAAACAAATACATCAAACACTTATGATCCGTATAAACTTGAATAGTTCTCCTAAGAGGTAACGTCTTTACACGTCAACGTGAAAATCACCGATGCTAATTCCAAATCATGAATCAGATATTTAACTTCATTGAGCTGTTGAAAAGTATAGGAAATCACTTTACCCCTCTACATCAATACTGCTCATAATCCTATCTGACATGCATCTGTCTACAACACCAAACCTTAATTTCCATCTGAAACCATTAACACAGGCACATTGATCAACTAATGCTTTAACTCAAGGAATGCTTCCTCGCATTTATTAGACCAAGTAAACTTCACGTCCTACCTGTTTGTTTAGTCAAAGGTGCTGCTATCCATGGGAAATTCTTAGTAAATCTCCGGCATTAACCAGCCAATCCAAGAAAGCTCCTTATCTCGGTCATTATCTCAGGCCTCTTACAATCATTAACAGCTTTGAACTTAGCTGGATCGATAGACAGCCCATTCTCTGAAACTACATGATTAAGAAACTTCACATCTTTCTTCCAGAAATGACATTTTGAAAAATTTTGCTTCAAGTTGATGCCGCCTTAATATCTCAAGCACTATTCCAAGATGAACCTCATGATCTCTTTAACCCCTAGGATATATAATGTCATTAATGAACACCAATATGAACCTATCTAAGCGCTCTCAGAAAATCATGTTCATTAATTCTACGAAGAAAGCCAGTACATTAGTTAACCAGAATGGCATTACTAACCACTCATACGAATCATCTCTCGTTCGAAACGCCGTTAGAGGAATACAGTCCTCCACCACTCTCAATTGATGAAATCCTATTGCTAAATCAAATTGGAAAAATACTTTAGCTCCACTCAACTAATCAAACAAATCATCAATCCTCGGTAGAGGATATCTACTCTTTATCGTCCTTTCATTCAGCTTACAATGTTCGATACAAAATCTCAATAATCTGTCTGGTTCTTTACGATTAACGTGGCTGCTTCACAACGCGAACTGCTTGGTCTACTGAATTCTTTCCTTATAAGTCTGCTAGCTGCACCTTTAACTCCTTCATCTTGTTAGGTGTCATTCTGCTAGATGGTCTACTTATGGGTTCATCTCTTAGTGCAAGATCTATACAAAATTTAATAACTCATTTTGGTGGTAGTCCTGTAATTGACTAAAAAATCTCTGCAAAATCTCTTGCAACTAAAACCCAATTTATCTCCGCCTCCACTTTTGTGGCACCCAATAAAGCATAAATACCCACACTATATCTACCAAATGCATAATTCGATTACTATTATCAGGGTATCTCATGATATTTTCCCACCCTAGCAAAATATATTGGCATCATATCTACTTAACCAATCCATATTCAAAACAATCCCAAAACTTACAAACTCAAATACATAAAAACTAATAGCAAAAGTATAACCTTAGCAACTCAAATTTTAGATAGACAAATCTCATCCCTAGAGTTGTATATCCTCCTTTTCGATTAGCTATCCTTAAGGATGTAACAAGTGTAAGTTACTATGCTCTAATACCAAATGAAAAGGACTGTGCTATAGGATCGTGTAATAGGGATAGACTACTTGGGCGGAATAAGTAAGTGAATAGTAAAAGCAGTAAAGTAAATGACACCAGAGATTTTTATACTCGTTCGAACTCCCGTTCTACGTCTAGTGCCAGACTCTTTCTTGAATTAAACTAGCAACCCTCAGTTAAACCGAAGGAATAAGTTTACACCGCCTGAGCAACCGAACAAGACTTCTACCGCCTGAGCAACCGAACAGGACTTCTTTACAAGTAACAAAAGTATCTGAATGTAGTGTGCTCTTTAAATATCACTGATAAGTCAATTAAGTACAATCTTCCTATAATCTTCTCCTTTATGATATATAGTGTAATGTGTTTGAGAATTGTGGAAGATAGAGTGATCAATAATCAGAGAACGCAAGCAGTTTGAGTGCAGTTTGAAAATATAGAATAGATAAGAATTCATGAATATTAAAATCTGTTTCGATCAATTGTTTCTTGAATTCTGAAATCTACTTATATAGTTTAAAATGTTGCAACCATATATGAAAAATTATATTGAAAAAATCAGGTGCAACTGTTGATTTTGAAGACGTTACGCTTCGATGAAGAGAAGCGTCATCCATGTAAAATTACAGTTAGAAACATTCAGCCGGCTGAATATAAAAATTCATCTTTTTGAATTGAAATAATTTGAAGACAATAAGTAAACTGGCTAATTTTAGCCAGATTCAGGCGGTCGAATTTTTTCATTCAGCAAGCTGAATATTGTGAAACAATAAATTTATTTCAGTATTCAGCCGTCTGAATGAAGGCATTCAGCCGGCTGAATTCAGCTTGTAACAAAAATTATCATAGCTCATTTGGTTATAGCATTTTCCTTCTAAACTAGTGACCCGGATTCGAGCCCTGCTTCATGGAATTTTTGAAAACTTGATTTTTCATTTAAAATATGAATGTATATGTGTGTGTATAATTTTGAGAAGATTTTAACATTTGTAAACTCTAAACACGACACTCTATGACTCATAATACTTTGTTTGTCACCTTCGTCTTATCTCTATCGTGTTTATCTCATCTTGTATCTCCATATACATACTTTCATCCTTTTTTGTACTGTGTATCTTCATTTTGAAAGTATTTGTTTGTCTCTTTTTAATGCTTATGTACATACAAATTAGCTTAGATATTCTTTGGCATAATTGTATAGTTATTGTCATTAAAATCCAACAATTGAGGTTCTAACAACAAGATATGGTGGTTCTAAACATAACTTATCTACAAAACATTAAGATATAAATGAATGCGATGAACCGTTATCAAATAGAGCCCTAACTGGCATGCTAAGCATAACTTCCATCACAGGCTTTTCCTTTTCAACTGTCGCTGGATTAGATGATGATGGTTTCAAACCAAAGGCTTTTCCTTTTCCTAGCTCGGTTGCTTCTGGATATTTGTTCTTATAATGCCTCACCTGGTTGCGATTAAAGCATTTCACTATCCGCTTCCCTATAACCACCTTACAACACCAGATCAATACTCGTTAGTATAGTGCCCCTTCTTATCATTCTTCAAACAAACTATACTAGCTTTCCCCCTTTTGGCATCCCTATCTTTTTGAGCTCTCTTCTGCTTAAAGAATTTCCTTTTCTTATTCTGAGATTCCTGGATCCCCACCGACTTTTCTTTCCCAAAGGTCAAAAGCATTTCTTCATTCCCGATAGCCATCTCCACTGCTACATTCGATGGATTTATGGGATGTGGCATGATTCCTTAGCAATCTCCGGCCTCAACCCCCGGATAAACTTCTCATTCCTCTTAATAACGGTGTCAATAGTGGCATAACCATACCTGGATAGCTCATCAAAATTAGTGGAGTACTCCAACATTGACATTTCCCTCAGCTCTAATTCCATAATCTTCCTGAGCAAGTCTGAGTTGGCTAATTCAGACAAAAACCTTTCCTCGAATCTCTTGTGAAATTCTGCCTAAGTTAGTTCCTCTTCTGGTACCCCTATGCTTTCCTCATTTCACTGGAACAAAGCATCTCCTTGCAACTGTCTCGAAGCCAATCTCCTTTTCTGCTCATCATTTAGACCCAAATTCGCACAAATCCTTTCATACTATAGCAACTAGTTCTCCACTTCTATTGCATCCTCAGTCCCCAGTAAAGGCTTCCCACCTAGGCTGTTGTAACCTTGACTTAGCTTGACATAGTTATTACAAACTGGCACATGGGATTGACTCCTCCTGCATTAGCAACATTTCCTCCAGCTACTCCTGCAGCTGCTCTAGCTTGCATCAGATTAACGAAGAACTGATACAGAGACTCCATATCTACTAGTGGAGTCGCAACACCTACATTTGCATTTGCATTTTAATTAGCATTTGCATGTTGACCCTATATTCTCCTAGTATTGGGCCAAGCATTTCCATTGGTTATGGTGCTTTCGCCACCAAAATTCACTCTTTCGTTTTTTGCTTCCATATTTTCCTTTCTCGTAAATCTTCATATAAGCCTTATTAAGTTATAAAAGAACGATCATAGGGAGGGGAGAATGGAGATAAAATATGCACTTATATATAGAAAATATAGGTATGTTACTACACGATTATCCCATACACCAATCTTATTCTCTGATTCATTAGAATTATGATTTCAAAAGCTCCTTAGGTTTAAAGTTTTTTTTATCATAAACCTATGCTCTAATACCATCTTGTAACATCTCCTATTTTGAGGACCAAAACTAACTACTATGGATGCTGTAATCATCTACAGTTATTAATTTCCGACGAAAAAATGTAGCTTTGTTGAACATACCAATGATCAAAAGCACTTGAATATGAAAATATTAAACATAATTTTTCTTAAAAATCTTCACATTTCATTTCATAACGATATTTCATATTCACTACATAATCGCATTCGCAAATCCATGTTCAGAGAAATAATAACTATAACAAAATATACCAAGAGTGAAATATGAAGGTACATCTTGGTTGATCAGAGTCAAATACTTGGCAATTATCCAACTTTGTCATTACATCCAAATAGATAGAACCAAACTACACAACGGAATAGATAAAGCTCCTAATAGCTAGTTTGCCCCTTGCATGTCTTCGAAAGCTTATTCGTCTAACTAGAACCTGAAAGTCCTTGCTCTCGACCTAGTCAAATAAGCACCTAAGAGTTTAAAGGGAAAAATGAAGACTTTGGGTCTGACAATATTCTATTGTGAATAATAGCCCACTATCTCGAATCAAATAGATATCCAATGAGATCATGCTATTTAGCGGAATTTGTTTTCCCCTCACTAGTATCTTAACCAAAACTATATAACTTTATACCATGCTCCTACAACCACAATGGTTAGAACAGAAATAGCATTTATAGTTACGCAACATATACTGGATTACCCATCCCAATTTTTCATATTACCTATCTTAATTTCAAATGACTACCAATCACAATTTAAACTAAATATCCGTCTTATTTGAATTTGACTATCCATATTATAGTTATGTGGACTACCTATCCCACATTTAAACATATTCATAGTTATGTGGACTATATATCTCATATGTAATTATTACTTGGATTACCTGTAACAACTCGCATATTTATCAATTTTATATTTAAATATTTTATTAAATATTTCATTGTTAGTCGGATTAAAGTCCGAAAACCTACTTTTTGCAAACAATCGAATTGGGACTCGAGACCCCTTCCATTGAGTTCAAAATGTCGTTTGCAACTTTTTTGAGTATAAGCTTCGATATGTTTGGAGTAAGTTGATTTTTTCCACTTTTTCACTTAAGGCTTTGGTTTGGGTTCAGCCCAATGTTCTAACTTAATACCCCAAACTGAAACCCCCTCTTCATTCACTCCCTCTTCCTCTACTTTTCAGTTCTAAAGAGATTAATGGTGAGTGGAATGGGAAATAAAAACTCCAAACCCTAGTTTCCATTTACAAATCAACTTCTAGCTCCAAATTCAAGAGAACCCATTGGTAAGCCTTCTCTTCATCTTCTCCAACTCCTTCTCTCTTGAATTTCAGAAATTCCTAAACCTAACTTTGGGAATGTTTCTCTTTTAAGCTTAGATTCAAGCTTCTTGTGTTGAGATTGAAGTGTGGTTGATCTTCCCTTGTCTTCAAGCTTCTCATTCATTGTTTTTGGGTTTAAAGGTGAGATTTTTATCTCACATCTTAGTCTATAACTATCTTCGATTGTTAGTATGAATTCCTAACACTTATTCTTGTGCAATTGCTTTTGGTTTGGATTGATTTGGTGAATATTCCAATTTTTAGTGTTTTGAGTTCAATTCTTTAAAAATCCTAACTTTGATGTTTTGATCATGTTTTTGGTGATGAATCGAAGAGCTTATATGGTCGGGTAGTCGATGGCGTAAATCCTTAGTGTCGTTGCTCGACCGATTGCAATTCAGAAGGGATTGGCCGTCATTAGATAGGCATGGGAGTGCTGGCAACAGGCTTCGGTCGACCGAGCTCAGGGTCCGGTCGACCAACCTGCCACCCGAGCACTTACTGCCTCTGTTTTGGAAGAGCAGGTTACAAGCTCCGGTCGACCGAGCTCTGTAGCCGGCCGACCGACCTGCTATCTGTGCACTTCCATCTTTGGTTCAGTCAACCGACTCAGGGAGTCCGGTTGACCGACCTGCTCCTATTTGCCAATTATGCCTATATTGCCTATTTGTTTGAATTTCCAACTTTAATCGATTTGTGTTGTTTCCCTTTTGTTGTTATCATTTATTATCGACTTTGATGACATTTTCTTCGGGAATTTTCGGAAATGTCCATTTTGATGGATTTGATATCGATTTCTTTAGATTCTATTCACGTCTTCGAATGTGAATTTTTATGATTGATTGTTTCTACAATCACTTCTATGATTTGTCACTTTAAAATATAAAGTTTTTTAATATTAGTAGTAAATATCAAAACCCTTTCTTCAAAACGATTTCAACACTATTTTATTACAAAGCTAGTTTCTTAAATCGTTTTCCAATCTACTAGCATATACAAACCTTTACCTCACTCGTATGAGAAATCTAATTAAACGGCTTAGTAAAATGAGTGGTATAAAACGCTTGCGTTTACTTCGTCGGTTAATTCTTGGACTTGTTCGATTGAATCTCTTGTGACAATTTCTTGTGGAAATCTACAATTTGTTCATAAATATTTAAATTAAGCTAGTGGTTATGGGACATGAAGCTAAGCTCATATATTTACTAGCTTACTGTAATTGACATTTCTTGATGATCGATGATGATCATTTTATGGTTTAGATTAGCAATGTGCGATGTCTCTTTGTCCACGAAGGGGACGGTACCTCGTTTTATTGAGCTTCGTCTCATTTCTTTGTGGGCTAGCGACCCATGTACTTTTAATGTGTTTCGATTCATTGGATGTATCGTTTGTACTACATCGATGTCTCGGCTTTTCGATTCATTGGGCGTACCGTTTGTACTGCGTTGATGTTTCGAATTGTTTTGTGTTTCGATTCATTGGATGTACCGTTTGTACTTCATCGATGCCTCAGCTTTTTGATTCATTAGGCGTACCGTTTGTACTGCGTCGATGTTTCGAATTGTTTTGTATTTCGATTCATTGGATGTACCGTTTGTACTACATCGATGTCTCGGCTTTTCGATTCATTGGGCGTACCGTTTGTACTGCGTCGATGTTTCGAATTGTTTTGTGTTTCGATTCATTGGATATACCGTTTGTACTACATCGATGTCTCGGCTTTTCGATTCATTGGGCGTACCGTTTGTACTACGTCGACGTTTCGAATTGTTTTGTGTTTCGATTCATTGGATGTACCGTTTGTACTACATCGATGTCTCGGTTTTTCGATTCATTGGACGTACCGTTTGTACTGCGTCGATGTTCCGAATTGTTTGTGAGACACGTGTTGGTGAGTTTTCATGCTCCCGTTCTAGTTACATGCCTCTTTCCCCTTTTTGTGATTTCTGGATTTCCATTGATGATTTCTAGAATTTGTGCTTCACCAATTTTCGTGATTTTAATTGATATGTGTTATCAATTTTTGTGCATTGGTGAATTTGTGTGTCATTAACTTTTGTGATTGGCATTGATATTATTGTCAATATTCATGGTTTTGGTGAATGAAAATATAGAGTATGACATCCCTTTTGATCTTTGAGAAGATTCTTGTGATATTGGTTAATCTCTTGTTGATTTTCAATTTCTTATTTATCACAGCTTGGCATTGTGATTATTATACGTTTAGTCATATCTCTTATTCTATATCATTTCATCTGTTATTTATAGCTAGACTGATCCGTTTATTATTTTCTTATTAAATAATACTCGAATCAGACCGAGATGTTGCAGGTGCTTCTGCTTGACTTAACATTTGGGATTATCATTCTGTCTTTTGGCTAACTACTTAGATTAGTGGTTTATTTTGTTGTACACATTTGAGTTATAGAATCATTGCTGTATCCTTATTCTTTTGTCTAGCACTTGTAGCTATCATTTTGTGGATCCTGTTTGACCACTGCTCTGATGTACACTTTCATGTGTTATATTCATATCTATTTCCGCCTTTATGATATGAATTATCTGTGACTGATTTTTGTTATGTTTATTTCTATATTTGTTTCCGAAGACATTATAGCCACTGTGTAGTAGCTTTGAGTTTGTGTCGGTATGTCGTATTTCCTCTTGAAAGGAATGAAAGTTATATTCTATCTGGCATATCAGTACTCGCACAAAGCAATTATACAAATGGTCGCTCCTCAACAGCCTTGTTTTCCATGCTAGTTGACGGCATTACACCGTAGTGTCCTTGGCTAGCGTGAGTATAGAGGTGGGGCGTCACAGCTTGGTATTAGAGTCAAACTTCGGAACAATGTAGAATGATTTAACAAGCATCATCATCCTAAGTCCATCTTAGGAGTCGTGCTTTAGGATTTTATTCGGGTCTTCGTACCGTCCTATCCTATTTTCTTTTATGATTCCTTGTTTTATCTATCAAGATTGCTTGATATTTATTTTGAGAATAACTTTTCTCCTTCTTTCTTTCTTAAAGAAGAGAAATGGTTAGATCAAACCGTCCCTGTGTCGGACAATCTAGTGCTACTCCCCAGGATGGAGTATTTATGTCTTCTCAGAAGCTTTTAGATCTCGTGAAGAATGCTTAAGCTGCCGGACCCAATCCAGGGCCTACTCATCCTAGATTCGGTTTTGCACGCTTGTGCAGAGACTATACCGATTTGGGTGAAAGGCCATTCAAGGGATCCGAGAGTGTTATAGAAATTCAAGCTTGGCTCAAATTGTGCGATCGCATCTTTTCTTGCATGAATCTTATTGATTTACATCGAGTCCAAGTGGCTTCTAGCATGCTCCAAGAAAGAGCATTAGATTGGTATGAGCTCTTGACTTCGGAGATTATCAAAGCGGATCTTACTTGGGAGAAATTCCAGGAACGATTCAAATTGAAGTTTGTTCCGGAGGATGAAAAGGTAACTTTGGCCCGGCGTTTTATCGACCTTGTTCAAGGTGAATCTTCTGTGACAGACTGCGTCGCATCTTTCGAATCTCTCTCTCTAAGTATGGGGTCGAGTATATTAATACCCCATTGAAGAAAAATTAGAGGTTTATCTATGGATTGAATAAGAACCTTAAGAAGCCATTACTTCTGAAACTTGAGGTTTCATTTGATCAGCTTATTGATATCGCTCTTCGTCTTGAAGAGGCCGATAGAGAGAGTAACGTTGAAGTTGTGGTTACCAAACAGAACTTCAATGACAACATGAAAAGGCCTATCAAATTCAAAGGCCCCACTCCCAACAAGAAAGGGAAGCAACAAACTCCGGTAGCAAAGACTCCTACCTCTAGTCGAGGACAGTGCCACAATTGTGGTTCCACAGACCATTATGCTAATAGGTGTCCGAAACCTCTCTTTCATCGTTATTGCAAAAGTTCGGGCCATTTTTATCTACCTGTCCCAAACTTCCAGGCAAGAGGGAGGGAAGGCTTAATGTTGTGCAAACGCCTAGTGACACTTCTCTTGGTCAAGGTACTTTTTATTCAATCCTTGATGACATTTTTTTATTTCATGATCTTCTTATTTGAGTTCTTTTTGATATGGGATCCTCTCATTACTTTATATCAAAAGAACTTGTTGATTCCTTTTCTTTAAACTTTTTGTGCTTGTTGACTTCTTTGAGAATTGCGAATCCGGATGGTGGATCCACAACACTCAGCTTTCTTTTATTGATGTCGAAATTATTTTATGTGATTTTTCTTTCCGAGCTGATTTGCATGTTATGCGTTACTTAGGCTTCGGAATTGATTTGTGTGAAAGGATTGGCTTAATCGTTGTGAAGCCCATATTCTATTTTCCGTGTGGACTATTCATCTTCGACATTTTTAATCTATTAAGAAGATTTCTATTTTCCTTTATGATTCCGATTCCAATTTGATGGCATCATTTTATTCTTTAAGCCCTCATCATGGGAAAAGTGTTATTTCTCTTATTCATGTAGTTTGAGAATTTTTCAGTATTTTGAAAGTTTGTCTTAGGATTATCACCTAAGAAATCTTTTGTGTGGTGTTAAGGTCATTTTAGCTCGACCTTGCCACCGGTTTTCATTTGCTACGAGTTGTGGGAGTTAGCATTCCACTTACCACATTCCGCACTCATTATGATTCTTGTGAATGACTTGTTATGTCATTCAGTTTGTCCAGCTTATTTCATCCATTTTATTTATCGAGTATTCCACGAATATCTCGATGACTCCATTCTTGTGTTTGTCGATTTTGGATGAAAACAAAATTTAAAATTTTGCAAATTTTTTTATAAGATTTATTTATAAGTACAATTGGATTTTTGATCTTAAACGAGTAAAGAATATTCTCAAAACTTTTAAGAGATATTTTCATCATATAGAAGATAATTTTGTGATTGTATTGCCCATTTAGTGTTTTAAGAATTTTGGTCGATGCGCTTGATCAACGTTATCGATAGGAATTTCCTAAACGCTTTGATGAGACAATCTGACACGATATATTGACTTGTAAAATGTAAATTTTTCTAGAAAGATTATTACATCGAGATAATTGTAATTTTGAAAGTTTTAGCTTTTTGGGAAAGAAGATTATTTGAAAGAACTCTTTTCCGATACTCTTATTCTTGTGTTTTCCGAAGGGAACCAAGACTTTTTCTTTTGTACCAATGCTAATCGTATTGGTTTGGATGCCATTCTCTTGCAAAAGAAAATGCTCTACCACTTGTGCTTCTAAGACATAAAAGCCTATCGAGACTTGGTATGCCACTCATGATCTAGTGCTCGCGGCTATTGTTTTCCCTTTTAGAGTTTGGCATCATCATTTTTGGGGAAAAGATTTGTTCTCCACCTCGATGATAAATCTTTGGAATATTTATTTTCTCATAAGGAACTTCATGTTGACTTGAGTTCCTGGCATCTTATGATCTTGATATTCTTTTATTCCCGGAAGGGAAATCGTGTTGCCGATGCGTTTAGTCGTAAGCAACAAGCGGTTGATTCTTTGATGATGTCTGAATGGAATTATCTTTTTACCAAGTTCATCGGACGTTTTGATATACTTTGTTTTATTGAGATTTATCTCATTCCTTTTATGGACTAGTGTCCGATGTTCTTTTATGGTGTTCGGTTCATTGGACGTACCGTATTTGTACTACGTCGGTGTTCCGAAATTATTCGAGCTTTGGTTCATCTGGCATACCGTTATTGTACTACGCCGTTGTTCCAAATTATTTGAGTTTCTAGTTTCTCGGGCATACTGTTATTATACTACATCGTTGCACCGACTCAATTTTCTGTTATTCATGACGTTTTCCACGTCTTTCGACTATGGAAATGCTTTTAGGTTTCCGATTTTTATTCTTGAGCCTGGTGTTATAGTTAGGATTGAAGTTTCACCAGATTTGACTTTTGAGCAACATTCTTTTCGCATCATTTCTTCAGAGGTTGAGCGCCTTCGAAATAAAGATGTACTTCTTGTGAAAGTTCAATGGATCTCAAATCTCGAGGATAGCTCTTGGGAATCCAGAGAATTCATCAAGCGAACCCGTTCGGACTTACTCTTTTGTGCTCTTTTTGGTGAACTTCCTATTTCATATTCCTTTTGTGTTGATATGCTTTTATGGTTGTTACTCTTTATTTTCTTCTTAAGTATTGCGAGGACGCAATTTCTTTAAGGAGGGGAGTTTGTAACAACCCGCATATTTATCAATTTTATATTTAAATATTTTATTTAAATATTTCATCATTAGTTGGATTAAAGTCTGAAAACCTACTTTTTGCAAACAGTCGAATTGGGACTCGAGACCCCTTCCATTGAGTTCAAAATGCCGTTTGCAACCTTTTGAGTATAAGCTTCGATATGTTTGGAGTAAGTTGATTTTTGCCACTTTTTCACTTGGGGCTTTGGTTTGGGTTCAGCCTAATGTTCTAACTTAATACCCCAAACCGAAACCCCTTCTTCATTCACTCCCTCTTCCTCTACTTTTCAGTTCTAAAGAGATTAATGGTGAGTGGAATGGGAAATTAAAACTCCAAACCCTAGTTTCCATTTACAAATCAACTTCTAGCTCCAAATTCAAGAGAACCCATTGGTAAGCCTTCTCTTCATCTTCTCCAACTCCTTCTCTCTTGAATTTCAGAAATTCCTAAACCTAACTTTGGGAATATTTCTCTTTTAAGCTTAGATTCAAGCTTCTTGTGTTGAGAATGAAATGTGGTTGATCTTCCCTTGTCTTCAAGCTTCTCATTCATTGTTTTTGGGTTTAAAGGTGAGATTTTTATCCCACATCTTAGTCTATAACTATCTTCGATTGTTAGGTATGAATTCCTAACACTTATTCTTGTGCAATTGCTTTTGGCTTGGATAGATTTGGTGAATATTCCAATTTTTAGTGTTTTGAGTTCAATTCTTTAAAATCCTAACTTTGATGTTTCGATCATGTTTTTGGTGAGGAATCGAAGAGCTTATATGGACGGGTAGTCGATGGCGTAAATCCTTAGTGTCGTTAGTCGACCGATTGCAATTCGGAAGGGATTGGCCTTCATTAGATAGGCATGGCAGTGCTGGCAACAGGCTCCGGTCGACCGAGCTCAGGGTCCGGTCGACCGACCTGCTACCTGAGGACTTCCTGCCTCTGTTTTGGAAGAGCAGGTTACAGGCTCCGGTCGACCGAGCTCTGTAGCCGGCCGACCGACCTGCTACCCGTGCACTTCCATCTTTGGTTCAGTCAACCGACTCAAGGAGTCCGGTTGATCGACCTGCTCCTATTTGCCAATTATGCCTATATTGCCTATTTGTTTGAATTTCCAACTTTAATCGATTTGTGTTGTCTCCCTTCTGTTGTTATCATTTATTATCGACTTTGATGACATTTTCTTCGGGAATTTTCGGAAATCTTCATTTTGATGGATTTGATATCGATTTCTTTGGATTTTATTCACGTCTCCGAATGTGAATTTTTATGATTGATTGTTTCTACAATCACTTCTATGATTTTTAACTTTAAAATATAAAGGTTTTTAATACTAGTAGTAAATATCAGAACCTTTTCGTCAAAACGATTTCAACACTATTTTATTACAAAGCTCGTTTCTTAAACCGTTTTCCAATCTACTAGCATATAAAAACTTTACCTCACTCGTATGAGAAATCTAATTAAACAGCTTAGTAAAACGAGTGGTATGAAACGCTTGCCTTTACTTCGTCGGTTAATTCTTGGACTTGTTCGATTGAATCACTTGTGACAATTTTCTAGTGGAAATCTACAATTTGTTCATAAATATTTAAGTTAAGCTAGTGGTTATGGGACATGAAGCTGAGCTCATATATTTACCAGCTTACTGTAATTGACACTTCTTGATGATCGATGATGATCATTTTATGGTTTAGACTAGCAATATGCGATGTCTCTTTGTCCACGAAGGGGATGGTACCTCGTTTTATTGAGCTTCATCTCATTTCTTTATGAGCTAGCGACCCATGTACTTTTAATGTGTTTCGATTCATTGGATGTACCGTTTGTACTACATCAATGTCTCGGCTTTTCGATTCATTGGGCGTACCGTTTGTACTGCGTTGATGTCTTGAATTGTTTTGTGTTTTGATTCATTGGATGTACCGTTTGTACTACATCGATGTCTCAGCTTTTCGATTCATTGGGCGTACCGTTTGTACTGCGTCGATGTTTCGAATTGTTTTGTGTTTCGATTCATTGGATGTACCGTTTGTACTACATCTATGTCTCGGCTTTTCGATTCATTGGGCGTACCGTTTGTAATGCGTCGATGTTTCGAATTGTTTTATGTTTCGATTCATTGGATGTACCGTTTGTACTACATCGATGTCTCGGCTTTTCGATTCATTGGGCGTACCATTTGTACCGCGTCGATGTTTCGAATTTTTTTGTGTTTCGATTCATTGGATGTAGCGTTTGTACTACATCAATGTCTCGGCTTTTCGATTCATTGGGCGTACCATTTGTACTGCGTCGATGTTTCGAATTGTTTTGTGTTTCGATTCATTGGATGTACCATTTGTACTACATCGATGTCTCGGCTTTTCGATTCATTGGACGTACCGTTTGTACCGCGTCGATGTTCCGAATTGTTTGTGATACACGTGTTGGTGAGTTTTCATGCTCCCGTTCTAGTGATAGGCCTCTTTCCCCTTTTTGTGGTTTCTGGATTTCCATTGATGATTTCTAGAATTTGTGTTTCACCAATTTTCGTGATTTTACTTGATATGTGTTATCAATTTTTGTGCATTGGTGAATTTGTGTGTCATTAACTTTTGTAATTGGCATTGATATTAATGTCAATATTCATGGTTTGGGTGAATGAAAATATAGAGTATGACATCCCTTTTGATCTTTGAGAAGATTCTTGTGATATTGGTTAATCTCTTGTTGATTTTCAATTTCTTATTTATCACAGCTTGGCATTGCGATTATTATACGTTTAGTCATATCTCTTATTCTATATCATTTCATCTGTTATTTATAGCTAGACTGATCCGTTTATTATTTTCTTATTAAATAATACTCGGATCAGACCGAGATGTTACAGGTGCTTCTGCTTGACTTCACATCTGGGATTATCGTTCTGTCTTTTGGCTAACTACTTAGATTAGTGGTTTATTTTGTTGTATACATTTGAGTTATAGACTTATTGATGTATCCTTATTCTTTTGTCTAGCACTTGTAGCTATCCTTTTGTGTTATTGTGGATCCTGTTTGACCACTACTCTGATGTACACTTTCATGTGTTATATTCATATCTATTTCCGCCTTTGTGATATGAATTATCCGTGATGATTTGTGTTATGTTTATTTCTATATTTGTTTCTGAAGACATTATAGCCACTGTGTAGTAGCTTTGAGTTTGTGTCGGTATGTCAGATTTCCTCTTGAAAGGAATGCAAATTATATTATATCTTGCATATCGGTACTCGCACAAAGCAATTATACAGATGGTCACTCCTCAACAGCCTTATTCTCCGTGCTAGTTGACGGCATTACACCGTAGTGTCCTTGGCTAGCGTGGGTATAGAGGTGGGGCGTCACATTACCCATCCTTTACCATATTGACTACTCATCACATATGGTTCCATTATTTAAATTATGTGTACAATCCATCACACATATTCCATTTTATTTACAATGATGTGGACTATCCATCAGACATCCTATAGTTTTCCTAGGATGACTATGAACCCTTCATTAACCTCATAGAGACTATCCATCTCACATCCCATAGTTTTCTTGGTATGACTATGAACCCATTAATTAACAATTTAATTCTTGTTACCCATATGATTAATCCATATCTGTTGGTATCCGCAATTTGGTTATCTCCCCTTAAATTTATAAAATTTCAAAGTAAAATACTTTAGTATCCCCAATAATAATGTCAAAATTTATAACTTAAAATGTATTGGTGTCCGTAATGACCAAAGTCGAAATCTCAAAACATAAGGCTTACCACCTTTAATTTAGTCGATAAAAATCTATGTCGATGTCAACAAGAAAGTTGGCATGGAGCGTAAGGCTCTACGCTTTTAACAAAAAAATATGTGAAACCTACAGAGGTACAACCTCAAAGACGTCTTTCCATGGTTGAGACATCCCTTAAATTATTTTAATATGAAAACTCTATGTCGAGGATGACGTCGACGACATGGATAAAATATAGGTTACATACCCATTTTGAAACAAGGTTTAGTGTTTGTAAAAATAAGTAGCTGACAATGATGAATGACAACATCAATACAACGACGTCGTTATAAAAACATTCTTAGCTTACTTCGGCTATTCTACCACAAAGCATATATGCAATAAGGTCGACGTTAAAGACAACATCGATATTTATCAAAATGGTAGTATAAATAATTGGTAACTGTTGAAAACCAAGCATATATGGTCGCTGACCTTGATAAATAGCAGTAACAAGACATGTAAAGTCATCAAAAGTTTTATACTTAACTTATTCGACTATTATGCCATAAACATATAATTGCGAAGTCGAGAAATATAAGAAGAGATATGTCATCACTTATAGATGAATCACGAAGTGCAAATGCGACCGATGTTGAGTTATTGATGAGGTCGACTTTGTCCTACTTAGAAACATTCCATAACTATCGAAGTAATTATCCTATGCTTCCTTTCACTGCGATGTCAAATACTCATGGGCACGATGCTTCTATAGGCACGAAGAGGATACATACGGCATGAATTACCGTGGTTATCTAGTAAGCTAATTATTGCTAATAAAATGCTATACTTTCTACCAAACCAAAACTCTTTTCCAATTTCTATTTTATAAAAACATCTTTTAACCATTACATTGCAGAAATGATACCGTGTACCATTTTCAAGTTCTAAAACAATTATCAACTTTAGTTATTAATATCATTAGTTACATATTAATTCAAATGCTTATCTAGCATATTAAATTCATAATAAATTATATTCACTTCGGAAAGATCCAAAAATTCACAGAAATTCAAGAATATCCTTCTTTTTACCATATAAAATTACAGGACCAAAACCATATTTAATTATTTAAATAATTAAAACCTGAAACTAAGATATTTCGACCTTAGGCAATTTATAAATTTTTTAATTACTTGGAAATTATGAAACTAAAAACCCATCTATAATTTAACGTTTTACATCACATATCCAAAAAATCAAGTCGATTGGAGACTAAAACTATGGTTTTACCCTTAAAACACAATCAATTAATTTCACAAAAATCCCATAATTCATTATTCTATCAACATAATAATCAATCAACTAAAAAATGGTGTAATTTACCATAATATTTCGGGTATTACCCACAACCGAATTCAAAAGCAATTAAAAGAGATTCACCTTAGATTTATATGGAGCTGAGATTTGATGTTTCTATATATAAGAGATGAAACCTAATTATGAAGGAGAGAGAGTCTGAGGGATAAATATAGGTCTATAACCAAATTTCCCCTCTCATATGTCCTCCTATATATAAAGTTTTCCAAAACAATCTCAGTAGTTAATTTATAAAGGCATGATAATATTAATGATCAAATCTTATTCTCCTTAACTATTTACGTTATTCTAATTAATCCATCAACTAAATATCCCGAATAATGTTAACTAAAATTAAGGGTATTACAGCTGCTTCGCCTACTTCCAGAAGGGGCTATGGTACTTCGCTTACATCATCTCCTAGCCCCCTCGCTTATAAGTTGCTTTCCCCATCTCTTCTTATAAGGTGTCAATTTCGACCAAGAGATCGCAAATATTCAAAAAGAGATGGAAAAACGAAACTTAAAGAACGTCGACCTGAGCGTTGACGATGGCTACAAGTGGAAGAAGTTTGCTAGGCCCTCTCTGAAGTTCACAAAGTTAATCACACTAACATCTAATCTTTTGTGTCGGAGGGAGCTGATTACGATTGGATGATGTATGAGTGGGATAATGACTTGACTAAAATCATCAAAGAGAGAGACGCTTCCCTTGAGTCCAAAGATAATGCTGATAAGAGGATGTTGGAAATATCCCAAGCTCACACTACCGCCCAAATTACTGTGAAGGACCAACTCAAGGATGCCGACGAAGAAAATTTCAAGTTGAATGGGTAGATAATTGAGAAGGACCGGCTGCTCAAAAAAAAGGATGAGGCTATCCAGGCACGAGACTTGACTATTGCTAACCTTACCCCACTTCACAAAGAAGTTCAAAAGCTCATAAAAGAAAAGAAGAAGCTCCCAGGAGAGGTTGAAAAGCTATCCACTGCATAACTTGCTAGCGAGCTCTAGTTTACACTTTTCCAATCGGAAGTTAAGGAGCTTTGGGATGAAAGGACTAGAGTGTATGATAATCTCAACAAGCACCCACTGTTCTTTTATTCCAACCAGCGAATGAAAAAAATTAAGGTGGATGAATGACTAGCCATGTCTCTTGTTATCATTTAGGAGGAGGCCTTGAGAAGATGTATGCAGGCAGGTGACGTGCGCTCCGAGGCTGAATTGATGGAGGTATATCTTGACTCCATGGATGTTGAAACCATTAGTTTCGAAAGTTCTATCTTGGCTCTGAAGGATGACCAAGCTTTTGTTGAAGCTACTACTAAGAGTCTTGCTAATACGAGCTCTTCGACTCTAGGCGAAATATCTGCTCCAAAGTCTCAAGAGCAGATGGCCGTTATTTATATATCAACGAGTGTTATTTTTGAGACAGTGCACGTGATTATCACCTCTTCTGCAGATTTTTCACATAAGTCGTACGTCCCTCCCATTGTCAATTCGAAGTCTCTAGAGCCAATGAAGAGCACATTGACGTCGACATTTGAGAGAAGAGTGCATGGTCAGATATATCTCTTATTCTTCAGTGTTTAAGAAGCTTCAGTTCTCACCGGATTCTGTTTCTCAACTCTACCACTCTATTTGCCAAGTTGTAGGTGAGCCTCATTTGCCTCCTCCGCCACCAGCGAAGCATGGATTTCAAGGATTGAAGCGATCTTATTACATCAACTTCAATCTCATGCAGGGCTTTCTCCATCCATCATGTTTCTAGCTCTGGCATTGGTCCTGATTCTGAGAAGATCATTGCTTTGGAGAGCCTAAAGGACATTTCCATTTCTTAAGAGGAGGATGTTCACGTTGTTGATGCTTTAGACCCCATAGACCAAGAGGCATTGGCAGGGAAGTAAAAGAAAGAGCATCAAATGCTTAACATAAAGAAAGATCCCAAAGCTACCTAGTCTAAGATTTCCCCATTTATAGTAAAGACAGGCAAGCCAAATTGCAGAAAGGTGCCAGTTGGTGGATTCAGAGGAGAGTCTGCACATTCCGAATGTAGCACCCCTTTTGGTAAGGAACCCAAAGGGAGTGAGATGCTCAAGCCCCACTTGGGAAAGAATGGAAAAGGCAGCCATAGAGGCAAGAGGTAAAGTCTCAATGGTCTGTTGATTGAGCATTCGCTTTTTTAATATTTTGTCAATGTGTTGGGCAAGTCTATATTATGCTTTTTGGCTTTAACATGTAGAGATTGGGTAGGTCTGGACCTCGTTGTTTAACCTGTACATAAAGGATTTTAGTAGTAATGAAAGATTATCTTTACCTTGGTAATCTGTCTTGCATACTTTTCTTACAAATTATGTACTCTGCCTACTTATGTATATAATATGATTTTCTGCACTGCAAGTTCCTATATTATATACTTCTATTTCTATATGATGTGTTCATTTATCGCGACTATGTGCATGTAAATATGATTCCTGCAGTTATTTTAGCATGTTTTGATCTTAACTATGTTTTGATTGCCGAAATACCCTTTTCAGCATAGCAAAACTATGATGTAGCCAACTCCGCAACTGTTTTTGTTCGAACTTAGGCGAGTTCTTTTCAATCATGAATTAGTACACGTGCCCCAGTCTGCAAGGATGATTTCTCTAGATGTTGAATCCGATCATTCATTGAGAAATGGGTTATCCTAAGCATTTCTTTCAACTGCCTCCAATCCGAATCGTATGTTAATTCCTATCTTCGGTTACTAGTGACTCTGTTGCTTGATTCTAAATGTTTAGTTCTTGATGTTGTTAATTCTTTGACAACGATCAGGTTCTTCTAAGTTCACATCATCAGCCTGTGTCAACCTTGATGTTTGTATCAGAAAGATACGTTATCGTGATCTTCATTATAATAAATTCTTTTAAGTTCAGTGTTGAGATCCTAACCATGCATCAGTTTATATCTCTAGAAACTTGTATATGGACAACCCAACTGCTTGGATTTCCTCTGATATCACTATCTTTGGGCCACTGTTAATTCCTATTATCGCCTATCTCCGCATGATGTCAATTCCAAGAAGCATGAGTCGATTTTTAGCTGACTCATTTGTTGGGAATTTCTCCGCATTACCAGGGAAACACCTATACTTAAAAGGCCATTATCAATTTTCACTATTGATTCAATGGTTTAAGTCAACTTCCTTCATCTAGTTAGCAGTTTTGGGTCTTTTCGACATTGCTTGAGCGACGTCAGTTCCCAGAAGGCTTGGATAGATTTTACTCGTCGATTCAGCGGTTTGAGTCGATTTTCCTCGTCGAGTCGACGATTTTGAACCTTCCCGACATTACTGGAGTAATGCTGGTTTGCAGAAAGTTTGGATCAATTTTCTCCGATGATACTCCCTGTCGACTCGGTGGCTTTGAGCCTTCCCGACATTATCGAAGAAACATCGGTTCTTAGAATGGTTGAATCGATTTTCCTCATCAATTTGGCGGTTTGATTTGATTTTCCCTATTGACTTGGCCGCTTTAAAGCTTTTCGACATTACTAGAGCAACATCGATTCTCAAAAGTTTGGATTGGTTTTCCACTATTATTCAATGGTTTGGCTTAGGAGAACACAGTTTCATTGGTTCAAGAAGCTATCTTTATCGGTGGGATAAAAGGAATGACAAATGCTACCGATTTATAGTACCCTAGCATCCCTGGATGGCTTGTTTTCTAAAATAGGAAATATGTAGATAGATATCAAGTGTAGTAGTGCTGCACCAAGTCATTTTTCCAGCACGTGAAATCGTAATTTCGTCGACGGTTGCGAACTTGAATGTTCTGTCTCTAAGATTTTGATCGATTACTTAAGGTCCTTTCCTTTTTTGGCCATATGCTCCTATCCCTAGGAAGATTTTTTTTTGAGACAAGATCAACCCACTTTAAAAGTACAATTGCGAACTTTGGCATTGAAGTGGCATGCCACTCTTTTTTAGTGAGTAGTAACTCTCAATTCAGCTCTCCCACTTCTCATCGACCTAGTCGAGTGACTCGAGCAATAGCTACTCATTTTCTTCCTGATTGAAGTGTCTTCTATGATAAGAGGGGATTTCTAGTTCTACTAGGATTATAGCTTCTGAAACATATGCAAGAAAAATAGCGTATTCCCTCTTGTACATTTGTGTGTAGTTCTGTAAACCCATAGTGCTAGTGGAAGCTCATCAACCTAATTGTCTTTAGCTTTCGTCGGTTACTTTTTTACAGTGGACTTGATGATTTTTTTCAATGCTTCCGCTTGCTCGTAGGGTGAGCCACTACAAAAAAGCTCTTCTCGATCCAGTAATGCTTACAAAAGTTCTTGAACTCAGGGCTCTTGAAATAAGTCCTATTGTTTGTGATAATTTTACTCAGTACTCCAAATCTATAAATAATCAATTTTTTATGAATTAAATACTTTCTTAGTAGTAATCGTGGCAGACGGTTCCGATTTAACCTATTTTGTAAAGCAACCAACCGCAACATTAGCGCATTTGGCTCCCTCTTTTGCTATTTATAGTATGTCGATTATATCAATTAAACCAAATCGCAAATAACCAAGGACTGACCATTTGCATAAGCTTTGAAGATGGAGCTCCTAAAATCTTTGCATCGATCCGACCATGTAGCACAGTCTACTGCAACTCGGTTTGTTGTTGTCTAGAAATATCAGTAGCGGAGTGTCTTCTTTGCCAGTGTTTTCCACTCGATGTGCCAACAGGAGCTTCCTTCATGAATTTCCATGAGGATCTTCCTAGCTTCATCTTTGTTTACACACCTAATTAAGGAAGAGGAGAATCTTTGCCTATACAACACACCGTCTTGCATTATGAATCGCAGTGCCTTTCGAAGAAGCTTCTTTCATTCATTCATTCATTCCGGTCTTTGGAAAGTATTCCCCATAGTTGGTAATCCTTGACTGGCATCATCTATGACTCTTCCTCTACCGCTGTCTCTAGAACCCAATGGACTTCCATTTGATCTATGCTAGGAGCAGTCAATACTTTTACTTGAACCTATCCCATTAGCTATGCCTCTCTAGAACTAGCTAGTTTAGCTAAGGAATCAGCCTTCATATTATCCTCTTTGGGAATATGAGGCATCGTATAGCGTTTAATTTCACTAAGCAACTCCCTTGCTCTCCATCTGTAAAGGGCAAGTTTAATGACCTTAGCTTGATACTCCCTTCGAACTTGGTAGATGACTAGTTGGAAGTCGCTGTAGGTATGCAAAGTATTTATTCCCACCTCCTTCGCAATCTTTAATCCTGCTAATATAACATATCTTACCGCACCTCGTTGTTTGTAGTAGGAAATTCTAGCTTGAGGGTATCAAAAATTGACCATACTTCAGGAGTTTCAAGTGTAACTCCTGCCCCTGAATAGAATTCCTTTAATGCACCACCAACGAACAATTTCCATAGAGGTATCATGACAGTTGTGTCTTCCTCCATGTCATCTCGAACAGTGAACTCAACGATAAAGTCAGCCAGTACCTGTCCGTTAATTGCTCTCCGGGTATGATAAGTCACATCATATTATCTCAGCTCAATATTCCACTTCAGAAGTCATTCGAAATTTTGAGATGAAAAAGCACTTGTTTCAAGGGTTGATCTATCAGCACCTTGATTGGGTGGGCCTGGAAATACAATCGTAATTTCCTTGATGCTATTAGTGAGCAGTACGCCAGCTTTTCCAACTTTGGATAGTTTCGTTAGCTTTGGTGAATCGCTTGCTAATGTAGTAAATGGGTTGTTGCACCTTAGCTTCCTCACGTACAAGTGCTTCACTTAGCACGTGCATAGACCCTGCTAGGTAAATAAACAAGTCCTCATCATCCTCGAGGTTAGAACCAATAGTGTCTCCATATGTCGCAATAACTCTTCAAAAGCAGTCCTGCAGTCCTGACACCACTCAATGTTCTTTTTACCCTTTATTAATGCATCAAAGAAAGGTATACGATTATCCGTCACTCTGGAGATGAATCGGCTCAATACTACGATTTTTCCATTCACACTCTGTAACTCCTGCTTTGTCGTCAGGGCTCCAACATTCCACAAGGCGGTAATCTACTCTGGATTGGCCTTGTTCCCTTTGCATTTACAATAAACCAACAAATATTCTAGAAGCAACACCAAAAGAATACTTCAGTGGATTTAGCTTCATTTTGTACCTATGAAGGATCTCAAACATCTCCAAGTGATTATCCAGGTAATTTCCAAACACTCACAACTTCACTAGCATGTCATCTATATACACTTCCATTGTTCTTTTGATCTAATTCTTGAAAATTGCATTCACCAGTCTTTGTAAGTAGCTCCAATGTTCTTTAGGGCAAATGGCATTGCACGATAATAGTATAGCCCATGTCTGTGATGAAATCGGTGTTCTCTTGATTTGGTTCATGCATCAATATCTGATTATACCCTAAGTAGGCATCCATAAATGAGAGCAATTCATGCCCCATAGTTCCATCAATAAGTTGGTCGATTTTAGGCAACGAAAAGCTATCCTTCGGGCAAGCTTTGTTCAAATCTGAGTAGTTAACACAAATTCACCACTTTCCATTTAATTTTCAAACCAACATAAAGTTTTCCACCCACTCAGAATATGTTGCATCGTCAATTAAGCCATTGTCCAACAGCTTATCTACTTCTTCCTTAAGTGTAGCGGATCATTCTAGATACACGCCGCGTCTCTTCTTCCTCACTGATGTGGACATAGATCAATTTTAAGTATACGATACACTATCTCCACTGATATCCTATACATATCATAATGTGTCCAGATTGTCATGAAGAAAATTTATCAATTCCTTTCTCACCTTGATATCAAGCTATGAACCTACATTAAGGACCTAAGTTAAGTCATCCATGTCAATAGGGACGACCATCGTAATCCCCTTTGGTGTTGCCAGCACTTCCCCTGAACTCTTCTTCCTAGGGTATATAGCCTTATCGAAGCAGTTATGGTCCCTAAGATAAGGATGCTTCTATAATTTCTATGCTTGCGGTTCCTAAATGTGGAGAGTCTTCTTTGCATTCATTTTTCTTTTCATGACATTTCGCTTCGTGTAATTCAGCAACATAACATTCCCTTGCAGCACTTTGATCTCCTTTTACAACTCCTATCCCATTCTCCATTAGGAATTTCAACGTCAAACAACATGGAGCCAAAGCAATTCTAAAATCAGTAAGGCCTCGAAAGCATTCTAAGCTGAATACTCATCGTCGATCATGAAGGTTTAGATGAAAACCACCCTCTGTTCTCCTTCCTCGAGTTCTACAAGTAGATCGATAATTCCAACCGAATGTTTAGGTCCACATGTAAATCCTTGAATCTTTGTTTTGCAAGCAATCTCGTCCTTCGTGTCAATCTTCATCTGGTCAAACGTCTTCCAGAATAGGATGTTGACCAAATTTCTATTGTCAATCAAAACTCGATGCACAACTATCGGTCCAATCCCAACTATTATCACCATTGGAACAAGAGATGGCACTTTTACTCCTTTAGTATCCCAATTTCGATACACAATGTCACTGGTAATCATCCTTCGTTGCTTAGCTGGAGCTCCATCTTCGATGGTGTAGCACCTTATTAGTGGTGCATGCTTCAATGAACTAGCTTATCATTCCATTTTTCCTCAACACTTCTATGTTGGGTGAGGTCCTCCAGTAATTGTATTTATAAATAATCTCCCATTAATTCACTTAGGCCCTTCTCCGTTGGGTCAAGACAGAGTTCCTTATGCATTTAGTGATTGAGGGCCAACTGGTTGATAAGAATTTTATGGTTTCTTCACATTCTACTAGAGACATTTATTTCTTATCAATTCCTCAATCAAGTCCTTGGATGTTGATACTCATTTATGTTATACCCATATGCCTCATTAAAGAAGTAGAACTTCCCCAATCTCTTTTGTTGCTCAGTCACTTCCTTATTGGGAGGTTTGTTATACCACTTTGTTCCTTGAGTGGCAAGATAAATGTTCATTGAAATGTCACTGAAAGGAATATAGTCCTCAGGTCTCATATTCCTTAGTGTTTTCCATCCCCTTCATGCCTACTATAATTTTGAATCCTATTCTTATAATTTGCATATTTTACTGTATTTCATGTAGTAGCGCTCAAATTACTTCCATCCTGTTTAACTGCAACATTACTCTGTATCACTTCCTTCGATCGCCAATTGTCGAGCTTTCCTTCAATCATGTTTTCTTCTTCCAATCTTAGAAAGCGATTTACCTTTCGGTGAAATTCCTCTATGGGAGTTGGTTGCTTTATCTTTACCCTTTAACCAAAATCTATATCTGGGTGAATGCCCTAGATTAGTCCATGAAAATAGATCTTCCTTCGGATTGCTAACCTCCATAATAGCAAAGTTAAATCAATCTATGAAAGCTTTTAGTGGCTCCTTGGGCCCTTGAGAAAAGCCCGATAGAATCATTACATCCTTCTATTTTGCTATGTGAAGTCTGAACTATTACAGTAACTTCATTGCTAACTCGTCAAATGTAGAAATTGACTTTGATGCAATCCTGATAAACCACATGGAAGTGACTCCTTCCAACAAGATAAGAAAACATTCGCAATGAACAACATCCGTAACTCGTTCCCCATCCATATTCCTCTCGTATTTGAGTAAGTATTTCTAGCATCAGTTATTCCATTGTAGGATGGCATTGTAGGCATGGTGAACTTCCAGAGGTATTCTTCTCTAAGAACATATTCATTAAATGGAGTTCAGCTTGGTGCAAAACCTCGATCTTCATTTTTCCTACGTCTACCCTCCTCTACTGACCGTTTGACCATGTTTGCAATATAGTTTTCACTGACATGATAATCTATAGGTCGACTACCAAGGGCTGCACCGAATGTTTGGCTCTGCAAACGATCTCGACTTGCCTGTTGAAGTCTAGTTTCTCTATTTTCTTAGAGAACCACCTATGTAGAGCTTCATTAGCGTCTAGTTGGCGTTGCCTTGGAAGTTTGAACTTTGGCGCCAATGTTTTGTTCATTAGCACCAACATTCTTCCCATTGTCGCCATCATCCAACTACATGCCATCATCAAAGTCAGAAACCAGTAATGCATCTCCCATTTGATCGTTGTCAAGTGGGATATTTGGTCGGTACAAAGCTGTTTTGGCTTGGTATCGAGTTGTTTTCTTATAGGGGAGCACTTCTACTTCCTCCTATTACATTTCTGGCTACTCCAACAGTGACTTCCTTCTGCTTTTTCATTCCGTCTCTCCTATTTAAGCCAGGGACTGAAGAATTATCTTGCTTTATTGCAAGAGAAGATTTTCTTCTCAATCCACTTTTTGTTGGTGGCTGCAAAGTTAGCAACACATTCCATTTTCTCCATAAGAGCTTCCTAACTACCCGTAAAATTGGTTAAGTACATTGATCATCTGATTAAGCTCTCCTCTAGTGACAACTTTTGATTGTATTGAGGATACGGGTAGTAGATTTCCATTGTTTACTTGCATATGGTGAGCATTCCCTTCATCACTACCCACCATAGCTCCTGAGGATTTGTTTGATCTTCTTGGTGCCATGAGTTTTGTTAACAACTCTTCAAGTTCTTCAAGCAATTTTTTCATATCTAATTTCTAGATCTGTCCAATCCAAAGTAGAGAGCTAGTTCTAAGCCTTGATTTCAGTGAAAGCACCAAAATGTTGATGCAAAAATAAATCAACACACAAGATAGATTTGTATGGAACCTGCATGACTTAGATCTAGCAAAGAGTATTTAAAGTAGCAGAAATTAAACATAGAGACACATTATTTTTATAGTGATATTGCAATCTCTGGCCTATTTCTACTTTATCATTTTATTGATTAGGGATTTGAAATAGTTTGTATGAGATTATAAGAAGTTAGGGAGAGTATAAGTCACTAGTACATGGGTTTGATAAGTTCTAAGTCATAGAACTACTAAGAGTAGCTACCTTGGTGACTACTGTGATGGAGGAAAAAGGTGAATAGAAATGGAATCCTAGATCTTTAGTAAAGAAGAAACAGTAGGGAGAAGATCCTATTTTGATCGCACTATTGTTTGTATTTATAGGGAAAACAAGCATATTGGGTCAGAAGTCCACTTACAATAAATTCTAGGCATTGGCCTATAGTCACTTAATAAATCGGGAGGAGGAGGGTCCATCGAGTTACCAAAATAAGTTGGTACTGAGTTAAATAACACAGTACTAGGTTGTTTCCTTAGAAGAAAATGACTCGTACTTTCTTGCGTTGCTCTTCTTACTTCGTATTGATGTGTCCCTTACTTTTTCTGTTGATTGTTGGTCGATTTGAGTGATTATTCCTTCATCACTTTTTTTTATTCTACCGCTTTAACTGTTATCTCTTCAACTCTTGGAATTGCATCCAAAACTCTTGAAAATCACTTTTTCACAGGTAGATAATAACTCGTATGAAGCTAGAGTGGAATTTTGGAGGGTGAAAATAACTTGATACCAACCTATATTACTTGGTACCGACCTATTTTCTTAGGTTTTTTGGGTAAAACTTCTCCGAGCTATTTCTATGCTTCATCTAAGTGAGTCTCCAAGATTTCAAGTTATTTCGTCTTCGTCTTGTCATTCTAACTTCCATTGACCTCTACTTGGTAAAAAAAGCCAGTTAACAGATGTTGAACCAAAAGATTCAAGACCTCGCAGGCCGGTTCCATATCGTCAGATGAGATACGAAATAGCTTAGGAGGAAGATGGTGGAGTTAGTGAAAGTTCAATGCAACGAAAGTGAAGGCGATTTCACATGGAAAACCGAGGAGAGCATGGGGTTGCATATCCAGATCTATTTTCTTGAAAAGGCTTACTCTTCATCATATTTACTTTAATTTTGATATCATATAGGATAGTTACTATCTCGTATGTTAGGATAGATTTATCTATACTATTGGTTGCACGGCTGCTTTTTGATATATTTGATGCTTGCATATAATTGTTAGGGATATGGGGTAACTATGATCGACTATTCTTTTACTTGATGGGGATTTCGAGGGCGAAATTCCTAACAGGAGAGAGTACAATGAGTTGTATTTTACATATTGAATGATTGTGAAATATTTTTATTTTATTCATATGAGGTAGTATGACTCTAAATTTTGGTAAATCACTCCTAGGGACGTTTTCCATATCAATGATTTTATCAAATTTCTTTATGACCATTTTAATATTGAAAACCTTGAATGGATTGTAACTTTTAATAGCATCAGAGTCATGGACTGAAACTACTTCCATTGCTTTAGGACGATGGCTTTCCATTTCGTAAACTAGCCATATAGACTAACCATTTGAGAGATATACCTGTTTTAAGTTTTAAAAGCTACAAGATAGCCCAAACCCAAGCCCATTAGCCAATTCAGGTTTGGAGCCTACGAGGTGTATTGGTGGCTGAAGTGAATCACTTTTCACTTTCACAAAACGTCTCCAAATGTCACGACCCGAACTCGATGTCCGACAAACAACATCAAATTCGTTTCGCGGGAGCTTGCAACACCATTAAATGATAAATAACACAGCGGAAATAAAAGATGATATCACTGATATAACATGAATACAATATCCGATACATCAATTTGATACAATGACAATCATCAACATCAGAGAATATACAACACAAAATACAGCGGAACACGATACAATATGAAATAAGTCTTCTCAGAATATAATACTGCAACTCTGATCCAAAAAGCTCCAAAGACAAAGCTCCAAAACTCCTATCTCGATCCACCATCAAGATTGCACCAAGCTAAGCAAGTCTCATCCATATCCAAAGAAACTGAACTAGCTCCAGATGATCTACTGAACCTAATTATCTGAAAAACCAAATTCTAGACTGCCCGTGTGGAAAAATTTTGAGCACCCAGAGTTTAGGAAAGAAATAATAAACTTTGGATCAGTCGTGGGACTGGTGTGAGCAAACAAAAACTTTATCTTTAAAAACAGACAAAGAAATATTTTAAAATCAATTGGTAATGCTTTTTAGAAATGAACTACCATAAGGCCTCCCGCACACACACACAATGCTAACGCAGAATCGGAGGAGATTTCTCCTTATGATAGTCAAAGATGCTCGATACGCATTTAAAAAGAAACATTTGATATTATTACTAGTGCATAGTGTATGAAAAATCATTTCAAAAGTAAAGATATAAATCTTAGCCAACATAGACATTTCGAACTATGCCTACTATAGCTACCATCCAAACAGTGGGGCGCCACCATAAGTAGATGGCAGGTAATACAACTAATACCGTACAAGGCTCGTATTGGATGAATGGATTTTCAAACAAATGGTCAGGCCAAGGAACTTCCTATTGCCACATGAAAATGCCTCTGGAAGGACGCCCCGAGAACCCAACTGGATCTCTGCCAAACAAGGCCGGCTACCCCCCTTCCCGGGGGAATATAAAAAACCTCAGATATGCCACTCCCGGTCCTTTGGGACCTTTAAACGAGAGCTCTCTAACCAACATCACACAATGATAAATAAAGTGTTTCAACATGAGTAAGTATCCGGGCTCCATACCATGATACTACCCTTTTCCAGAAGGAATGGTCATACCCTAGGGAAGCTATCCCTGAAAACCTTGCCGCACAATTCCTGTTTCGACCATTACCGGTTTGTGAGGCTCGACGAAGTCTCGTCCATAAAGCCACGCTTTATACAAAAGCTGTGCTTTGGGCCAACAAATGATCATAGAAATGATCATGAAGATAAAAGATCAAACAAACGATCATATCACAAATGATCAACACAATTATCATTTCACAGCAACACTCAGCATGTCACATTACCAAATTGGAAATATGTCGCTGATAACCATCAACTACATAACCTCTGAGCTCGTACGTCTCAGAGAAGGGTGTTAAGCTAAGAGAATAAATTCTCCGCCACCAACAGAAATATATTTGAAAGAAATCTTCTTTATATCTCAAATTGTAATGTCAGACATAACAATCCATACAAGTCTGTTCTGGGTTCGAACAGAACCGAAGGCACTTACAAAGAAGTCCTTGCAATCCGGATATCCACAATCCTGATCGGATTCCCCATCACATATGGAGAACTCTATACCGGAGCAACTCGGTGCAGAGTCAATCGACAGGTCATCCTATCGCTCTCGCAAATACCCGGTCTTCACCACCGGTCTTCAAATGCTATCCATAACGACGTATCACATATTCGGAATGGGTTATACGACCAAAGGTCCTTTCCCGGCTAACCCGAATAGTGAGTGCAACATTTAAAACATATGGATACAGGATTTCAATTAAGTCACAACTTAATAATTCCAAACTTTCTTTCAAATGGTTTAAACCAATTACCATTTCAAATCTTTTTTTAAACAAAAAGATTTATTTCACAAAGTTCACTCAGTTTCATAAAGATTCATTTACGGATTTCAAAACAATTTCCGTTTCAATTGGATTAACTCATTTAAATATTTAAATCAAAGATTTATCTCATAGCTTTCAAAACTTATTTCCAAAGATTCATTCATAACTTGGAAAATCATTTTCGATTCAAACTTGAAATCGCTTTAATATTAATTGGAAGTTCATTACTCATATGAAAGCTTTTTATCACTTAGAAACAATAGTTTTATTTTGGAAAAACCCCGATTCCATTTATACAAGTTACAAATCTTTGAGTTAATTCAAATTCTCACAACAATACTTTAAAAATGGTTTTAAAACCCCATATAAACTTGTATACCGTTTTTAAATCATAAATATAGAATTCAATTTCAGATATTGAATTCTAATTTGAATCGAATTATTCAAATTCCAAATCTTTATTTAGTTATTCAAAACAACTTTCATTTTTAAAACATCCTTTCAAAGCGTTTCATATTAAACTTAATTTATTTCCAAAACTATTTGAATTTAAAAATTCAATTCAAAACTTATTTAAAAATCTGTGACTTAACTGATTTCCACGTGAAATCCATATTTGTGCGTGTATAGTGTGGTCCAAGGGTTTTACACAATAGTGCTCAACATCAATCATCCCAGATTCAATCAATATCGATAAGCGGTAAAATCAATAACGCTTATCTTCATTCACAGATTCATAGATAAATAAATTTATCAATCACAGAGATTCATCATTACGATTCGATGTGGGTTTCGGATAGCCAACTGGAACCCGAATCTCTGTCCCATCGAAATTCAAATGCCGTTTTACAGGCAAAGGGGCTTTCACATATATACAAAAACGAATCAAAATTCACATTACAGCATAAGGCAATTCACATCACACGGTATCAAAATCACGAACAGAAATATCTATTCAATACAGAACATCTGATGATAGTCGATCGTTTTCACTTTAAGGTAAAGGTGATTTAAAAGAATTTACCACATAACTATTTTTATTGATTTATTTGAATCAATGATTAACTAATCTTAATAGTAAATTAAGTAAATTTTTAATTGATTATTCTTTAATCAATTATGACTACCAGTTATAAATTAATCAACTTTAAATCATCTTATTTACAATTCTTCATTACAAACCAATCAAATAATTAATAATTTCTTTTTATTAACTCAATCTTAATTTTTCAAATTGGCAAATCTATAATTACTTGGTTAATTTCAATTTTAAAATTAATTGTTCATTCTTCATTATCCTTTTTAAACAATTAGTAAATAATAATTTATCTTAATTTACATTTTAAAAATCTTCTTTAAACTTTAAAAACAAATTATTATTAATTATAAAATCTGTAAAGTTGATTAACTTTAACACTTAACTTAAATTATTTACTTAATTAAAACATTAATTTAGATTTTAAAAGAACATTCTAACATTTTCATTTGGTTAATTCAAATTTGAAACAAATTCCTAACCGACAGTAACCAACATTTATTACCTTGTTAACACTAAAATCGTTGAACATTTTTATCCTTTAAATCTGTAGGGCTTAATCCCAATTACAACAAACCCGAGGTTTACCCGGCTCCACTCGAGAAACACTTCGAGTTTCCTTCCATCATTCACAAGTCATTCCCCCTTCCCTCTCTTGTTCGTTCTTCTTCTTATTTCTTTTTTTTTTTTTACCTAACTGGATTAACTTTCAAAACGTTACAGTGCTTTTACAATTACCCGAGCCTATAGCAAAGAGAATCACATGAATGCCTCGAGTTGAACCCAATTCTGCCATTTCTTCCCCATCGCCCCAAAACCATCAGGTACACGCAATGGCTTTGTGCACATGCACACGAACCTCGACCTCCTCCGGTCACCATCATGATTATCGCCAAGTCGACAAACATCCCCGTAGACGAACTGACCGCGCAAATCGTCAATAACTACTGCCAATCAGAATTCGAGCACTCTGTCGAACTGGAACAAAAACAAAACGAAACGAATAACCTCGCCGCCGACGATAGCAACCACCTGAAACCCCACCACCTTAACCAGAGCAGCTCCCCTCAACAACGCTTCGATTTCACTTGGTGCGGCAGCACTCCATTCATCCATGATAGAGAATTTGATTCGAAAACTTTGACAACCACAACTGCTATACAAACCCTAAACCAACATTACCTAATCTCCACGGTGAACTAGAATTCAAACGAATAATTTTCTGATAACCACCTATCCACCAACCTCCTTCACCACCAACCGCGACATCTCATTCTTCGTCGACCAATGGCAAACCACAAAAATGCACTTTTCGTTCAATTTGAAATATCTCAGTGTATATAGACTTAAAAATCTCGAATTGGGTATCAAAATTTATAATATTCAAGTGAGAATCCAAACATATAACTGTAATTTAAAATCTTGATACTTGGATTTCTGATAAAATTTGTTTATCACTATAACTTCCAAATTTCCAGTAGTTCATTGGTTAAATACACTAAATTATATTTTTATAAGTAATATTATACTCATATAAACATTTTTCATTCAGCTATCAGAGCATAATGTGGTTGGGTTGGGATAGTTTAAGTTTTAAACAGGTTTTAAAACATGGAAATGATGAACAGAGGCATGTTTCTATGCCTGTACACTAATATGAACACAGTCATTAATATTTATAAAAGCATGCAACACTTTCACACCATCATTCCAGCATAATTCATCTCATATATATATATATATAATACAAATTCAGACATCAACAGATATAGCAGGGTTAGGGGTTTTGCTCACCTCAATACAGTTGAAACAGAGAACACTTTTGTGTTCAAACAGCTGCAGATTGATTTTCCTTTTAGCCCTGCTTTGCTTTGAACTTGAATGATATTTTGGAATTTAGATGATGATGTTTATATTTTTTTCTTCTTTCTCTGGTTTGCTTACTTATGAACGAACTAAGGTGAGAATAAATGCATATACAAAGGAGTATGCAGTATATTATTTGTACAAAAAGCATGCTGTAGAGGCTTGCATTAATTGCCCTGGATGTTGCGTTAAATGCAATGTCCTATTTGTTTACAACTTATACTATTTGTTATGTCTGTATACTTCTTGCTTTGTATAAGCATCCTCATGTGTACCTGTGCTAATATAAAATCCATTTGGTTTTATTGATTTGCAGCTTTGTGTTTCAGCCCTCTTGCATTGTTTAAATGTAATATCATTTTAGTTTACCTGTATTGCTTTTATTTTATATGTGTTTCATTTGTTATCTTTTATAGTTTGATTATTTCTTGTATTTGCTGTTTTATGTTTTGTTTGTTTTTATTTGCTTTGTAGATATTATTTCTTCTTTGTCTCACTTACTTTTTAATATAATGACATTCTATATTAATATGTTGTTATAGTTTTACTTTGTAATATACTTTTTATTTTGTAATTTATCTTATAATTATATTTCTAACTTAAGTATTAAATTTATAACGTATATTTTATTTTATATTTTACACTTATCACTTATTTTCAATATTTATACGTAGTTATATTTTATTTTATACTTTAAACATTTTATTTATATTTCAATTCAACTGAAAATATTCATTTTGAGTTTCAAATCAAATCCAAAAACAAATAAGTATAAATTTCTTATTAAATTTGAAAAATTCAAACAAGTCCATAATTTAATACAAAAATTCAATTAAATTATAAATTTAAATTCATCTTTAAAACTGGGATCGTTATACCAAACCTCCATTTATCTCTTTGCTTCAAAAGAATCCACCTTTTCTTGTTTAAAATTAGCTAAATCCATCATTATTAGGGTAATTAGTGGAGATAGATCAAAGATTCATCGTTATGATGAATTAAAATCTTTTTGCTTGCTATCCCAATTCAGATTCAGATGAAATGTTGATAATTTAGATATTTGGTGAGCGGTTTTGATCCTTCACTAAATTATGCAAGTTCATGTAGTAAAATCTGATGTTTTGAACATGATTTTGATTATAAATCGCTTTCTAACTTTAATTACTACTTAATGAAAGTTTATGAATGATATGAATGTTTGTATATTATGCTTTGATTTGGTTTGCTGATGCTTTTAGATAGTTAGGAAAGAGACTGTCGACATAAATGAAGGCAAAACAACTCCAAATTAAGAAACTTGGAAGAGGGCATCTGGAGCATGAGCTTAGCTCATGGTTTAATTCGCACCAAGCTTGACTAAGGGAAAGTAGTCAGTGACTAGTGGTTTAGTGGTTGGTAATGAGTGGTTTTTGGTCGACAAAGGGAGTTAGAATCATAGTTGGCATCAGAGCTTTGATTTAATGAATACCTTATCCTGAGGGATAAACTCATTAGAAATAGGGTTAGTAATGCAATATAATGAGTGGAATCATTCTTGAGAGAGCGTACTTTGAAAGGTATAATTTTTTTTAAAATCCAATCTATTTTCAAAATTTCTATCAATTTGAATACATCTTCCTTGTTAGAATTCGCTTTGATTAGGATTTCGTTAAGTTTAGTGCTTTTCCATGTTCTAAACCCATCCTTGACTTTTAAGGATGAGCAACAGAAAGAATGCTCGAGGTTGGGGAAGGGAATGGCCCCGTACCAAATGCTGTTGCACCAGTTCTGCCAGTTAAGTTCACTACGCTTGGCAAAGAGTATGCACAGCTTGATGGTACTAAATTCTCAGGGTTCGAAGGTATTATTGAAGCTCAATGTTGGCTTAAGAGCTTGGAAAGAATCTTTACTGGACTTGAGATATATGATGCCCAGAAGCGCCAGTTGGCCGCATGGCAGTTGTAGGATGCTGCCCAAGATTGGTGGGAATTTGTTACCACCCACACCGAGGAATCAAACATCACTTGGATGCAGTTTAGGGAAGTTTTCATGACCAGTGGATGCCCGAAGCTGGAATATCTCAGTTATATCGCAATTTTATAGATCTTAAGCAGGGAAGAATGTCATTTTCGAAGTATGAAAGGAAATTTAACGAGCTATCCAAGTTTGGACCAGGTCTGATTGATACTCTACTTAAACAGAATGAGAAGTTCATAGTGGGTGCTCGTCCAGAGTATTATGACCGTTTGCTTCCCACGTTCATGGCACTTTCACTAATCTTATTGATATGGCCCTATGAAAACTCGAGTTCGAAGGAAGCATCGGTCGTTCACTCCTCTACCCCTTTGGCAGCATCCAATAATTCAAAGTACAGAAAGTCTAACTTTCAGCAGCAGAAGAAGAATTGGCAGAACATGAGCGGGAATGGACATTCTCAAAGAAAGCCCATTGACATCTCTTCTATCACTTGCTTCAAGTGCGATTAGAAAGGTCACTATGCGAATAGTTGCCCAGTTCCTACAGGAGCGACTATTTCACCATTTTAGATGACCAAGCGAGATCTTTGCCATATTTGCTTATAGCCAGGCCACTTCAAGAAGGATTGTCTCACCCGAAGGAAAGGCGCCCCATCGGGAGTTTTCACAGGGATAGCTTCTACTCCTAATGTAATGGTTCCTTTTTACGCACCCTTTAAATCGACAATAAACCACATATGTCTAACGCAAATTACACAAAAAGATGGATCATTGAGGGTAGAAAGAAAATAAAGACAGAACAGAATCTTATGCGAATGGAATAACATGTATTATTTCAATAAAAATCTTTACAGTGGAGAATTTTAATATACAATATCAGAGTCTAACCTAGATTCAGCTTGGACAGTTATAACACCTGCTCTTACAAATACTGACAAACAACAAAAAAATGAAATAAATGCAGCGGATAATAGAATACGTCTATACGATGATGAAGATCTCCAGCTCTCCTTTGGAAACTCCAACCGTCTTCAGCTAAACTTGAAACTACTCGGATCTGATCCGAGTATTAAAAATACCCAGATCAAGCTTGATAAACCAGCGTGAGATACTCAAAATTTAAAATGTGTAGATCATGACGATGTTATCAAAACCTTTGATAAAAAGGATATCTCATAAGACCACGCCACACATAAACACGGATGGGTTTTTACCTTATGATAACCAAAACATTTCATACCGAAACACACTTGATATTATTTTTAATGACATTCTTTTGAAAACACTTTTCAAATAAACTTATTCAAATGAGGTATCAATATCTGGACTAAGTCTAAGGTAATATATCCGGATTAGGTCAACGGAATATACCGAACGGAATATACGATACCAGAAAGGGGGTAGTTGAAATGTTCGCAAGTCATTACATTATTTTGTAAATACAATCAAAACCATAAATCTCGTATTGGGGTTGGATTTCCAACATGATAGGGAACTAGTGGCCTTTTCTCTGATTCACGTATAACAAACGTAGTTCCCATGGTGCCTTAATTACTTTTCTCAAACTAGTCACTCGGAACTATATTTGCTACACTACTACTGATAACCGACAGTTCCCTGCTTTTCTCCAGCTAACCACTTTATCCAAATTAGGCGATAAATGCGTTGAGGGACGTATCCCCCAAAGGGCCCAACGTATTGGACACCACCATACACACTCACTTATTCTGAATTTGCATCTGTCAGATCATATAGTATCCCATCATAACCGGGGTGTGATATTTGCGAGGCTACGCTCAATTCTTCAAAGCCACGCTTTTCATGCAAAACCACGCTTTGATCATAATAGGTGCCACTTTGAATGCCACACTATCATTCCTTTGATCACTATTTGACTCCCATAAACATACAACCTTTAAGCTCGTATGTTTCAGAGAAGAGTGTTAAGCAAAGAGAAGTTGCCTTCCCTGCCACCAAGCAGATGTACATTTGTAAAAGGAAAAAGTTGTGTCTTAGAAATGCAGTCAGACAATCATCCATACAAGTTCATTCTGGGATTGAATAAAACCGAAGGCACTCTCCTACTACCACTAATAGCAAGTAGTTGTGGAAATCTAAAAAATCTCCACAACGGGAAGACCATAGCTATAAATAACTCTATAATGGGAGCTATCCAGAGCATGTTCAACAAGAAGTCCTCACGCTATGAAGATCCACGGTCTTCAATAATCATCATCTTCAACAGGTCTTCACTTTTGAACGTATACGTTGGTTAGACGTGGTTTTCGGATAGGTATCACCCAAATCCGATCCCGGTTCCTTCAAAGCCAGTTTTCGATTTAAAAGATGTTAAGATCATATGTGGATATCAATCATCAATCAATTACATTATCTTTTATCTAATAAAATATCTTTCTTAGATATATTCTTTTCAAATCATTAAGCCTCATTTATTCCAACCATTAAGTCATTAAAACCTTCTTTATTTCTTCCAATCAATTTATTCCATTTTCTTTTCAAGAGTATATGGAATCATTAAGCATCTTCTATCAAATCATTTGATTTATTAAAACCTTTCTTAAATCCTCGAATAATTCCAAATCATTTTCTCTTTGACTTAGGAAAACTTTTCAAATTATTCATTAAATCTTAATCAAAGATTTCTTATATTCAAGCTATAACTTTTAACTTAGGAAAGACATTCCCAAATCATTTATTAAATATAAATCAAAGATTTCTTTCTTAACATCAAATCATATTCTTGTAAATCGAAGATTTTCATAATAGAGTACTACTGCCATCTTAGATATGGCAAATTTCACCTCCAGGGACTAATTGCAAGTAATCCTGCACTATGAAGTTCTTTGTCATCAATGATCATTGTCTTCAATATACTTTATTTCGAAAATTAGTTTGAAGGGTTTTCGAATAGGAATCACCCAAATTCGATCCTGGTTTTTCGGATAGGAATCACCCAAATCCGATCCCGGTTCCTTCGTACTAATCATCGATAAAAAGATGTTAATTTCATATGGGATCTCAAAAATTAGTTTGAAGTGATTTTCGGATAGGAATCTCCCAAATCCGATCCCGGTTCTTTGGAAATAAATCACCCAAATCCGATCCCAATTTTTTCGTATTAATCATCGATAAAAAGATGTTAAGTGTTTAATTAACATTCAAAGAATTTGTTTCATTTCTTTTATCTTGGAAAGAACTTAAATATGATCTTTTAGAGAATCCGGGCTTTCCATCGTTCTATTCCACCTCTTGCCTAGAAAGAGAAAACACGGGTCAGGTAAGTTCAAGGAACTGGTTGCTCTATCTCTAACCTTAGTTAAACACCTTGATTTATCTTCCCAGATCTCATAGGCGGGACAAATATACTAGTTGCTTCCACATACTCAGTTTGTTATTATATTCAATCTTCTTCACTTTTTGTCTAAGTGGTATAAACAATTCGTCTTAACCGTTTATTTAAACTCTTATTAAAACTTCCAAATCATCTTGACATTACTTAATTATTCCTTTAAAAACATTCATAAATGATTCTAGGAAATATCGTTACTTTTAAACTCATATTCAAAAGGTTATAGAATTCGCAGCATAAAAGTGCTGCGAAAAGTGCTATATAAGCTTATTTGATTTAAACAACTTTTTAATATTTGAAAATTCATATTTTCCATTCTAAATCTATTTTAAACCATTTTAATAAATTTATCAAATTTATTTCATATTTTTAGTCATTTAAAAATATCATCTATAAAGAAAACCCTTTTTGAATTTCGAACTGCAAAACAGCGATGCTTTTAGAAAATTGTTTTGGACACATTTCAAAATCTACTTAATGAAATCTTGATTTTCTTTCTTCGTTGGAAATATATTATCATTTTGGACCAAAATTTTTTTATTCCGAAGAAATCCAACTTGTAAATCATTCTGTGATTTAATTTGAAGTTACGGGTCGAAATTTACGAACGACCATTAAGCGATGAGCTCGATTTTGACCAATTTTGTGAATTGCTTCGAAACTTGTCTGAAACACTTCAAATTTGTTTTAAACCATATTTAAACTATTTTAACTTATTAAAAAAAATATTTTCGTCATTTCAAACTCATTTTTCGTTTTCTGTTATAATATTAAATTACTATAATATCATTTTCAATCTTTTTAGATATTTCGAAATCATTAAAAGGCTAAATAATTTCCATATATAGATTTATATAAATTTAATTTCTATTGAATTAACTATGGTTAATTTCTATTGAATTAACTATGGTTAATTTCTAATCACTTCTCTTATCATTTATCAAACAAGTTATCAACCACATAAATAATCATACAATCAACCAATTTTGCAACCAAGTTATCAAACATTTATTCAACATATTTAAACTTTCAAATCATTATACTTGAAATAATTTATGGATTAATTAGTGAACATGGGTACTCACGATTAGTTCCACTCCACCAATCTTATATGTAGATTCCCAAATCGATTCCGGCAACACTTCCTTCTCCTTTTCTCGCTCCAAAGCTTCACGAACTTGCTCCTCCTTATTGATGGTTTGACCTCACCTTGATCTTCCCCTTCCTCCATCATTTCTTCACTTCTTAGATGTTAAACCATGTTTTAATGGTATCCTAAGATCTTTGGCAAAGTTTGGTGGTGTTTGGAGTTGATTTGATATAATTTTGAAAAAGTTAATAAGGAAATGGAAGAGAAGAAGAAGCCATTACAGAGATATTCAAGGAGGAAGAAGAAAAATACAATAGAAATAGTATGAAATAGTGAGAAATTGGTTTGTATTTATAAAAAAAATGATGTGGTAAGTTACCAAAACATCCCTCTACCAAATTACCAAAATAACCCTACTTACTTCTTAAGTAACCTTATTTTTTTCAACACTTAACATCACATTTCAAATCATTACTTTATGTCATTTTCACTTAGATGTTAAGCAAAGAAAGTAATAATTATGTTTCTTTGATTTGATGTTTACTTTATGCTTTGAAATGACATTTTTTCTTTTTACGCTTACTTTTTCTTAATTGTATTCTAGAATTTTCTAAGTATGTTTAGTAAAAGTAAACTTGATTAGTGAATTAACTAATAATTATACTATTTGAATGTATGTTCCTATATAAGAAAATAAAGGTGCGACGATGTTGCGACAACTTTTAATCGACAAAACGTTGATTTTCGACAAAATATTTTATAGTCATATTTTTATGTTTTGGTTAAACTATTTATTTATGTAAACCAAATTTAAGAATGAATTTTTTTACTTCTTTAAATAAATTAAAACATGTCCCTTTATATTTTAAAATCATATTTAAATAATATTAAAATATCTAATTTTATAGTGTATGTAAAACTGACAAAATGCGACAAAATTTGGTTATTTTTGTTAAAAGATCATTAACATACTTATAAATATTTTAATATACTTTTACTATCATTATTAAATGTTTCAATAATATTTATCTTTTTAAATAGATATTTAAACCTATTTATTTAAGCATTTATTTATTTTTAACAAAACTTAACTTTTGTTGATTTGTTCTAAAATCCAAATTGATACTTTTTAAATTATCAACTATAAGGAAAAATAATTTCTCTATTATTATATATTATATATAACCTATTTATTTAAGTTGTATACCTTTTTAAATTTAAAACAAACGAAATCTCTCATTTTCGAAGTAGAGAAATTACGGGACGCTACATTCTCCCCTACTTACAAAAATTTTGTCCTCAAATTACCCAAACAAAAGTTTGCCTTAAACATTTATCTTCAAACTTAATTCTGTATAATATACACAGATCATCTGTATGAAATATCTTATTCGATCTCTTATTCGAATACACAGCTTTATTTCCAAACTAGATCGATCCTTTGATCCTCTAGTGCGGACTTTAATCAGGCTCTTTGCTCAGAAACCTTTTCTTTCCTTGCATGGGGCTCAAATTTGATAGAAAACTCAAGTATCCAACCAAAAATTCTCATCAGTGTTCCTCATCGAGAATCGAGTGATAAGTCCTTTTTCTGACCAGTGTTAACACCTTGAAGTTCTGTACTCAGATATTAGGTCAAAATTGTGTGATGAGATGATGTACTATAACATATATACATATACATATACATATACATACATATATATATATATATATATATATATATTTGTTAGCCCTCAAAACTTCCATAAACTTTTATCTTAAGCTCAAACACTTTATAAAGGTGTTTTTTATATAATCCCTTTAATTATTTATTTCCAAATATTTTTATTAAAGGAATATATTCCAAAGAAACCATTTTTCACTCAAAAGATAATTAATCTTTATAAAAAATCTTCCCACGATCTTTTAACTCAGTATATTTCCTTTAACATTAATATTATTTATTAACCATTTTATAAATCTATTACTTAAGTTTATTACATCTTATAACTTATGTAAATCAATCACTTTTAAAGATTTAAGTCCAAATACTTAATTAATGCTAGGATTCATTAATAAAACATTTTCCAGGTTACAATTACCTTTTTAAGGAGTCATTATTTTACTTGATAGTACGCGACATAAATCTATATTTCTATGATAAACCTTTAAATCCTAAGAGTATATACAAATCACAAACTTCAAATTGGTTTACTTAAATCCGTCTGTTTAACAAATTTAGAATTTGTTGTAATTTACTATTATCTCAAATTCACAACTTATAAAATTTATTTCTTATTTAATGTTATTATTAAATTTCTACCTTTGAAAAACAAATTTTACAACCACACGAATTTAGATCCTCAAACTCTTAAATCTTTTTTTTACAAATCAGATTTATAAATTATGCTTATCTTATTTCATTGCTCATAGTATTTCACAATTGTTTTTTTACCAAAAGTTTTCATAAATTCCTTAGTTTTGAGTTTGGTGTGATTCAGAAATTTTCGACTGTCCAAAATCATCGAAAATTCCGCTTTATTTTAGCAATTAGCAATTCCAAATCGTCTTTAAATTACCTAATTATTCCTTTAAAAACATCCATAAATGATTCTAGGAAATATCGTTACCAAATGTAATGGCCCGTTTTTCCATACCTTTTGAATTGACAATAAACCACACATGTCTAACTCAAATTGCACGAAAAGACGGATCATTAAGGGTTGAAAGAAAATAAAGATAGAACCGAATCTCACACGAATGGAATAACATATATTATTTCAATAATAATCTTTATAGCGGAAAATTTTAAAATACAATATCAGAGTCTAATCTAGATTCTGCTTGAACTGTTATAACACCTGCCTTTACAAATGCTGAGAAACAACAAAACAAATGAAATAAATGTAGTGGATAATAGAATAAGTGCATACGATGATGAAGATCTCCAGCTCTCCTTTGAAAACTCCAACCGCCTTCTGCTAAACCTAAAACTACTCGGATCTGACCCGAGTATTAAAAATACCCGGATCAGGCTTGATAAACCAACATGAGATACTCAAAATTTAAAATGTATAGATCATGATGATGTTATCAAAACCTTTGAAAAGAAGGGTATCTCATAAGACCACGCCCACACATAAATGTGGACGGGTTTTTACCTTATGAAAGCATTTCATTCCAAAATATACTTGATATCATTTTTAATGACATTCTTTTGAAAATACTTTCAAATAAACTTATTCAAATAAGGTATCAATATCTGGACTAAGTCTAAGGTAATATATCCAGACCGGGTCAACGGAATATACCGAACAAAATATATGATACCAGAAAGGGGGTAGATAAAATATTTGCATGTCATTACAGCGATTTTGGGAATACAATCAAAACCGTAAATCTTGTATTGGGGTTGGATTTCCAACATTATAGGGAACTAATGGCCTTTTCTCTGATCCACGTATAACAAACATAGTTACCACGGTGCCTTAATCGCCTTTCTCAAACTAGTCACTCAAAACTATACCTTCTACACTACTACTGATAACTGATAGTTCCCTGCTTTCCTCAAGCTAACCACTTTATCCAAATGGGTCAATAAATACCTTTGAGGGACGTATCCCCCAAAGGGACCAATGTATTGGACACTGCCATACACACTCATTAATTTCGAATTTGCATTTGTCAGGTCACATAGTATCCCATCATAACCGAGGTGTGAGGCTCGCGAGGCTACGCTCAATTTCTTCAAAGCCAAGCATTTCATACAAAACCACACTTTGATCATAACAGGTTCCACTTTTAATGCCACACTGCCATTCATTTGATCACTATTTGACCCCCATAAACATACAACCTCTAAGCTCGTATGTCTTAGAGAAGGGTGTTAAGCTATGAGAAGTTGCCTTCCACGCCACCAAGCAGATATACATTTGTAAAAGGCAAACGTTGTATCTTAGAAATGCAGTCAGACATTCGTCCATACAAGTTCGTATGGGATTGAATGAAACCAAAGGCACTCTCCTACTATCACTAGTAGTGAATAGTCCTGGCAATCCGAAAAATCTCCACAACGGGAAGACCACTGCTATAAATAACTCTATAATGGGAACTACCTAGAGAATGTTCAACAAGCAATCCTCATGCTATGAAGATCCACGATCTTCAATAATCATCATCTTAAACATATCTTCACTTTCGAACGTATACGTTGGTTCAAAGTGGCTTTTGGATTGGAACCACTCAAATCCAATCCCGGTTTCTTCGAAGCCAATTTTTGATTTAAAAGATGCTAAATTCATAAGTGGATATCAATCATAAATTACTTCATCTTTCATCTAATCAAATATCTTTATTAGATATATTCTTTTTAATTTATTCCATTTTATTTTCAAGAGTATGTGGAATCATTAGGCCTCATTTATCAAATCATTTGATTTATTAAAACCTTTTTTAAATCCTGGACTAATTCCAAATCATTTTCTCTTTTACTTAGGAAACCTTATCCAAATCATTCATTAAATCTTAATCAAAGATTTCTTATATTCAAGCTATAAGTTTTGACTTAGGAAAAATATTCCCAAATCATTTATTAAATATAAATAAAGATATCTTTCTTAACTTCAAATCATATTCTTGTAAGTCAATGATTTTCATAATAAAGTACTACTACCACCTTAGATATGGTAAATTTCACCTCCAGCGACTAATGGAAAGTAATCCTACATTATGAAGATCTTTGTCATCAATGATTATTGTCTACAATATATTTTATCAGATAGGAATCACCCAAATTTGATCCCCGTTTTTTGGAAAGGAATCACCCAAATCCGATCCCGGTTCCTTCATACTAATCATTGATAAAAGCATGTTAATTTCATATGGGGTTTCAAAAACTAGTTTGAAGAGATTTTCGGATAGGAATCACCTAAATCCAAACTTCTTCGGACATGAATCACCCAAATCTGATCCCGGTTCCTTCACTAATCATCGATAAAAAGATGTTAAGCGGTTAATTTACATTCAAAGAATTTGTTTCTCTTCTTTTATCTTGGAAAAAAAACTTAAATACGATCTTTTACAGCATCCGGGCTTTCCTTTCGATCAATTCCACCCCACGCATAGAAAGAGAAAACATAGGCCAGGTAAGTTTATGGCACTAGTTGCTCCATCCCTAACCTTAGTTAAACACTTTGTTCGATCTTTCCAGATCTCACAGGCGAGACAAATGTAATACTCATTTCCGTATTCTCAATTGGTTATTATATTCAATCTTCTTAACTTTTTGTTTAAGTCGTATAAACAATTCGTCTTAACTATTTATTTAAACTCTTATTAAAACTTCCAAATCAGCTTTAGATTACTTAATTATTATTTTAAAACATTCATAAATGATTCTAGGAAATATGGTTACGTTTAAACTCATATTCAAAAGGTTATAGAATTCACAGCATAAAAGTGGTGTGGAAAATGCTATATAAGCTTATTTGATTTAAACAACTTTTTAATATTTAAAAATTCATAATTTCCATTCCAAATCTATTTTAAACAATTTTAATAGATTTATCAAATTTATTTCATATTTTTAATCATTTAAAAATATCATTTATAAAGAAACCCTTTTTTGGATTCCGAACTGCAAAACCGCGATGCTTTTAGAACATTGTTTTGGATACATTTTAAAATCTACTTGATGAAATCTTGATTTTCTTTCTTTGTTGGAAACTATTATCATTGTCGAACAAAGAATATTTATTTCGAAGAAATCAGACTTATAAATCATTCTCTATGTTAATTTGAAGTTACGGATCGAAATTTACAGACTGCCATTACGCGACGAGCTGGATTTTGACCAATTTTGTTAATTTCTTCAGAAGTTGTCCGAAACACTTCAAATTTGTTTTAAACCATATTTAAACTATTTTAAATTATTTAAAATAATAATTTCATCATTTCAAACTCATTTTTCATTTCATTTCCTATTATAATATTATATTACTACAATATCATTTTCAGTCTTTTTAGATATTTTGAAATCATTAAAAGGCTATATAATTTCCATACACACATTTATATGGATTTGATTTCCATTGAATTAACCATGGTTAATTTCTAATCATTTCTCTTATCGCTTATCAATCAAGTTATTAACGCATAAACAATCATATAATCAACCAATTTTGCAACCAAATTATCAAATATTCATTCAACATGTTTAAACTTTCAAGTCATTATACTTGAAATAATTTATGGATTAACTAGTAAATATGAGTACTCACGATTAGTTCCACTCCACCAGTCTTTTGTGTAGATTCCCGAATTGATTCCGGCAGCGGTTCCTTCTCTTTTTCTTGCTCCGGAGCTTCACGAACGTGCCCTTCCTTCTTGATAGGTTCAGCCTCACCTTGATCTTTTCATTTCTCCATCATTTCTTCACTTCTTACATGCTAAATCATGTTCTAATGGTATCCTAAGGTCTTTTGCAAAGTTGGATGGTGTCTGGAGTTGATTTGATATGATTTTGAAAAGGTTAGTAAGGAAATGGAAGAGAAGAAGTGTTGAATCATAAGTTTTGATTCATGACAAAAGCTTAATCAAATCAGTGAATGAGACTATATGGACAAGTGACAAAAAGAGAAAGAAATATGCTGTTAAAGCAACGAAGGAGATAAGGCTACAATGAGTATAGTATGTTAATTTATCGAAGTTTTTAGTCTTAGAATTGTTAAAATCTATCCTCAAGTAGTTCAGTCAAACCAAAGTTGTTTTAAGCTTTAAACATTTTAAAATATATGAGAACTGTGCATTGACTGTCAGGTCAGTCGAGTGACCAAATATGGTCAATCGACTGAATCTTCCTAGGTGCACAGAAACTCTCTGTTTTTGCACTAACTTTGAACATTCGGTTGATTGGCCATTTTGAGTCAGTCGACTGAATTCTTTCAACAACTATTTTTCTGAATAGACACTTCCATTTGCCAAGAGATACGATCTAAATTAAAGAGGTATGGACACTTCCTTTGATCAGAACTCTTCGTGAATGGTTGCAATTATTTATTTACTATATAAACACTTGAGATTCAGTTCTCAAATCACCGAATTTCTTTTTATTTTCTGATCATACTCTATGCTATCTCTGCATTCTGAAAAGCAATCACAACTTTCATATATTGCTTGAATCTCCGAATCAATTAACTTATTCTTCGATTCAAAGCAGTATTCTCCTTTCTAAATCTTTACGCACACATATATAATTGAGGAAAAGATTATAGGAAGGTTGTACTATCAAAGACAAATCAGTGTTAACAAGAACACAAAGTGTCGAGCAATTTTATTGAAATAGTTGAAGTCTTATTCAGTTGTTCAGGTAGGTATTCGGTTGATATAGGCGGAAAAATCCTGATCGGTTGCTCGGGTGTTGTATACCTATTCCTCCAGGTTAAGTGAGGGGTTATTGAGTGAAATTTCAGAAGAAAGTATGAGACTGGACGTAGAACAGGATGTTCGAATTAGTAAAAAACTCCTGATGTACTTATTCTTATTTACTTTATTAATATTATTATCTATTTTCGCATTTAGATTATAATACATTCCATATTACGCGATCCTAAGTGATAACTAGCAACACAGTAGTCACTTTCGTTTGGTATCAAAGTAGGACATCCTATAACTGTAACACAGTTATTTGATAATCTTTTACTAATATGGAAAATAACACCATCACAAGCACTGTTACTAACACTAGTTTTAATGAAGGTCAATCTACTGCACGACCTCCACTATTCAATGGCATGAATTATAATTGGAGGTCAACTAGAATAAGAATATATATGCAATCTAATGGTCTTGAAACTTGGAACATTACTTAAAACGAATATACTATTCCACCAGAAGATTTTTCAACTTGGACTGCTGCACTGAAAACTGATGTTACTACAAATGCTAAAGCTATGAATATGTTATTCTGTGCATTAGGTAGAAATGAGTTTAATAGAAGAAAGCATTTTCTATAACATGGGATGACTCAGATTCTTCATCATCAGAAAGCGACAATGATAGTGACATAGAGCAAGCAAATGTATGCTTCATGGCTTCAAATGATGATGTAAGTGAACTAAGTTTTGAAGATTTAGTTGAACTTAATTCAGAACTAGTAGATTTTGTAAAAAAAACTAAAAAGAAAAATAAGGAGTTACAAGGAAAACTGAATAGATCTGAATTAAAAATTAGTATGCTTAGAGATGAAAAGAAAATTCTCGAAGAAGAACTCGAAATATCTCAAGAATCTAATTCTAATTTAGCATCTCAACTTTATATGATAATTCAGGATTTAGAAATTCAAAAGAATAAAAATGATGATTTATCAGTTGAAATTAATGATTTAAAATTTAACACTAAAGTATTAGAGTTAGAAAAATCTAGTCTTAAAACTAAGCTAGAAGACATTAATAAAAATATTTCTAATTTTAATAAAGGACGAGAAAATTTTTCTAAAATAATAGAAAATTCTCAGTCTACTTCAAATAAAATGGGATTAGGACATAAGAAAATTGAAATCCAAAGAAATCTGCAAAGTTTAAAAATAAGTCTAAAAACAAAAATAGGAAAGATTTAAAGAAAACAGTTTCTAAAGATTTGAAAACTATTAAAATATGGATTCCTACAACAAATAATAACTTAATTAGGAATAAGCATATCAAAACATTTATAGAAACTGTTCATAAAAATGTAAACTATATTTATAAAGGGAATTCTGAACCTTCTTGGGTTTGGTTTCCTAAGACCTAACTCTTATGACCCTAAAAAGAAAAGCGGGTACCATCTTAATCTTTATTTTTTGCAGGTACCACTTAAAAAGAGAGGAAAATGGATTATAGACAATGGTTGCTCGAAACATATGACTGGTAATAAAGGTATGTTAACAAACATAGTCTACTAAAATGGAGGATCAGTCACTTTTGGAGATAATTCAAAGGTTATGTCATCAGCAAAGGCAATGTGAGCAATAACGGTATATCTAACTGACCTCTCGTTACTGATGTTTTATTAGTTATAAACAACATATAATTTATTAAGTATAAGTTAATTATGTGATAAAGGTTTTAATATATCCTTTTCAGAAAATAAATGTAATATCTCTGATAAAAATCAAAATTTAATTTTTGAAGGTATAAGAGATAGAAATATTTTTATTTTAAATATGAATATAAATCATAACACAAATATATGTTTAGTAGCTACATAAAATGAATCTTGGCTATGGTACAAAAGATTTTGTCATATAAATATTAATACTATTAATAAATTAGCTAAAAATAAACTTGTTAAAAGACTACCTGATATGAAATTCAAAATTGATAATTTTAGTGATGCTTGTCAGCTAGGAAATTAACACAATCTTCCTTTAAATCTAAGAAAGTCATATCTACAACACAACCACTAGAACTACTACATAGGGACCTTTTCGGACCTACTCAAATTTAATCCATTAATCACAATAGATATATGTTTGTTATTGTAGATGATTTTTCAAGGTACACATGGACTATTTTTATGAAACATAAAAGTGATACTTTTGAGAATTTTAAAATTTTTGTAAAAAGAATTCAAAATATAAAGAATTTAAAAGTTAAAAATATTAGAAGTGATCATGGAGGTGAATTTGAAAATGAAGCTTTCGAACATTTTTGTAACAAAAAAGGAATTAATCATAATTTCTCCTTTCCTAAAACACCACAACAAAACGGAGTTGTACAAATAAAAAACAAAACACTACAAGAATGTGCACGAACTTTACTAAATGGAAGCACTTTACCTAAGCACTTTTAGGCAGAAGCTGTTGCAACTGCCTGCTATGTCTTGAATCGTGTTTCAATTCGATCATGAACAAAACATACTCCATATGAACTTTTAAATGGTAGAAAACCAAATATATCATATTTCAAAGTTTTTGGTTCAATGTTTTATCCATAACACCAAAGATCAACTTGGCAAATTTGATCCAAAATTCGATGAAGGAATATTCATAGGATATTTGGAAAGAAGCAAAGCTTATCGAGTTTTTAATACAAGAACTAAAGTATTCGAGGAAACTCTTCATGTTTCAATCGACGAAAATGTCAAAATTTCTTCTAAGATTATAAATTTTGAAAATAATTCAAATTCTGGAAAATAATTCAGAAGATGATGATATTATTTTTCAAAATATAAATTCTGATATTTCTATAGAAAATGAAAACATTGTTAATAATGATAATATATTAAGATTTCCTCCAAGAATTCTTAGAGATCACCCAGTTCAAAATATAATTGGAGAAGTAAATTCAAATGTAAGAACAAGACATCAATTAAATCAAATGGGCCATATAGCTTTTCTCTCTAATATAGAACCTAAAAATATTAAGGAAGCCTCAACTGATGACTATTGGATTATAGCTATGCAAGAAGAGCTAAATCAATTTGAAAGAAACGAAATTTTAGAATTAGTTCCTAGATGAAGTGATCAATCAGTTATTGGTACAAAATGGATTTTCAAAAACAAAGCTGATGAACAAGGTAACATTACTAGAAATAAAGCTAGATTAGTAGCACAAGGTTAAAATCCAGAAGAGGGAATAGACTATGAAGAAATGTTTGCTCCAGTTGCAAGACTAGAAGCCATACGTATTCTAATGGCTTTTGCATGTTTTCATAACTTTAAATTATATCAAATGGATGTTAAAAGTGCTTTTATAAATGGATATATAAAAGAAAATGTTTATGTTGAACAACCCCCTCTTTTTACTCACGAAAAATTTCCAGATCTCGTTTATAAACTTAAGAAAGCTTTATATGGTTTAAAACAAGCACCTCGTGCTTGGTACGACCGACTTAAAAGCTATCTACTAGAATCTAATTTTGAGATTGGAAAAGTTGATCAAACATTATTTATTATGAAAACTAACCAGGATATTTTAATTATACAAATATATGTTGATGATATTGTTTTTGGCTCAACAAATGAAAATTTATGTCAGGAATTTTCGACTATTATGACATATGAATTTGAAATGTCACATATGGGAGAACTATCAAATTTTCTTGGATTGCAAATCAAGCAATTACAAAATGGCATTTTAATTAATCAAGAAAAGTATTGTAATAATCTAATTAAACGGTTCGGTATGGAAAACACTTCTACTAAACCAACTATTATGAGTTCAACTATACATCTCTATAAAGATGAAAATGGTAAAAGTGTTCACCAGAAACTATATCGTAGTATGGTTGGATCATTACTTTACTTAACTGCTAGTCGACCTGACATTATGATGAGTGTTTGTTTATGTGCTCGATTTCAAGAAAATCCTATAGAATCACATATTCGAGCAGTTAGACGTATAATTCGCTATCTTAGAAAAACCAAAGATTTCAAATTATTTTATCCAAAAGAATGTCCTTCTGAATTAGTATCTTATATGATGTTGATTTTGGAGGAAGTCAGACAGACAGAAAAAGTACAAGTGGAACTTGTCATTTCATTGGACGATCCTTGGTATCTCGGTTTAGCAAGAAACAAAATAGCGTTTCACTATCGACATGTGAAGCAGAATATATATCTGCAGCTTTAGCATGTGCTCAAGTAGTCTACATGCAACAAACATTACAAGATTTTGATATAAAATTAAATAAATCTATAATATATAGTGATAACATTAGTGCAATAAATTTATCTAAAAATCTTGTCAATCACTCACAAACTAAACATATTGATATTCGTCATCATTTTCTTCGTGATAATATTGAAAAGGATATAATAAATTTAAAATTTGTAAATTCTGAAAATCAGTTAGCTGATATTTTCACTAAACCACTCAATGAAAATTGTTTTACAAAACTAAGAAGAGAATTAGGTATAATTTCGTTAAAGGAATTATAAAAGTACTAATTTAAAAAAAAATCTGTACTCGAACTCTGCATCTTGAGTCTAATAAGCCTATGTCTCTTCCACTTGACCATTCAATTTTTCACATCTACTTCTTATACAGTTTTCCCCTTATCTATTTTTTATTTTTATGAAAACTCTTCAGCCCCAAAATTTTGATTTAATTTTCATCCTCAATTTTTTCAGTTTATACGTAAGTCCATCAACTTCTAACTGCATATCCTCCTATATATATTTCAAAATTCTGAACTTTATACTTTCATTAATTTTTTTAAAACAAATTTCATATGTTCATTAACTGTTTTATCTTCTCTCTACCTAATGGCCTCTCAAGAAATTTCACCAAATGGTTCCGCTTACTCTTCTGTCGATTTTTCGACATCGTCATCTGGTTCGTCTAGCTTACCTACACCTACACCTACTCATGAACCGGCCAGACCGTCGAACTATCACTCAGGCCATACTCCTGAGAAAAAGAAGGCGAGACGTTTTCTGTTCTTTGGTTTCTCCACAAACTAAACAAAAAATTGATGATCTACACCATTACCAGAGGGAATCTATAGCGATTCAACACGAGATGTACTACGAACAGAAAACAAATTCAAGATGCCTAAGATTTTCTTGAGCAGATTGAATGGAAGTTTTGCGGGTCATCTTCATCTATGGTTCATCAACCTACACCATCTTCCTCTCGAAATCGATAGCATCAGTCGCCACAGGCTCCACTTGTCACTCCAAATTCATGGGAGCGTGGAAACCGTTGGTCACCATTGAAACCGTATGTAGAGAAGACGAAGGATGAACTAACCAACTCTAAGTCTCCATCCACTCCATTCAAATAGTTATTTTTTGTCAATTTTTTTATTATTCCTACTTTGTATGCATCATTTAAAATTGTACTGAATATATTATTTTTTTAAAATATTGTAAATGCTGCAAAATACATAATTCAGTCGACTAAAATTTTCGACCAGTTGACTGAAACTATATACAGATTGTCTTCCAGAACATATTCAGTCGACTAAAAGAAAATAGCTAGTCGACTGAATCATTAAACAGAAAGCATTCTATCCATATTCAGTCGACTGAAATAATATGGCCAGTCGACTGAATCTGAAACAGAGAGTTTCAAGATACTAGTTCAGTCGACTATCCATATTCCACCAGTCGACTGTATGGCTACCTGAGCCTCTTTTCACCTTTTTACCTACTTTTTTAACCCATCAACCCTCTATATCCTCTTTCACCTTTTACCTTTACCTTCTAACTTCAAAATTCTAAAAACCCTAGCTCAAAAATATTTTTAAAATCCTTTACTACTTTACTATTTTCAAATGGCTCCTCGTCCTTCTAAGTGATCTAGACATGCCTCTTCTTCCTCCTCTAAGCCAATTGATTCTCAGATTGCTCAATGGCTCTATGAAGCTACCGTAGTCCAAAGGTGGAATAAAACGAAAGAAGCATGAATTTTTTAAGGTTCATTTGTTGTGTTTCCCGATTTTTCTCCATGTACGATTCAAGAGTTAGCAAGGAGAAGCCATCTTGAGTCACTCCTAGATCACAATCAGAATAATATCAAGATAAATCACACATTGATAAAACTTTTCTAAGCTAATTTGAATTTAGACCATCAAAACCCACGTAATCATGACAATTGCATTTGGAGTTTTGTATGTGGTCGACAAGTATTTCTTTCTTTAAATAGAATTGGTCATATTCTTCATATTTCAACAAATGGTATTGATTTACAAGAAGTAAATGTAAGTAAGTCATCGGTTCTTAGAAGATGACATGACCGAACTTAAGTCTATCGCATTATGACCTACGGCCAGAATTATGCATCGAGCTTTAATGCACACGGTTCTTCCCCGTAATGGCTCTTATGAGCTTGTCTATCCAAACAACTTTAAGGCATTGTATGTTATTTAGGGCGAAGTCTAAATAAATTGGCCGAGACTTATTCTAGAGGAATTCTTATCATTTAACCAAGGTCGTATGAACATTATTTATTATGGAGAATATATTATGCGGCTACTTACGAATCTCCAAGTTCCAATTCCGGAGTCCGATACTTTTGTTCCCAAAACTCTAAATAGCCGCACAATAAGGCTTATGAAATTTCCACTTAGACCCCTAACTATCATGACTTTTCAAGAATGGAAATCTCGACCTCGTCTGCAAACTTCTACTCCACAGCAACAACAATCAAGAGATGACATTTGAACACCAATTCCACCCCAAAGCACTCGGGAAACTATTGATTTAATTGTAAGAAATCAATTCATTTTGGATTCTTGCATCAAAAATCATGATAAGAAAATTGACAAAAAATTTGACAAAATTAAGAATTTCTTTGGGATTTTATGGGATGCAATATCTTATTCCACTTCCACCACTACGGAGACTTCTCAACGTGATCCAGGCAAACGCCTAGCTCCTCATTACTTGGTCAACATCAGAAGAACACACAAGTTTCGACACAAGCGGCAATGGGGATGTTAGACAGTTTGTGGGAAGTTCCTCTAGAGGAAAAAGTCCAATGCAAGTGGAACAAGAAGAAGAGACAGAGTCTGACTCTGATTGTGTTGTTATCTCTTGGTAGTAGTAAGTTATCTATTTGATTGCAAACATTCTATTTATGAGTTTGTATTAGTAACAATTTCAAATCTATGTTTTTTTTCTTCTGTGATTGCATTTATTATTTAGTTACACTACTACAAAACAGGCCATTTGCATCGCCTCATTTGAATCGGTTGAAGTAAAAACTGGTGCAAATAGAACTATTTGCATCAGCTCTGTCTTAATAACCGATGCAATTGGTTCGTGGAAAGCAATAGGTAATAAAAAATCAAATTTGCATCAGTTGTCACCAACAACCGATGCAAATATGTCAATGCAAATAGTTTTAGTCGCATCGGTTTTAAAATGAACCAATGCAACTACGTCCAAAATAATAATTTTTGCATCGATTCCCTAGCGGAGGCGATGCAATTTCAAATTATCTAGGTTATTCGTTGCTCACCTGTTCCATCTCGCCTTTCCAAATTTTTTTCGCCGCTCCATTCATTTCCCCAAATAGTTCGCCCGTTTCATAAAAATTCGATTTTCCTCTAATTTTTTTTAAAAGATTGACTTTTCTCTGTTCAAGGCAAAGAAGAGGGGATTGTCGCTACAGATAAGTGGTATTCGTGGGTTTTCATTGCGGTGTTCGAGAGTCTCAATTGAAGGTGGGTTGATGTCGAGTTTGATTAGGGATTCACGATTGTAGTTCGAATGTTGGAGGAACGGAGTTCGATAGTGGTTTCGTGGTGGCAAATTAGTGATATGTGGCAATGAGTTTGGGCTTGAAGTGCGATTCTAGAAGGTTGATGCGAGTTCGATTGCGTTTCAGGTGGTGATTTCGGGTGGTGATTGGGTTTGCTGTCAGGGGAGTCAAGAGCAGTGAAGGTAAGGAGTTGTCGTATTCAGGCAAGTTTCTGCACTTTTTTTTCCGGTAGGAAGTGGCAGTGATTGGGATACAAGGCAGTTCTCTTGTAGGAAAGTGTAGCTGTATTCAGAGGTTAGGAAATGATGTGTTACTTGCATGCAACTGAAATTAGATATTAAAGAATGTGAATGGTTATATAAATTTAGCATTATATATGTGTAATAATATATAAACTTAACATCATATCGATGTAATGATATATAGTAAATTACAATTTTGAATGATTTATAGCTCAGAAGTTTATTGGTAAGGACAAGAAAGTTTAGAAATTCTCTTTCAAATTTTCAGTTAATCTTTTTACCAGTTCATCATAGTTTTAGCCTGTAACATTAATTACAAGCTAGTAAAGAGCATTGAAGTGTCTTGATAGCTTGTGACATCTACAATTATTTTTGGCCAAACGAAACTGACCCCGATATACACATCACACATGTATTGGAACTTGTGATGATTTTTTTTCTCATGTCATGAGTTTCTCTCATCTATCTAGTGTAAACTATATAGCTTATAAATATATTGTAGGAAGAGATGGATTAACACACAACATGCTGAATGACATTCACAATAATTGGAAGCAAGTTGAGGCAGTTAGGATCAAGTGTCTTGGAGTGCCTACTATTGATATGAAAAACATCTGCACCCACCTTGAGGTACTTCTTTTAGTTATTTGGTAGAGTTTCTTTGATTTATTCATATTTGTTTTGGGCTATACACGAATCATAGAGGCTATAGATATCATGCTAGCCAGATTTAACGAGATTTAGCATTATTATTTTGTTTCACAAACTTTTGCCATCTTTCACATTTTCTTCCTTATGTATGAGATAAAAAATAACATAGGATACTCTCGATTTCTGTATGAAAATATTTACAGTTTCAGTTTTTTATGTCCTGATACATTGTGCAGAATGTACAAAAATCATGAAACGGTCTTTTAGAGTTTAGGTGTTATATAATGTCGAGTTATTATTATTATTGCTAGAATGATGCAGTTTTTAATTTGGAGTTACGTTTTGCGATGTAACCAAATATATATATAAACAACCGAATACATAAATTATTGGCATCAATTCAACTATGTAAAACAGATCACACATATATGCAGATATTATGCTTTAAGCCACCTGTTATCAAATTTCGGTGATATAGTTGAGTTTGATATAGCCGGGGTCATGTATATTTTCTGTTGAACACCATGTCAAAGGAGAATCTGACATACCTTTATTTGTATAAATTATATGGAAATATGCTTTAATAATGAAAAAGTTATTTTTTCCTGAAAAATAATAATTCCAACCTAAAGTTTCTCTATAGATTTTGGAAGATTCACTACCAAAACAGGTTATGCAAACCTGATGCTTTACAAGCCGTGTGGATGTGGGAAGATTCACTACGAAAATGAGGTATGCACATCCTGAAGCTTTACAAGCCATGCTTTCTTTGTTTTCTGTCTCCTCAAATAAAATAAATTAATTAATTAATACTTAATGCGCACAAACCACTTGGTTAAACAGGAAAAACCATGTGTATAGTCAGCATGATTTGCATGATTCTCATTATCATGTGACAAATATGAATAACTTGATCAAACCGTTTTGATAAAATCTCACTCTAAGTTAAATTAGGTTTTGAATCAAAATAGTAGTGAAATTTGATTGAATTGTTGAGAAACAACCTGACTCTTAACCTGGATGTTAATATTTTTTCATATATTTGTCTTCGTGGCTGACACCATGGAATGTCATTTGTCTAATCTGTTATATAACATTGAAGAAGAATTTTCTCATTTCCTGTTAGTTCCTTGTTAATATTTCAATTTAAGTGGAGTTTTTCAATGTAGGTCTTCCACACTTCAAATCACATTCAATTTTTCTTTATTATCTCATTGTTATTTTTACGTATGATCTTCACATTCCTATTGTTTTAATCATCTCCTCTTATTGTTATCTTCCTTGTTTACATTTAAGTCGTTCACTTCTTCAAAATTACCATTCATTTAAATACAGAGTTTTCAATTTCAAATTTATGCATTTAATTTTCTTTAGTAAGTTATTATTTGTCAAATAATAGATTATGCATTCATCCAAATAAATATTTATCCCAACAACAAATAAATTATGAATTTTAGATTAATAATATATAACTAATGAATTTATTAATAGTCATTTACTTTCAATAATATTATAAGTCTTGAATTTTAAATCATTCCTCTATTTAAAATAACAAGTTTTAATTTATTTAACTTATAAAACATACAAATCACATTCGAAAAATTAATTTGTAAGAAAAACTACTATTAATTTCTGTTTTTACAACATCACGGTGTATAACACATTGGTTACACACTGGTTATCATCTTAGTTAAGAAATGGGAGGAAATCTCAATAATACAGAATATGACTATCAAAAAGGTAGTTATGTTTTATGTGCGTGTTGGATGCAACAATCAGGGGCTATTAATAGGAATCCATAATTTTATTAAATGTAGAAATAACTTTAAATAATTATATTCGGTTGTAACTTATAACAAACAAGGTGTTGTGATGTTGTTTATTTGCATAAGGTTTACATGCAATTATTGCAAGGTTGAATCCTTCAAAAGCTTGTGTTTTTCTCCCTTTCATTATATTTTTTAATATTTTTTTTAGCTATTTAAAAAGACATTTTCTTTTGCCTAGGTCCAAAAATTTCTTTGGCTGGACCGATAACAAAACTTTTTGGATGTTTATTGTTTGACAATTTAGAACTCACATCACCTACCTTAAATCTACCAAGCATCTAGTTTGAGTCAAATCAGTTAAGGTTTGACTTCACTTTGGCTTGGACAGAAATGTTAATGTAGCTCACTACTTCATGTTAGTACGGATTATATAGTTTAACCTCTTTATCTTAGATAGATCATGAGATCCTTCTTTGTGTACAGGAAGTTGCCCCAGACAATGAATTCAAAAAATGCATTAGACCTGAAGTCATCCCTGCTAATGAAATTGGTGTAACATTTGCCGATATAGGAACCTTAGATGACATTAAAGAATCACTACAAGAACTTGTAATGCTTCCACTTCGTAGACCTGATCTATTTAAAGGGGGTTTCCCCAAACCATGCAGGGGAATTTTATTGTTTGGACCTCCTGGAACTGGAAAACAATGCTAGCCAAAGCAATAGCAAATGAAGCAGGAGCAAGTTTTATTAGTGCATCGATGCCTGCAATCACATCAAAGTGGTTTGGCGAGGATGAGAAGAATGTGAGAGCGTAGGTAATCCTTTTTTTTATTATCATTTTTATATTAAACCTCCAAAGTTTGTCTTAAATCAACATCAAATAGCCCATTGCACTTTAATGTGTATATCTATAAAATACGAAGTATTTGAACTCTCTGGTTATTTTATCAAGGAATATATTAGAATGTCCAGTTAAACATGAAAAGTGTTGAAGTAGTTAACCTTAAGGTACCGTAGTTCTCTTGTCTTGCGGTAAATTTAGACAATCTATTTTTGTCTTTTTATACGCCAATAATCACATTAAAACATCTCCAGCTATAGGATTATTTCACCTTTTAATGAATAACTCATCAGTAAAAAGTCTGTTTATAATCCACTTAGTATTTTCTATGAAGGAAGTTTAAGACTGTTAGAGAGGAGTTTTGTATCCTATTTTTATTTTTTGAACACTGGCTAGTATATTTGTCCAATGGATTGAACCCAATACATCTAGCCATGTAAACCAAATATTTTAATTTTGTAGTGTTATTCACTTGCATGTTCTTTGATTGGCAGAATTATGGTCGGATTACCGTCAATAGAGAACAGAGAGTTGATATTGAAGAAATTATTGGCCAAGGAAAAGGTTGAAGAAGATCTTAAATATAAAGAACTTGCAACCATGACAGAGGGGTTTAGTGGCAGTGATCTTAAGGTATGTTGTACTATGCTGTGCAATAGTGGTTTAACTACTGTTATCATTGCGTTGCTGTCTAATGTAATTTGGATTATAGTATATTTACTAATGCATTTGTTTCACACAACTTGTGCATGACAGCAGCATACAGACCTATAAGGGAGCTAATTCGAAAAGAGAGACCGAAGGAACTGGTATAATCCTAAAACTTTGATGCTTCTTAGTTCTAAACAGTGAAGCATTTTAATGCAATGTACACTTATGGTCTGAACATTGAGTTAGCATGCAATTAGACTGCTCTAATTTCTTATCTTCATCTTATAAATGATCGGTCTTACTTTTTTTTTTACTTTCAACCAAACATTCAAACATATACTGTTTTGCACAGGAGAGGATGAAAAAAATAGAACAAGGTGAGGATTCAGAAGCTAATGAAGAAATAGGAACACCAGCAGTCGTTCTTGGACCACTAAATATGGAAGATATGAGACAAGCAAAAAATCAAGTAAGTTCATTTAGTCCAATGGTTTTTTATCCTTTTCAACATTACTTTCTTTTCAAGTAATCTACATCAGTTATTAAGCTCGATTGTCAATTTATCCTTTTTGCATTGAAGCTAACTTATAAATTTGACAGTGATCAGACTCGAGTATTATTGAAAAGTGCTGCATATTTTATACCTATATATGTTTACCTCTTCAGGTTGCAAAACAACAGACAACTATGTATTTACGCTTCAAACTCTGTTTAGAATGTCGTCCACTGCAAGTGGACCAACGATCATTTGCTAGTCATCTACACAAAAACAGTAAATGGCTGATTAAATTTGACATTGGTTTGCAATGCTTCATCAACCTTAGAAGATTACATTAGATTTTTTTTCTTTTCAGATGAATAAAAGCAGTAGAAATCTGTAGTGCTAAGCCAATGCGTTCATGCTTGCATGACTTGCTTTGCTGAATAAACTTAACACGGTTGTTCTTTGTAGTTTGTAGGTTTCCAATAATTGAATGCCATGTTTGACACAGCGATTCAGGAACTCAAACTTTCTTATTGCTGATGAATAACATCACGGTTAATGATGAATTTATGAAAGACACTTCTTTAATCCAAACTTTAATGAAATGTTATTGTACAGGTGTTGTTTATCAGATTTTACACTTTTGAAGTTTTGAAATTTCTAACCATAGCCTATATTATGCAACACGTTAGCATTTAACTTGAAACATAGATTATAGTTATTAGTTGACATATAAAATGCATGATACCTGCTTATAGTTATTAGTTCTTAAATATTAGCATGGAATCATCAAACCTTAAATAGACAATTTTTTAAAAAAGCACGGCCACATTGAGCTTTTAGGGAGAAGCTGATCATTCTCGAATATTGATTCAGTGGTATTATCTTGTGTCTTATTAGTTACATATTATTTTTGATTCATCACGTTTTATTCAAACTATACATAAAAAGTGGATTTATGGTTTCATCTCCAGTTAATTACATGAGATGCATATTTATTTATTTATTTACTTATTTATTTATGGGGTTAAATAGAACAGAAGTGACTGGCGGTTTTTTTTGGAGATGTTAGCTTTTAGCAGTGGATGTTGGTGGTTGATTGATTGAGGAACAAGCAAATGGTGGCAAAACTGGATGGTGGAGTTGCAGAGGTGATGATGCTTGGTAGATTTTACAAAGACTGTCGTGATTAGGATAGCAGTTGATAAAGTAGAGGAAAGAAGTGGTATATGATATTGGTTTGTGTAAGACAATTGATTGATGAAGGTTATGTAGTTGTAGTAGCAGTGTAGGCAGGGTGATGTTTGAGAGTGGTCGACGGTGTAGTTGTGTGGCAGAGGTGTGACTATGTTTTAGTGTAGAATGGAGAAGTTTGTTGTATTGTTTTCTCTGTGCATTGGCAAGAGGGGAGTTTTGCAGTGGATGGCTTGTATGTATGATTTGATGCGGATGTGCAGTTCTGGGTGATAGAAGTGTGGTAAGTGTGGTAAGATGGATTGATTTCAGGTGTGCAGTTTTGTTATGGTAAAGGATGTAGTTTGAGTGAAGAGGAGGAACTGAAGTGAATGTCAAGGGAAAAGGCAGTTGATGCTGTGAATGATGGTGAAGGAAGTTGTATTGGAGATGTGTTGTTTGAAGATGTGAAGTGGAGTTGCGGGTGTACTGATGGTCAGAAGAATGACTGGTAGTAGCTGTTGTAAGGTTATTGGTCAGGTTGAGCGGTGAAGATAACGAGAAGTGTTTGTTGGTCAGGCCGAGTGGTGGTGGTTATACAGGTTGTTGGTCAGGTTGACAGTGTAAATGAAATTGAATATGGTATGCACAGTATGATACGGGGATGTTGTAGAGTTGAGATAGAGGTGAGGAAGTGTGATGGTCAGGGAGAAGTTTGCAGGCAAGAAAGTTATGGCAACAAAGGGGATGCACAATTTTATTAGTATGTGCAGGGCAGTGAGCAAACAGTGGTTGACGGTAAGTATGCAGTGGTGATGGTTGAGTATGATGAAGCAGTGGTAAAGAAGTTTGTGCACAGCTGGTATGGTATATGCATTTTTTTGGGCTGTGCACAGTTGCACGGTGAAGTTGTTACTATTGAATGGTACTGTTACTGTAAGTTATCATGTGTTGGATCTGCTGTTGTTGTTATGGAAATAGTTTGCGGGTATGATGGCAGGGTGATGTGGTAATTTCAAAGGGGAGGAAGTTGGAGATTATGTTGTATGATGGAATGACAGATTGTTACATGGTTGTAGAGGTAAGCAAGCAATTGAAAAGTGAACTGTTTAGTGTTTTTTATTTTAATTTTTTGTTGTGAACAAAACAATTGTTAGGAATGATGGTCATTTTTACATTTAAGAAAAATAAAATATCGATTTGACATTATATTAAGTGGATGAAATTTTGTCAGGTATTATGTCGCCTTCACTTTCACAATGATGATATCATCAACGGTGATCGTATACATACAGAGCGATTTTAGCTAGGCTCTAGGACTAGGAATTCCAGCTGTACTCATGATCTTTTCTTGCATATTATTTTTTATGGGCACAAAATATTATGTTCGGTTGAAGTCTTAAGGTAGTCCCTTTACAAGCGTTGCACAGGTGATCGTTGCAGCATTCAGAAAGAGACATTTAGTTCAACCTGTGGACATCAACCTATTGTTTAGTCCAGAAATGAAAAGAGGTTCAATTAACTCAAAGCTCCCCCACACTGAACAGTTCAGGTAATCAAAATAAATATTGTTTTTTCATTTATATATTGAAAAAAAAGTATATACAACAATAATACATTGTATGTGCTGCAGGTGTTTAGACAAGGCTGCAATAATGACACCAAATGATGAAATAAAAACCAATAAATGGAGACTATGCACTCTCCAGCAAGTCGAAGAAGTTAAATGTTATAGTAAGGATCATTCCGGTATGGTCAACTTCAATTCTCTACAGCGTAGGTGGTGTTCAGTTTAACTCATATGTTGTTTGTCAAGCACTGCAATCGGATAGACGCATTGGAAAATCTACATTCAAAATACCAGCTGCAACATATGGCATATTCACCATGATCTGAATTATGGTGCTAAAATGAATGTATGAACCATTATTTTGTATAGATTATTAACACTATAATTGATGATATATGTTTATTTTGGTATTATTTTATTCAGTTTGTATTTGCCATCAAATTTAATTTTAAACGATTGTAATATTGCATGCAATAATTGTTTGTTATAATCAATAATATATACATACATATACATATATATATATAGTCTATTTGAGTACTTTAATAATGGTTTTTAAGAATGGATTTTTTGCATCGGGTATAAATAGCTGATGCAATAGAGGGATTAGTTTGCATCGGTTGTTATAAAAACCCGATACAATAGAGGGATTAGTTTGCATCGGTTTTCAACAACAACTTATGCAACAAGTTCCTTTGTTGCATCGGTTTTCATTACAACCGATGCAACATGGGGGCTGTGTTCAAGCAACCAACCATGATATTTTGCATCAGTTGTTAGTAACATCCGATGCAAAAAGGATCTTTTTGCATCGGTTTCAGAACCGAAGCAAAAGTGTTAAGCCTGTTGCATCGGTTGCATATGCATCGGTTGCTGAACTGATGCAAAAAGGGGGTAAACAACCGATGCAAATGGACTGTTTTGTAGTAGTGTTAGTAACATTCTATTTAGTTAGTTCAATGATGAAATTATTATTATTTCCTTTTTGTCGATGACAAAGCGGGAGAAATTTGTATGACTAACCATTTCTTGCAGGTATTAAATATGTCGCATATATTCAGGGGGAGATGTATATAACTCACGTTATATATTTCTTAAAATATAGTATCATCTATAACATGTTGTCATCAATCAAAAAAGGGGATAATGTTGAATCATAAGTTTTGATTCATGACAAAGAGCTTAATCAAATCAGTGAATGAGACTATATGGACAAGCGACAAAAAGAGAAAGAAATATGCTGTTAAAACTACGAAGGAGACAAGGCTACAAAACTGAGTATAGTATGTTAATTTGTCGAATTTTTTAGTCTTAGAATTGTTAAAATCTATCCTCAAGTAATTCACTCAAACCAAAGTTGTTTTAAGCTTTAAACATTTTAAAATATATGAGAATTGTGCAATGATTGTCAGGTCAGTCGATTAACCAAATATGGTCAGTCGACTAAATCTGTCTAGGTGCATAGAAACCCTCTGTTTTTGCACCAACTTTGAACATTCAGTTCACTGGTCGTTTTGAGTCAGTCGACTAAATTCTTTCAATAGCTATTTTTTGAATAGACACTTCCGTTTGCCAAGAGATACGATCTAAATTGAAGAGGTATGGATGCTTCCGTTGATCAGAACTCTTCGTGAATGGTTGCAACTATTTATCTACGATATAAACACTTGAGATTCACTTCTCAAATCATCGAATTTCTTTTTATTTTCTCATCATACTCTCTACTATCTCTACCTTCTTAAAAGCAATCACAACTTTCATATATAGCTTGAATCTTTGAATCAATTAACTTATTCTTCGATTCAAAACAATATTCTCCTTTCTAAATGACACATGTATACTTGAGGAAAAGATTATAGGAAGGTTATACTATCAAATACAAAATAGTGTTAACAAAAACACAAAGTGTAAAGCAATTTTATTGAAACTGTTGAAGTCCTGTTCAGTTGTTAAAGCGGGTAAAGTCCTCTTTCGGTTGTTAGAGGTGGAAAAATCCTGATTTGTTGCTCATGTGTTGTATACATATTCCTCCGGGTTAAGTGAGGGGTTATTGAGTGAAATTCCAGAAGGAAGTCTGGGCCTGGATGTAGAATGGAAAGTTCGAACCAGTATAAAAACTCCTGGTGTGCTTATTCATATTTACTTTATTATTATTATATGTTTCCGCATTTAGATTATAATACATTTCATATTACACGATCCTAAGTGATAACTAGCAACACAGTAGTCACTTTCGAGAAGAAGCCATTAAAGAGAGCTTCAAGGAGGAAGAAAAAGATGGTAGAAATAGTGTGAAAAAAAGTGAGAAAGGGGTTGGTACTTATAGAAAAAGAAATGAAGTGACAAGTTACCAAAATATCCCTTTACCAAATTACCAAAATAACCTTACTTACTTCTTAAGTAACCTTATTTTTTTCAACACTTAACATCATATTTTAAATCATTACTTTATATCATTTTCACTTAGATATTAAGTAAAGAAAGTAATAATTATATTTCTTTGATTTGATGTTTACTTTATGCTTTGAAATGACATTTTTGTCTTTTTGTGCTTATTTTTCTTAGTTATATTCTAGAATTTTCTAAGTATGTTTAGTAAAGGTAAACTTGATTAGTGAATTAATTAATACTTATACTATTTCAATATATGTTTCGATATAAAAAATAAAGGCGCGACGACGTTGCGACAGCTTTTAATCGACAAACGTTGATTTTTGAAAAAATGTTTTACGGTCACATTTTGATGTTTTAGTTAAACTATTTATTTATGTAAACCAAATTTAAAAATGAACTTTTACCTCTTTAAATAAATTAAAACATGTCCCTTTATATTTTAAAGTAATATTTAAATAATATCAAAATCTCTAATTTTACATTGCATGTAAAACCGACAAAATACGACAAAATTTGGTTATTTTTGTAAAATGATTATTACCATACTTATAAATATTTAATATACTTTTATTATCTTTATTAAATGTTTTCAATAAGATTTATCTTTTTAAATAAATATTTAAATCAATTTATTTAAGATTTATTTATTTTTAACAAAATTTAACTATGATGATTTGTTCTAAAGTCAAAATTTATACTTTTTAAATTATCATCTATAAGGAAAAATAATTTCTCTATTATTATCTATTATATATAACATATTTATTTCGGTTTTAAACCTTTTTAAATTTAAAACAAACAAAATCTCACATTTACGAAGTAGCGAAATTACGGATCGTTACACCTAAAGTAGAAGACGACAAAGGTACACTTCATGGTACTTTTTCATTGCATGATTTACCTGTTCATGTTCTGTTTAACACTGGTGCAGCTCATAGTTTTATGTCGGTTGGTTTATGTGACAAATTTGAGCATATTGTAAAACCCGAACGTGCGTATGAATTCTTATGTGTATCAAATCCATCGATGGACCCGCAAACCTTAGAATAATCTGTAAAGGAATGAAACTCCTTAAGGTTGACAGACACCATTTCCCCACAGACTTTTATGTCTTGGGTTTCAAAGCATTTGGTGTTTTATTGGGTGGAACTTGGTTAAGAAAGTTCGATGCAGTTATTTCCTACAAAGCTCAAACAGTTTCTTTGTTTAGCGATAAGGGTAAACTTCTAGAAATCGAATGTCAAACGCCTTAAGATTTTGTCGGAAGTTTTATCTTTTCTCTTGATTCCCATCTTAGCGATTTTAGCACTACTCCTGTCGTCCGACACTTCCCCGATGTTTTCAAAGAATTGACTTCTTTACCACCTCAGATGGAAATTGAATTTCGCACCGATCTTATTCCCGGAGCTAGGTTAGTCGTACTTGCTCCAAGAAGAATGGCACCAAAAGAGAAAGTTGAATTAAGGATCCAAATAAAATATTTATTCTCTAAGGGTTTGATTCATTGTAGTCATTCGGAATGGGGGCGGGCAGTGGTATTTTGTACTAAATCTGATGGTTCTCTAAGAATGTGCATAGACTATAAAGAACTGAACAAGCTTACCCATAAGAATGGATATATGATGCCTAATATCAATGACATGTTCGATCAACTGGATGGAGCAAAGGTATTTTCTTAGCTAGACTTTGTCTCGGGTTTCCATTAGCTAAGGAATGCACAAGATAGTATTCCCAAAATAGCTTTCCGAGTAGAAGAAGGTTTTTATGAATGGTTAGTTATGCCTTTTGGTTTAACTAATGCCCCGGCTTATTTTGGTGACCTCATAAGCAGAGTATTCCGGGAGGTTTTAAACAAATTTCTTCTAGTTTTCGTTGACGATATTCTAGTCTTTACTAGGACTAAGGAGCATGAGGTACACCTAAAATTTGTCCTTGAAACTCTAAGAAGTCATCAATTGAAAGCTAAATTATCTAAATGCCAATTCTGGCGGGAAGAGGTTAGATTTCTTGGGCACGTGGTTTCGAAGAATGGAATTTCAGTCGATCCAGCTAAGATTGCCATAATCAATGATTGGGGAACTCCTACAGATATTTGCAGCTTCCTAGGCTTAGCTGGTTATTACAGGAGATTTACCGAGAACTTTGCTCGAATTTCTTCACCACTCATGGCTTTGACTGGAAAGAATGTTAAATTTATTTGGAGTGATAAATGAAAGGCAGCATTTGATGAACTAAAGCGCAAGCTAACCTCTGCCCTTATTCTCATTGTTTCGAATGGAAGTGAAGGGTTAACTATTTATAGAGATGCTTGTTATGAAGGAATTGGTGCAGTTTGATGCATCATGCTAAAGTGATTGCTTATGCTAATCATTAATTGAAGACTCATGAGGTTAGTTATGCAACTCATGATCTGGAATTGCTCGCCATTGTATTTGCTTTGAAGTTATGGAGGCATCACCTTCTTGGTACAAAATTTGAACTCTTTACGGATCACAAATCATTGAAGTACATCTTTACTAAAAGGATCCGAACCAGAGACAAGTTAGATGGCTCGAATTCTTAACATCATATGACCTCGACATCAACTATACTCTCGGAAAGGCTGATTCTGTGGCCGACGCTCTGAGTAGGAGCAAAGCCATGTTATGTCAACTGATGAGGATGCAATGCTTAGGTGAATAAATAAAAATGTTCTTGGTAGGAAGGATAAGACCCAAGGCAAATGGGTGCACAAATCGATAGAAATGGAATTTTAAGAATTAATAATCGAATTTGTGTTTCGAATGTTGATGGTTTGAGACAAGAAGTACTTAAAGAAAATCACTAGTCTAGACTTTCCATTCATCCTGGAACTATAAAAGTGTTTTAAAATATGAAAAAGTTGTATTGGTGGAGTGGAATGAAGTGAGATATTTCTACTCAGGTTAGCAGGTGTGCCACTTTCCAGCAAGTTAAAGCCGATCACCAGAAGACTACAAGATTGTTACAGCCTCTTGAGATTTTGAACTGGAAATGGGAACAGATTTCTATGGATTTTATTTATGGACTACCGAGGACCAGGAAAGTTAATGAGAGCATCTGGGTTATTGCCAATAGATTGACCAAGTCTGCTCACTTTATTCCTGTGAAGACTACTCAAACGGCCTCGAGTTTAGCCGAGCTTTCTACGAAAGAAATTTTTTGCTTTCATGGTGTTCCATCTAGCATTGTGTGTGATTGAGAACCTATCTTCACTAGCAATTTCTAGAAAGATTTTCAAGAGACTCTTGGTACTTAATTGAATCCGAGCACAGCTTATCATCCTCAAACGAATGCCCAGACCGAAAGGGTGAATCAGATTTCGGGAGATCTTCTTCAAGCTTGTGTTTTAGATTTTGGAGGATCTTGGAAAGAGCATCTCCATCTCGTGGATTTAACCTACAATAATAGCTATCTAGCGAGTATTGAGATGGCACCGTTTGAACCTCTTTACGGACGGCTATGTAAATCTCCATCTTGTTGGCTTGAATCGGGAAATTAATTTTTTCTTGGACCTGAAATTATTTTGGAAGCTTCTGAGAAAGTCAAAAAAATCAGAAGGAAAATGAGAATTGCCCTGGATCGGCAGAAGAAATATGCAGACAGAAGGAGAAAGAATTGGAATTTGCAGTTGGAGATCAAGTATTTCTCAAAATTTCTCCTTTGAAGAAGGGAAGTTCGCTCCTAGATTTGTTGGTCCTTTCTGCATCTATGAAAGGATTGGCACTTTGGCATATAGAGTTGACCTACCGAAGAAACTATCGGGGGGTGCATAATGTGTTTCATGTTTAACACCTCCGTAGATATGCACGCGATCCATCTATAATTGTCCAGCCTGCTTTGTTTGAAGAAATGGATGTTGAGCCCCATCTGACTATTGAGAGAAAGCCGCTTCGTATAGTAGACAGAAGCACGAAGAAAATTAGAAGGAAGGTTGTAAACCTCATTAAGGTTCAGTGGCGCAGAGATGATCGAGATTGTACTTGGGAAACAGAAGAGAGCATCCATGCTTCAAATCTGGAATTTCTAATGTCGGGTCTATAGTCCATGCCTGAATCTATTTCTATCTTTCTCTGTTCTCTTTTTTCGTTCTTTTCGAGGACCAAAAGTTTTGAGAGGGGGACACTGTAATGACCTGAATTTTTCAACAATTTAAACAAGAATTTTAACGAAGATTTTGAAATAAAATTTATTTTTAACAATACAATTTGACAACAAAAACTAGATATTTGAAATGCGTCCTTTGAAATAAGGCCAACGAAATTTACTTTAAGTCAAAATTTATTCGAAACTCGGTCGGCAATTTTTCGGTACGAATTATAAAATTTTGAAATATAAATATTTTTTCATAGAAATGATTTTAAAAAATTCCTAATTAAAGCGTCAAAGTTCTTTCCATCCAATTCCAACCTTTGTAGCTACGCTTATCAGAAATTGTCTTTGTCGTTCAAATTCAAAGTGATATAACTGGCGACAGATGGAATATTGTATGACTGTCACAGCATAGATCTTAGTGCACCATTGGATTGGTCTCGCCGTGCCGACCTATGTGGTATATTCATTTTCATATTATGGTTAAGTGTTGTAAAACACTTAATGGACGAGATAGTGGTTCGTGACGGTACATTGATGGATATTTACCCACCACCTTTTCTTTTCTTTTCAATTCTTTTCCTCATCGACTAAGCTGCATGCGCCGCCTAGAAAATTTATTGCTGCATTATTAATGACAGTACATTCTTCCTCTTTCTATATATATATGTATTTTCTTTCTGCTACTCCCCAATTCTCTTTACATCCGAACATTTTCTTAAGAGAAAACAATGCAAGTTTTTATATATATATATATGTATGTATGTATATTTCCTCAACTATTTTCTTTCTCATATTAACACACACGTTACTCTCCATCCCCCTCTTTCCTTTATTTCTCCTCTACTTGCCATCCACCCGAGCTCCGCCCAACCCAGCCTACCCCATCTTGCTCCGCACCTCCTCCCTTTCACTGATCCATCTCCAACCTAGCCTTACCGAACACACCTTGCTCCACCGTTCCCCTGCCCCAGTCCAATGCCCCTTCATCATCCAGCCCGCACCCCACGACGTGCTCCGCGTGTAACCCAGTCCAGCCCCCTCGCTAGCCTACATCCCCCATGACTCCACCTTGCCCCACTCCAATCGCCTCCAGCAGCCACCGAACCCCCTTGCTTTACACCCAGCTAACCTCGACGAACCCATGCACCCTTCCTAACCACCCAACCCGCACTGGCTCCAGCCACGACCAGAAGAAAATTCCACGCCACCCGAAGTTGCCCGGCATGCGGCAACATTCCGCCAAGATGTAGCAGTCTCCATTCTCGCAGTCGCCATCCCTTTCACTTGCAGCAACCTTGCTTCACTGTTCGGATCCATCTTCGAGTTTATAGCTGCATATTATAGCTGATAGTGCGTGTGTGCACGTCCATAACCGTATGGTCGTATCCATTCTTGCTTTTCGAATCCGTGAAGGTGAGAATTTACAAACTCATGACTAGAAATTCACATTGTAAGTACCCTGTGATTTTATAAATAATTGGTTTGTAAATTTGGTTGGTATTGGAAACCATGGATAGTCGATGCTGCGATATATTATTTTATTGACATAGTTTAATTTATTGATTGGGATCCCAATTGCATGTGAAAACCTTTTACTGTGGAGAATTTTGAATGTTAGTAGGTTGATTTACTGATTTAAATATACCATATCACATTTATGTTAGTACCATATACATTGATTGGACATTCAAATTTGAACCGGGATATGGGTTGAAATGAAATGATGTACACCAAAATTTAATCACTTGGCCTAGGATAGAAAATTTTATAATAAACACCGATTGGTCAAATGATATTTATTTTGGATATTTAATATTTAAATTTTAGATAAAGGAATAATTTGGAAACTTAAAGAAAATTTACAAATTTGGAATTTATGTTGAAGTTAATATTTAAATGAAGCCAATTGAGTTAAATTAGATTTTAAAATAAAATATCAATTGAACTGTTTTAAATTTTAAAATTGAATTAAAGTGGTTATGTTAAATATTAATGGTATATAAAATCATCAAGTTGATTAGTTGAAATTTAGTGGAATTTGTTAATATTGTATACGTGATTAAACTCTTAAATAAATATTAATTTGATTAAAAAGGGAATTTTAGTTGATTTTATTGAGTTAATATATAAAGATTAAGCTAAATATTTTTAAATTAAGGTTTAATTAAAAATGTTGGATTAAGTATTTAATTAAACTGCTTAATCCATAAGTTTAATTATATTGAATATTTAATATTTAGTACTAAAATTTTTATATTTAAGATTTAATTAACTTTGTTAATTTGAATAGTTATTCTATTTGGTTAATTTTGTAAAGGTGAAATACTAGTTTAAAATTTAATCTTTAGATTTTAAATCCAAATTTATTTAAGTCAAATGAGGATATGTTATTTTAAAATAAGAGATACTTTTGATTTAATAAAATAAGCACTCGGTTTGAAAAATGACGTTGGTTATTAAAGAGGCCGGGACCAGATATGGACATACTCTCTGTCGATACTGAAACCACTTTAGTAACTGTGTACATGGAGTGATGTTCCAAAATAAAGTGGCTAGATTTGGCATACATTTACTGGATTTGAAGAAAGAGAACGATGATGGATTGATCCTCGTGTCAATTTGAAATGACTAAAACAGGAGACGTACCAGTCAATGAGGCTAGCTACCTCTACCAGACACACTTCTACGTATCTTCCATTTTGTTACTGATTGGTGATCACCCTTGATTTTGGGAGTGTTGTGTCTCAGTGGGCCATTAGGGGTTACCACCAGTCGAGAAGGGTAAACCAGTAGTATCCTAACTTGGGCACTGCCTCACATGCATTGTCATACTTTGTATCCCTATACAAGACCATGATTTTATTTTTGTACTGTCGTATCATGGCGCATCCCTATCCACCGACGGTTTACTGGTTTTTTATATTCAAAATGTATGACAATACTTAAGAATGCGTTAAGGGGATCAATGTAAAGCCTTAACTCTATTTTGAAATTTTATATTACTGGTAAACATTACATATATAGCATATTCTACTGTACATATAGATAATATGATGGATCCTTAAGAGATGGAAAATTCTGTTACTTCTCTTGAGTTACTTATACCTTCCACTTGAGTTAGACTACTTACATGAGAACTTCTAGTCCTGACTCGAGTATCTTGTTTACTTTATGCTTGGGTTAGCCTGAGTATTGATAATTTGATGGATCCTTAAGAGATGGAAAATTCCGTTACTTCTCTTGAGTTACTTATACCTTTCACTTGAGTTAGACTACTTACATGAGAACTTCTAGTCCTGACTCGAGTATATTGTTTACTTTATGCTTGGGTCAGCCTGAGTATTGCAGTGTATGAGAAGTGCTCATTTTAGGAGGCAAAGACTTAGTCAAAGCCTCCATTCTGTCTAGTAATAGTGATCTATTTTCATTTTGGCTTGTACAAGCAGACTCTTATGCATCCTAGTATTGTATAATTGAAGGCTAAACTCTAATGTATTTTGTTTAGTAGCTTCATGAACTACTACGTATATTATTTATTTTCGCTATGAGATTCTGTATTATTATGCATGTGATTCTCTATTTGATTCTATTTTAAAACCACAAATTGATAATTAGTCAAATTTGAATGGCTTAAGTTAGACATGTGTGTTTTATTGTCAGCTTAAGTTGTTCAAAAATGCGGGTCGTCACAGAGTGGTTTTTGGTCGGCAAAGGGAGTTGGAATTAAATATAACTTTGAGGATGGAATCTAGTGCATAGGGGAAGCTTATGTTTCAAGTCGCATCAAAGTCCCATCGGTAGAAATCTTTAACGATGATTTGTCCAATGTTTGGTGATGAGTGGTTTTTAGTTGGCAAAATTAGTTAGAATTGGCTGAAACTTGGAGGATGAGCTCTAGAGCATAAGGGAAGCTTATATTTCAAGTCATATTGAAATCCAATTAGTAGAAAGCTTTGATGATGAGTTTTCTAGGAGCAGATGGCGAGTGGTTTTGTGATCGACAAGGATGGGCTTGGAGCATAGGGGAGCTTATGTTTCAAATCACATTCAAATATGGTTAGTAGATAGTTCTGGTGATGAGTGGTCTTGTTGTCCGATAGAAATCAATTTGGCAGCACTATGCTTTATGGATTAGCTAGGGAATGGAATTAGGTTCTGAAAACGATGGCTCAATGTTGAATGGAGTCATGAGAATGGTTGTCCATAAAGTGGTTCTAGGAAGAGTGATCCACATATAGAATGAATGGTTGGTTCTATCATGGAGAAAAGGAATGGGGAATGGTTCCTTAAGAATAATGGAAACTACATGGAGCGAAGAAAGGGCTCGGATACGCATGCTAAGGGATCATTGTTACTTGGAGTGTTTTTTGATGATGCGAATGCATGGGTATTGTAAATGCACTCATGGGTACTTTGAAAGGCTACCCCGAATCACTTGAATGGATTCATATTTTGGGCTAAAGACGAGTAGACTGAAAAACAGGATTTCCATTAATCCTTGACAGGGGAAAGGTCATACAAGTCATCGTATATGCAGAGCACATTGATAATTAGTATTGTTTGAGGGATGTTGTTTTTGCCTTGATTGTTTTCTCCTATAGTCTATCACTCTTAGGATATCACTTGAGATAGGTATTAGGGATAGGGGTACTGGGACACCTGCCATCGTACTTAGGTTAAAGTACACTCTTATAATGTAGTAGAGTAGCATATTATACTTGTTATATGCTAACTTTTTAATTGCAAGGACATGTCAAGAACGGTTTGTATATCCTTGTTCCTTACTATGTCAACTTGTATTATATTTGAGATTCATTTATCACTCATATCAAACTATTGTTTGACTCAAGATTTTATACTTTTCTTCTTATTATCTTGGCTACTCTTTAATGAGTAGACTAGATAACATACCTAAGGGATGCAATAGCTGTACAAAAGACAATCTAAATGGAGCTTACTTGTATTAGTTATGGATTACCATGCTTATTTGACCATGCAAAACTGTAGATCTTTGATAGCGTTTGCTTATTTTTATTATGAAATTGTTATTTGAGTTTGCTCTTACTTTATAAACATTATTACTATGCCATATAACTCCATAGATCTATGTGTTGATATTTGGTTCACGTAGTTATTACTTTCTCTCCTGCTTTATATATGTCATGATTATTATTTTTTAATCCATTTGCTTTGATATATACAATAGGCCCTATAATGTTTTATTTCTTTTAACCCTTGACAATCATCTACTTCGGCCGAGCACGATAGCAGTGCACCTTATAGTTATATTGGGTGCCGATGTTGTTGACCGATCTTAAGTAGGTAGACTGTACTTTGATTATGATCCAGTACATGACATTAGGCTTATCATTGGGCTAAGTTCGGTTTGGATATCTTAAAACCAGACCCGAGCCCGGTAACAATAATAAAACCCAAGCAGGGATAGAATTTTCATCCTAGGCGTAGAATTTGATTATGATGCCTGTGTACTTGGATTCTCGATGGTATGGGATGATTTTGGCGATGGATTAGCTATCCACATATGGAGCTATATTAGACTACGACAGGAGATTCATTAAACTAGAGACATGCAGCAGTAAGACTCTCAAAATTTCTTACGACCAGCAAGGGTCAATTATGTTGAGCTTCCTTTATTCCCTCGATTCATCAGTAGTAGAGTTAGATTCAGTTTCTTTCATCGGAGATTTTTCGTACGTCTTTGAGGAGGTTAGGGGACTACCCCTTAGATTGACTTCAGGATTTATTTGACTGATAATGCTAAGCCAATAGCATTACCCTCGAGGCACATGGCACCTAAGGAGAGTAAGGAATTGAGCAACCAAGTTCGTGAGCTTTTGGAGAAAGATTTCATAAGAAGGATCATATCAGAGTGGGGAGCGCCAGTCGTCTTCGCTATTAAGGCGGATGGTTCCCTTCTGTAATGACCTGGATTTATGGCCATCGAATATTAGGTAATTAATCGATTTTATAAGCCAAACAAATAAATTTCTGATATTTAAAATATCAGAATATATATTAATATTGATTTAAAAACTGTATTAAAAATTGAATTATATAAAAAATCTCTGGATATGATAAATTTTATAGAAATATATATAAACAACACCATTTAAATTAAGATAAAATAACCATAAATACGTATATTTATATATATACAAGTTTATGATGTTTCAATACACACACACACACATATATATGTATGTATGTATGTATGCCCATATTAGGTAATGTTATGTAAGATAGTGGATAAGTAGATATGAAGTGGAACATATATATATATATAGGAATGTATAAATGTAAATACGATAAGATAAATAAATACATATATATACATAAGTTAATATGTATATAGTATTTGTAAATAGGAAAATATATGAATATATATATATATATATATATATATATATGATGACAAGTACATATATATGTAAATATATATATATATATATATATATATAAAATGTACATGTGTGTACACAAGGAGACAACCTTATAAATGCATATCAGATTCAATAGCAAATCACACATAAAACTTCAAATCACCCAAAACATCAAATCATGCAAAAAGGAAAAATAAAATTAGGTCAAATATTTTCATATCAAAATAATATAAAATGGGAAAAAAAATCACAAAACTGTACAGGCATATTTATCCTCTTCATTTAGCTTACACTATACACTTCTACTCCCTATAAATGTATCTACATATCACAGCCTTATTTCATACTCTAGCATTTGAAAAAAAATAAAACTGCCATAAGACTATGTAGAATCAAGGTGTTAGCGGATCAAAACAAAAGCAAACTATTTTTTACAAGGAAAAAAAGAGAGGGCGGTATCTTCCTTTTCTAAAACCGTGGGTAAAACTAAATCCCTTCTTACTGTAATATATTCTTGGTTGTGGAATTTAAGTGCGGCTTGATATGTATACTTGTACCAGAAACATATATATGTACCCATATATGAATATAGGTAAGGGTTATAACTAGAGAAGTTCAAGCTGTTATTCATCTTCTTTTTAAATGGCTCTATTTAGTCAAAAAGGATGCTACGCTTGACTTTAAAAATTCCTTTCACTCAATCCAACTTGTTTTAGGTTGTGATGTTAAAAGAAAAGTTGTTTGTTATTGATTGTACTTTAATTTAAAACTGGTTCTAGTGAATATTATGAAGTATAGAATGTAAAAATATGTTTTACAGTAAGTGATCAAGTTGTCATGATTAATGAATGGGTTATAAGTGCGTGATCGACGTTGAAAATCACGATTTATGAAATTAATTTGGTAATTTTTGGTGGTATATTTGGTTATATAAAGGAGGATGATCGGATTTGGGTGAATGGTCAAATTTCGGCCATTGATTCGATTTCGCGACTTAGGGTTGGGTAAGGAGGAAGTATGGGGCAAGGCATACATGAGAAAAATGGTTCGAATTTTTTGTATTGGGTGTGGTGGCTTGACGGGTTAGTTTTAGGGTTTAAGCTTCGTTTTGATGGTGGTTCGGTTATAGGGTAATGGCGAAAAGTAGGGGAACGAAGGAGGCTGCAAACCTGGGTGAAAGCGAAGAGACGGTCATGACGAACCTTCAGGCAAATTCTGGGGAAGGTCAAGGTCGAGGAAAATTGGGCGGTTACAGTTTTTTCTTAGGCCGGGGTTTGAATCGACGAAGGGAAGCTTGCCATCGCTCCAGGTAGAAGAATGTGGATGGTGGGGGTCGTAGGTGGTGTGTGTAGATGGTCGGTGGCTAGGCTAGGCCATCGGGATCTCGTGTATGTGTATGGAATCATGCACAACCGGGTTGATCAGAGGAAATAGGAGAGAGCGAGGGATAAAGGAACTAGAAAGAAAGAAAGGAAGGAGGAGGGAAGAGTGGGTCGGGTGTTTGGGCCAAGAGGAAAAAGTAAAAAATAAGGGAAAGAAAAGAAAAGTAAAAATAAAAAGAAAAAAAGAAAAAGAAAAGAATGGTAAAAATAAGAGAAAAAAGAAAAAGTTAAAATAAAAAGAAAAATGGAAAAAGAAAAGAAAGGTAAAGGAAGGGGAAATAGAGGAAAGAAAAATAAAAAAAGATAGGGAAAAATAGAAAGTAAAAAGAAAGAGAGAAAAGAAAAAGGAAGGAAGAAATGGAATTTGTATATATGCGTTTATTGGATAATTTATATTTTCCTTCTTTTAACTAAAAAGCTATTGTCATTTTAAAATCATAAATTAAAGTTAATGATATTTTGGGAAATTGATTATGCTGTCAGTTGACTTAAAACTTTTGTAAATTATCAAAGTAAGATATTAAATAGAGTGTTAAATTTTTAATTAACTAGAAATAAATTCTTATATAATTTCTTTAAAATTTGTAATTAAGACATAAATGAATTTCAGTTGATTAAAGTTAATAAATTCTAGTGTGAAATGGTTTGATATGGTTATAGATCGTTAACTGGGTTAACGATCCATATCTTGGTTAACCCCATTGGACATTTATTTCAATTATTCTTGCTTGTGCCATCGTGTGGTCAATCGAGTTAAAATAATTAGATTAAAATGATACTATGTTTTATTTGAAATAAGAATCTGTAATAAATTCCCATATTTGAATATTGTCACCCTAACTTATAAATTGTTTATTTTAATTAATTTACCCATTTTTAAACTTATTATTTGGACTCGAGGAGACCGAGTTCGGATGTCAGCGTTATCCGAAGATGCTTCCATTTAATAATCTCTACGAACCTTTACGGGTTTGATTATAGAGTTTAATAGAGAGGAATTTGATTAATTTTCACAGGATCAACTATTTTAAATAAGTATTGTACTTTAGACACCATTGCAATATAAATGGATTTCTATAAAAGTGTTGATTGTAATCCGACAAAACTAGTCGTGTTGTACGAGTGACCCTGGTTTTAAAAAGGTTTTTATAACTTAAGTACATCAAATTAAGTGCGTTTACTCACGCTGGTTTCCAGCCGACTCAGGTGTTACTTTATTGCATTGCTCGGGTTAGACTGAGTATTATAGATTTTCAGATTAGGACGCTATGGAGCTCAGGAGATGAGCTAGATGGCAGAGACATATTACACGTATTGACTATATTCCGCTGTATATTGTAGGCTGTGTAGATAGCAGTTGAGGACAAGTTATTATTACTTTCCTTATTTGTTGTACTCTGATAACTTGTATAAATATTAACAGCTACAGCTTTGCTTTGTATAAAATGCTGCTATTGTATATTATATTTTGTTCCACTATGGTTGTGAGATTCTGTGCTGTTGTTATCTTTCTTCTTCTATATCTTTTCTTATTAACCCTAATAGATTGGTATTTCCGGCACTTGATTGCTCGACACTCTATACAGTAAACATATTAGTGTCGATTTTCAGAGGCCAAAAATCTCCCATTCGATACACCTTCGACTTTGCGTAGACTATAGAGAATTAAATAAGCTAACGAAGAAGAACCATTAACTTCCTAAGATAGATAATCTTTTTGACTACTTAGTTGGCTCTTCGGTATTCTCTCAGCTTGAGTTAGCCAATGGATTTCATCAGCTTTGGGTCGCTGACGATAGCATTGATAAGACCACATTTAGGACACCCGATGGATTTTTTGAGTGGTTAGTCATGCCTTTTGAGCTAACCAACGCTCCAGCCTACTTTTTGGATTTGATGAGCTAATTTTTTTTAGAGAAGTCCTAATAAGTTAGTGGTGGTATTCGTGGATGATATTTTTCTGTTTTCCAACAGTATGGAGGAGCATGCTGTTCATTTAGAGGAGGTTCTTCGCACATTTCATAATCATCAATTGAGGAATAGTTTTTGAAGTGTCACTTTTGGCGAGAGAAGGTACATTTCTTAGGGCATGTAGTATCAAGAGAGTGTTTGGCTGTTGACCCTGCTAAGGTGATGATAGTGCAATATTGGAAGGCCTTTAAGAACGTTACCGAAGTTAGAAGTTTTCTAGGATTGGCTGGCTATTATAGGAAGTTTATCGGAGATTTTGCCAAGATTTCAGCACCACTTACTCGCTTCACCAAGAAGAAAGCATTCGTGTGGGACGTGGATTATGTGGATTCCTTCACGAAGCTTAAGAAAGTTCCAACTAGTGCATCAGTGTTAGTTTTACCCGATGGAGATAAACCTTTTACAGTATACACTGATGCATGTGGGACGGGTCTAGGAGTAGTGTTGATGCAAGAAGGGAGGGTAATATGTTATGGTAGTAGGCAGTTGAGGACGTATGACAAGAACTACCCTACCCATGATTTGGAGTTTGTTGCTATAGTTTACGTGCTCAAGTCTTGGAGGTTACTTGCTTGGAGAGAGGTTGGAGCTATTCACCGACCATAAGTCATTGAAGTACCTATTCTCACAAAAGGATTTGAATTTGAGGCAGCAGCAATGGATGGAGATTTTGGCGTCGTACGACTTTGAGATAGCTTATACACCTGGTAAGGGAAATGTGATTGCGGTTGCATTGAGTAGAAAGAAAGAAACCCTTAGTCCTTTGTTCGTAAAGTGGAGGAGCCAAGAGTTTATTTCCACTTTTGATTTTAATTCCTCTACGGACATTACCCCTAGTTTGTTAGCAGTGCTTGAGGTGAGGCTTACCCCTATAGATCAGATTAGCTTGAAGCAATGAGAGGATTCATAGCTTATGGATATTATGGATAGGATTAGCCGAGAATGGGTCTCTAGACATCTCCAACGTTATTCCATTGATGGAAAAGGGTGACTTGGGGGAGATGGAAGGCTTTGTGCTCCCTGCATTAGTGATTTGTTACGAGCGGTTCTTGAGGAAGCATACCATTCTCATATGACTATTCATCGAGGAGGTGATAAGATGTATAGGTACATGAAGAGGATGTTTTATTGGAGTGTCATGAAGAACGATCTAGCAGAGTTTGTAGCAAAGTGTCTTGTGTGCCATAGGGTAAAGGCAGAGCAGCAGAAGCCCGGTGGACTACTTCAGCCATTGGATATACCTAAATGGAAGTGGGATAGCATTTCCATGGACTTCATAGATGGTGTACTCTGATCCAGGAAGGGGAATACTAGCATTTGGGTGACTGTAGATCGTTTGACTAAGAGCTCCCACTTCATTCCGGTAAAGTAAGAGAATGACATCTTATTTGGCATCCTTATATGTTCGAAAGGTAGTCCAACTTTATGGAGTTCTCTCTAGCATAGTGAGCGATAGAGACCCTATTTTTACTAGCGAGTTTTGGAGAAGCTTGCAAGAGGCTTTAGGGACATGGCTTAGATTGAGTGTGGCATATCACCCTCAAACGGATAGCCAAACGGAGAGAGTTATTAGAGTACTTGAGGATTTGTTGCAAATGTGCATTCTAGACTTTGGAAGAACTTAGGAGGAGTATCTTCCTTTGATGGAGTTCGCATATAATAATAATTTCCAAGCTAGCATTGGGATGGCACCATTTGAAGCACTATATGGGAGACCTTGCAAGTCAACCTCATGTTGGGTAGCGTCTACGGAGAAGTTGCTACTTGGTCCTGACATGGTTACGGAAACCTTGGAGAAGGTAGATTTGTTTCGAAGGAGGATGAAGACAGCCCAAGATAGGATGAAATCTTATGCGGACAAGTGGAGGAGAGACATTGAGTTTGAGGTTGGAGACTTAGTTTTTATTAAGGTAACCTCGCTAAGGAAGGTGGTAAGGTTTGGATCAAGTGGGAAGTTAGCCCCTAGATCTGTAGGACCATTCCCTATCGTAGAGAGTGTAGGGAAGAGGGCGTATCGAGTGAAGCTCCCAGAGAGGCCCATAGGAGTGCACGATGTTTTCTATGTTTCGCACTTGAGAAATTGCTTACATGACTTGGTGGAGGTTGTGGAGCCTAGTCAGTTGGAGGAAGTGGAAATGAAAAAGGAAGCATCAGTTCGTCATATTCCTACGATGATCATTGGATGAGACACCAAGTGACTTAGGAATGAAGAAGTTCCATTAGTAAAGGTACAACAGGGAGATGATGTTGCAGATGCTACATGGGTGGCTGAAGAGAAGATTCGTACTTCCTATCCTCATCTTTCGATAGTAAATTTTATATTTTCCTATTTTCATATTTAGTTTTGAATAGGTTCTTTCCTTTATTATCCTTTAGGAGGGTAGAACTAAAGATTTTACATATGGATGGTAAGATTTAATGTAAACATGTCATTAGAACATGTTATGTATAATGGATGCTAGTGGTTGCAAGTGTTTGCTAGTGGATGCTAATAGACGCATATACTTACACTAGGCACTACTATCTTTTAGGGATCGGCCTAACTAGGACACTAGAGCATACGCATATGGATGTGTGTGCATTTGCATTTTTATTTTATTTTTCATGGTTTCTATAAATGGACGGTTATCACATTATTGTTGCATTTGGATGTTGATTGTCGCATGCATATAGAACTATTAGTTCTTATTAGGGAATTTGCATCCATTTGGATACATAGCACGGAGATGATTGCATAAAAAGAGGTCGACTAAATCAGTGGACCTCCTAATCTTTTGCATTAGTTAGGGACATTGACACTACACTGATTGCATAAGCACTATAAATCGCATTAAAAATACTTAAAGACAATGGATGTAATGGATGATGGTTGAGTAGTTGGTTGTAGAACTTGGATGAAAACATTTATTCCATTCTTCTATCCTTAGAGGTTTCGGGGACGAAATCCCTTCAGGAGGGGAGAATGCAACAACTCGAAAATTAAGCTATAATTAATTAATAAATTAATTAAATGATAAAAATAACTTTATGAAATTATCAGAATTGAGCCATGGGAGTTGCACCATTATGTTCATTGTAATTTTTTAGTCAATTTCCATATATAGAACGTCAGAATCTGAGCTTGAACGAAGAAGATATGAATTAAAAAAGAAATTATAATATATATATATATATATATATATATATAGGGCTAGGTCGACCAACTCGCTGGCTAGGTCGACCGGTATGTCGACCTAGAAAAGGGGGCAGTGACACCTAGGTCGACCCGCCTTGTTGAATGAACGAAGAATTTAATTTTTCGTTCCTATAAGCTTCAAACACATCGTTTTGGGTTATTTCCTCTCATCCAGTGTCTCTATGCTTCCATCTGACGGCTCCTATCCAGCCTATGACGTGGTTGCACTAAATTCAATCTCTATGTCCATGGTTTGAGATCTACAAGTACCACTATAAATAAGACCATAGGCCTAGCTATTTCTCTCATTTTAGATTTTCTCCATTTGGGTTCACCTTCTCAGGCAGGACCCTAAAAGGAATATTTTTCCGAGGAGAAGATCATTTTAAATTAAAATATTTATTACCCTCAAGTGGATCTAGAAAGACCAAAGGAAGAGCTAAGGACCACAGGTGAGTGATTAGTAATAATTTTAGATTTTTAAGTAATTTAAAATAATAGGGTTTTCAATAGTTGTAGTTTTTCTATGATTTTGGAATAACCTTTATACCATTTTATTTTCTGTTTTAGATTTATTTTTTAGTCTATATTCTTTTAGCTATTCTTTTAAGTTATTTGTAGTTATTTATTGTTAATTATTGCTTTTCCATTTATTTACAGTTATTCGCAGTATTTTTAATTATTTACTATTATTTACGTTTTATTTACATCTTTTCTACATTGGGATTTTCTTCTGCAATTGTCAGGTTCTTTCTATTTTTCCTTTTTACGCGGAATAGAATAGATTAAAACATGAATATGGATTAAATAATAAGAACATTGAAATTATAGAAAATAAGATGTAAAATGTGAAGACTGTAATAAATAGGACTTGGACTGAGTTTAGCCTAATTATGATGTATAATTATGATTAAGAAGAGTAAAAAGAGAAAGTGGCCTATTTTTATACTTAGACCTTGCGTTAAGTTAATAAGCAATATTACAACATAGGTTATAATTAGAAACAGAACAGAAAAAGGCTTATTTTGAGGCTTAGAATAAATTAATAAGCAAAGACAGCAAGGATAATAGTAGAGGCTTATTTAAACAATTTATACTAAGTTAATAAGCAAAGTAGGACCCGTATCAACAACATTCCCTGTTTTCTGCGGACACGGGTGTCTCACAATAGCCTAAAGTGAGATGAGGGCACGCTTATGCTGTTTAGGGAAGATAAAAGGTTAATAATTAAAAGTCCAAATCATGGGGATTTGGACAAGGGGCGCAACTAGATTTTGTTTGACAGGGACCATTACCAACAACATTCCCTATTTTCTATAGACACATGCGTCTCACTATAGCCTGAAGCGAGATGAGGGCACACTTATGCTTTCTATGGTAAATAAAAGGTCAAAAGAGGGAGAAACAGATAGTGTGAATCCAACTGTGGTCAAGCGCACGACCTCGATGCAGGGGATATAATTCGCTATTGAGTTCCAAGCGCTTAGTAGGTGCCTTTCGTAGGCACTAGTGTCTAGCTCATAGTAGACACATTAGTAGAAGGCCGGTCAATGGGTAGAATTAGGAATTCAGCCTAATTAAAGTAGGATTGGGAATTCAACCTAATCAAAGCAATTGTCTAAGACAAGTGCAAATAATCGAAGTTATCCAATCAAATTAATCTAATAGTTAAATCGTATTTATTTCCAGCTTTACCTTTCCTCCCATTTCTTTATTTCTTTTTATACTGGAACTGTTGCAAAGTCTATTTTCTTTACCTTACTTAAGAATACTAGTAATTGCTATTATTCACCAGACTTTTAGTCCGACCCACTCCTCTATTTTTCCCTTTTCCCCCATAAGCCAGCAAGGGCAAGGACGGTAGATTACGGACACTTAGAGACTTCAGTGGCGGAGATTTTCTCATGTATTCCTTTCCTTCATTTTTAGTTTTTAGCTTATTTGATGTGGTGGTACATTTTGGAGGGATTTTTTTGTACTCTGATTTTTATAAGACTGAGGTTATGATATCTTATATATTTGGTTTTATAACTCTATCTTATGAAGTTTGATTTTTATTAAGTTATTATTTTAATATTTCCGCTATTTTTATCTATTTTGTCTTGTGAATCTTAGTCTCTATAAGTTTTAGCTATACATCCAACGCAACACATCTTTTAGTGTGTCCTTTTAGGGGTATATTAAGGGGTGTGGTAGTGTTTCAACGTAAATTAATGTTTTGAAATTCTTAATAATTAAATTGAATAGTAAAACGTGAATATTATTTAAGTCAATGATAATAAACTGAAGAAAATGTTGAAATGGTTCTTAAATTGATTTAATATTAAATGATACTTTTATGAAGGAATAAATATAAATTAAATTTAGACGAACTTGAATAATGATTCATTAATGACTATTAATCAGGTTATATAAGTAAATAAAGGTGAATTAAACTACAAAGAAACATATGTAACACTTTAAGAATTCATTCATTAATGATTTTAAATATCAAATGGAAATTAATTTATGTAAGTAAAAGTATATAAATTAATAAAAGATGGTCTTGTGCGGATGAATGAGAAATAAGACAAATGAAAAGTAGATAATGTGTAAAAGAAACCAATAAAGAAATATGTAAGTTATGCGTAGATCATTTTATTCGCATAACAGTCTGATCCAGATTTAAATAAATGAATTATGGTAATTCAAACCAGTCCGAATTAGGATTTTTCACTCGATTCTTGATGGCAAAAATTTTGTACGAATTTTTAACATGATTTTAAAGTTTTCTATCATAGTTTATGGCTATGCAAGGAGAATGGAGATTCTAATCAAGAAATCGGATCATAGTCTGCACTAGAGCGGTTGGGTTAACAATACTAGTTAAAAAGCGAAACATGTGTATTCAAACAAGCGATTAGAATAGATATTGTGAACAAATGATTTATGTACAATTTACAAGTTTAAACAATATTTAGTTTCAATGTTGTTTGTCTTATAAGAAATTTAGGAAATGATACTTCAAATAGTTTGTGGTTGTATGAATAATCTATTAAGTAATTATCTAAAGCTGTTGAGCATAAGGTATAGTTGGTAGTTTATTTAACATCCTTGTACGATGAAAAGTTTCTAAACCTAGACCAATTATTAGTTTTTGGTTGCTATGGATGTGTGATGGATTCTTTCGTTGCATATAAGGGTTGTACTGTTTTGTTTGCATATGATTATTATATATATTGTGTTTCTTGTGCTATTGATTTGAACAACTAATATATAGTTTATTTTGGTTTAACACTCTTTTATATAGTTTAACACTCTTTTGGATTATGTATGTAAGATACCGGTTTATGGAAGCAATAGCTGTTGCTTTTGGTTTCATAAATAAAGTTTGTTTGCCTGACAAATAGTTTTCGAAATATGGTTTTGTAGCGATATTTTATTCGTTTCCCATGGTTTAGGATTCTTTGTTATTAAAATTATGATATATACAATGTATTTACTGATATTGTTATTTTTTGGACCTAACCGCGCAAAGGAGAAGCTACTGAAATTTTTCATTAATTTATAACTTAGAAATTTTTTTCATGGAAGTCGAGTTATTTCCAAATTTATATTAAATTTAAGTATGTAAATTTAATTGTTTATAAAATGACTATCTTGAATAAAATATATCAAATTTCTCGATTCTTTCTTGTTCCTTTTCGGGGATGAAAAGTTTTGAGTGGGGGAGACAGCAATGACCCATATTTTTGACAATTAAATGTATTAAATTAAAAAAGACTTTAGAATTTAATATTTTGAGAAATTAAATTTTATGAATTATTAATAAAATAATTATTAGAATATAATGTAATAATATTGATGAAATGTAATTGAAAACTTTTTAATGTAATTCCAATAAATCGCAATAATAAGGTTAGTAAGGAATAAAATAAATGATGTATTAATGGTGAAATTATATGATATTTAATTGAAATTGATTTTAATATAGTATATGAAATCAATTATTTTTTATGTTAATTTATATTCCTTGTATTGTAAACAATGAGTTAATAGATATGACATATTAATGTATAACAATTGTTTTAATTATTATCTTATTATTAAATTCGTTGAAATTAATTGGGTAATCAACTAAAATTTAATGCAATTAAATATTTCAATTAATATGAGCAAAGACGTTAACAATTGAGAGATGAGTGTAATAAAATGGAAACTTATGTTTAATTAACACATAAGGTGTTTGTTGATTTAATAATAAGAATGTGAATCAAAATAAAAGAATTTGTGTTAAAATTTAAAATATAGTAAACGGATTTTATTACAGCTGTAACTAAACATTAAAATTAATTTAATATTTAAATATTAGATTTAACATGGAAAAATTAATTTTAAAAAGATTACTAATTTATGCTTAATCAAGAATGATGATAGGAACTTTTAATTTAGAATTTTAAAGGTGATTGAATCAATTTAACATAAAATGGTTAATTAACGTGTAAAATTAAACATAAATTGATTTTAAGGCTAGCTTCAATGTACAATAGAAATAGGGTTTGAAATTAGTTTCATTGAGTTTAAAATATTGAAAACCTTTATTTCGATATAAGGGATGGCCTATTTTAATTTTGGAAATGAAACGGGCTTTTCGGGCCTTTTGACCCAATCGATTTATATTCAAATGAAAATATTATTTTTGAAATATAATTATTCAAATTGATTCAAATATTGAATAATCATAAAATCGAATTATTAACAAACGTCATAGTTTGTAATAACGCTATTGTAAATTAGAATATTGTATTTGTTCGTAATTGTGAATTGGTAAATTGTTTGAATATAATTTAACCTAAATTTATCGAACAATAAAATGTTAACTTTTGTAGACGATGGAATTAGGCCTCAAAACTAGTTCCATTGTGTTCAGAAGGCCTTTTATATATAGATTGCTTGTAAGCACGCCTCGATTGAAGTTCGGGCTGTTTTGGACCTCACGCTATAAATTGGCATGCAAATCGAGACGAAAATATTATTAAAATATTACATAAACCCTAATTCTTTTTCATGGCCACAAGCTTCTATTCTACAGCCAAGAATGCTCCACCTTCCTCCTCCTTGATCTCTCTCATCTCTCATCGAATCGCAACAACTCCAAAAGTAAGGTTGTAGAGCTCGACCTCCTCTACAATCTATACAGTTGGTTCGAGCTAATTACATCGGAGTTAACTGGAATCTGGACATGAAGTGGCAATGGTTTTTCTCGTTTTGCATGACAATGGCGGCGATGGAGGCGATGACATTTCTGGCAAAGATGGAGGATGGTGGCGCGAACACGGTGGCGTGGTCTGATCGGAGAGAAAACGCACGTGGGCAGCGGTGGTGGAAGTTGAATGTGGACGGTGATGAGTTTATGTGAGGTTGAGGAAGATGATGTGATTACAATTTTCCCCTTATTTTGTTTTAATTTAAATTTTAAATTCAAATGATCTAATCTTCATAAATTTTGTGTATGAAAGCGAATTCGCAAGCGGTTTCTATCATTGGGTTCGTGTCAAAATTCTAGACAACGTGAAATTGGTTAGGTTGAATTTGGAGACTACTGAAATTTTGGACTTTTATTGGATTTTTAATGGACTTTAAAGCAAAGGTGAGTGATTTAGCCCACTCATGCAATACTATATCTTTTTATGTTAGTTGAATTATATTTGTGAAGTGATAAGAATTTTATTTGTTGCTATTTGATAGTTTAAATTTGTTGAATATGCAAGTATATGATTTTTGTTTGATGATAATAAACGTCTATATATAAATTCATTTAAATATATTTGTTAACGTACTATTTTATTTTTTATATGATTAAATATATATTTGCTGAATAAAATAAATAACACAGTATTTAAATTCAAACATATATTTTATTCAAACAAATATTTATTACAATTTTGAATAGTACAAATATGAGCTCTCACTATATATATACAAATTCAATGACAATACAATTTCGATTACATCACAATTTCTAATTTACAAATGCACTTCACTACGTATCGCTCATTCACTCGTATTTATCTACAAATTTATTCCAGATTGAATCCAGCAATTGAGCAATTTGCAAAAATAAATACTGACCCGGTAAAATTGAAAAGAAAATATTTTTGCACTGTAAAATAAAATGTATTTTGAAAATACTATTTTCATCAGTTATTTGGGTTGTTCGTCATCATTTAATTTTGAATTCATCGTAAACGAACAGCTTGTGACATACACAGTGTATCACTGGATATGCCACAAGGTTGTGCACACCGATATACACTTGATAAAATTGCAGGGACAGGTGAGCACAAGGTCAAACCCAATTAAAAGCCGGGTTGAACTCAAGTGCAGTACAAATTAAGTTACAATACGAGCACAAGGTCAAACCCGAGCTATAAGCTGGATTCAACTCAGGTGAACTACAAACATCGTAAAATTGTCGAGTACAGGATACAAAGACAACATAAAGAACATGCATACAATAGGATGCATAAGCTAGCTCAATGAACCAAACAATGCATATGGAAGCGCACATGCCCAGGCAAAAACCAACAAAGACTATATGCAACCTGACTCGAAGCAATGCAGTGATATGCACAGTGCACAGCAACTACCCAGTGCAACAAGATAACAGTGACACAATGAAACAATTCACCAGGACTCAACATGAAGTTCAACAGCATATATGTACAGCATGAACCAGACAAGTACACAAGTCATGGCACACTGAATATATAGTGCAACAAAGTGAAGATGCAACTCAACTCAGCATAACAAACATTCATAGGCAAAGGCCACACAAGTGACCAGACATGATGTAGTAAAACAGTGAATGCATACCTCAAATGCAACCTGAATAAAAGACTACAAGTACAAAATATGCACATCAAACTCACTATACAATGCAACCTTCTCAGGCCAAAATTAAATTTTACAAAACTGAAGTGATAAAACATAGCAGTGGCACCAAAAGTAACATCAATATAGTTAACATTCGAATATAGTGAATGCATCTAGATGAAAGTGAATTACAATGAACCGGACAAGCTGCATGAAGAAGCAACTCAACAAAAACCAAGTCGAAGTAGTGACAAGGCCGAAATAAAAAAGGAAATATTTTTGTAGAGGAATAATTAGAACAAACGAAATTCACGTAGCAGTTTTGTCAAAGTCGAAGAGAGACAATCTCATGCCGCAAGTCAATCAAGGAAATCAAACAAGTTCAAATTTTAACAATATAAAGTGGCTGAAGTCAAAGGGAACAAAGATAAATGAACATCGTCACAACAAATTCAAAGCTGTGGTAGCCAAGAATCGAGCCGTGATAATCAAGCAACAAAAAGAACTAATTGAACAAGTCAGTACCAATCACAGCGTTCATGCAAAATCATGTGGCTGAGATAAATCAATAGATGAATTCAAGTAAATTAATTCGAACGAGAATATAGGAATTCAATTCCTATTTAAACCCAATCATCATCGGCTTTCAGAATCATTCGAGTTCAAGCAACAAAGAACAATCTTTCAACTCGAATCAAGATCGAGTTTAAGTATATTAACGAGTAAAGCAAAAGGCATAAATTATATAACATAGTCAAAGTCAAACTCGATCAAATAGAAGCAGCCATGAGCAACGCAAAGAGACAGTCGATCGACAAAGCAAGGGACATAAATCATCATTCGATCGAGCTACTGAAGTCGGCATCTTCTAGTTATAAAAAGCCTTAATTTTCGAGAAAAAGAGAAGAGGAACGAATGAATAGAAGCAGCCATTTTTCTCAAAGGATACGGCCGAAGAAAGAACAGAGAAAGGGGAAATAATTTTACACTACATTTATTTTGGACGGACTCATATTTATTTAGGCTGTTATACTTAAAATTATGATTTATTTGTTTTATTGTTTTTAAAGTGTTTTTAATTTTAAACATTGTAATTTCTAGTCGTGTGACTAGGGTACAAACTGCGGTGGTGTAGTTCGAGAATTTGCAGCTCAGTGGCTGAGTTGTGGCAGGGTTTTGAGCATAGAGTTAGGTTAGTCGGTAGCGGGTGTTGCGAGTTTACATGTGTAAGCGTCTAACATCTTAATTTCTGGTAGAAACCTTGGGGGCAGCACGTAGGCAGGGTTTTGCCGAAGCTGGGTAAATATATATTTGTTCTATTTTCTGCTTTTAATATTCTACTATTATCCATGCTGCTATAATTCAGCTATATCTGTGTTGCAATTATTTTAATTAAACTTCCGCAATAATTCTTATAATTAATAGTATCAGCCTATTCACCCTCCCTCTAGGGTGAGATCGATCCTACAAAATTAACACTTAGTTGAAATTGAATTTTGTATTGAATTAAATTGACATTTGAATTAATATTGAATTTAATTTCTAGTTAAATAAAAACAATTGATAATTAGCAACTATTATGATATATGATTTGGACGTTGATTGTAATTTGATGCAAACTCATTAATGTTGGATGTATTGTTGTTGATTTATTTTAATGTATTCCTGTTATTATCGTATTTATTATTCGACATCCAATATATTGCCATTAGATTGAAATGATATATACCTATGTCATTTAATTTTGGTTTGAAATGATATATATCCATCCATGTAATTAAAATTGAATTAACTGATCACTTTGCCATAGGGTATAAAATATATACGGACACCAGATTGGTTAAATTTAACGGTTTCAAAATCTTGAATTTAAATTGGTTTAGTATGATATTGGTTTAAAGAAAATAAAATTTGGATTTATAAGAATTAAATTATTTTCTAAATTTGAGCTTTGAAATGATGAAATTGAAATTGTTCAAATGAAATTATTTAAGGATTAAATTTGAAATCTTAAGGTGGAATTGGAATATGATTTGAATTTATCAAAACTGAATTATTTGGAAGGTTAAAATTTTAATTTTGTAACATTCCTGAAAATTTACCAACTTTATTTTGGCAATTAAATTAATTTTTGAAAATAAATTGTGTACTAATTAGAGATTTCTAAAATAGATAAATAATTTTTTATAAATAGAAAATTTAATTTGAAATTTAAGCATAAGTATCTTACAAATAAATATTGAATTTCAAAATAAAATGTATTAAAAATAAAATAGAAATTAAAAGCTTGAGATTAATAAGAAGTCATTAATAGTTGTTTTCTAAATTTTTAATTATATTAAAATTTGGAAGCTGTAATAAAAAGGAAAATTGGTATACTCATTTTCAAAATGTTATTTTTAAGTTAAATTTTCATATATGAGTAAAAGTGATTAACTGTTAATATGAAATCAAAGCATTTAAATTCATTCTTTTCTTTTTATAAAATTGTACAAAAATAAATAATAAAAAAAGTGTATGAATGAAAATTGTGTAAATATAAAATTTAAATATGTTGAACAAATTAAAGGTTGCAATGTGAAAAATAATTTGGATAAATTTTTGTTTGTGTAAGCATAAATATAAAAGGAAAATGTAACTAAGTAAAAATGTTTATATATATAAGATCATAAACATAAGAGAAGTATAAGATAGATATAGCATGATTTATAAATTGAAATAAAATAAGGTTTCAAACACAAAAATATAAATAATTCAAATAAAGGGTATGTTTATTTATAAAATAAATATGATATAAAATTTTATATAAAAATTTCTTTTGTCTTTGAAAATTACAAATGTAAGCATACACATAGAGATGAAGTAAAGCAAATCAACATGCATAGATTTCATAATAATTCCTTTTTACAAATGGCATTCCTTATGATTGCTTAAATAAAATAATAGAATTACAAAAACTTTCATCTCCCCATATTCAAAATTTTTTAGTCTCAGCAAATCTGTATATACAGTAACAATGATTGGGTATCTCAACACCTAAGAAAAAAAATAAAGTAGAAAGAAAGAAAAAAAATCAGGAAAAAAAGAACTACCATTCTCTTCTAAAAGTCTGAAACAAAATCTTTGTTTTTCAAAAACTTCAACTTCAAATAAGAGAGAGCTGCAGTATGGAAATAGATTAAAGCAATCAGCAAGCAACATTCCAGATTTAAAACAAAATCTGTTCAAAATGATTTGGGCAGGTAAAAGTAGACTTCAACCTGAAAACAGAATTTCAAAACAAAGAAGAAAGGGTAGAAACCTGGAAGAAACAAGTTTCTCTGGAAAAAAAAGAATGAAGGCAAGTAAATTTCTTTTTTAAAATTTGAGTTTGATGTTAGTAATCAGTAATGAAACAAGAATTTAAACAACTCTATTGCTCAGCTGCAGGAATGAAATAAAGTCCGAGGCAAATAAATTTCTATTTCCAAATGCAGAAAAGTTTCTTTATTATATATCAAAGGATTCAAAACTGTAAGTAAAATTAAATTTTTTTGTTATTTTTGAAGTAAGTAAACAAATAAATACAACAAAAATCAAGCAAAGTTTTATTTTAACAAACTTTGCATATTTAACTTCAGGATTTGAAGAAAAGAAAAAAAAGAAGTACAGGCTCAAAAACATTCCTCTCTGTTTCTTCCTGTACAACCAACAGGTGAGCAAACTCATTTAAAAACCATCTATATATTTTGATGTCTGAGTTTATGTTTGAAGTAGATTGTGAAAGGTGATTGTTGGTTGATAATTATGTCAGTATGCTTGTATGAATATGTGTGCAAAATTGTGTGTGTTTGCCTGTATAATATGATCATATTTTTTCATTGCTTACAGGTTTTAAAAAATCCTGTTAAAAGAATTTCAAATAACCACACCCAAATGATTTTAGGCTATAAACTATGAATGAAATATGGTTGTTTATAGGTGATATCATTCTAAAAATTAATTCCAAGTGTTTAAATTGAATATTCATTTAGAAAATGAAAATATACAATGATGATTTAAAATTTGCCCAGAATTAAATGTTTTAATTTCAAAATTTGATCACTTAAATAGTTTTAATTTGGAAAATAATGAATTTTTGTATTAGTATCTCGATTTTCAATAATGGGGTTAATGAGAAATATTGAGTTGACCAGGAAATGGACTTTTACATTTTTCTGGTGATCAATGAACTCGGGGTTATCGGGGTTCGTGCTAGAGGAGGATGAAGGTTAGGCAATCAGGGGAAAAATAGTCAAAGCTTTTCTGGTTCGCCGTGGTTGCCGCATGTGGTTGAACTAGGGTTTAGCAACCCAGATTTGCCGATGAAGTAGATGGAGGTGTTTTGTTGTGGTCGAGGCAATTCAGGTCATCGGACCGAGGGGGTTAGTGGCATCACGTTGTGACAAAGTTGTGGATGAAGTGGCGACGACTCAGATGGCCGGAGGTGGTTCCACAGGGCAGGTTTTGGTGTTGAGGTTAGGTTCCAAGAAGGATGGAAATGTTCGATTTTGATTTAGGGGTAATTTTGAATTTCTTGGTATTTGGGAAGCTCAAGAGGGCCAATGTCGACTTGGTGGTGGGTGGCGACTTGATCGGTGATGGCCAGATTGGTGTGCATCGTGCACGCGTGTGTTTGTGTATTAGGAAATTGAGGAGGAAGAAGAAGAGTAGAACTGGGTAATGGATCGAAGTCGAACTCGAAGCATGTATCGGGAGAGAGGGATTTGAGCTTGAGTTATAACTCGAGTAAAATATTAGCGCGCCGTGTAGAAACACTTAGAAAAATTTCTAGTTAGAAAACGTGACTCTCGAGTTAATTTGCAGAAAACTCGAAGCAAAGGGGTAATCGTCTCGGGTAATACTCGAAGCTGACTCGGGTTTTAAAACTTTTAGTTTCAAAACATTAAAAATCTGAGTTAACATGATTCCTAAACTATCCTTTTTAAATTAATTATTGTTGTTAAGTTAAAAACATGTAATTAAAGGTTTTAGAATAAGGATATTTAATCAATTAAGTTCAAAATGCTTAAAACTTATAATTTTAAAAGAGTTACATTTAAATAAACTTAACAAAGAAATAAAGAAGTTAATCAAATGTTTCTAAATTGTCGACTTAAAGGTTAAGTTAGCTTATAAAATTAAGGATAATAAATAAATGATTAGAAGTTTAATAAATCAAGAAACTAAGGAATAACTAATTTAAGAATGATCAATTTATTAAAAGTAATTACTTAATGAAGGTAATTAATGATGAATAATTAATGATTTGAAGATTTAAAAATCAAGTGTTTAAAGGTTAGTTAATTTGAAGAATAATTCGTTATTGTGATTAAATTAATAGAGGTAGTTAATTTGAAAATAATTAATTAAGTAAAAGTAAACTAAATTATGAAAGTGATTAAGGAATCATAATTAATTAAGGATTAATTTATTAATCATTGTAACTAATTAAAGATAATTTATTAATATTATAAGGTTAATTAATTTATAATGAAGGGTTTATTAATTAATATAATTAATAAATGAAGATTAAATTAATGAAAACAATTAAAGGTAATTAATTGCTTAAAGATAATTACTTAATTGAAAGTAATTAATTAATAATTAAAGGTGGGTTAATCAAGTGATTAACAGTGATTTAAGAATACGGATGGTTACATATCGTAATTATTTAAGGATAATTAATTCAATGGTAATTAATCAATTTACGGCTAATTTACTAATTAAAGATAATTAATGAAATGGTATAATTAAAAGAATAATTAACCAAAATGATTTGTGATTTATTTATATTAATTAACCGAGATTAGTAATTCATAAGTAATTAAATCTGATTTGAATTAATCAGACAATTAACTGATTTTACTTATGGATGTTTGGATTCTATTGGTTGATTGAATTGTTTGATACCCTGATATATTCTGTTTTGATTTGAGCTATGTTTACTGTAATTTATTATCTGTGCTAGATATATATGTGTGATTTGTGAATAAAAGATAAGCGTTATAGTTTGTACGGCTTATCGAATATAAGCGTCATAGTTTATACCGCTTATTAAATATATTGCTGTGTTTGAATCTGTGCTAATTGATGATGTGGCACTTTTATTGTGTAAAATCCCCTGGACCACACTTATACACACACCAATATGGATTGCACGTGGAAATGGGTTAAGTGCCAGATTTTTGACATTGTTTTAAAAATTGAGTTTTTGAATCCAAAATAGTTTTGGAATTATAATTGAAAGCTTTTGAAAAAGAATTTAAAAAATAAAAGTTATTTTGAATAACTTGATTGAGTTTTGAAATTTAAATAATTTGATTTAAATTTGAATTCAATATTTGAAATTGAATTCTATGATTTGGGAACTATGGTTTAAAACAGGTTATTCAACTTATAAATGTGTTTATATGGGTTTTTAAACCATTTCAAAAGTGTTGTTTTGGGGACTTGAATTTAACCTAAGATTTTGACTTGTATAAATAAAATTGGATTTTTCTGAAAGAAACCTATGTGTTTTTAAATAATAAAAGCTTTCACATAAGAAATAAACGTCCAATTTGTGCTAAAAGGATTCCAAGTCTAAAATGAAAATAGTTCTTCCAAGTTATGAATAAATCTTTAGAAATGATTTGAAAGCTATAAATTAAATCTTTAATTTTAAAGATTTAATGAGTTAATCCAACTGAAATGGAAATTGTTTTGGAAAACTATGAATGGATCTTTGTGAAACTAGGTGAACTTTGTGAAACGACTCCTTTTGTTAAAAGATTTGAAGTGGTAATTTGCTTAACCATTTGAAGAAAGGTTTGGATTTTTAAGTTGTGACTTAACTGAAATCCCATATCCATATATTTTTAAATATTTCGCTCACTATTCGGTTTAGCCGGGAGAGGACCTTGTGTCATATAACCCATTTCGAATAGTGATACGACGTTATGGATCACATTTGAAGACCGGTGTTGAAGACCGGGTGTCTTCGAGAACGATAGGATAACCTGTCGATTGACTCTGCACTGAGTTGCTCCGGTATAGAGTTCTCCCTAAGTGACGGGATGTCCGATCGGGATTGTGGGTGCCCGGATTTGCAAGGGCTTCTTCGAAAGTGCCTTCGGTTCTGTTCGAACCCGGGACAGACTTGTATGGTTGTATGTCTGACACTACACTTTGAGATATTAAACCAATATCCATCAAATACATTTCTTCTTGGTGGCGGAGAATTTATTCTCTTAGCTTAACACCCTTCTCTGAGACGTACGAGCTCAGAGGTTATGTAGTTGATATTTATCAGTGATATACTCCCAAATTTGGTAATGTGGCATGCTGAGTGCTCCTGTGTATCGTTTGTTGATCAAAGCATGGCTTTTGTATAAAGTGTAGCTTTGTGGACGAGACTGCATCAGGGCTTCACACCTCGAAAATGGTCGAAACAGGAAAGATGTGACAAGGTTATGAGGGTCGCGCCCTTTAGGGTGTGTCATTCCCTTCTGGAAAAGGGTGGTATCATGGTATGAAGCCCAGATATTTCACTTATGTAGGCACCGCAGATCTATTACTTTGTTATTGCTTTGTGGTTGTTGGATTAGAGGTACCTCGGATAAAGGTCCCAAAGGACCGGGGGATGGCATGCTCGAGTAGTAGTTACCTAGTTACAGAGGTAACCCGGCCTTGTGTTGGTAGAGATCCGGTTAGGTTCTCGGGACGTCCCGCCAGAGGCGTACTCATGTGGCAGTAGGAAGTTCCTTAGCCTGACCATTTGTTGGAAATCCATTCTTCAATACGCGCCTTGTACGGTTTTAGTTGTAGAACCTGCCATTTACTTATGGTGGCGCCCCGCTATATAGATGGTGGCTATAGTAGGCATACGATACTGGTCGTATGTTGGCTAGAATTTATATTGTACTTTCGAAATGCTTTTCTGCATTATGCACTAGCAATAATATCAAAGAAATTTCCTCGTATCAAGCATTTTTGGCTATCATAAGGAGAAATCTCCTCCAATTCTTTGTTTGCATTGTGTGTGTGGCGGGAGGCTTTATGGTAGTTTCATTTTCTAAAAAGCGTTGCGGATTTCAAATTTAAATCCTTTTGTTCGTTTAAAAGACCAAATGCTTTTGTTTGCTCATACTAGTCCCATGACTTACCTGGAGTTTATTATTCCTTTCCTAAACTCTAGGTGCCCATAATTTTCCCATACGGCCAGTCTGGAGTTGGGTTTTTCAAATAATCAATTGTAGGTGTATATTCAATAGCTTTCGGCCTTAGGATTTGAAAATCGCATTTGGATCGAGTTGCTTATGTTTATGCATCGTTATTAGGAGTTCGAGCTACATCTGATTGGTGCCTTGGGGATGGAGGTTACCAATACTGGAGTTCTTCCTTGAAGACTATCTTGGAGTTATTGTTCCGATGTTGGTGTTATCTTTTCTTTCCGCTGCTATTGTCTTGTATCATATCTCCGATGTATATTGATATCTATTGTATCATTCAGTTGTACCTGGATATTGTATCAATGTTGTATATTGATACATGCTATTCATTTCTTCCGTTGTGTTGTACTTAATGTGTTATAAGCCGGCGAACCAGATTCGACGTTTGGATCTGCGGCATTTGAATACGAGTGTCGTATTCGGTGCCGATTTTCGAAGGTCGAGTCAGGGTCGTTATAATTGGTATCAGAGCTGAGGGTTAAAACTTTAGCTTAGAAGTATAGCACATTAAGTAACTCATTAGAGATAGGGTGAAGTATACCCTAGAATGAGTATATCCCTAAGATATCCATCTGTATGCCTCAGTAAATTCTCTTATTATCCACTGATAGTGAGTTTGAGTGCAAGAAGAGGACGAGATAGAGGACAGGGGAGTACCACTATAATTGGTCAATACCCCGCAACAGTGGAAATAACTTTCTTCTCAATCTCCTTTGATTCGATTCCGAATTCTTTTGATTTCTTCGTAGCAGCTACAAGAAGAAGAAGTTGCAATGCGATGGTGGCCCTATGAATCGTTGTAGAAAATCCTTCCTTATATCTTCATCGGTTTCTTATCAGCTTTTCATTCTAAACTTTAATGAATTTGAAATTGAAATTGAAAATTTTAAATAAATTGGAAATTTTAAATTGAGTAAAATTGATTAATAGAATATGAAGCTAAATTTGAATTGTATTAATAAAATGATATCGGTTAAAACCAAATTTGAAATTCTATCGTAATTTCTGGTGTAAACCGAAGTCCGAAGAGGGACAAGTTGATGTATACTTTGGGATATTTCGACCTAAATTTGGAATCCATATCTAGTGTTTGAGAATTATGGAAGATTAAATCCATTTATCTATTCTCTGGGATCCGACACATTCTACGAACGATTAGTTATACCTTCGAACGAATCAATGCCCTTGCATATTCGTAGACCGGTGGACCCGAGTATCTTGTGAAATAATTGTATGAGTTTGTTCTCATATAGTTGATATTCTGATTTGGTAAACGGAATGCAGAATAAATATTTTGATCTGATCTGATCAATCATTTCTTTATCTATCATTTATTCTTTCTCGTCTCCCTAGCAAATTTCGAGGACAATTTTTTTTTAAAAGGGGGAATCTGTAACATTCCTGAAAATTTACCAAGTTTATTTTGGCAACTAAATTAATTTTTGAAAATAAATTATGTACTAATTAGAGATTTCTAGAATGGATAAATAATTTTTGATTATAAATAGAAAATTTAATTTGAAATTTAAGCATAAGTATCTTACAAATAAATATTTAATTTGAAAATAAAATGTATTAAAAATAAATAGAAATTAAAAGCTTGACATTAATAAGAAGTTAATGATAGTTGTAACAACCCACATATTTATCGATTGTATATTTAAATATTTTATTTAAATATTTCATCGTTCGTCGAATTTTAGTCTGAAAACCTACTTTTAGCAAACAGTCGAATTGGGACTCGAGACCCCTTCCATTGAGTTCAAAATGCTGTTTGCAACCTTTTTGAGTATAAACATTGATATGTTTGGAGCTAGCTAAAAATTTGACCTTTTTCACTTTGGGTTTGGGTTTGGGTTCAGCCCACTAGCCAAGTTAATACCCCAAACTGAACCACTTCTCTTCATTCATTCCCTCTTCCTTATCTTTTCAGTTCTAAAGAGAATAATGGGGGAAAAGAAAACGAATTAAAATCCTAAGCCCTAGTTTCCATTTGCAAATCAAGTTCTAGCTCCAAATTCAAAGAGAAGCATTGGTAAGTATCATTTCCTTCTTCTCCAACTCATTCTTTCTTTGATTTCAGAAAACTCCTAAACCTAATTTGGGAAATGTTTCTCTTTTAAGCTTAGATTCAAGCTTCTTGTGTTGAGATTGAAGTGTGGTTGATCTTCCCTTGTCTTCAAGCTTCTCATTCATTGTTTTTGGGTTCAAAGGTGAGATTTTTATCTCACATCTATGACTATAATTATCTTTGGTTGTTAGGTATGAATTCCTAACACTTATTCATGAGTATTTGCTTTTGGTTTGGGTTGAATTGATGAATATTCCAATTTTTAGTGTTTTGGGTTCAAATCTTTAAAATCCTAACTTTGATGTTTTGATCATGTTTTGATGATGCATAGAGGAGCACATAGGGCCGGGTTGCTTATTGGCATAAACCCTTAGAGCCAATGTTCGTCCGGTTGCATTTTGGAAGAGTTTGCTCTTCATTTGAATGGGCTGAAAACAGCCCAGGCATGGTTTAGTCGACTGAATTCTCTGTTTAGTCGACTGAACATGGAAACAGAATGTTTCCAGGCAGGGTTTAGTCGACTGAAAAGCTCTGTTCAGTCGAATGAACCTGGAAACAGAAAGTTTCCAGGCAGAATTCAGTCAACTGAAATCTCTGTTTAGTCAACTGAATTTGTTGTTTCAGCCCATTTTGCCTTTTAGGATTGAATTTCCAATTTGAATCGATTTGTGATGATCCTATTTGTTGCTATTTTTTATTATGACTTTGATGACTCCATTTTAGGGATTTTTGAATATCCATTTCGATGGATTCTTTATCGATTTGTTTGGAATTTATTCATGTCTTCCTATGTGAATTTTGATGATCGATTGTTCTACTATCATCTTTGTGATTTGTCACTTCAAAATATACAAAGGTTTCAATACTAGTAGTAAATATCAAAACCCTTTCATTAAAACGATTTCAACACTATTTTATTACAAAGCTCGTTTCTTAAACCGTTTTCCAATCTATTAGTATATACAAACCTTTACCTCACTCGTATGAGAAATCTAATTAAACGACTTAGTAAAACAAGTGGTATGAAACGCTTGCGTTTACTTCATCGGTTAATTCTTGGACTTGTTCGATTGAAACTCTTGTGATAATTTTCTAGTGGAGATCTACAATTTGTTCGCAAATATTTAAGTTAAGCTAGTGGTTATGGGACATGAAGCTAAGCTCATATATTTACTAGATTAGTGTAATTGACACTTCTTGATGATCATGACGATCATTTTTTGTGATTTAGACTAGCAATTGTGCGATGTCTCTTTGTCTGCGAGGGAGACTAGACCCCGTTTCAGTGTGATTTTGACTCACACATGTGGGGTAGCACCCCATGGTCTTCGGGCCATTCGTGTGTCAAAAATTAATGGCTAGCTACCATGAGATAGCATCTCATTCGTGTGATACATATGTTGGTGAGTTTTCATGCTCCCGTTCGTGTGATAGGCCTCCCCCCCTTTTTTATGATTTCTGGATTTCGTGTGTTGATTTTTGGAATTTGTGTTTCACCAAGTTTAGTGATTTTCATTGATATGATTTATCAGTTTTTGTGCATTGGTGAATTCGTGTGTCATTGACTCTTTGTGAATTCAAGTTTGGGTATGAAACCCTTTTTGGATCTTTGAGAAAATTCTTGTGATATTGATTAATCTCATGATGATTTTCAATTACATACTTATAGTAGTATGCCATTATGGTTATCATATGTTTATGCCATATCTCTTATTCTATATCATGTCATCTGATATTTATAGCTAGACTGATCCGTTTATTATTTTCTTACGAAATAATACTCGGGTCAGACCGAGATGTTACAGGTGCTTCTGCTTGACTTCTCCCCAGGGATTCATTACTCTGACTTTTGGCTAACTACTTAGATTAGTAGTTTTTGTTGTAAACATTTGAGATATAGACTCTATGATGTATACTTATTCTTTTGTATAGCACATGTTGCTATTCTTTTGGGTTATTGTGGATCTTTCTGACCACTATCCTGATATATACTTTTATGTGTAATATTCATATCTATTTCCGCTTTTGTGATATGAATTTTCGGTGACTGGTTTGTGTTATATTTATTTCTATATTTGTTTCCGAAGATACTTATAGCCACTGTATAGTAGCTTTGAGCTTGTATCGGTATGTTGGATTTCCTCTTGAAATAAAATGCATGTTATACTATCTGACATATCGGTGCTCGCCCGAAGCAATTATACGGATGGTCGCTCCTCAACAGCCTTATTCTCCGTGCTAGTTGACGGCATTACACCGTAGTGTTCTTGGCTAGCGTGGGTATAGAGGTGGGGCGTCACAGCTTGGTATCAAAGCCAAACTTCGAAACAATATAGAATAATCTAACAAGGATCATGTCCTAAGTCTTTCTTAGGAGTCGTGCTTTAGGGTTTTATTCGAGTCTTCGTACCGATTCATCCTATTTTTCTTTATGATTCCTTGTTTTATCTATCAAGATTGCTTGATATTTATTTTGAGAATAACTTTTCTCCTTCTTTCTTTCTTAAAGAAGAGAAATGGTTAGATCAAACTGTCCCAGTGTCGGACAATCTAGTGCTACTCCCCAAGATTGAGTTTTTATGTCTGCCCAGTAGCTTCTTGATCTAGTAAAGAACGCTCAAGCAGCCGGACCCATTCCAGAGCCTACTCATCCTAGATCCGGTTTTGCACGCTTGTGCAGAGACTATACCTATTTGGGTGGAAAGGCATTCAAGGGATCCGAGAGTGTTATAGAAATTCAAGCTTGGCTCAAATCATTCGATCGCATCTTTTCTCGCATGAACCTTATTGATTTACATCGAGTCCAAGTGGCTTCTAGTATGCTCCAAGAAAGAGCATTAGATTGGTATGAGCTTTTGGTTTCTGAAATTGTTGAAGCAGATCTTACTTGGGAGCGATTCCGGGAAAGATTCGAATTGAAATTTGTGCCGGAGGCTGAAAAAGTAACTTTGGCCCGACGTTTTATTTACCTTTTTCAAGGTGAATCTTCTGTGACGGATTACGTCGCATCTTTCGAATCTCTCTCTAAGTATGGGGTCGAGTATATTAATACCCCGTTGAAGAAAAATCAGAGATTCATCTATGGGTTGAATAAGAACCTCAAGAAGTCATTACTTCTGAAACTGGAAGTTTCTTTTGATCAGCTTATTGATATCGCTCTTCGACTTGAAGAGGCCAATAAAGAAAGCGATGTTGAAGTTGTCGGTGCCAAGCAGAACTTAAACAATAATATAAAGAGGCCTATTAAATTCAAAGGCCCCAATCCCAACAAGAAAGGGAAACAAGAAACTCCGGTAGCCAACACTCCTACCTCTAGTCGTGGACAATGTTACAATTGTGGTTCCATGGACCATTATGCAAGGGAGTGTCCGAAACCCTTTTATTGTCACTATTGCAAAAATTCGGGTCACCATATATCTTCTTGTCCCAAACTTCAAAGTAGGAGAGAGGGAAAGCTAAATGCGCCTAGTGGCACTTCTCGTGGTCAAGGTATTTTACATTCAATCCTTGATGCTATTGTTATATTTTGTGATCTTTCTATTTGAGTTCTTTTTGATATGGGTTCATCTCATTATTTTTATATCAAAAGAACTTGTCGATTCTTTTTCTTTAAACATTTTTAGGCTTGTTGACTCCTTTGACAATGGCGAATCCTGTTGGTGGATCCGCAACGCTCAGTTGGTTTCTTGTATTGATGTCGAAATTATTTTATGTGATTTTTCTTTCCGAGCTGATTTTTACTTAGGCTTCGAAACTAATTTTTGTGAAAGGATTAGCTTATTTATTATAAAGCCATATCATATGTTCCGAGTGGACTATTCATCTCCGATATTTTCTATCTGTTAAGCAAATTTCTATTTTTCTTTGTGATTTTGATTCCAATTTGATGGCATCATTTTATTCTTTAAGCCCTCGTCATGAGGAAAGTGTTATTTCTCTCATTTAAATAGTTTGTGAAACTTTTCGGTATTTTTGAGTTTGTCTTAGGATTTATCTCCTAAGCAATCTTTTGAGGGGTGTTAGGGTCTTTCTAGTTCGATCTTGCCACCGATTTTCTTATTTGCTATGAGTTGCGGAGGTTAGCATTCCACTTACCGCATTCCAAACTCGTTATGATTCTTATGAATGACCAATTATGTCATTCAGTTTGTCCATCTTATTTCATCCATTTTATGAATCGAGTATTTTACGAATATCTCGATGACTACATTCTTGTATTTATTGATTTTGAATGAAAATAGAAATTTAAAATTTTGCAAATCTTTTTCATAAGATTTATTTATAAGTACAATTGGATTTTGATCTTAAACGAGCAAAGAATATTCTCAAAACTTTTAAGAAACATGTTTTTCATATAGAAGATAGTTTTGTGATTGTATTGCCCATTGAGTGTTTAAGAATTCTGGTCGATGCGCTTGATCAACGTTATAGATAGGAATTTCCTAAATGCTTAGATGAGACAGTCGGACACGATATATTGACTTGTAAAAATGTAAATTTTTCTAGAAAGATTATTACATAAAGATAAATGTAATTATGAAAGTTTTAGCTTTTCGGGAAAGAAGATTATTTAAAAGAAATTCTTTCTTTTCGATACTCTTATTCTTGTGATTCCCGAAGGAACCAAGACTTTATCTTTTGTACCGATGCTTATCGTATTGGTTTGAATGTCGTTCTCTTGCAAAAGAGAACGTGCTATCATTTATGTTTCTAAATCATTAAAACCAATCGAGACTGGATATGCCATTCATGATCTAGTGCTTGCGGCTATTGATTTCACTTTTAGAATCTGGCATCATCATTTTTGGATGAGAAATTTGTTCTCTACCCCGATCATAAATCTTTGGAATATTTATTTTCTCATAAGGAACTTAATTTTGGCTAGAGTTCCTTTCATCTTATGATCTTAATATTCTTTGTATACTCCCAGATGGGAAAATCATGTTGCCAATGCCCTTAGTCGTAAGCAACAAGTGGTTGTCTTTTTGATGATGTCCAAATGGAATGATCTTTTGCCAAGTTCATTGGACGTTTCGATGTACCTTGTTTTATTGAGCTTCGTCTCATTTCTTTTATGGGCTTGCGTCCGATGTTCTTTTATGGTGTTCGGTTCATTGAACGCGCCGTTTTTGTACTGCGTCGGTATTTCGAATTATTTGAGCTTCGTTTCATTAGACGTACCTTTTTGTACTGCATCAATGTTCCGAATTATTTGAGCTTTGGTTCATCTGGTGCACCGTTATTGTACTACGCCGTTGTTCCAAACTATTCGAGTTTCTAGTTTCTCGGGCGTACTGTTATTATACTACGTTGTTGCACCGGCTCAATTTTCTGCTATTCTTGACGTTTTCCATGCCTTTTAACTATGGAAATGCTTTTAGGTTTCCGATTTTTATTTCTTGAGCCTGGTGTTATAGTTGGGATTGAAGTTTCACCATATTTGACTTATGAGCAACATTCCATTCGCATCATTGCTTCGGAGGTTGAGCGCCTTCGGAATAAAGACGTTCTTCTTGTGAAAGTTCAATGGTTCTCAGATCCTAAGGACCGCTCTTGGGAACCTTGGGAATTCATCGAGCGATCCCGTTCAGACTTACTCTTTTGTGCTCTTTGTGGTGAATTTCTTATTTCAAATTTTCTTTTGTGTTGATATTCTTTTATGGTTGTTACACTTTATTTTCTTCTTAAGTATTGCAAGGACGCAATTTCTTTAAGGAGGGGAGTCTGTAACAACCCACATATTTATCGATTTCATATTTAAATATTTTATTTAAATATTTCATCGTTCGTCGGATTTTAGTCCGAAAACCTACTTTTAGCAAACAGTCGAATTGGGACTCTAGACCCCTTCCATTGAGTTCAAAATGTCGTTTGCAACCTTTTTGAGTATAAACATTGATATGTTTGGAGCTAGCTAAAAATTTGACCTTTTTCACTTTGGGTTTGGGTTTGGGTTCAGCCCACTAGCCAACTTAATACCCCAAACTGAACCACTTCTCTTCATTCATTCCCTCTTCCTTATCTTTTCAGTTCTAAAGAGAATAATGGGGGAAAAGAAAACGAATTAAAATCCTAAGCCCTAGTTTCCATTTGCAAATCAAGTTCTAGCTCCAAATTCAAAGAGAAGCATTGGTAAGAATCATTTCCTTCTTCTCCAACTCATTCTCTCTTTGATTTCAGAAAATTCCTAAACCTAATTTGGGAAATGTTTCTCTTTTAAGCTTAGATTCAAGCTTCTTGTGTTGAGATTGAAGTGTGGTTGATCTTCCCTTTTCTTCAAGCTTCTCATTCATTGTTTTTAGGTTCAAAGGTGAGATTTTTATCTCACATCTATGACTATAATTATCTTTGGTTGCTAGGTATGAATTCCTAACACTTATTCATGTGCATTTGCTTTTGGTTTGGGTTGAATTGGTGAATATTCCAATTTTTAGAGTTTTAGGTTCAAATCTTTAAAATCCTAACTTTGATGTTTTGATCATGTTTTGGTGATGCATCGAGGAGCACATAGGGCCGGATTGCTTATTGGCATAAGCCCTTAGAGCCAATGTTCGTCCGGTTGCATTTTGGAAGAGTTTTCTCTTCATTTGAATAGGCTGAAAAACAGCCCAGGCATGGTTTAGTCGACTGAATTCTCTGTTTATTCGACTGAACCTGGAAACAGAAAGTTTCCAGGCAGGGTTTAGTCGACTGAAAAGCTCTGTTCAGTCCACTGAACCTGGAAATAGAAAGTTTCCAAGCAGAATTTAGTCAACTGAAATCTCTGTTCAGTCAACTGAAATCTCTGTTTAGTCGACTGAATTTGCTGTTTCAACCCACTTTGCCTTTTAGGATTGAATTTCCAATTTGAATCAATTCATGATGATCCTATTTGTTGTTATCCTTTATTATGACTTTGATGACTCCTTTTTAGGGATTTTTGAATATCCATTTCGATGGATTCTTTATCGTTTTGTTTGGAATTTATTCACGTCTTCCTATGTGAATTTTGATGATCGATTGTTCTACTATCATCTTTGTGATTTGTCACTTCAAAATATACAAAGGTTTCAATACTAGTAGTAAATATCAAAACCCTTTCATTAAAACGATTTCAACACTATTTTATTACAAAGCTCGTTTCTTAAACCTTTTTCCAATCTATTAGTATATACAAACCTTTACCTCACTCGTATGAGAAATCTAATTAAACGACTTAGTAAAACAAGTGGTATGAAACGCTTGCGTTTACTTCATCGGTTAATTCTTGGACTTGTTCGATTGAAACTCTTGTGACAATTTTCTAGTGGAGATCTACAATTTGTTCGCAAATATTTAAGTTAAGCTAGTGGTCATGCGACATGAAGCTAAGCTCATATATTTACTAGCTTAGTGTAATTGACACTTCTTGATGATCATGACGATCATTTTTTGTGATTTAGACTAGCGATTGTGCGATGTCTCTTTGTCTGCGAGGGAGACTAGACCCCGTTTCAGTGTGATTTTGACCCACACATGTGGGGTAGCAACCCATGGTGTTCGGGCCGTTCGGGTGTTGGCTAGCTACCATGAGATAGCATCTCGTTCGTGTGATACATATGTTGGTGAGTTTTCATGCACACGTTCGTGTGGTAGGCCTCCCCCTTTTGTTTATGATTTCTGGATTTCGTGTGTTGATTTCTGGAATTTGTGCTTCACCAATTTTAGTGATTTTCATTGATATGATTTATCAATTTTTGTGTATTGGTGAATTCGTGTGTCATTGACTTGTTGTGAATTCAAGTTTTGGGTATGAAACCCTTTTTGGATCTTTGAGAAGATTCTTGTGATATTGATTAATCTCATGATGATTTTCAATTAAATACTTATAGTAGTATGCCATTATGGTTATCATATGTTTATGCCATATCTCTTATTCTATATCATGTCATCTGATATTTATAGCTAGACTGATCCGTTTATTATTTTCTTATGAAATAATACTCGGGTCAGACCGAGATGTTACAGGTGCTTCTGCTTGACTTCTCCCCAGGGATTCATTACTCTGACTTTTGGCTAACTACTTAGATTAGTAGTTTTTGTTGTAAACATTTGAAATATAGACTCTATGATGTATACTTATTCTTTTGTATAGCACATGTTGCTATTCTATTGGGTTATTGTGGATCTTTCTGACCACTACCCTGATATACACTTTTATGTGCAATATTCATATCTATTTCCGCTTTTGTGATATTAATTGTCCGTGACTGATTTGTGTTATATTTATTTCTATATTTGTTTCCGAAGATACTTATAGCCACTGTATAGTAGCTTTGAGCTTGTATCGGTATGTCGGATTTCCTCTTGAAATGAAATGCATGTTATACTATCTGGCATATCGGTGCTCGCCCAAAGTAATTATACGGATGGTCGCTCCTCAACAGCCTTATTCTCCGCGCTAGTTGATGGCATTACACCGTAGTGTTCTTGGCTAGCGTGGGTATAGAGGTGGGGCGTCACAATAGTTGTTTTCTAAATTTTTAATTATATTAAAATTTAGAAGTTGCAATAAAAAGGAAAATTGGTGTACTCATTTTCAAAATGTTATTTTCAAGTTAAATTTTCATATATGATTAAAAGTGATTAATTGTTAACATGAAATCAAAGTATTTAATTTCATTCTTTTCTTATTATAAAATTTTACAAATAATAAAAAATTGTTCGAATGAAAATTGTGTAAATATAAATTTTATATATGTTGAACAAAATTAAAGGTTGCAATGTGAAAATTAATTTGGATAAATTTTTGTTTATGTAAATATAAATATAGAAGGAAAATGTAATTAAGTAAAAATGTGTATATATATATATATAAGATCATAAACATAAGAGAAGTATAAGATAGATATAGCATGATTTATAAATTGAAATAAAATAAGGTTTGAAACACAAAAATATAAATAATTCAAATAAGGGGTATGTTTATTTATAAAATAAATATGATATAAAAATTTATATAAAAATTTCTTTTATCTATGTAAACATACACAAAGAGATGAAGTAAAGCAAATCAACATGCATAGACCTCATAATCATTCCTTTTTACAAATGGCATTCCTTATGATTACTTAAATAAAATAATAGAATTAAAAAATATTAAAAAACCTTTAATCTCACCATATTCAAATTTTTTAGTCTCAGCATATCTGTATATACAGTAACAAAGATTGGGTATCTCAACACCCAAGAAAAAAAATTAAAGTAGAAAGGAAGAAAAAAATCATAAAAAAGAACTATCATTCTCTTCTAAAAATCTGAAACAAAATCTTTGTTTTTTCAAAAACTTAAACCTAAAATAAGAGAGAGCTGCAATCTAGAAATAGATTGAAGCAATCAGCAAGCAACATTCCAGATTTAAAACAAAATCTGTTCAAAAAGATTTGAGCAAGCAAAAGAAGACTTCAACCTAAAAACAGAATTTCAAAACCAAGAAGAAAGGGTACAAACCTGGAAGAAACAAGTTTCTCTGGAAAAAAGAATGAAGGCAAGTAAATTTCTTTTTTTTTTAAATTTGAGTTTGATGTTAGTAATCAATAATGAAACAAGAATTTAAACAACTTTATTGATCAGCTACAGGAATGAAATAAAGTCCAAGGCAAATAAATTTTTATTTCCAAATGCATAAAAGTTTCTTTGTTATATATCAAAGTATTCAAAACTGTAAGTAAAATTAAATTTGTTTGTTATTGTTGAAGTAAGTAAACAAATGAATACAACAGAAACTAAGCAAAGTTTTGTTTTAACAAACTTTGCAGATTTAACTTCAGGATTTCAAGAAAAGAAAAAAAAGTACAGGCTCAAAAACATTCCTCTCTGTTTCTTCCTGTACAACCAACAGGTGAGCAAACTCATTTAAAACCCATCTATATATTTTGATGTCTGAGTTGATATTTGAAGTAGATTGTGAAAGGTGATTGTTGGTTGATATTTATGGCAGTATGCTTGTATGAATATGTGTGCAAAATTGTGTGTGCTTGCCTGTATAAGATGATCATTTTTGTTCATTGCTTACAGGTTTTAAAAAATCCTGTTAAAAGAATTTCAAAGCACCACACCCAAATGATTTTGGGCTATAAACTCTGAATGAAAGATGGTTGTTTACAGGTGATATCATTCTAAAAAATAATTCCAAATGTTTAAATTGAATATTCATTTAGAAAATGAAAATATACAGTGATGATTTAAAATGCCCAGAATTAAATGTTTTAATTTCAAAATTCGATCACTTAAATAGTTTTAACTTGGGAAATAATGAATTTTTGTATAAGTATCTCAATTTTTAATAATGGGGTTAATGAGAAATATTGAGTTAACCAGGAAATGGAATTTTACATTTTTCTGGTGATCTATGAACTCGGGTTGATCGGGGTTCGTGCTAGAGGAGGATGAAGGTTTGCCAATCAGGGGAAAAATAGTCAAAGCTTTTTTGGTTCGCCGTGGTTGCCGCATGTGGTTGAACTAGGGTTTAGCAACCCGGATTTGCCGATGAAGTAGATGGAGGTGTTTTGTTGTGGTCGAGGAAATTCTGGTCATCGGACCGAGGGGGTTAGTGGCATCACGTTGTGACGAAGTTGTGGATGAAGTGGTGACGACTCAGATGGCTGGGGTGGTTCCACGGGGCAGGTTTCGGTGTTGAGGTTGGGTTCCAGGAAGGATGGAAATGCTCGATTTTGATTTGGGGGCAATTTTGAATTTCTGGGTGTTTGGGAAGCTTAGGAGGGCCAACGTCGACTTGGTGGTGGGTGGCGACTTGATTGGTGATGGCCAGATTGGTGTGCATCGTGCACCTGTGTGTTTTATGTATCGGGAAATTTAGGAGGAAGAAGAAGAGTAGAACTGGGTAATGGATCGAAGTCGAACTCGAAGCATGTATCGGGAGAGAGGGGTTCGAGCTCGAGTCATAACTCGAGTAAAATATTAGCGCGTCGTGTAGAAATACTTAGAAAAATTTCTAGTTCCAAAATGTGGCTTTCGAGTTGATTTGCAGAAAACTCGAAGCAAAGGGGTAATCATCTTGGGTAATACTCGAAGCTGACTCGGGTTTTAAAACTTTCAGTTTCAAAACTTCAAAAATCCGAGTTAATATGATTCCTAAACTATCCTTTTTAAATTAATGATTGTTTTTAAGTTAAAAACATGTAATTAAAGGTTTTAAAATAAGGATATTTTTAATTAATTAAGTTCAGAATGTTTAAAACTTATAATTTTAAAAGAGTTACATTTAAATAAACTTAACAAAGAAATAAAGAAGTTAATCGAATGTTTCTAAATTGTCAACTTAAGGGTTAAGTTAGCTTATATAATTAAGGATAATAAATAAATGATTAGAAGTTTAATAAATCAAGAAATTAAGGAATAATTAATTTAAGAATGATCAATTTATTCAAAGTAATTACTTAATGAAGGTAATTAATGATGAATAATTAATGATTTGAAGATTTATAAATCAGGTGTTTAAAGGTTAGTTAATTTAAAGAATAATTCATTATTGTGATTAAATTTATAGAGGTAGTTAATTTGAAATAATTAATTAAGTAAAAGTAAATTAAGTTATGAAAGTGATTAAGGAATCATTATTAATTAAGGATTAATTTATTAATCATTGTAATTAATTAAAGATAATTTATTATTAATATAAGGTTAATTAATTTATAATTAAGGGTTTATTTAATAATATAATTAATAAATGAAGATTAAATTAATGAAAACAATTAAAGGTAATTAATTTCTTAAAGATAAGTACTCAATTGAAAGTAATTAATTAATAATTAAAGGTGGGTTAATCAAGTGATTAACATTGATTTAAGAATAGGGATGGTTACATATCGTAATTAATTAAGGATAATTAATTCAATGGTAATTAATCAATTTAGGGCTAATTTATTAATTAAAGATAATTAATGAAATGGTATAATTAAAAGAATAATTAACCAAAATGATTTGTGATTTATTTATATTAATTAACCAGGATTAGTAATTCATAAGTAATTAAATCTGATTTGAATTAATCAGACAATTAACTGATTTTACTTATGGATGTTTAGATTCTATTGGGTGATTGAATTGTTTGATATCCTGATATGTTCTGTTTTGATTTGAGCTATGTTCACTGTAATTTATTATCTGTGCTAGATATATATCCGTGATTTGTGAATAAAAGATAAGCGTTATAGTTTGTACCGCTTATCAAATATAAGCGTGATAGTTTATACCGCTTATTAAATATATTGATGTGTTTGAATCTGTGCTGATTGATGATGTGGCACTTTTATTATGTAAAATCCCCTGGACCACACTTATACAGACACCAATATGGATTGCACGTGGAAATGGGTTAATTCATAGATTTTTGAAATCGTTTTAAAAATTGAATTTTTGAATCCAAAATAGTTTTGGAATTAGAATTGAAAGCTTTTGAAAATGAATTTCAAAAATAAAAGTTATTTTGAATAACTTGATTGAGATTTGAAATTTAAATAATTTGATTTAAATTTGAATTCTATAATTTGGGAACTGTGGTTTAAAAAAGGTTATTCAACTTATAAATGTGTTTATATGAGTTTTTAAACCATTTCAAAAGTGTTGTTTTGGGAACCTGAATTTAACCCAAGATTTTGACTTGTATAAATAAAATTGGATTTTTCAGAAACGAAACCTATGTGTTTTTAAATAATAAAAGCTTTCACATAAGAAATAAACGTCCAATTTGTGCTAAAAGGATTTCAAGTCTAAAATGAAAATAGTTCTTCCAAGTTATGAATAAATCTTTGGAAACGGTTTGAAAGCTATAAATTAAATCTTTAATTTTAAAGATTTAATGAGTTAATCCAACTGAAATGGAAATTGTTTTGGAAAACTACGAATGGATCTTTGTGAAAATAGGTGAACTTTGTGAAACGAATCTTTTTGTTAAAAGATTTGAAGTTGTAATTTGCTTAACCATTTGAAGAAAGCTTTGGATTTTTAAGTTGTGACTTAACTGAAATCCCATATCCATATATTTTTAAGTATTGGGCTCACTATTCGGTTTAGCCGGGAGAGGACCTTGTGTCATATAACCCATTCCTAATGGTGATACGACGTTATGGATTGCATTTGAAGACCGGTGTTGAAGACCGGGTGTCTTCAAAAACCATAGGATAACCTATCGATTGACTCTGCACTGAGTTGCTCCGGTATAGAGTTCTCCCTAAGTGACGGGAAGTCCGATCGGGATTGTGGATGCCCGAATTTGCAAGGGCTTCTTCGGAAGTGCATTCGGTTCTGTTCGAACTCAGGACAGACTTGTATGGTTGTATGTTTGACAGTACACTTTGAGATATTAAACCGATCTCTATCAAATACATTTCTATTTGGTGGAGGAGAATTTATTCTCTTAGCTTAACACCCTTCTCTGAGACGTACGAGCTCAGAGGTTATGTAGTTGATATTTATCAGTGATATACTCCCAAATTTGGTAGTGTGGCATGCTGAGTGCTGCTGTTTATCATTTGTTGACCAAAGCATGGCTTTCGTATAAAGAGTAGCTTTGTGGACGAGGCTGCATCAGGACCTCACACCCCGGAAATGGTCGAAACAGGAAAGATGCGGCAAGGTTATGAGGGTCGCGCCCTTTAGGGTGTGTCATTCCCTTCTGGAAAAGGGTGGTATCATGGTATGGAGCCCATATATTTCACTCATGTGGACACATCAGATCTATTACTTTGTGATTGCTTTGTGGTTGTTGGATTAGAGGTACCTCGGATAAAGGTCCCAAAGGACCGGGGGATGGCATGCTCGAGTAGAAGTTACCTAGTTACAAAGGTAACCCGGCCTTGTGTTGGCAGAGATCCGGTTAGGTTCTCGGGACATCCCGCCAGAGGCGTACCCATGTGGCAGTAGGAAGTTCCTTAGCCTGATCATTTGTTTGAAATCCATTCTTCAATACGCGCCTTGTATGGTTTTAGTTGTAGAACCTGTCATTTACTTATGGTGGCGCCTCACTGTTTAGATGGTAGCTATAGTAGGCATACGATACTGGTCGTTGTTGGCTAGGATTTATATTATACTTTCGAAATGCTTTTCTACACTATGCACTAGTAATAATATCAAAGAAATTTCCTCGTATCAAGCATTTTTGACTATCATAAGGAGAAATCTCCTCTAGTTCTGCGTTTGCATTGTGTCTGTGGCGGGAGGCCTTATGGTAGTTCATTTTCTAAAAAGCATTACGGATTTCAAATTTAAATCCTTTTGTTTGTTTAAAAGACCAAATGCTTTTGTTTAGTCATACCAGTCCCATGACTGACCTGGAGTTTATTGTTCCTTTCCTAAACTCTAGGTGCCCACAATTTTCCCACACGAGCAGTCTGGAGTTGGGGTTTTCAGATAATCAATAGTAGGTGTAGATTCGATAGCTTTCGGCCTTAGGATTTGACAATTGCATTTGGATCGAGTTGCTTATCTTTGTGCATCGTTATTGGGAGTTCGAGCTACATGTGATTGGTGCCTTGGGGATAGAGGTTACCGATACTGGAGTTCTTCCTTGAAGACTATGTTGGATTTATTATTCCGCTGTTGGTGTTATCTTTTCTTTCTGCTGCTATTGTCTTGTATCATATCTCTGATGTATATTGATATCTATTGTATCATTCAGTTGTACCTGGATATTGTATCAATGTTGTATATTGATATATGCTATTCATTTCTTCCGCTGTGTTGTACTTAATGTGTTATAAGCTCCGGCGAACCAAATTCGACGTTTGGATCTGCGACATTTGAATACGAGTGTCGTATTCGGTGCTGATTTTTGAAGGTCGAGTCAGGGTCGTTATAAATTTATCCTTTGAATTTACTTTATTTAAAATGGTTTTAAATTTGTATTTTCAAGTTTGGACGTGAATTGGATTTGACCAAAAATTGTTTAGAAATGGGAAGTTGAATTGAGACTTTTAGCCATTTGAATAGGACCGTTTAAATTGAATTTGATGTAAAGTTTGAAAATGTTTTGAACTGAGGCTGATGTAAATCGGAATTTGAATACGAAATTGACTTGAAATTGGAAGTTGAAAAGTTGGATTTATTGTGATTTGAAATGAGAACGTGAGTTCAATTCGTTCTGAAAAGGAAGAAACAATTTTAGTATAAACTATTTTAATGTAAAACTAGTTTAATAATCAAAATTATTTTAATATATAGACTAATTTAATTATCTAAAATATTTTTAAAATTTAATCTCTTTATATTCAAACTATTTCCAACCTTTAAAACTATTTGATATCTAAATTATTTATCAATATTAAAAATACTTTAATTATTCAAAACCATTATCAATATTCAAACTATTTTGGAGGGGGAACTATTTATATTTAAAATACGAATGTTTTGATATAAAGGTAAAACTTGTTTCGAATTCAAATGATTTGAAGTGAATCTGATATTTTGATATGAAATATGACTTTTTCTTGAAATGTAAAAGAACCAATCAGTGTGTAAAACGACGCTTGATTGTTAAAGAGACGGGGGTCCTCTTATTGGCATACTCTCTATCAATATTGGAACCACATTAACACTGTATACGTGGGGGGTAATCCAGAATGAAGTGGTTGAATTTGGCGAACGTTTACTGGATTTGAAGAAAGAGAACGATGATGGATGATCCCGACTCTTGTGGCTAATTGAAATAACTAAAATAGGAGCCTATTTTGGCCAAGGGGTTAGCTACCTTTATGGGACCTACCCCTTCGTATTGTATTGACTTTTGACTTGATCGGTGTGCATTCATTTGATTTTTGGGGTGGTGGACTCAATGGGCGGTCCTGGCTAGGATGCCTTATCATCAGCCAGAAAGGCTAAACAGGTAGAATCTTTTTTTGGGCATTGCCTCATGTGCCTTGTCATTCTTTTATCCTTACACATGACCAATACGATTTTGTATTAGTGTTGTCTTATCACGGCGCTTCCCTGAAGCTAATGTTACTAGTGGTGTCACAAGGCAAACTGTAGGACAATGCTTAAAAATGCGTTAAGGGTTATTAATGTAAAGTCTTAACGCTGGGAAAAATATTTATTTTATTGATTAGACACTACATATATGGCGTATTTTACTACATATCGATAGTTTAATGGATCCTTAAGAGGTGGAAAATCTCTTAACATCTATTAAGTTATTGCATGCATGTTATACACCGAATAGGAGATGTAAAACCTGTAAACATCTCTGAAGCTATCATACTCATATTTACTTGTTATTGATTAAACTTACATAAGAACTTTTAGTTCTGACTCGAGTGTTTTGTCTTTTCATTACGCTCGGGTCAGCCTAAGAATTTTAGTGTTTGAAAACACTAATCCTTGAAGATGAAGATGAAGTTTGCTAGACCGTATTTACTATTATTATTCCGCCACGTTATTTTGGAACGTTTGTTGATTGTACTTTAATTATGTTGTAAACTTTTTGTACTCAAATGTATATTGTAAAACAGTTCCACGAAGCGTTTATTTAATTATATATTTTGTCATTTCGCTACGAGATTTTGTATTTTTTCTTTCCTTCTTTACTCTTATTTTCTTATTAAACCCCATTGACAATCCTCCTTTTGAATGGTTTGAGTTAGACGTGTATGGTTTATTATCAAATTAAATTATCCGAAAAGGTGGGTCATCACATTTAAGATTGTAATGCGACTGCTGCAATACATGACTCTTACTATTGACAATGTGATTCTTCACCTTACTGAGAAAATCCTTAAAGTATACATTTTTGCCCATTTACAGCTAAGGATTACTACCAATTCTAAGCTATAAGCACAGTAGCGTATGTCAAATTGTCAAAGAGAGTATTAACTCTATAAAACATTGCATTGTTCCTTTCGAACCAAATGCGACGAGTAATATCGACGATAATATTAGGAGAAATTCTATATTACCAAAATAAGTCAGTATCGAGTTATATAACCTGGTACCAGGTTATTTCCTTAGTTGAAAATGACTCATACTCTCTTGCATTTCTCTTCTTACTTCTTGTTGATGTCTCATATGTTGTTTCTATTGGTTGTTGGTAGATTTTGGTGATCATTCCTTCATCACTTGGTTAATTCTGCCATTTTAACTGTCATCTCTTCAACACATGGAATTGGTCATCTAAAACTCTTGAAAATCACTTGGTCACATATGTAAGAGGTAGATAATAACTTGTAAGAAGTTAGAGGGGAGTTTTGGGGGGTGAAAATAACTTGGTACCGACCTATATTACTTGGTATTGACCTATTTTCATTGTTAATTTTTGGGTAAAACTTCTCCGAGCAATTTCTATGCTTTATCTAAGTGTGCCTTCAAGATTTTAAGTCTTTTCGCCTTCGTAATGTCATTCTAACTTTCATTGACTTTATCTTAGTTAAAAACCCAGTTAATAGAGATTGAACAGAGGCTTCGAGGCCTCGTAGGCAGGTTCAAATCATCGAACGAGATATGAAACAACTTAGGAGGAAGCGGTGGAGTTAGTAAAGATTCAACACAGTGAAAATGAAGGCGATTGCACATGGAAAACTGAGGAGAGAATGACGGCTGCATATCCGAAGCTCTTTGCATGGTAAGGCCAATTGTTCATCGTATTTACTTTCATTTTGACATCATATAGGATAGTTTAATATCTCGCCCGTTATGATAAGTTTATCTATGCTATTTGTTGTGTAACTGCTTATTGATATGTCTGATGGTTGAATATTATTTTTCGGCATGTGGAGTAGCTATGGTTGACTATTCTTTGACCCATTGAGGGATTTCGGGGGCACAATTCCTAAGGGGGAGAGTGTAACGACCTGTATTTTATGTATCAAAGTATCATTAAATATTTTTATTTTATTCATATGAGGCAGTATGACTATAAAATTTTAAAAAATGACTCTTGGGTATATTTTACTCATTAACGATTTTTATTGAATTTCTTTGTGACCATTTTGACATTGAAAACCTTATATGGACTATAATTTTCGACAGGAGCTTGGTTATGGTTTGAAACTGCAACCATTGCTTTAGGGATGGTTTTCTATTCCATAGAGTAGTCATACGGACTTATCATTTGAGATATATGGTTGTTTTAAAATTTAAAAGCCGCTGGACATATTTTAGGGTAAATAGATGGGCCTAAACTCAAGCCCATTGGCCCAATTCAGGGTTGGAGCGTAAGATTACTATTGGGGCATGGACTAATCACTTTTCACTTTGCAAGATGTCTCCAAACCTCCATCTATCATCTTTCCTTCAAGAAGATCCACCTTTTCTTGTTTAAAATTAGCAGAATCCATCATTATATGGTAAATAGTGGAGGTAGATCATAGATTCATCATTTTAATAATTGAACAAAGTTTGTGATTGCTATCCCATTTAAGATTTAGATCAAAAGTTGGTAATTTGGCTATTTGGCCAGTGGTTTTGATGCCGCACTACATTATTCATGTTAATATACTGAAATTTGACGTTTCAAGCATGATTTGGTTATAAATCGTTTTCTATCTTTAATTACACCTTAGTGAATGTTTATGGATAATATGCACATTTTTACATTATGCTTTGATGTGGTTTACTAGTGCTTTTAGATAGTTAGGAAAGAGCTTATCGAGTAAAATGAAGTAAAACAACTCCTAATTAGATGAAACTTGGAGGAGCGGCTCTAGAGCAGAGCTCATGGTTTAATTCACATCAAACATGACATGAGGAAAATGGTTAATGACAAGTGGTTTAGTGGTTGGTAATGAGTGGTTTTTGGTTGACAAAGGTAGTCGAAATTAGATGAAACTTGGAGGATTGACTCTAAAGCATAAGGAATCCTTATGTTTCAAGTCGCATCAAAATCCTGTTGGTGGAAAGAATTAAAGATGAATGGCCCGGTGTTTGGTGATGAGTCATATTTGGTTGGAAAAAGTAGTCAAAATTGGATGAAGGATGAGCTCTGGAGCATAAGGGAAGTTGATGTTTCAAGTCATATAGAAATCTGATCAATAGAAAGCTTTGACGACGAGTTGTCTAATGGTTGATGATTAGTGGTCTTATGGTTAGGCAAAAGTGGTCAGAATAGGATGAAACTTAGAGGACGGGCTTAGGAGAATAAGGGAAGCTTATATTTCAAATCGGTCAGAATCTAGTCGATAGATAGTTTTAACGATGAGTGGTCTTGTGCTCGATAGAAATCGCAACACTTTTCTTTGTGCCTTAGCTAAGGAATGGAGTTAGGTTCCGAAAATGACATCTTGATGTTGAAAGGAGTCATAAGAATGGTTTTTCACAAAGAGTAAGTTATAGGAAAAGTGATTTATAGATAGAATGTTGAATGGTTCTATCATGGAAAGAAGGAATGGGGAATGGTTCCTTAAGTATAATGGAAACCAGATGGTTCAAGGAAAGGGCTTGGATATGCGTACTAAGAGATCCTTATTACTTGGATTATTTTCTGATGTATACGAATGCATGGGTATTATAAACGCACTCATAGGTACTTTGAAAGGATACCTCAGATCATTTGAATGGAGCCATATATCTTGGACTAAGGGAAAGGGTTTATTATCAGCTTCGGGCTAAAGACGAGTACACTAAAGACCAGGATTTCCATTAATCCTTTACATGGGAAAGGTTGTATAGGTTACCATATATCAAGAGCACATTGAGTTATAGTGAGTGTTTCTTGATGGATGTTATTTTTGCTTTGGTTTTTTCCTCAAGTAGTCTAGCACTCTTGGGATATCGCTTAAGATAGGTATTGGGGATATGGATAACTGGACACCCTCCATTGTACTTAGGTTGTAGTACACTCTTATGATGTAGTAGGTGGCATATTATACTTGTTATATGCTAACTCTTTGATTGCAAGGATAGGTCAGGTATGTTTTGTATACCCTTGGTCCTTACTATATCAACTTGCATTGAATTTTTAGATTCATTTATCGCTCACATCAAACTGTTGTCTGACTTGAGATTTTATGCTTTTCTTCTTATTATCTTGGGTACTCTATGTAGACTAGTTAACATGCCTAGGTGGGATGCAGCTGTTGTACATAGGACGAGCTAGATGGAGCTTTCTTGTATTATATATAGATTACTATGCTCATTCCACTATGCAACACTGTGGAGTTTGGACATCTTTTTCTTATTTTTACTATGAGAGAGTTATTTAAGTTTTTTCCTACTTTGTATAAACTCTACTATGCCGTATAACTCCTTAAGTCTATGCATTGATATTTAGTTCACTTAGTTATTACCGTCTCTCCTATTTTATATGTGTGATGATTATTATATTTTATTTCGTTCGCTTTGAGATATATATACAACAGGTTCTATAATGGCTTTTTTCTTTTAACCCATGAGAATCATCTTACATCAGCTGGGCATGTCAGCAGCATGCCTTATAGTTATATTAGGTATCGATGGTGTAGGGCGGCCATCAAATTTACTCATGACCATTGGAGACACCAAGCAATTACACATTTTCTTTTTGGAACAATCACATAACGACTCAACGAGATTCTTCTATAGGTTAATATAATTGAGTAAAAAAAGAAGATTTCATAATTACACCATATTATAGTCTTTTAGCTTGTCTGTACTGCAAATCTTAAGTAGGTAGACTGTACTTTGATTATAGTCTAGCACATGACATTAGGCCTGCAAGTATGCTTAGTTTGGTGTAGTTATATGAAAATCTAGACCCGAGGCCGATAAAAATAATCAAAATCCAAGCCACGATCGAAGCCGCTATGTATTTCAAAACCAATACCTCAACCATTCCATCGGTCTTTTCCAACTGCTAGGTTATACCATACACCGGGCTCATAATATTAATGCCAAAAACCATATTTTAAACTTGTAATATTTGAAAAAATTAAACACAAACAATGTTGACATATAAATTGGATATTGATGAAGCCAAGTTCATAATAAAAATATGTAAAAACATCCATATACAATCAAACAAAATGCTAAGCAAATAACATACACACATGTGGTTTGGTTTGGTTTGGTTAGGTACAACACAAAACTGATAATCTAGTGGGGTTGAGCTTAAATTGAACCCGACCCTAGCAGTAATAGGATCAGGCCTTGGTAATAAGAGCTAAACGTATACCCACATTAACATGAAAAGTTCAAGCCGAGTTCGAGCCAAAATATGTACCATTGGTAGGCCTACATGGCATGGCAACCATGGTACGTGTGACGACCCACAAATCCGTACCCTTTAAATCGACAATAATCCATACATGTCCGACCTAAAAAGCACCGACTGACGGAAAGTCAAGAGAAAGAAAAGAAGAGAGAAGAAGAGAAGAAAAGAAAGAGAGAAGATAGAACCAAACAGAACAATACAGAATCTCACATCGCAGCGGAAAACATATAATATCATATCAATGATCTTTACAAAATATAAACTGTATATATACTTCAATCAGAGTACATCAATCAATCAATAGTTATCAGCCTGGACAATTATAATAACCTGTCCTCACAATTGCCGATAATATGAAACATATAAGCATAGCGGATAACCAGAAAGATACGTGTATACGAAAATGAAGATCTCCAGCTCTCCTGTTGAATCTCCAAAAGCACCAAACCTGAAACTGTAAATATACTCGGACTGACCCGAGCATTGAAAGGGAAGAATGCCTGGATGAGTCTGGTAAACCAGCGTGAGAAACACACTCAACTGAATTTATTAAATTATCAAAATTTTCCTTTATCAAAACAAAAGTATCTCGTAAGATACGCCCACACATAAACACGGACATGTTTTTACCTTATGATAACTAAAACATTTCATATCAAATCCTTTTATATTATACTAGTGTCTAGTATACACAAAAATATTAATCATAGTCGAAATGATTAACCATAGAGCATTTTGAGGCTATTCATCACGCCTTTACAAACAAAACCGCAAGCGCGTAGTGGGGTTTGGATTTCCATACAAATGACCAGGTGAAGGGACTACCATACGGCACATCTCTAGAGGAATGTACCGATGACCATCATAAAGGATCCTCTGCCAACACAAGACTGGTCCACCTCTATAACTAGATGGTACCAAATATATCATCCTTCGGTTGTTACAGATCTTTACCGATGGCCCTCATAGCATACAAACCATAATAATCAGATACACGGCATCATAGTGTGTAAAGATATATCTAGAAGTGGGTGATCATATCTTACTTGGGAATGACCCACTTAGCCTTGATGCATCTAACCCTGTTTTGGTCATTTTCGGTTGATGAGGCTTGAGGTAACAATTATCTTTCACATATCACAATCACATCACTTAGAATGCCACACGACCGTTTTCGTTGACTACTAATTGCCTTCCATAAAAATACAACTCTTAAGCTCATTTGTCTCAAGGAGGGTGTTAAGCTATAAGAAGTTGCCTTCTCCACCACCACTGATGTACGTTTGTAAAAACCAATGTACGTAATCTTTAGAAATGCAATGTCAGACAAACAGCCATACAAGTTGTCCAGGAACAGGACAAACCGAAGGTAATTTCCTACCACATCCTGTCGGGAAATCCCTAGGATTAGTGGCAAATAGTCCTTGCATTGGAAATTTCATAATGAAGAGACCACTGCTACTATATGTATACTGGGATTTTAACCCTAAATGATCAACAAGCAGTCCCCCACTATGAAAATCCGGAATAACAATATCAACACAATCAACCTGCACAATCGAATGCATATACGTTGGTCTGAAGTGGTTTTTGGATAAACTGATCCCGGTCTCTTCGAACCGACAACGCAAAAGCCTTTCTCAACCTCACACAGAAACTAAGCTCATAGACTTATCACATCCCCAACTTTTAACTTGCTATCCTTTAGGCCAAGAAGAAAGCTCGATAGATTGGAGTAATATTCCACACTACATGAATCAACATCCTCAACACAGATGATAATCAAGCCTACACAGATGGCTATGTACTAAATGTATGACAAAATAGTTCCCACATTAAGTCAAGGAACTAAAATGGCCGAATATGATTAGTCGGTTATTTAAGTATCAAAGCAAAAAAACAAATATTTAGCACCATAAACAATCACTAGGCCCTTTTAATTAATTTTTCATTAATTAAATCATTTGCCAAATATTCACTTTAAATTATCTTTAAAAAGATACATGCTCAAACCATTTCCCATTTCACTATTGGAAACATTTAGAAAATATTATATATACTTAAATCAGAATCAAGTATATATTTTGTTCTTTAAGGAAAACATTCTCTCTAAACACATTTATTTGGATCAAAACGAATGTTGCATAAAACATCGTTACGACAACCCAAAATCACCAGTATAAGGATTCGAAAATTAGATAGATATATAAATCTCATATACTATACAAAACATTTTCTTTCGAAAATCATTTACTATAACAACAGTGTTATGGTTCATCATTTCCTTACTTCTCGAAAATGTCTATTTCAACAATGAATGTTGAAATCTATGGTTTCGATACTTAACACACTACAAAACATCTTCAAACCATTTTATTCCATTTAAAATATCTCTTCCAAAAAATATTTATTTAATTCAAAATATTATTCACTGTCCAAAATCGTGAATATATCTCCTTTGCCAAATTCATCACTTCTACATATTTATTAAAGGATAATCCACTGTCCAAAATCGTGGATATATCTCATTTACATTCAAAAATCCAATATTTCTACACATTTATTAAAGGATAATCCACTGTCCAAAATCATGAATATAATCCTTTTACCAAATTCACTACTATTTCACATAGAATTAAAGGATTATCCACTGTCCAAAATCGTGGATGAAATTCCTTTAAGAAACCTCTATATTTATCTTATCAAATTCAATTGATTTCACATTTATAAAACAATCACATTTATATTTTATAAAAACTTCTATTTATAAATCCCCTTTATTAACCAATTCCATTTATTTCATTTATATGCTAAAAATCCAAATTATAAGTTAATTACTTATAATTCTTTTACAAATTCATTGTTTTATAACTTCACAAATTATAAATCTTATTCACTTATAAAATTCATTTATAACTCCATTTTAACATTTACAAAACTCCATTACAATTCCATCACTTTGATTTATAAAATATCAATTTTACAAATCTTATATATAAAACGTTTATAATAAATTCAAAAAACTCCATTTAAACTATTTCACAAAATCAATAACTCCATATTTCAAAATCACATTCTGATTATATTTCACAAACATCATAATTTTTATAACATTAAAATTATAACATTTATTTCTCTAAAATAAATTCATTTCCTTATAAATTCAAAATAAAATATTTTCAAAATCACTTGAAAACCCTTTTTAAATTTGGAATAATCTCTTAATATTTTTAAATTACCAAAAATAGGCCCAATGCTGCAACAGCACTAAATACATCAATCGTGGCATCCAAAATATCATATATCACATGATAAAAGCAAATATCACAATATCCGTAAATAAACCAGTACTGGTGAGGAATCTAGTTGGATCCCTCCAACCTGTCACCTGCAACAAATATACATATTAAAAATATATATACAATGTCCGCGTCGAGGCAGACGCACGTACAAAGGGTCATCCGCTCATACTAGGGAATGCACAGGGTCTCATCTGCTCCAATAGGCAGGAATATATCCAAATACCAATCAATATATATCCAATATATCATATATCATCCAAAAAATCATCAATCATTATAAATAAAATTTATTATCACTTATATAAAAATATCAATGAGTCAAAAAGAGTGAGTTGTACTCATATTGGTTCCAATAGCAGTTGTAGTGTTTTATTGCAAATAAAATTAAACGAGCGTTTAATTTTACCCAAAATTTACACTAGCTCCAATCAACTCCAAACCAGCTCTAAAATGTAGTGCTCGTCGGTTTGGACCCAACGTAATTTGTTTTGTCAAAAACGGACCTCGTAAGTTATGATATTACAAAGTTTATACGATTTTATATATAAATAAATTTGCAGTTTCTTTTTATTTTTATTTTTATTATTTAACCTAAATAAATCTGAGATGTTTGTTTCAAATTCAACAGATCACAACCATCATTCTCTTTCTTCCTCCCTCGCTCAAATTCAAACGTGAATAAACCCATATCAACTGCCACTTCGCTCGAATTTTGGCGACTTATACGAACATCTTCATGTGGATCAAACCCCCCCCCCCCACTTCAAAGCTCCACTATGCCTCCACCTATAGCCGCGACCATGTCGAGCTCGATCGTGATTCTACCTCGAAAAACACGTGCAAAGGTCAAATGAACACGGCCAATTTGCCAACGATCTACCATGAAATATCTGATCTTGACCGTTGGATTTGTTGAGCTCGAGGAGCTCTACAACATTGTAGTTGATCATTTTTGATGAAAGTGAATAGATTAGAAGAGATCGAGGGAAGAACGTTAGCTATTTTCAGCCATTGAAAATATTAGAGCCGACGGCAGCTACCATAGCTAGGGTTTGAGTGCAAATGGAAAAAACAACGTCCTTTTATTGAAAATTTAAGGACACTATTCATCCAGAAAATTTTCAAACTCCAAACGAAGCGTGCCGCCTGACATTTAAAATATTTTACCCCTATTTCGAACACAATGGAATATATATCGAGAGCCAATTCGATTGTATTTGAAAGATAGGTTTTCGAATCAAACTATTTAAATTTTAAATTTACTTAAATAAATTTCTATGCATTTTAGCTTACCCCGGACAAACCGTAAATCCGATTGACACGAAATTTAAAATCTTACAATAATATAACATTACGAATCTAATGAAACTTGTTTTGTCAAAATCAGAAATTGTATGAAAAATGGCTATTTTTACATGTTAATTAAATATTCAATTCCTATAGATTAACTTTTAATTCAATTTTAAAAGTTTGCTAAAATAATTCTAATTCAAGTAAGATTTAATTCAACTTTATGCATCATTTTTATTCATATATAATTCCAAATTCCAATTATTTACACAATTTCAAATATTAAAAATAATAATTTAATTATCTAATTAAATCACTATATTTCGAATATAAGTTATTAATATTATAAAATTAACTGGTGAATATTTAAAATTAATTAAATATACGAATATCGAATGACTGAAATTCTAGATCGTTACAGTACGACCATAGTTGGATGCATGTTGAGCTATTTGAAGTGGAATAATGCTCAAGAAAGGATTCTTCTCCTTTGTTATAGAAGAGGAGCAGCACTATAATTGGTAGGCAATTTAAAGCCTAAATCCATAGCCATAGTAAATCGATTAATTGATAAACTATTGGATTGAACCTAGAAATTTAAAGTGATCCTGCAATTATTTACATATATTAGAATTTTCAACCTTATTCCAAACTCTAGATATCTATATGATACAGCGAAAAGGAAAAGAATATATGTGTAAAATGTCGTTACTAGGCTTGCCTATTATAGATAAGAAATTGGATTTCACCTAAATGATCTATAAGCATAGAACTTTTATCTAATTAGTACTTCAACAAAATCCATATAGGCTTAAATATTTAAATTGTTTAAATATTGTTTTAGGATCGAGTTCACACCAAAGTATTATTACAACCACATTGTTAGTTATTTCCTTATTTGACCAATATAAATTTAAATTATAAATATTATAAGTTAAGACAAAAATTAATACAAATGTTTTATAAATTTTTATGGGTTTTAAATTATTTAATTGAAGTTAAGATTGATCAAAACGATGTATAAGAGTTATATGTCAATTGCATAAATAAAATGATTATTAATTGATTCAAATGAGTCGATTAGCAAATTTGAAAAAGAACAGTGGGGAGGTCGAACGTAGACTATACATGTACGAGGGGCTTAGATAGTCTTCTATGGTTTAATAGAAAGAAGGAGATATTTAGTATCTCTTTGGTTACAAACAAACAACCTCCATTCTCTTCTTTGTACATTTGTTCCATCTGTTGATTATTGGCGAAACCAAGGTGATAGCTATTCAACCTATGACCAAAGAGGATAAAAAAGGTTCGAGGTGGAAACAATCAAAAAACAATGTTTTCAATTGTTGGCTAGATTTCAAAGGTGAAAGTTACTAATTTCATTTATAAAATATATTCAAGTTATATACATATAAATTCATGTGAAAATCACTTGTCTCCCTCATCATCAATTCGGCTATGGTAACTTAAAATAATAAAATTATTGTTTCAAAATTATTTTATATTAATAAATTAATTATAAACAAAGGAGTTTCAAAATATATACATATCATATATATATATATATATATATATGAAATTTGCTTTCGGATTTTAAAAATAGTTTCAGTCTTAACTTATATATGTGCATGTATGCGTGCATATGGATATACACGCACAAACATATATAGATATTAAATAAGTTTTTATACACTTATATTACGATGTTTTAAATTAAATATTATAAAAATATATTTTTTATTTTGATTATAAAAAGATGTATGCATGTGTGTGTGTCTATATTGAAATTTTTCCATGCGAAAATTTTAAATTATTTTTTTTAAGCATTCGAACGTGATAGAAAATTAAAATGGATTTTTTTTATTTATTCAAATAATTTTAAAATATAGTTTCTAAAATTTAAAATTTGAATTTAAAATTATAAAATATTCAAGAGGATATTTATAAATTTAAAAAATTGCTACTTGTGATTTCATAAAAAATCAAATTATTTTTATCTATTAGATATTTACATTGAAATGAAAAATTATATTTAATTTTGAATTTATAATTTATTAAATGCATTAACCAAAATTGTGTATATATATATGAATAATTTTTTTTGAGTAAAATAAGTGGCGCTCTAAAGAAGGAGAGCACTCATATCATCTTATTCCATAATTAAATAAGGAGTAGCCAACAAGCTTGATAGGTAGCAAAACCCACATGTGCATCAAAAAAAGAAAAAAACCTGCACCAATTGGTTAAAGTGGGAAAACGAGAAGAAAGGTCAAAACCCAAAGATGTATGTAGAGTTGAGCAAAACTTTTGTAGATCTAGTTTTAGGGTTCGCCACTCCCTGTCGTCAATTCGTTCAAGCAATCTCTCTAACTAAAGGGGTCCTATACAACATAAACCATAAACTCAACAAAAAAATTGAGAACTTCACAAATATACATGTATAGTCAATTGATTATGCATACGCGAACACACGCGCACACACACACGCGTATGTGTATGGTGGGTAAAGTAAGAAGGAAAAAAGTGCAAAATTAATTTTCCATCAATAAAAGTATATTTGAAGTGTTATCATCGCTAGAAATATTTAAAAGGTCAATGTCTAAGGCCATAATGTGACTCATGTTACTATATATGACTCTTACCATTAAGATATTGATGTGATTCTTCACCTTATTGAGAAAATCGTTAAAGTAGACATTTTTTGCCCATTTATAGCTATGGATTGCTACCAGTTCTAATCTATAAGCACAATAGCATATGTCAAATTGTCAAAGGAAGTATTAATGCTATAAAACATTGGCGGGTTCCTTTCAAACAAAATGTATCAATGAGTAATAATGACGATAGCATTAGGTGAAATTCTATAATTTTTTATATATAAAATTCTAATGTTACTACGGTAGTATTTGTAGTTAAAGTCATAGTTGGTCGTATTATAGTCAAAACATTAAGTATATTTACAAGAATAGACTTGGTCAATGTGTAAATCAAATGTAGGCGTGTTACATTTTCTAAGTCGAAGTTACAGAAAGCTCATCTTTTATTTATGTGTGGATTCTTTTTGTTTAGAAGTTTGAGTGTTTAATATGTTGTGTAGGATTGACCACATACGTAGTTTAGTTTGGAAGGAGCATTTGCTTCTAAATAAATTTAAAAATAGTAGATTTAGTACCTGAGAAATTTAAGGATTTGTAAATTGACTATTGTTAACACAAAAAATTGATCAACACCCAAAAATCAGATGAAATCACTAGTTCTTTTATAATAAATGTAAATCCTTGGTCGAGCAAGTATGAATAGGAGAATAATAAAGACCACACAAGAATTTTTAAAATGTTTTGGCGTAATCTCTGACCTATGTCCAGTTTAATCTCTTTTATTAATTGTTTTCTCTTTGGATTATAACTAGTTACATTTGATCTGACCACTACCTAGTGGATCTAAGATTTACAATGGAGTTTTAGAGAGTTTAAGAGGTAGCGGATAGGAGTGAAAAGAGGAAGAAGTCTCCAATGGTAGAGAGATCAGATCAAGAGTGAAGAGACGATGATTAGGGAGGAGATCAAGTAGCAAGATCCCCATTTGGTTGTGGGTAGGTTGGTGTTTATAGAGAAACAGTTGTGTTGGGTTAGAAGTTCCCTTAGAGCAGAGTCTAGAGATCAGCCCAAAGTCACTTGCCAAATCGCAGAATCCCCCGAGTTAACCAAACACGTCTGTATTGACTTAAACATGTTGGTGCCAACATGTTTCCTTAGTTTGAAGCACTTCGAACTCTCATGTACTCTTCTTCTTATTTCATTTTGCCACGTCTCATGTTGTTTCCATTAATCGTTGGTTGATTTTGATGATCTTTCATTCTTCGACAGTCAGGTTCGATTCCCTTGCTTCGTTTTTTCTTGCTTTGGACAATTAGGATAATGATAACCTTAGAATGCTTACATGTGTATGGGGCCTAGGTTGGTCTCTAGACATGCTCTTAGTCGGATGTCTGGAATAGCTATTTAGGACAATACTAACCTCGGATTGCTTATACGTGTGTAAGCCCTAGAGTGGTCCTTAGCAAGCTCTGAGTTGAATGTCTGGGATGAATATTTAGGGCTTATGCTTGTTTGATTTGATCTGAATATTTGAATTTTTAGAAATACACATTAAATATGATGGCCAATACTGATCGGTTTAAGTCCCATTCGGAGAGATGGGAGCGAAGTGTAGGATGCGCGTCCCATCGTCGGAGAGCGAGTGGATGGAATTGTGCGATATTGATCGCTTTACGTCCTGTTTAGAGGGATGGAACCAGATTGCAGGGTGCAAGCTCCCTTCTAGGAGAGCGAGTGGATGGGCTTGTATGAAAAGTAAGTCCTTGCAACAGAAAGCGAGCGGATGTGCTTGCTTAGTCATGGAGTTCCTTTACTGAAGAGCGAGGGAATTTCAGCAAGGATCTGGGGAGATCAAAACCCTAGATTGGGTAATAAACAATCTGGAGAGAACAAAACCCTATATTAGAAGCCAAACAATCTGAAGAGGGATTGCATCCTAACTAGATTGTTAGACGGTACAGAGAGATCATCCCCTTAGCTTTAACGATAAATAATTTGGACAGATCGCACGTTAAATTGAATGTAAAATGATCTAGCGGGATCAAACATAAAATAGAAACAAATTTGATTTTGATTTAAGGATTTGAACGCCTAGTAATAAGAGTGAAAAGGATAAATCCCAAATGGATTTTGATATGTGATGTGATACCTCCAAATGAAATCAGAATGATTATGATGTAAACAAGACTTAAAAAGATACCAGTCTATATTTATAAAAGGTTAAGAAAAGCTTGTGATTTGCAAGAAAATCCAAAGGAATTGAATGACTCACCAAAATTAAGATTAGCGGATAGTAAATATTAAAGAATGGTTACTAGAACTTGTTCCTAAGAAAGAAAATCACACCTTATATTCGAAATGAGTACTTTGAAGGGGCAAATTCCATTCCCCTTTTGAATCAAAGTAGAATACAACTCGACTCAAAATATTACAACAAGACAAAATGACTTGAGAATTGGTGAGCATACTTAGCTGAAGTAAGGAAACAACTCAAAGAAGTTTCGAACAAAAATAATCAAAGTATATAAGTCGATGCTGACTTGATTGTATCGATAATGACATGTTTTTGCCCTATATTGCTCCAATCCAACTTCGCACGAGTTATGAACTATCTTTACCATATGTGTATAAGTGATTTTCAAGGGTTTTTGACGACTTATTTCAGGAGTTGAAGAGTTAAAAGCTAAAACGGCAGAATCAATCAAGTAACCATTTCGATCATGCGATTTCCAAGTATCGGATCAGATCCCTAGTTTTTCCTTAATGCATTCACTGCAGATGGTGGTAGCTCCGGTTGCATCATTAAAGTTTTGTTTATTACATACTATTGTTGTTGGTTATCCAAACTAGTTCTTCTATTAGATCTCAAGTCGGTGCTTGCTCATTTCATGTTCCTCCAGCTCATGGAAGATGCAAAACTTTCTAGATATTATATCTTGATCAGTAGGTTCTCTTTTAGTTGGCTTCCGATAGGGGATCTGCCCCCTTTGTCCAGATGTATTCTCTGCTGGGTCGATGAAAAATAAATTTAGGAGGAGAAATTTGACTCCCTCCTTTGCCATTTCAGTTCTCCAAAGTCATCATCAGCACTTCTCTTTTCTTTGTCCTTATTGCTTCTTACTCCGAATAGTCCTCTATCTCCAACATCATTAATTTAAGCATCCTGTACTTAGGAGTCTTCTTGAATAAATATTTCTCGGTTTCGTGATAGATTCCGGCAAGATCCATTAGTGAATCCCTTTCTGTTGCAACTTTCAAGTTGGTCTTGCTCACTGCTCCAGATACTGCCGCCATTAAGATTATTAATGGATCCGACTTATCTACTATGGTGGCTGCTGCATTAAATCTTGTCAAATAGCTTCTTAAGGTCTATTTGGGACTTCTTTTCGTGCTTGATAACATTATCAAATTCTTTGGTTTGCTCGATGTGAACTCTAAACTGTCTCAAAAATTTATTCATCAAATTGGTCCACGTGATTATGGACCCATTCTCCAGCTGTTTGAATCATAACGCCCCCAAGTCCATTAAGTATAATAAGAAGCACTATCCCATTGCCTTCTTAGAAGCACCCAACACCTCCATGTCAAATGTATCTCATTAGATTAATCGTCTTATTAGACTTTCCACCGTACATTTCCAACGTCGAAAGCTCAAAATCAGGAGGATTTCTTGCATTTTGGATATTAGAAGTGAATGATTCCTATTCACATTTTCCAAGCTTTGATCTAAGGGCCCAACTTTAATGATTCTTCTTACCAACTCAACATTCGGTTTTCACCGTCCGATGAAGGTCCTTGTCTAAAAGCGATATTATGCCCCTTGCTCCTATGGGGGAACTCCAGCACATACTCTAGCATGTACTCCTCTTGCTGCATGTTAGCATTCTGACCTACTCCTCTAGTTTCATCATATCCTTCATTTGTACGGAGAGGTTTTAGCACATATTCTTTTGGTTCGTTTCCCATTCATATTCTGATTTGTTTTTCTAGCTTTAGCATTGTTTGCCCATGGCATTCCAGGATGTCTTAAACTCACATTAGCATTTCCCCCCAGGTATGATTATCTACATACCGAGTTGACTCGGGCCGATACCGAGTTGTACTGTTGGTAGGAGAATCATTCTAGTTTTCTTCACACCAACTCTTGATGCTCTTGCATTGGTTCCTTGCACTTGGTTTTGAATTCTTGTAGCTCTAGCTATTATTGTTGTCTCAACTTTGGAAAAATCCTTTTAGCATTTCCTATAGTCGAGTAATTAATCCATCTTATATTTCTTAATCATTTTCTCCGTCTCTTCTCAGGTCAGGTAGATTGGATTGACAAGAATTTGAGGAAATTTCCAGGCTGGACACATGCTCTAGTTGGCTTGCTCCAAACTTAGATCTAGTGTTTGGTCTCTTTATCTTCTTCAAATTTTAGATTTAAGCTTCAAGCCTTTAGATCTAGTTCTTTTGTTTTCTGTGAAAGCACTAAAATGTTAACCTAGAAAATAGATCAATAGCTAGCAATCGAATGAAAGCACCAGTTCTTTTATAATAAATGTAAATCCTAGATCAAGTAAGAATATTGAAAAATAAAGAACACACATGAATTTTTATAGTGGTTTTGCATAATCTCTTGCCTATTTCCACTTTAGTCTCTTTATTAGTTATTATCTCTCTAGAGTACAACTACTTATATCATATCTGACCACTATCCAGTAGATCTCAGATTTACAATGGATTTTCTAGAGAGCGTGAGAGGTAGAGGATAGGAATAAAGAAGAGGAAGAAGTCTTCAATGGCAGACAGATCATATCCAGAGTGAAGAGCTGTAGATCTGGGAAGAGCTTAAGCAGCCAAATCCCCTTTAGGTTGTAGTTAGGTTGGTATTTATAGAGAAATAGTCATGTTAGGTCATAAGTTCACTTGAGCATTGTCCAAAGATCGGCCCGAAGTCACGTGCCAAATCGCAGAATCCCCCGAATTGATCAAACATGTCGGCACCGACTCAAATAAGTCGGTGCCGACATGTTTCCTTAGCTTGAAACACTTCGACTCTCTTGCACTCTTCTCCTTACTTAATTTTGTAACGTCCTATGTTGTTTACATTAATTGTTTGTTGATTTTTCCGATCGTTCCTTCATCACTTCATTTATTCTTCCATTTTAGTTGTTAACTCTTCAACTCTTGAATTATGTTGTCGACCACCCTTAGAAATCACTGGACACAAATAGGAAAGATAGATCATAACTCGTATGAATTTGGAGTAGAGGAATGTATATGAGGCAAAAATATGTCATCATTTACATGAACAAGTTGGCACTGACTTACGTACTTTGATTATTTTGGGTTGAAACTTCTCCGAATTGTTTCCTTACTTCAGCTAAGTATGCTTGCTAATTGTCTCAAGTCGTTTCATCCTTATTTTAATCATCTATGTCAATATGTAATTTTCTTTGACTCAAAAGCTGGTTAACAATTACAAAGCTTATATTTTACAATTTTCCCAACACCAATCACTCGCATCATCTAGGTTATAATATTCTGGTTTAGTATATAATGATACAAATTAGGATATTGTTCTGCCATGAGATAGTAATTGAAACTAAAGTTACAGGAAAAATCAATACTGGAGAAAAAGATCTCTAAATTTGAAGCGTTTTGAAAGTCGCAAAAATCGAAAAGATCTTTGTATTCAACTCTAGAATGAATAGCTAAATTCCCGCTATCACGCAAAATATTGCTTAAACGAACTATATTATTAATTCATGGGTTGAAGATGTTGAAAATTAAATGAATTCGTGAAGCGAGACATGATGTTTGAGTTACTAATGATATAGTGAAGGTTATATGTACTACTATAAAATTGATTCGATATCCTTTCCTTCCAATTAGGTTGTCATTTTTATTGTTAAATTTCCGAAGTCATTTTCCTAGCAGAAATACGTTAAGTTTGTGTCGGTTTACTATTCCTTAGCCCACATCTCTTTGGATTTACAAAATGTCTCCCGATTAACAAGGTAGTTAATACTACTATAAAAAATATCCCTATCCTAAGGAAACTTCTTCTGATTTTATCAATTTTTATGATAACTTATTTTGGGAATAGATTAAAGGACATTCAATAAATCGATAAGGTTGATAAAACCAAGTTAATAGGAATGATTCTACCTACTTTAAATAAATATCAAGAGTTCCAGTCAGATAGTTTTCTCTATGCTTTATCAATAATTATGTGCCATTCTGCCTTTTAAGTATCATTGGTCTGACAAGTGACCAAGAAACCTAAGTAATGCATTGGAAATTTCATGAGGTTGCATTTAGGTGAGTTAGCGATAAGATTTTTCTACATTGTCAACATCATTTAAGACTTAAATAGAGCATTTTTCAAAGTTAATCTATAGACCCAAAAGCATTTCAAAACTGTATAAAGAAAATTTAAGAGCTATAATGTGTTGAGGTAAATGTAAGGTTAAAAGCAGGGTATCATTTGGAAACTAGAGTAACAAAAGGCCATTGGTAGAGGCATCATTGCAAATACTATTTAGGACCCTATTAGTGATAGATAATTTAACATCCTGATGAGTAGTTGCTGCCAGCTGAAAAGTAAAGGAGATAAAAGGTCGTATTGTTTAAGAGTACTTATATAACAATAATTTTATTTTTTATATTAAACTTTATATGTGTGTGTATATATTTATTAATATAAAATAGAATAGCCAAAAAAATTAGTTCATAGAAGGGTAAATATAAATAAAGTAGTTTAACGTATGTGTACCCTTTTACATTACTATTCACATTAGACATCACTTATATATTTACTTACTATAGGTCACAGCTGTTAATTATACACATGTTTCATTATTACCCATAGGTTAGAATATCCCATTTAATATAGTTATAGTGTTAGTATTGTGAATACAAACATGTTAAAATATTAAAAATTAATTAAATTACTAAAATCAAATAAATGAATTAAATTAATAATAATATATTATTAATGAATGAAGGAATATTTTAAGTTAAAATATATTTTACAAACCTTTTCTAATATGTACTAAATTTGATTTAGAATAAATAAATATTATTCCCAAAATAAAAAAGTAAGATCTTATGCTAGTTAATAAAAGGAATTTTTTTTTTGAATTCACCCTTTTAACTCCACTGCTAATGCATCTGATCCAGCAATTTGCATATTCGGTTTTGCTAGAATATAATTTCCTTTCTTATATATACATAAGTACATGGTGCATGTTTATATTTTCAATCGTAGGTCTCCGTTAACGAGCAATAACTTGCATTTTCATGGAATTTTACTAACACTTTATTCACATGTATATTATATAAATATTGGCTGTATATTTCAAAATTAATCAATACTGTTAGAAAATGAAGCTACTTATGTATACCAATATGTTACCACTATTATTAAAACATGACATTACCACGGGCTTATTAAAAAACATGGAAGAATGTAAAATCAAAGCTTGGAAAATATGCAACCACTCAAAAACACAAGTACACTTAACGTGATATCCAGGTCCGAAACCAATGCTATCAGTGAGAAGCTACCATAAAAAAGCAAGTAGTAAAGGACACAATATGGGCAACCTATAGTAAATATTCCTTTGCGATAACACGAATACATTATAATCAAATTACCTGAGATATCAAAAGCATATCTAGTCACGGTATGAGAAACATACATAAGTTTTGCAGGTTGAATAATTTATAGATAGAGAACATAAAATATACACCAATAATAATATCAGGGCAATCTAAAAATTATACACACATTGGATGCCCCCATTATAGCAACATCGTTTAAAAATATACAGCGACATCTACTAGTTTGGTATCACTGGCACTTCAAATTAAATGATACATAATAATGTACATCACACTATCATCACAAACTCCGTACTAAGACGCTTTGACAATATATTAAGGCAGCTCACATAAATCTCCTTCTCTAAGGCTAAGTTTGCAAATCTAAAGATGAGATCCACTGACTCAATGCTAGTCTTCATCCCCAAAATGTAACCCATATTTAATTTCTTATAATAATAGAACATCTTGAAACAAACATCCTCAATCCGACCTAAGATTGTTAAAAGAAATAACAAACCACAATCATGCTAGAAACTAGTTGTGAGTAAACATAAATACCAAAAATAATAGTGAATAGAACAAAACATATGTCATCATATTAAGGTTTATCTAATTCCAAACCCTTTGACAGTACCATATAAAAATCACATCGTATCAATATGTCTATTACCCTACCCCATGTAGGTGTCATATATAAATCATATTAGATGCTTTGTATAACGATCTTGACTCGACCTTGGAAAATCAGCACCGAATAGGACACCCTATTCAAATGCCGTAGATCCAAACGTCGAATCTGGTTCGCCGGAGCTTATAACACATTAAGTACAACATAGCGGAAGAAATGAAATAATACATTTGATATACAACATTTGATACAATACTCAGATACAATGATGATACAATAGAACGATATGACAAATATCAATACTATTAGAGATACAAGAAATAGCAGCGGAAAGATAATTTCTTCAATGCCAAACTCCGAAAACTCCGTCTTCAATCCAAAGCTAGCTCGAACCCTCATCAAGTTGCACAAAGATAAGCAAGTGCAGTCGTGAATGATGAAGTGTAGCAAAAGCGATCCACAAATCTAAAGGGCTTCGAGGGCTATCGAATCAATTCCTACTATTCGACTATCTGGAAAACCCAACTTTAGACTGCCCATGTGGAAAATAGTGGGCACCCAGAGTTTAGAAAAGAAACAATAAACTTCAGGTCAGTCATAGGACTGGTGTGAGCAAACAAAACAGTTTTATCTTTGAAAACAAAACAACAAAAGATTTTAAAGTTCAAATCTGCAATGCTTTTTGAAATTGAAACTACCATAAGGCCTCCCGGCACACACACAATGCAATCGCACACATAGGGGAGATTTCTCCTTATGATAGTCAAACATGCTTACTATGCAAAATCCTTTTTGATATTATTATTAGTGCATAGTGGAAAACATTTCGAAAGTATAATATAAATCCTAACCAACATAGGTACCATTATACTATGCGTACTATAGCTACCACCTGAGGTGGCAGGTAATACAACTGCAATCGTAAAGGGCTCGTATTGGATGAATGGATTTCCAAAAAATAGTCAGGCTAAGGTACTTCCTATTGCCACATGGGAACGCCTCTGGAGGGACGCCCGGAGAACCTACCTGGCTCTCTGCTAACACAAGGTCGGCTACCCCCTTCCCGGGGAATAAAACCTAAGATATGCCACCCCCGGTCTTTTGGGACCTTTATCCGAGAGCCCTCTACAGCAACAACATCACACAGTAATAAATATACTACAGTGTCCACATGAGTAAGTATCTGGGCCCATACCATGACACCACTCTTTTTCCAGAAGGAATGGTCATACCCTAGGGGAGCTACCCCTAAAACCTTGCCGCATCTTTCCTGTTTCGACCATTACCGGTTTGTGAGGCTCGATGAGGTCTCGTCCACAAAGCTACGCTTTTCACAAAGCCATGCTTTGATCAACAAATGATCAGCAACACTTCGTATGCCACATTACCAAATTGGAAATGTATCACTAGTAACCATCAACTACATAACCTCTGAGCTCGTACGTCTCAGAGAAGGGTGTTAAGCTAAGTTAATAAATCTCCGCCACCAAACAGAAATGTATTTGATAGAAACTGGTTTAACATCTCAAAGTGTAATGTCAGACACACATCCATACAAGTCTGTTCCGGGTTCGAACAGAACCGAAGGCACTTCCAAAGAATCCCTTGCAAATCCGGGTATTCACAATCCCGATCGGACTTACCATCACTTAGGGAATCTCTATACTGGCGCGACTCAGTGCAGAGACAGTCGACGGGTTATCGTTTCGTTCTCGAAAATACCCGGTCTTCACCACCGGTCTTCAAATGCTATCCATATCGACGTATCATTATTCGGAATGGGTTATATGACACAAGGTCCTCTCCCGGCTAAACCGAATAATGAGCGCAATATTTAAAAACATATGGATATCGGATTTTAGTTAAGTCACAACTTATTATCCGAAACCTTGCTTTAAATGGTTTAGAACAAATTTCCATTCCAAATCTTTTTAAATAAAAAGAGTCATTTCACAAGGTTCACCAATTTTCCACAAAGGTTAATTCATAGTTTTCAATACAATTCCATTTAAAATTGGGTTAACTTATCCAATCTTTAAATTAAAGATTTAATTCATAACCTTCAAACCATTTCCAATTCTTTTATATGAAAGATATATCATTTAAAAACTCTCTTCGATTTCATAACAAGGTTTAATAATCTTTCACATAAGTTAAAGCAGATTACATTTACCTAAGTTAAAGTCATTTAAGTAAAAACTTGGGTTTAAATTTAAATTCCTAAAACAACACTTTTTAAATGGTTAAGAACTCATATAAACACCTTTATAACTTGTATAATCTTTTTTTAAACCATAATTTCCAAATTGTAGAATTCAATTTCAAATATTGAATTCAAATACAAATCAAATTATTTAAATTTAAAAACTTTATTAAGTTATTCAAAATAACTTTTATTTTTGAAACTCATTTTCAAAAGTTTTCAATTCCAATTCCAAAACTGTTTTGGATTCAAAAATTCAATCTTTAAAATCATTAAAAATCTGCGACTTAACTGATTTCCTCGTGCAATCCATATTTGTGTGTGTAAGGTGTAATCCAGGCATTTTACACAGTAGTACAACAACATTAATCATCATAGATTCAATCATATCCATATCAATAAGCGGTATATTCCAATAACGCTTATTATATACATAGAATCACAAATAGAAAATATGAATGCATTATAAATAAATAAATTACATTCATCACAGCTTGAATTAAAACAATTCAAATCACAAAGCATCACACAGTAGAGATGACAAAGCAATTCACAGCACTTAATAGAAGACAATCATCCGTAATAAGGTTAATTGACCATTTGATTAATTTAAAATCAGATTAATCACTAATTCTGGTTGATTAACATTAATTAATTACAGTTTATGTTAATTAATTATCCCTTAATTATTTATTAATTAACCTCAATTTATAAATTAATTAATCCTTTAACTATTAATTAATCAACCTTAATTTATAAATTGATTAACCTTTGCTAATTAATTTAAATCAAACTTGATTTACAAATTAATCAATCTTTAATCATTAGATAATTAACTCTTTATTCCGAATAATTAACTTTTAATTATTCAATTATCCTTTAATTAATTAATTTACCCCTTAGTTGATCATCAATTTAATTAATTATTCTTAATCAATAAATGATTATCCTTAATACAAAAATTAATCTTAATCACTTGATTTCCTAACTTAAATCATTAGTTAATTACTTTTGATTAAGTAATTAATTACCTTAATTTAATTAATCTTAACTGATTAGTTATCCTTTAATTAAAAATAAATCCTTAATTATTTATTCTTAATTAATTACAATAACTAATTAATTATTCCTTAATAAATAATTTTTTATTAATCACTTTAAATAAATTAACCTTCAACTAGTTATTCTTAAATTAATTTTTATTTATTTATTTATTAATTAATCACATTAATTAATTATTCTTTAAAGTAATTAACCCTTAATTACTTAGTACAAAAATCTTTAATCATTAATTACCTATTCTTAATTACTTCCATTTAAGTAACTATTTTAAAATAATCAATCATTAATTACTTGATTAATTGATTTGAATTATCAATAAATTCTATATTAATTACTTTCATTAAGTAATTTACTTCCAGTAATTAATTTTCTTCAACAAATAAAAAATCATTAACTATTAAACATTAATTATCTAATCTTTAATATTATTAAGTTAAAATAATGTTTTCAAAATAAAGGTTTCAATTATTTTAAACCCTTTTAAAACTTGATAAATTTAAAACAATTTATTTAAAAATCCTTTCTTAACTAATTCTTAAATTTGGATACCATTTAATGTAAGAAGAAAATTGTTTTTAACCAGATTTAAATTTCAAAAAACTTGATTTTCTTTGGGTTTTAAAACTGTTTTGCCACCAGACAACCAACCCGAGCAAAGCTTTTAAAACCCCGAGCTAAACTACGCTTCCCCCCGAGCCAGACTTCGAGCCATACGCGAAACCGTTTGCTTCGAGTAAATTCACAAATTCCCCGAGTCTCCCCCGAGTTCCACTTCGTCTTCTCCAACACTGCTTCAAACCCAGATGCACAAACATGAATCGTGCACGAGTACAGTTGCTTGCCGCTCCTCCGACCATCGCCATCATCGCACTCAGGTCATCGATGACCTGTCATATACTTCTGACTACCCAGGTCCCATGATTTCACCGTCATTTGAAATTTAACACTACAACTCACACTGTAACAAAGCCCATCACCTGCAAACACCTCGTATTCGCCAACCATGACTCCAGAATCGACGAGAGCCTGGCCGAAGCTTCGCCACACGCCAATCCTTTCATTCGCTTAGGTCCGATCCCCTCCGGTCCCTTGACGACATCACACTAATTCGAGAAACAATGTCGATCTAAAAATGCTTTTAAACCCTACTACAACTTAAATCTGTTGAATATGCGCTTATATGATTTTTGTTTGATGATAATAAACATATATACATTCGTTTAAATGTATTTGTTAATATACTATTCTTATTTTTCACAGTTTAAATAAATATTTGTTGAATAAAATAAATTACACAGAATTTGAATTCAAACAAATATTTTATTCAAATAAATATTTATTACATTTTTTGAATAGTACAATTTCAAGCTCTCACTATAACTATACAACTTTGATTACAATTACATCACATTTCATATTTACAGTTCACCTCACTACATATCACTCACACTCGTAATTTATCTTCAACTTCCTTCCAGTTTGAATGCAGCATCTGAGAAATCTGCAAAAATATAAACTACCGCAGTAAAATTGAAAAAGAAATATTTTTGCAATTCAAAAATAAAAGATAATTTTTGAAAATATGATTTGCCTCATTTATTTGGGTTGTTCGTCATAATTTAAATTTGAATTCATCATACACGAACAACTTGTGACATACACAGTGTATTACTGTATATGCCATAAGGCCGTGCATGCCGATATATACACTTGATTGATTTACAGGGACAGGTGAGCACAGGTCAAACCCAAATAAAAAGCCAGGTTCAACTCACGTGCAATAACATAAAAATCATGACTCGAGCACAAGGTCAAACCCGAGTTTTTTGAAAAACTGGATTCAACACAAGGCAACATGACCAGAATGGAACAATGGCAAATACTGCAATGAAGACTACTGCAAGTTTCAGAAAACATCACTGAACCATCAAAGCACATGCATGCAGACCAGGTATACAGTGTAGAACATGGATATCACAAAACAAAACTCACTGGAATAAACAAGCATGCACATACACCAGAAGCTCAAGTCAATGCATAGTGCAAACATATGCACCTAAGTGACAAAGTGATACAAGCAACATAATGCAAACTACAATCACGGCAACATGTTTGAAGACCACAGCTCGACCAGGTAACAACATGGAATATACCAAAGTATGGAGTGTGCAAGTGCAGACAACAGCAACTAAATGCAACACAGTGGGAACCACAATGCAAGCCGAGCATCAAGACACTAAGCAACTGGAAACAACAATGAATGGATGCAGAGATACAAGGCATAGCAACTGCATAGCAACTGCAGCAAGATCACTCATGAAAACTAACAAGCCAATATGCGAACATGCATGCAACATGGTCTGCAGGCAAACAAAAGAATGATACAAAGCAATGAAAAGAGAACATGCATGAAGAACCAGAAGTCAACGCCGAGAAACAATGAGTACAACTACTGAAACTCGAGAACATACACAAGTGCAGACCAAATGCACATGTCAACAGGAAAATACATCATGAAAGACCACCAACTACAGGGATGAATACAATGTCAAAGCACAGTGCACAAGAAAACTAGTTCAACGAGTATGCACAGCAATGCAAGAACAAGCAAGCAGTTACATGAAAAATTCAGCAATCCAAATAACACAATGTCAACAACCAAGTAAGTGCAATGGACAGTTCAAGTCAGAGAGAACATCAGTATGAAAATGAAGACTCCGGCAAATGTCCAGTCCAGTAACATGAACACACAGAGAAATGCACAAAAGCATGATGCAAATAACAGCAAGTACAGGCCGCAACAGTATGCACCAGTCCAGGCTACTACATGAAGCAAACAGAATGAATAAACTCGACCAATAACCAAGGCTACAAAGTGCGCAGTGACTATAATTAGTACCAGTATGCAAAATGTAGTGTATGCAACATGATGAAGCGGTAATGATACAAGCACTTATACAAGTCTCAAAGAAGCATAATGATGAAACTCAGAAACCAATACAACATAAACCAGAGGAGATGGCCAGAAAGTCAAAGCCGTGATTTTATCCAGAAATCAAAACAATTCCAAGATGAACAAGTCAAGGCCGAAGTAGTAGCAATCAAGAAGCCGATCAAGTCAAAGCCATAGTCAACAACGTAATGACCAAGGAGTTGAAATTCAAAACCGTGAATGTCAAGCAATCGAAGTATATACGTTTATGAACAAGTCAATACAATCTCAATCATCAATACAAAATCAAGCGGCCAGAGAAATCAGTTGACAAATTCAAACAGAGAATATACGACGCAAATCTAGGGTTACAAACCCTATATAATCAAATTCACATCATTGGCATCATCATCGAGTTCGAGCAAGGCAAAACCAGAAAAGCATAAGGAGTAAAATTGCATACCGAAGCAAAGGACGGACTCGATCAACGAAGCAGCCGAAGTGAGCAACAAGGACCACGATCGATCAAGGCTAAACGCGAATAATCACCGATTCGATCAAACATAAAGTCGGCTCTTCGAATAACCCTAGTTTGGATCGAAGAAAATGAAGCCTAAATTTGCACAGACAAGAACAAGCCGCCATTATCTCAAAGAGGAACGAGCCGATAGAAGATAAAGGAAAAGAAAGCGTGGGCCGGCCTTTTGTTTTAGATTGGGGGTTTATTAAAAATTATAATAAGGGTTTTATTTTAAATTTAGGGGTATTTATTTTTTGTCTCGTTGTTTTTTTACTTTTCGAATCAAAGAATTTGTAAATCACCACCTAGGGATTAGGTAGTGTCAGATTGTCTAGTTAGAATTAGTTCAGTGAGCAGGGTGTGCGAGTTTGCAAAGCTCTATAGGCGGGAGCAGAGTTTGCGAGTAATCAAAGTTCTATAGGCGGGAGCAGAGTTTGCGAGTAAACGAAACTCTATAGGCGGGAGCAGGGTGTGCGAGTCTAGTAGAGTGTTTGTGAGCAGGAGCAAATGTTTGCGAGTCTAGTAGAATGTTTGTGAGCGGGAGCAAATGTTTGCGAGTCTAGTAGAGTGTTTGTGAGCGGGAGCAAATGTTTGCAAGTCTAGTAGAGTGTTTGTAAGCGTGATACTGTTTAATTCTAATAGAAATCTGGGAATGCAGCAGTAGGCAGGGGTTGCCGAAGCTGGGTAAATTTTGTGTGTGATTTATTTTTTCAGCATATTTATTTCTGCGTTTTATTTCTGTGTTTATATCGAGAAAATTTGTTATAACCCTATTCACCCCCCCTCTAGGGTTAATCTAGATCCTACAAGTGGTATCAGAGTACGGTATTTTTTTCATTAACTCTAGAGTCATGAATCCACCAAATAATATTTTTGGTGAGGATCGTTTCAATATTATTCCTTCTATTTCCGATGGAACAGATTTTTTGAATTGGAAATTAAAAATGGAATTATATTTAAAATCTGTTAATATTAAATGTTGGGATATTATTGAAAATGGGTGTGATATAACAAATAAGGAAATTATCTCGATTAATGCTCTTGCTATGCATATATTATATTCTCATATTAATCGTGATAATTTTTATTTCGTCTCTCATTGTGAAAATGCATGGAAAATTTGGAAAACTCTCGATGCAATATATGGTGCAAAAGTCAACAGCAATGAGAAGTCCTCCACAACCGACTTAGTTAAAGAAATATGCTTAATAGGATTGGTAAATAGCAGTTGTGATGAGGATGATAATGATGGAACAGCCGAGCTGGCATTACTAATGAAGAATTCAAAAAGGAAATTTGCAGCCACGTGGAATAAAAGCGATAGCAGTGAAAGTGAGAAAGCAGATATGTGCCTTCATGGGAATATAACCGATAGCGACGAGGACGAGCCAAGCGAGGTATCAAAACTTACTCACTCTGAATTACTTATTTATTTCCACAAAGTAAATGGCTGTTTTGAACGACTTAGGGAAAAATACGCTAAACTTGAATCACAAAAAGACACTTTGATAGAATTAAATGAACAACTTGACCAATTAGTCAAAACCTATCAAAGTAGGATCCCTAAGTGTGATAAGTGTCCAACATTTGAAGAAGAAATTAAAAAATCAGAAATTAAAATGAAATCACTTGAAAATGAAATTCTGAATTTAAAAATTGAAAATACTAGAAGAGAGAATTCTATTAAAAAGTGCACACAATTGTTAAACGAAAATGAATCTCTCAAAATACAAGTCCAACAATTGTCAACGACTTTAGATAAATTTTCAAAAAGCGAAAAATCGTTGAATATGCTATTAGGAAAGCAAACTGTTAACACGGTTAGAAAAGGACTTGGATATAATCAATCTAAAATTGTTAAAAGCAATTTAATGTGCACAATTTGTAGAAAATTTGGACACAATCAAAATAATTGTTGGTATAAACCCAAACACGTGAAAACTATACCAATTTGGGTTCCAAAAGGCACAAATATAAAATCTTTGAAAGTCAAACAAATTTGGGTGCCAAAAGGAACATATATAAATAGTTTTGGGTCTCCACGAACATATTTTTCATGTTCTGCCACTAACAATCATGGACCTATAAAAACAAATAGGTCACATAAATCTTTTATCGTGTAGGTATGGTGGCAGGCTATGGAACAACAATAGTGTTCTCTGGATTTTGGCTGTTCCAGAAACACAACGGGCGACAAGGCAAAGTTCCTTAGCCTAGTATAAAGGTGACAGAATCACAATGGACAACAACGAAAAATTATCGTAAAGGTAAAACAGGTAAAATTGTTTTGAATGATATATTAAATGTGATAATCTGCACTGTATTCTGAATTAAATCAGCCAAAGATTGTGATGTTGAAAAGAGATGATTTTTTAATTCTGACTTATTCTTAATTGATATGATTTCTTTTGACTTGTTCTTACTTTGATTTGTGCTTAAAAGTAGACCAACCATCCTTTCATCATTGAACTTAATCTGTTTGGTCAATTTATGATGTTGATTGATTACTGTTTACTCATGCTATAAAAAGGATTTTAAGAAATTTTTGAAATTGTTGAAACTTTATGAAATTGTTGAAACTTCAAGAAATTGTTTTTGAAATAATTATGATGTTGATTGACTGTTGATTACTCTGAATATAACTGTTTATCCTAAGGTGTCTGAAATTAACACTATGATATTTGTTTGAGTGTTAACATAGCTTCATTTCAAATTTCATTCTGAGATAGTTTGTTGAAATTTCACAAATCTGGTCTTTGACATCCAACGAGTGAATATTGAGTGAAATTTAAATTCAGATGCAGATTACACTGGTAATATAGTTGATAGAAAAAGTATTAGTGTAACGTGAATAATTTTTGAAACATTCATTTGCTGCATCGTTTTTTTTTTCAAAGAAAATATCTGCATATATTTCACTTGAAATAATTTCTCAAATAGCAGAATTTTTTCTCATATAACCCCTTGAGAAAATCATGTTTGACCATATTTACAGATTAGTCATTTTTGAAAAATTGATTTTATAATTTTTGAATTTGATTTTAAATGACTATTTTGACTAATCTGACTCCCTTTGATTATCGAAAAGATGAATAGTGATTGAAAAGTGATGAGTGTTGATATTTATCATATATTATAACTCGAGAAAGTATAATTAGAAAATTTCTTTAGAATTTCATAACAAGATTTATAAAAAAAAATTGTTGGGTAAAAGTTCCATGATCATTTCTATTTCTACCATCTTTCTGTCGACCATCACTCATCAAAATCATATATAGTATGTAAATTTGTGGTAGTTTACAAAGGAAATTATTCGTTCTTCAATTTATTATTATAAAGGAAATTATCTGTGCTTCAGTCTATTATATTTTTCAATAAAAAATAAATATCCAAAGTATTCACTCTCATTTAAAAGTCCTCACGGTTATGCATGGGTGAATTACTTGGATTTTTGATTATGTGCTTCCATGCTCATTTGAAAGTCCTCACGGTTATGCATGTATGGAACACATGTCAAAATTAATTGATTTAATAGACAAGTTGATTCTAATCCCATTTAAAAGTCCTCACGGTTATGCGTGATTAGAAGATACTTGAATTTTTTAAAATTAAATTGGAATACTACTAATCTCATTTAAAAGTCCTAACGGTTATGCATGGTTAGTAGATATTCAAATTTCTCGAAATAAATATACCACAAATAGACAGAACTGTATGATTTTTTCGATGATTTTATCCCCATCACTTCTGAAAGTGGAATATGCGTCTGACAAGGGTAATTATGATTTTTGTTTGAGTTTTATTGAAATTTGATATTTATATTCAATTGAGTTAAATGTTTGATTCATGTTTGTCACTTCATCCCTATTTTTATAACACTGTTATTCTTTTGCTAATAACAAAAGGGGGAGAGAAAAGTTAAGATTTTGTCAAATAGAATCTAGCAAAGGTCAAATAATTTTTCCATTTGCATATAGGCTCATTTACATATTTTTATGTGTATGCATATATGTAGGGGGGGTATCATGTAGAGAGGAAGCATTTAAATAGGGGGAGCAAATTGAACGATCAAATACATTTAATACATTCAAAATCTTAAATATATGTTTGTTATCATCAAAAGGGGGAGATTGTTGAATATGCGCTTATATGATTTTTGTTTGATGATAATAAACATATATACATTCGTTTAAATGTATTTGTTAATATACTATTCTATTTTTTCACAGTTTAAATAAATATTTGTTGAATAAAATAAATTACACAGAATTTGAATTCAAACCGATATATACACTTGATTGATTTACAGGGACAGGTGAGCACAGGTCAAACCCAAATAAAAAGCCGGGTTCAACTCACGTGCAATAACATAAAAATCACGACTCGAGCACAAGGTCAAACCCGAGTTTTTTGAAAAACTGGATTCAACACAAGGCAACATGACCAGAATGAAACAATGGAAAATACTGCAATGAAGACTACTGCAAGTTTCAGAAAACATCACTGAACCATCAAAGCACATGCATGCAGACCAGGTACACAGTGTAGAATATGGATATCACAAAACAAAACTCACTGGAATGAACAAGCATGCACATACACCAGAAGCTCAAGTCAATGCACAATGCAAACATATGCACCTAAGTGACATAGTGATACAAGCAACATAATGCAAACTACAATCACGGCAACATGTTTGAAGACCACAGCTCGACCAGGTAACAACATGGAATATACCAAAGTATGGAGTGTGCAAGTGCAGACAACAGCAACTAAATGCAACACAGTGGGAACCACAATGCAAGCCGAGCATCAAGACACTAAGCAACTGGAAACAACAATGAATGGATGCAGAGATACAAGGCATAGCAACTGCAACAAGATCACTCATGAAAACTAACAAGCCAATATGCGAACATGCATGCAACATGGTCTGCAGGCAAACAAAAGAATGATACAAAGCAATGAAAAGAGAACATGCATGAAGAACCAGAAGTCAATGCCGAGAAACAATGAGTACAACTACTGAAACTCGAGAACATACACAAGTGCAGACCAAATGCACATGTCAACAGGAAAATACATCATGAAAGACCACCAACTACAAGGATGAATACAATGTCAAAGCACAGTGCACAAGAAAACCAGTTCAACGAGTATGCACAGCAATGCAAGAACAAGCCAACAGTTACATGAAAAATTCAGCAATCCAAATAACACGGTGTCAACAACCAAGTAAGTGCAGTGGACAGTTCAAGTCAGAGACAACATCAGTATGAAAATGAAGACTCCGGCAAATGTCCAGTCCAGCAACATGAACACACAGAGAAATGCACAAAAGCATGATGCAAATAACAACAAGTACAGGCCGCAACAGTATGCACCAGTCCAGGCTACTACATGAAGCAAACAGAATGAATAAACTCGACCAATAACCAAGGCTACAAAGTGCGTAGTGGCTATAATTAGTATCAGTATGCAAAACGTAGTGTATGCAACATGATGAAGCGGTAATGATACAAGCACTTATACAAGTCTCAAAGCAGCATAATGATGAAACTCAGAAACCAATACAACATAAACCAGAGGAGATGCCAGAAAGTCAAAGCCGTGATTTTATCCAGAAATCAAAACAATTCCAAGATGAACAAGTCAAGGCCGAAGCAGTAGCAATCAAGAAGCCGATCAAGTCAAATCCATAGTCAACAACGTGATGACCAAGGAGTTGAAATTCAAAACCGTGAATGTCAAGAAATCGAAGTATATACGTTTATGAACAAGTCAATACAATCTCAATCATCAATACAAAATCAAGCGGCCAGAGAAATCAGTTGATAAATTCAAACAGAGAATATACGACGCAAATCTAGGGTTACAAACCCTATATAATCAAATTCACATCATCGGCATCATCATCAAGTTCGAGCACGGCAAAACCAGAAAATCAAAAGGAGTAAAATTGCATACCGAAGTAAAGGACGAACTCGATCAACGAAGCAGCCAAAGTGAGCAACAAGGACCACGATCGATCAAGGCTAAACGCGAATAATCACCGAATCGATCAAACATAAAGTCGGCTCTTTGAATAACCCTAGTTTGGATCGAAGAAAATGAAGCCCAAATTTGCATAGACAAGAACAAGCCGCCATTATCTCAAAGAGGAACGAGCCGATAGAAGATAAAGGAAAAGAAAGCGTGGGCCGGCCTTTTGTTTTAGATTGGGGGTTTTATTAAAAATTATAATAAGGGTTTTATTTTAAATTTGGGGTTATTTATTTTTTGTCTCGTTGTTTTTGTACTTTTCGAATCAAAGAATTTGTAGATCACCACCTAGGGACTAGGTAGTGTCAGATTGTCTAGTTAGAATTAGTTCAGTGAGCAGGGTGTGTGAGTTTGCAAAGCTCTATAGGCGGGAGCAGAGTTTGCGAGTAATCAAAGCTCTATAGGCGGGAGCAGAGTTTGCGAGTAATCAAATTTCTATAGGCGGGAGCAGAGTTTGCGAGTAAACGAAACTCTATAGGCGGGAGCAGGGGGTGCGAGTCTAGTAGAGTGTTTGTGAGCGGGAGCAAACGTTTGCGAGTCTACTAGAATGTTTGTGAGCGGGAGCAAATGTTTGCGAGTCTAGTAGAGTGTTTGTGAGCGGGAGCAAATGTTTGCAAGTCTAGTAGAGTGTTTGTAAGCGTGATACTGTTTAATTCTAATAGAAATCTGGGAATGCTGCAGTAGGCAGGGGTTGCCGAAGCTGGATAAATTTTGTGTGTGATTTACTTTTTCAGCATATTTATTTCTGCGTTTTGTTTCTGTGTTTATATCGAGAAAATTTGCTATAACCCTATTCAACCCCCCTCTAGGGTTAATCTAGATCCTACAAAATCAACTTCCCTGATTGCTTAAAAAATTAACAAACATTTTTCCTGTACCCTCTGACGCATAAACTTTCTTCACCATGGATTTTAACACCCAGTTCGCCGTGGTTCTCCGGAAATTGACCGAAATACAATCTCCGTTCATCTTGCAATTTCGTTTGGAATTCGAGCTTAGAAATCATGATTATAATTTTAAAATTCATAGTTTTTGATAACAAATCAATTTATATACTTGAAACAACGAATTATTCAAGTCGAGATTTTCAATATAGTTTAAAATTTCACCGTAAATTCTTTTCCAGGTTAAAATTATGTTAAATTTATCACAAAAATAATTTTAGAAATTTGGTTCTTGATTGAATGCACATGTTTCCTTCAGATCATAAACTCTAACATGTTTTGGGGTAGAAGAATTCGAATTTTCCATGAATTTAAACCCTGTAAGTGATTGAAATAGAATATATGGCTGGAACCAGACATGCATACCACAACCCATACATATGCATATATGTATACAGATAAATTTAACAACTAAGCAACATTTCATAGAAGATTTAGATATTAACCACACATCGGAGAAAAGGACAGGTTTAAGGGGTTTTGCTCAACTGGATTGGGAAGGAACGGAGATATTTGCCTGGAAATGATTTGTTTGTGAATCTGGAACATGCAATTCTTTTTAAACAGTTCTGCCCTTTTTATCTTTATTTTTGATCATCATTCCCTCAGGTGAAGAATACTAGAGTTAATTATGTTTTAATTGCTTCAGATTTTTAAATTTCAATTTTTAATTATGGGTTTTATTAAATTTTCTCACTTGAGCAAAAACTGAGAACTGGAACTTTTTTTTTCCCTGTTCGAGGTTGAAAGCTTTAGCTTTCAGATTTGAAAATCTCAGGCTAGAACGGGTTGAAGCTTTTGAATCATTTTGCTTTTTCTTGAGCTTTGAATTGCTTGAAACTTGTTTCAGATTTTTGATTTGCTTTTTCACTGTTTTATTTTGAATCTGCTCCATAGCTTCTGTTGCCTTCCCTTTCTGTTTTCATTCTGGATTCCATTTTTTTTATTTTTGAAACAGGTTGAAACTTGCTTGATCATGTTGACTTGAGCACTTTGTTTCAGGCTTTTGATTTTGGTTTTGAGATTTCCTTTTGAAATGAAGATGAGAAGAGTTTGAGGAAAGAGATATGAAATGAGTAGCCTGGTTTTAGAAATGAAGGAATTGGGAGGTGAAGAGTTTGAAATCTTGGACTGAAAATAATTGAACAGTTTTTCTCAGATTTGGGAAATTTTTTGAAAATGAAAACAACCTGCCACTTGTCTACTTTCTTATTGCATGTTTAACATTTGTCCAAATTTTTATTTTTTTGTTGAAACCCCTTAGTTTAAATTAGTTTCAAAACTTTGTTTTAAACCCTTGTTTAAAATTTATTCGTAACTTTGTTTTAATTCTTACTTTATTTTAATTTATGAAAACATACTTTATGTTTTAACACTTTTTATTAATTTATTTACAAATTATTTACATACCTTTGTATTTATTTTACTTTTACAACTTTTTAAAGAGAAATGGATTATCATAACTTGTACACTCAACAAATAAATCATACACATGTACATTTCTTAGTTTATAAAGCTTTTGTAAATTTATTTATTAAATCAATTTTATTTACAATACATTCATTAAATTTCAAAAAGGTAAATACTTTACATTCTTTAACAAATCCTTAATATTATTGAGTTAAACTTTCAAAATAAAAGTTTATGTATATCTTTAAATTATTTTAAAACTTAGTTAATAAAAACAATTAAATTTAAAACCTTCTTAACAAATTTTCGAAACTTAGATAACTTCTAATCTAACATGAAATTGATTTAAACAAAATTTATTAAAAAAAACTTGATTCTCATTTAAAACTATAATTCCCAAATTATTGAATTCATTTTCCAAACTAATTCACAGTTAATTTCACAACAAAAATCCCAAAATTAAATTAATTGCCAAATTAAACTTGGTTAAAATTTAGGAATGTTACATATTCCCCTCCTTAAGAAATTTCATCCCCGAAATTTGCCAGGGAGACAACAAGGAATGGATGATACATAGAGATAGAGAATCGACTCATAAATCAAGCCGATTATCTATTCCGTATTTGGCTTACCAAATTAGAATATCAATAATAGATATGAGAACAAACACATTCAATACTATATAAGATACTCGGCTCACCAGATCTATGAAATATGCAGGGACACTGGTTAGTTGGAAGGAATAACTAACCACTCGTAGAATATGTTGAGATCCAAAAGATAGATAAATGGATTTAATCTTCCACAACTCTCAAACACTAGATATGGATTCCAAACTTAAGTCGGAACACCCCAAATTATATATAACTTGTCCCCCTTCGGACTTTGATATTCACAAGAAATTACAGTAGAATTTCATATTTGGTTTTAATCGAAATCGTTTTATCGATATAATTTATTTAATTTTGTAGTTTAGTTAACCAATTTATTTCAATTTAAATTTTCAAATTTATCAAAGTTATAAACGAAAAGCCGATAGAAATTTGACGAAGAGAATATGAAATAGAGACTTATCTACACGATTCGTAGGGCCACCATCACACCGAAGCTTATTCCTCGAGCTGCCATGAAGACATCAAAGAAATTGGAATCGAATCAAAGGAGATTAATAAAGAAAGATATTTCCGTTGTTGCAGGGCATTGACCACTTGTACTGGTATCTCCCTGTCCCCTACCTCGTTCTCTTCTTGCACTCATACTTACTATCAGTGAACAGTAAGAGAATTTACTGAGGCATTCGAACAGATATCTTAGGGATTACTCATTCTAGGGTATACTTCACCCTATCTCTAATGAGTCACTTAATGTGTTATACTCCTGATGTAACGACCCAGAATTTCTGTCATTTAAAATTCGTATATTTAATTGATTTTAAATATTAACAAGTAAAATTTATCAGTCGAATAAATTTTATTTCAAATAGTTGGATTTAATTGGATAATTAAATCGATAATTTAATAGTTGAAATTACAGAAATAATTGGAAATTGGGTTAAATATGATCGAAAATGATTTGTAAAATTTTATTAAGTCATATTGGAGTTAGAAAGATATTTTAGAACTTTTAAAATTGAATTAAAAGTAAATTTGTGAAAATTGAATATTTTAATATTTAATTAACGACTAAAAATAGCCATTTTTCAAACAGTTTCGGATTTCGACGAAACTAGTTTCATCGAATCCGTAATGCGATATTATTGTATGGTTTCAAATTTCGTGTCAATCAGATTTACGGTTTGTCCGGGGCAAGCCAAAACGCATAAAAATTGGTTTAAATCGATTTAATTTAAAATCGATCGTTTATTTCCGTAACTCGCACATATAATCGAATTGGCTCCCTATATATATATTCCATTGTGTTCGGAACGCGGGGTAAACCCTAGAAACGCCGGCCGGCACGCTTCGTTTGGAGTTCGGAAAATTTCGAGTGAATAGTAATTTGAGAATTTTCTATATAAGCACCTCAAATATTCACTTTTGCAAGAATATTCAACCCTAACCCTAATTCTTGCTTCAGCCGCCACCTCCAACCTCCAATGGCCGAAATTTAATTTCATTTTCCCTCAAAAATCTCTCAATCCATAAACCATTTCAAGAAACTTCCAACTAGTAAATCGTAGAGCTATGTGAGGTCTACGAATCCAACGGCTATGATCAAGAATGGAGCGACGTGAGAGAGTTAGGGGGCCGCGTTCTCTACGTGTTTGGACACGTTTTTCGAGGCTTGTTGTCGATCAAGCCTAGCCGCGTTCCAGGCGGTGGTGCGTGATGAGGAGGGCTTCAAAGTGGTGTTCGCTGATCGTTGTGAAGGTGCTCGAGATGGGCACGATAATTGGATGTAAATGTCGGCCGATGGGTTAAGGTGTGCGATGTTTACCTGTAGATGGAAGAAAGGGGTTTACGGCTTGATCTCCTGATGCAGAAACGAGCGGTCAAGATTTAGGTTTAAAAATAATAATAAAAGTCGTATATTTATTTATATTTAAATTCGTGTAAACTTTAAAACCCTGTAACTTCTTCATACGAGGTCGAAAATGCACGAAACAAATTGCATTGGATTTGTTTTGTCGAACACTATGCAATGGAGCTATATTGGAGTAGGTTGGAGCTAGTTTGAATTTCGAGTAAAATTAAACGCGCGTTTAATTTTACTCGAAATAAAAAGCTGAAACTGAATTGAAAGCAAGGTGAAAACTTCTCACTCAATCGAATTGTTTCGATTTAAATTTTAAATAGTTAAATTTAAAATTTGCTTGAATGTATGTTTGGATGATAAATTATTATCGTTGTATAGTAATAGACCCTATACACCGTATATTAAGCGGAGGTAACTTATTAAAAACATATACCGTGATATTTCCAACTTGTATGAAATTGGTATTATATATGTACTTGGAGTTGATTTTCCCGCATTATATAGCGGATGAGACCCTATTACGCCGTATAATAGCAGATAATATTTTATAAATCCCATATACCGCGATATTCCATATTGGAACGGAATTGGTATTGTGCTAACATCTGTGGATGCAGGGAACAGGTTGGAGGGATCCAACTGGATTCCTTAACTGTAATGATTTATTTACAAATATTGTGATATTTGTTGATTATCATATTGATATATGATGTTTTAATTCTCGTGATTGTTTATTTGGTGCTGTTGCATCATTGGGCATATTTTGTAGTTTTAAAAGTATTAAAGTGATGATTTTCAAAATTTAAAAGGATTTTAAAGTGATTTTTGAAAGTATACGTTTTGTTAAATTTTTGAGTTGATTCATTTTAAATAAATTAACGTTATAAAATTTAATATTATAAAAAAGTATGATTTTTGTGAAATATAACCGAAATGTGATTTTTGAAATAAGTAGTTGATTAATTTACAAAATAGTTTGAATTGGGATTTTTGAATTATTATACACGATTTATGTAAAAGATTTAAAAATTGATATTTTATAAATTTAAAATATTGGAATTATAAAACGAGTTTTTATAAGTGTTAAAATGGAAGTATAAAGGGATTTCATAAGTGAATGAAATTTATAGATTTATAAATTGTGAAATTATAAAATGAATAATTTATGTAAAATAAAAGATTTATAGGTCATTAACTTATAAATTAGATTTTGGGTATAAAATTGAGTTATAAATTGAATTGGTGAATAAAGGAGATTTATAGATCAAAGCCTTTATAAATAGAAATAGAAATTATAAACATTGTTTTATAAATCCGAAATTTATCAAATATGATGAATTTAATATAGAAGCTTATTAAAGGAGATGTATTCGTGAGTTTGGACAGCGAATTATCCTTTAAGTTAAATGTTGTAATAATAAGAGTTTGGTTAGAAAGTATATTCACGATTTTGGACAGTGAATATATTATTAAATAAAATGGATATGTTTTGGGAAGTGATATTTTGAATAGAATTAAAACGATTTATAGATGTTTTAAAATGCGTTAAGTATTGAATACATAGATTTCAACATTTATTGTTAAAGTAGACGTTTTCGAGAAATAGAAGGAAATAGTGGACTATAACACTGTTGTTATAGTAAATGATTTCTGAAAGGAAATGTTTTATATAGTATTGGGATTTATATATCTATCTTAATTTCGAATCCCTATACTAGTGATTTTGGGTCGTTGTAACGATGTTTTACGCAACAGTCGTTTTGGCCCAAATAAATGTGTTTAAAAGAACGTTTTCTTTAAAGAATGAAATATATACTTAATTTCGATTTAAGTATATTGAATATTTTCCAAGTGTTGAAAATAAATGGATTTGTGAATTACTTATTATTAAATAAGTATGGAAATGTTTTCCAATATGAAGTGAATGTTTTGAGATTTTATCTTTTAAAGATAAATTGAAAATGAATATTAGAAATCGATTTGGAAATCGTATATTCATAGATATTTTGAAATTGTAAATTCACCATGGAATCTATAAAAGAAAGGGAAATTTGATTAAAGATAAATGTTGATTTATTTTTGAAATGTGGAAATAAATTTACGGATTTGGAACGTAAATGCAAAGTAAATCGGTAAGGATTTATTTAATTGGTTTAAATGAAACATTTTGAAATGAAAATGAATAAAGATTTGTGAATATATCCCGTGTAGGGAAACAATTTGAAATTTGTTTTCAAAAGTTGTAAAGGTGAAAAGTGATTTGAAATTTATTTTCAAATGTTGAAGTGTGGAAAATATTAATATCTTGTAAAGATATTTTTGAAAATAAATAATTTGGAAAATTATTTGGAATCTGGTGATGTTGAGCATACCTATTGGTAGTTAAATAACCGACTATCAATATTTACCTTTAAATGGGTATTTGTTGTGATTTGCTTGAATTTGAATGCCACACTTATTTTCAAAATAAGCGCTCACTATTCGGGTTAACCAGGAAAGGACCTTTGGGTCGTATAACCCATTCCGAATATGTGATACGTCGTTATGCATTGCATTTGAAGACCGGTGTTGAAGACCGGATATTTTTGAAAACGGTAGGATTACCGTCGAACGACTCTGCATCGGCTGATCTCCGATATAGAGGTTTTATCACCCTTAGTAACGGAAAGTCCGGACGTGATTAGTGAATATCCGAATTGCAAGGGCTTCTTTGGAAGTGCCTTCGGTTCCGTTCGATCCGGGAACGGACTTGTATGGATGTGTGTCTGACGTTACAATTTGAGATGTAAAGCTGGTTTCTATCAAATATATTTCTGTTGGTGGCGGAGAATTTATTCTCTTAGCTTAACACTCTTCTCTGAGACATACGAGCTCAGAGGTTATATAGTTGATGGTTACTAGTGATACATTCCCAAAATTGGTAATGTGGCATACGAAGTGCTGTTGAGCATTTGATGATCAAAGCACAGCTTTTGTATAAAGCGTGGCTTTGTGGACGAGACTTCTTCGGACCTCACACCCCGGAAATGGTCAAAACAGGAAGGATGCAGCAAGGTTATTAGGGGGTAGCGCACATTTAGTGTATGTCATTCCTTCTGGATAGAGGTGGTATCATGGCATGGAGCCCAAATACTTAACCTATTTTGTTGCTGCAAACTTATTACTTTATGGTTGTTGGAATCGAGGATCCTCAGATATAGATCGGTTACGATCGGGGAATGACATATTCGTGTCAGTAGTTACCCAGTTTGAAAGGTAACCCGGCCTTGTGTTGGCAGAGATCTAACTATAACGTTAGGTTCTCGGGTCGTCTTTCCAGAGGCGTACCCATGTGGCAATGGGATGTTCCTTGGTCTGACCATTTGTTGGAAATCCAAAGAAACAATACGATCTTGTACGGTTTTAGTTGTAGAACCTATCATTCACTTATGGTGACGCCCCACTGTTTGGATGGTAGCTATAGTAGGCATAAGTGCGAAATGCCTATGCTGGCTAAGATTTATATCTTTACTTTCGAAATGTTTTCTACACTATGCACTAGTAATAATATCAAAGGTTTCTTTTTAATGCGTGTCAAGCATCTTTGACTATCATAAGGAGAAATCTCCTCTGATTCTGCGTTTGCATTGTGTGTGTGCGTGCGGGAGGCCTTATGGTAGTCTCATTTTCCAAAAAGCATTGCGGATCTATTTTTTTAAAAATACTTCCTTTGTTGTTGTTTTAAAGATAAATAACTGTTTTAAGTTCTCACACCAGTCCCATGACTGACCTGGAGTTTATTGTTTTCCTTCCTAAACTCTGGGTGCCCACCAATTTCCACACGGGCAGTCTAGAGTCAGGTTATCAGGTCATTCTGGAATTCGGGAGTTGCTGTAGAGATCTTGAGGCAAGCTGGATGGCATGATGTATCAGCTAGTATATAGTATTTCTTTTCCGCTGTTTGTTGTTGTACACTCTGATGATGTAATGTGATGTAATGTAATAACTGATATAGTTCTTTGTTTAAAGATTATTCATTTATCTATTATATGTTGTTCCGCTGCGATTTTGAGATTCTGATATTGTTTTCTGTTTCTTCTTCTTTCTTCTTCTACCCTTTTCTTCTTCTTTAACCATAACATTTCGGTTTTTCGGCATTCGATTGCTCGGCAGTTGATACGGTGGACGTATTGATGTCGGTTTTCGAGCGTCGAAAAATCGCAACGTTACGTTTGGTATCAGAGCTTATGGTTAAGCGACAACCTTAGCTCTGTTGGGTGTTATTCATTTGAGATAGAGTCAGTAGTACTCTAGAATGAGTGTGAGTGTAATAATAGATACGAGCGCGTATTTGTTGGTGAATATAAAAATGTTTTATATTATGTTTGCTTATCCGTTGAGTTGTTTGTGAATTCTGGTCGGTAGATGGGACGCCATATTATCGATAGGGGTTCTCTTAAACGAGATAAACCGACATAGTATCATTTTAAAATAGGGTAAATGAAATAGTTTTACCTTGATTATATTTTATATATAAAGGAATAATTTTTTAGAATTATTAAAGTGTATATGAATTGATTGTTTGGTTGTTGAATAAGTTAAATAAAAACAACAGTTGTAAAAGAATGAATTGTATAAGCAAATGAATTATGAGTATGAAGTTATAATTAAAATGATTTACAATTGTGGAATAATCTTATATATAATAAGTGAAATTATATAAGAAAAAGATTTATAAATGTGATTTATAATCTAAAAACAAGATTCCAGAGAAGTGTTTTGAAAGGATTTTATATTTTGGAAAATTATTTTGGAGAAATTAAAGCTCTAAACTCTTTTCGGTCGCTGAAAAATAATTCTGACGATGATCGCGACATCATTGGTGTTAATTTTCGGGTTTCCGAAAGAGGGATTGCTGCCAAATTGTTTTAAATGAAAGTTGTTTGGAAAATTTGGGTTTGGGTTTTGAAATTCAAAGGATAATTGAATTGGTTTCAAAAATGGTTTTGAAAGATTGAAAAGACTCTGGAATGTTATATAAAATGATTGGAATACAATTATTAAGTTGGAAAATAAATTGTGAATGAATAAATAAAGTTTGCAAGTGCAAGAAAATGAAATTAAAATCCAAGTTGAAATAAATTGATTTGGATTAGATAAGCTATTGAAATTGATGAATATAAGTGAAATAAGTTTTGAACTTATAATATGAGTTAATAAATTTAGCTTTGGTAAAAGTTAAATAGAATTGACTTTAGAATTGAAACCTGAATTGGTTTTATAAGTGAAAATTTAAGTTAAGTCAAACAAAGGATGTTGAAATGAATATAACTTAAGTTGTGTAGTGAAAGTAAATGTAAGTGGATATTTGAAATGGAATATAACTTAAATAATGTTGAATGAAGTTGATTTTGGTATCGAAGTAAATTAATGAAATGAAGTTATGAATGTGAACTTCACTATATAAATGAAATTCAACTTTATTTGTAAAATGATTTAGCAATTGAATTAATAAATGGATTGAATGATAATCAATCGAATGTAAATAAGTTGATATGAAATAATGAATTTTACTGTTAATTCATTAAAAGCTAATGTTATTGGAAATTGAATAAATTGAATGGAAGCCAATTTAATATGAACCAATTGGAATTAAAAGTGTTGGACCAAATTGAATGTAAATTAAATAATCTGGTTAAGTTGAATATACATTGGTTGTTATTTGCTTGTTAGTTGATTGTGTAAAATTCATTAAGTGTTAATGAAATTGAATTAGCAAAAATTGAAAGCTATTTAATTGAATTCAAATTGGAAGTGAACTAAAATGAATGTAAATTAGTGAATGTATACTAATTAGAAATGAATAAATGAATACTTGTAAAGTCCAATGTTAACAAATCAAATGTGATTAAAATGAAAAAAAAAACCAATTCATTAAATATTAATGAGAAATGAAAGAATATTGATTTGGTTATTGATTTGTTGGATGTTAATTGGATGATAATTGTTTGATGGTTGCATTTGTTGTTTTGTTGCATTTACTATGTTGGCATATATAGTTGTTATGTTGTTATATGATGTATATTGATGTTACTTTCATATATACATGTTTCTCATTGTTTGTTGAGTGTTTAGTAGGTGCGGATTGCGCTTGCTTCGCATTCGAAGCTCGCTTTCGCGCTATATTAGCCGTATATGCTCGCTAGTAAAATATAAGGTACATATCTCGGATTACATATCGTACTTTTACACTTTTTTCCCTGCGGGACGCCTCATCACTTAATGAGATGTATATTTGTGATATACATACTATCATTTTTTTCGGATCGAGCCGCGCAAAGGAGACTCTGGCGAAATTTTCCGAAAATTTAAGGCGTTAGAATATTTTTGAGAAAATTGGGAAATTTTTGAAAACTAAGTTTGGATTTGGAAACTTAGTAAAGTTGTTGAAAGAAGTTTAACTATGAATTTTGTAAAAGTTAAACACTTAAGAGATTTGTAAAATCCAATTTGAATGGGTGGTTTTGAAAGGTTAATGGATTCTGTAACTTTTTCTTACTTGGTAATTTCGAGGACGAAATTCTTTTAAGGGGGGAAGTTTGAAACGACCCAGAATTTCTTTCATTTAAAATTCGTATATTTAATTGATTTTAGTTATTAACAAGTAAAATTTATCAGTCAAATAAATTTTATTTCGAATAATTGGATTTAATTGGATAATTAAATCGATAATTTAATAGTTGAAATTACAGAAATAATTGGAAATTGGGTTAAATATGATTGAAAATGATTTGTAAAATTTTATTAAATCATATTGGAGTTAGAATGATATGTTAGAACTTCTAAAATTGAATTAAAAGTAAATTTGTGAAAATTGAATATTTTAATATTTAATTGACGACTAAAAATAGCCATTTTTCAAGCAGTCTCGGATTTCGGTGAATCTAGTTTCATCGGATACGTAATGTGATATTATTATATGGTTTCAAATTTCGTGTCAATCGGATTTACGGTTTGTCCGGGGCAAGCCAAATCACATAGAAATTGGTTTAAATCGATTTAATTTAAAATCGATCGCTTATTTCCATAACTCGCATATATAACCGAATTGGCTCCCGACATATATTCCATTGTGTTCGGAATGCGGGGTAAACCCTAGAAACGCCAGCCGGCACGCTTCGTTTGGAGTTCGAAAAATTTCGAGTGAATAGTAATTTGAGAATTTTCTATATAAGCACCTCAAATATTCACTTTTGCAAGAATATTCAATCCTAACCCTAATTCTTGCTTCAGCCGCCACCTCCAACCTCCAATGGCCGAAATTTAATTTCATTTTCCCTCAAAAATCTCTCAATCCATAAACCATTTCAAGAAACTTCCAACTAGTAAATCGTAGAGCTACGTGAGATCTACGAATCCAACGGCTGTGATCAAGAATGGAGCGACGTGGAGAGAGTTAGGGGGCCGCGTTCTTTACGTGTTTGGACACGTTTTTCGAGGCTTGTTGTCGACTGAGCCTAGCCACGTTCCAGGAGGTGGTGCGTGATGAGGAGGGCTTCAAAGTGGTGTTCGCTGATCGTTGTGAAGGTGCTCGAGATGGGCATGATAATTGGATGTAAATGGCGGCCGATGGGTTAAGGTGTGCAATGTGTACCTGTAGATGGAAGAAAGGGGTTTACGGCTTGATCTCCTGATGCAGAAACGAGCGGTCGAGATTTAGGTTTAAAAATAATAATAAAAGTTGTATATTTATTTATATTTAAATTCGTGTAAACTTAAAAACCTGTAATTCTTCATACGAGGTCGAAAATGCACGAAACAAATTGCGTTGGATTCGTTTTGTCGAACACTACGCAATGGAGCTATATTGGAGTAGGTTGGAGCTAGTTTGAATTTCGGGTAAAATTAAACGCGCGTTTAATTTTATTCGAAATAAAACGCTGAAACTGAATTGAACGCAAGGTGAGAACTTCTCACTCAATCGAATTGTTTCGATTTAAATTTAAAATTTCCTTGAATGTATGTTTGGATGATAAATTATTATATGTTGTATAGTAATAGACCCTATACACCGTATATTAAGCGGAGGTTATTTATTAAAAACATATAGCGCGATATTTCCAACTTGTATGGAATTGGTATTATATATGTACTTGGAGTTGATTTTCCCGCATTATATAGCGGATGGGACCCTATTACGTCGTATAATAGCGGATAATATTTTATAAATCCCATATACCGCGATATTCCATATTGGAACGGAATTGGTATTGTGCTAACATCTGTGGATGAAGGAAAACAGGTTGGAGGGATCCAACTGGATTCCTCAACTGTATTGATTTATTTACAGATATTGTGATATTTGTTGATTATCATATTGATATATGATGTTTTGATTCTCGTGATTGTTTATTTGGTGCTGTTGCATCATTGGGCATATTTTGAAGTTTTAAAAGTATTAAAGTGATGATTTTCAAAATTTAAAAGGATTTTAAAGTGATTTTTGAAAGTATACGTTTTGTTAAATTTTTGAGTTGATTCATTTTAAATAAATTAACGTTATAAAATTTAATATTATAAAAAGTGTGATTTTTGTGAAATATAACCGAAATGTGATTTTTGAAATAAGTAGTTGATTAATTTATAAAATAGTTTGAATTGGGATTTTTGAATTATTATAAACGATTTATGTAAAAGATTTAAAAATTGATATTTTATAAATTTAAAATATTGGAATTACAAAACGAGTTTTTATAAGTGTTAAAATGGAAGTATAAAGGGATTTCATAAGTGAATGAAATTTATAGATTTATAAATTGTGAAATTATAAAATGAATAGATTTTTGTAAAATAAAAGATTTATAAGTAATTAACTTATAAATTAGATTTTAGGTATAAAATTGAGTTATAAATTGAATTGGTGAATAAAGGAGATTTATAGATCGAAGCCTTTATAAATAGAAACAGAAATTATAAACATTGTTTTATAAATCCTAAATTTATCAAATTTGACGAATTTAATATAGAAGCTTATTAAAGGAGATGTATACGTGAGTTTGGACAGCGAATTATCCTTTAAGTTAAATGTTGTAATAATAAGAGTTTGGTTAGAAAGTATATTCACGATTTTGGACAGTGAATATATTATTAAATAAAATGGATATGTTTTGGGAAGTGATATTTTAAATAGAATTAAAACGATTTATAGATGTTTTAAAATGCGTTAAGTATCGAATACATAGATTTCAACATTTATTGTTGAAATAGACGTTTTCGAGAAATAGAAGGAAATAGTGGACTATAACACTGTTGTTATAGTAAATGATTTTTGAAAGAAAATGTTTTATATAGTATTGGGATTTATATATCTATCTTAATTTTGAATCCCTATACTAGTGATTTTGGGTCGTCGTAACGATGTTTTACGCAACATTCGTTTTGGCCCAAATAAAAGTGTTTAAAAGAACGTTTTCTTTAAAGAATGAAATATATACTTAATTTCGATTTAAGTATATTGAATATTTTCCAAGTGTTGAAAATAAATGGATTTGTGAATTACTTATTATTAAATAAGTATGGAAATGTTTTCCAATATGAAATGAATGTTTTCAGATTTTATCTTTTAAAGATAAATTGAAAATGAATATTAGAAATCGATTTGGAAATCGTATATTCATAGATATGTTGGAATTGTAAATTCACTATGGAATTTATAAAAGAAAGGGAAATTTGATTAAAAATTTACGTTGATTTATTTTTGAAGTGTGGAAATAAATTTACGGATTTGGAACGTAAATGCAAAGTAAATCGATAAAGATTTATTTAATTGGTTTAAATGAACCATTTTGAAATGAAAATGAATAAAGATTTGTGAATATATCCCGTGTAGGGAAACGATTTGAAATTTGTTTTCAAAAGTTGTAAAGGTGAAAAGTGATTTGAAATTTGTTTTCAAATGTTGAAGCATGGAAAATATATATATATCTTGTAAAAATATTTTGGAAAATAAATATTTTGGAAAATTATTTGGAATCTGGTGATGTTGAGCATACCTATTGATAGTTAAATAACCGACTATCAATGTTTACCTTTGAATGTGTATTTGTTGTGATTTGCTTGAATTTGAATGCCACACTTATTTTCAAAATAAGCGCTCACTATTCGGGTTAGCCGGGAAAGGACCTTTGGGTCGTATAACCCATTTCGAATATGTGATACGTCGTTATGGATTGCATTTGAAGACCGGTGTTGAAGACCGGATATTTTTGAAAACAGAAGGATTACCGTCTAATGACTCTGCATCGGCTGATCTCCGATATAGAGGTTTTATCATCCTTAGTGACGGAAAGTCCGGACGTGATTAGTGAATATCCGGATTACAAGGGCTTCTTTGGAAGTGCCTTCGATTCCGTTCGATCCGGGAACGGACTTGTATGGATGTGTGTCTGACGTTACAATTTGAGATGTATAGCTGGTTTCTATCAAATATATTCTGTTAGTGGCGGAGAATTTATTCTCTTAGCTTAACACCCTTCTCTAAGATATATGAGCTCAGAGGTTATGTAGTTGATGGTTACTAGTGATACATTCCCAAAATTGGTAATGTGGCATACGAAGTGCTGTTGAGCATTTTATGATCAAAGCAAAGCTTTTGCATAAAGCGTGGCTTTGTGGACGGGACTTCGTCGAACCTCACACCTCGGAAATGGTCAAAACAGGAAGGATGCAGCAAGGTTATTAGGGGGTAGCGCCCCTTTAGTGTATGTCATTCCTTCTGGGATAGAGGTGGCATCATGGTATGGAGCCCAGATACTTAACCTATGTTGTTGCTGAAAACTTATTACTTTGTGGTTGTTGGAATCGAGGATCCTCAGATATAGATCAGTTACGATCGGTGAATAACATATTCGTGTCAGTAGTTACCCAGTTTGAAGGGTAACCTGGCCTTGTGTTGGCAGAGATCTAACCGTAACGTTAGGTTCTCGGGTCGTCCTTCCAGTGGCGTACCCATGTTGCAATGGGAAGTTCCTTGGCCTGACCATTTGTTGGAAATCCAAATAAACAATACGATCTTGTACAGTTTTAGTTGTAGAACCTATCATTCACTTATGGTGGCACCCCACTGTTTGGATGGTAGCTATAGTAGGCATAAGTGCGAAATGCCTATGCTGGCTAAGATTTATATCTTTACTTTCGAAATGTTTTCTACACTAGGCACTAGTAATAATATCAAAGGTTTCTTTTTAATGCATATCAAGCATCTTTGACTATCATAAGGAGAAATCTCCTTCGATTCTGCGTTTGCATTGTGTGTGTGTGTGTGGGAGGTCTTATGGTAGTCTCATTTTCCAAAAAGCATTGCAGATCTATTTTTTTTAAAATACTTCCTTTGTTGTTGTTTTAAAGATAAATAAATGTTTTAAGTTCTCACACCAGTCCCATGACTGACCTGGAGTTTATTATTTTCCTTCCTAAACTCTGAGTGCCCACCAATATCCACACGGGCAGTCTAGAGTCGGGTTATCAGGTCATTCTGTAATTCAGGAGTTGTTGTAGAGATCTGGAGGAAAGCTGGATGGCAAGGCGTATCAGCTAGTATATAGTATTTCTTTTCCGCTGTTTGTTGTTGTACACTCTGATGATGTAATGTGATGTAATGTAATAACTGATATAGTTCTTTGATTAAAGATTATTCATTTACCTATTATATGTTGTTCCGCTGCGATTGTGAGATTCTGATATTGTTTTCTGCTTCTTCTCCTTTCTTCTTCTACCCTTTTCTTCTTCATTAACCATAACATTTTGGTTTTCCGGCATTCGATTGCTCGGCAGTTGATACAGTGGACGTATTGATGTTGGTTTTCGAGCGTCGAAAAATCGCAACGTTACACCTGAGCTAAAGTTTTAAGCTTCAGCTCCGATACCACTTATAACGATCCTGACTCGACCTTTAAAATCGGCACCGAATACGACGCCCGTATTCAAATGCCACAGATCCAAACGTCGAATATGGTCCGCTGGAGCTTATAACACATTAAGTACAACACGGCGTAAGAAATGAAATAATACATTTGATACAATACTCAGATACAATGATGATACTATAGAACGATACAACAGATATCAATACTATCAGAGATACAAGAAATAGCAGTGGAAAGATAATGTCTTCAATGCCAAACTCCAAAAACTCCATCTTCAATCCAAAGCTTGCTCGAACCCTCATCAAGTTTCACAAAGATAAGCAAGTGCAGTCGTGAATGCTGAAGTGTAGCAAAAGCGATCCACCAATCCAAAGGGCTTCGAGGGCTATCGAATCAATTCCTACTATTCGGCTATATGGAAAACCCAACTCTAGACTGCCCGTGTGGAAAATAGTGGGCACCCAGAGTTTAGGAAAAGAACAATAAACTCCAGGTCAGTCATGCGACTGGTGTGAGCAAAAAACAGTTTTATCTTTTAAAACAAAACAACGAAAGCTTTTAAAGTTTAAATCTGCAATGCTTTTTGAAAATGAAACTACCATAAGGCCTTCCGGCACACACACAATGCAATCACACACATAGGGGAGATTTCTCCTTATGATACTCAAACATGCTTACTACGCAAAATCTTTTTTGATATTATTATTAGTGCATAGTGGAAAACATTTCGAAAGTATAATATAAATCCTAGCCACCATTATACTATGCCTACTATAGCTACCACTTGAGGTGGCAGGTAATACAACTGCAATCGTAAAGGGCTCGTATTGGATGAATGGATTTCCAAAAAATAGTCAGGCTAAGAAACTTCCTATTGCCACATGGGAACGCCTCTGGAGGGACGCCCCGAGAACCTACCCGACTCTCTGCTAACACAAGGCCGGCTACCCCCTTCCCGAGGAATAAAACCTAAGATATGCCACCCCCGGTCCTTTGGGACCTTAATCCAAGGGCCCTCTACACCAACAACATCACATAGTAATAAATATACTACAGTGTCCACATGATTAAATATCTAGGATCCATACCATGATACCACCCTTTTTCCAGAAGGAATGGTCATACCCTAGGGGAGTTACCCCTGAAACCTTACCGCATCTTTCCTGTTTCGACCATTACCGGTTTGTGAGGCTCGATGAGGTCTCATCCACAAAGCTACGCTTTTCACAAAGCCATGCTTTGATCAACAAAAGATCGGCAGCACTTCGTATGCCACATTACCAAATTGGGAATGTATCACTAGTAACCATCAACTACATAACCTCTGAGCTCGTACGTCTCAGAGAAGAGTGTTAAGCTAAGAGAATAATTCTCCGCCACCAAATAGAAATGTATTTGATAGAAACTGGTTTAACATCTCAAAGTGTAATGTCAGACGCACATCCATACAAGTCTGTTCCGGGTTCGAACAGAACCGAAGGCACTTCCGAAGAATCCCTTGCGAATCCATGTATTCACAATCCCGATCGGACTTACCATCACTTAGGGAATCTCTATATCGGCGCGACTCAGTGCCGAGACAATCGGCGGGTTATCCTTCCATTCTCGAAAAGACCCGGTCTTCACCACCGGTCTTCAAATGCTATCCATATCGACGTATCATTATGCGAAATGGGTTATATGACACAAGATCCTCTCCCAGCTAAACCGAATAATGAGCGCGATATTTAAAAACATATGGATATGGGATTTTAGTTAAGTTACAATTTATTGTCCGAAACCTTTCTTTAAATGGTTTAAAACAAATTACCATTTCAAATCTTTTTAAATAAAAAGTTAAAAAGATTCATTTCACAAAGTTCACCAATTTTCCACAAAGGTTAATTCATAGTTTTCAAAACAATTCCATTTCAAATTGGATTAACTTATCCAATCTTTAAATTAAAGATTTAATTCATAACTTTCAAACTATTTCCAGTTCTTTTATATGAAAGATATATCATTTAAAATCTCTCTTCGATTTCAAAACAAGGTTTAATAATCTTTCACATAAGTTAAAGCTGATTACGTTTACATAAGTTAAAGCCATTTAAGTAAAAACTTGGGTTTAGATTTAAATTCTCAAAACAACACTTTTTAAATGGTTAAGAACTCATATAAACACCTTTATAACTTGTATAATCTTTTTTAAACCATAATTTCCAAATTGTAGAATTCAATTTCAAATATTGAATTCAAATTCAAATCAAATTATTTAAATTTCAAAACTTTATTAAGTTATTCAAAATAACTTTTATTTTTGAAACTCATTTTCAAAAGTTTTCAATTCCAATTCCAAAACTATTTTGGATTCAAAAATTCAATCTTTAAAATCATTAAAAATCTGTGACTTAACTGATTTCCTCGTGCAATCCATATTTGTTGTGTAAGGTGTAGTCTAGGGTTTTTACACAATAGTGCAACGACATCAATCATCATAGATTCAATCATATCGATATCGATAAGCGGTATATTCCAATAACGCTTATCTATATACACAGAATCACAGATAGAAAATATGAATGCATTATTAATAAATAAATTTCATTCATCATAGCTTGTATTAAAACAATTCAAAGAAAATATGAATGCATTATTAATAAATAAATTTCATTCATCATAGCTTGAATTAAAACAATTCAAATCACAAAGCATCACACAGCAGAGAGGACAAAGCAATTCACAGCATTCAATAGAAGACAATCATCCATAATAAGGTTAACTGATCATTTGATTAATTTAAAACTAGATTAATCACTAATTCTGGTTGATTAACATTAATTAATTACAGTTTATGTTAATTAATTATCCTTTAATTATTTTATTAATTAACCTCAATTTATAAATTGATTAATCCTTTAACTATTAATTAATCAACCTTAATTTATAAATTGATTAACCTTTCCTAATTAATTTAAATCAAACTTGATTTACAAATTAATCAATCTTTAATCATTAGATAATTAACTCTTTATTCCGGATAATGAACTTTTAATTATTCAATTATCCTTTAATTAATTATCATTAATTAATTAATTTACCCCTTAATTGATTATCATTTTAATTAATTATTCTTAATTAATAAATGATTATCCTTAATCAAAAATTAATCTTAATCACTTGATTTCCTAACTTAAATCATTAGTTAATTAATTTTGGTTAAGTAATTAATTACCTTAATTTAATTAATCTTAACCTATTAGTTATCCTTTAATTAAAAATAAATCCTTAATTATTTATTCTTAATTAATTACAATAAATAATTAATTATTCCTTAATAAATAATTATCTCTTAATCACTTTAAATAAATTAACCTTTAACTAATTATTCTTAAATTTTTTTTTTAATTAATCACATTAATTAATTATTCTTTAAAGTAATTAACCCTTAATTACTTGGTACATAAATCTTTAATCATTAATTACCCATTCTTAATTACTTCCATTTAAGTAACTATTTTTAATTAATCAATCATTAATTACTCGATTAATTGATTTGAATTATCAATAAATTCTATGTTAATTACTTTCATTAAGTAATTTACTTCCAGTAATTAATTTTCTTCAACAAATAAAAATCCATTAACTATTAAATAATAATTATCTAACCTTTAATATTATTAAGTTAAAATAACTTTTTCAAATAAAGGTTTCATTTATTTTAAACCCTTTTAAAACTTGGTAAATTTAAAACAATTTATTTAAAAATCCTTTCTTAACTAATTCTAAAATTTGGATACCATTTAATATAAGAAGAAAATTGTTTTTAACAAGATTTAACAAGATTTAAATTTCAAAAAACTTGATTTTCTTTGGGTTTTAAAACTGTTTTGCCACCAGACAACCAACCCGAGCAAAGCTTTTAAAACCCCGAGCTAAACTGCGCTTCCTCCCGAGCCAGACTTCGAGTCATACGCGAAACCGTTTGCTTCGAGTAAATTCACGAATTCCCCGAGTTGCCCTCGAGTTCCACTTCGTCTTCTGCAACACTACTTCAAACCTAGATGCACAAACACGAATCGTGCACGTGTATAGTTGCATGCCGCTCCTCCGACCATCGCCATCGTCGCACTCAGGTCATCGATGACCTGTCCTATCCTTCTGACCACCCAGGTCCCCTGATTTCATCGTCGTTCAAAATTTAACACTTCGACCCACACTGTAACAAAGCCCATCACCTGCAAACACCTCGTATTAACCAACCATGACCCTAGAATCAATGCGAGCCTGGCCAAAGCTTCGCCACACGCCAACCCTTCCATTCCCTCAGGCTTGATCCCCTCCGGTCCCTTGAGGACATCACACGAATTCGAGAAATAATGTCGATCTAAAAATGCTTTTAAACCCTACTACAACTTAAATCAACTTCCCCGATTGCTTAAAAAATTAATAAACATTTTTCCTATACCCTCTGACGCATAAGCTTTCTTCACCATGGATTTTAACACCCAGTTCGCCGTGGTTCACCGAAAATTGACCGAAATACAATTTCCGTTCATCTTGCAATTTCGCTTGGAATTCAAGCTTAAAAATCATGATTATAATTTTAAAATTCATATATTTTGATAACAAACCAATTTATATACTTGAAACAACGAATTATTCAAGTCGAGATTTTCAATATAGTTTAAAATTTCACTGTAAATTCTTTTCCAGGTTAAAATTACGTTAAATTTATCTCAAAAATAATTTTAGAAATTTGGTTCTTGATGGAATGCACATGTTTCCTTCAGATCCTAAACTCTAACATGATTTGGAGCAGAAGAATTCGAATTTTGCATGAATTCAAACCCTGTAAGTGATTGAAACAGAATATATGGCTGGTACCAGACATGCATGCCACAACCCATACATATGCATATATGTATACAAATAAATTTAATAACTAAGCAACATTTCATAGCAGATTCAGATATTAACCACACATCAGAGAAAAGGACAGGTTTAAGGGGTTTTACTCACCTGGATTGGGAGAGAACAGAGATATGTGCCTGGAAATGATTTTTTGTGAATCTGGAACATGCAATTCTTTTTAAACTGTTCTGCCCTTTTTATCTTTGTTTTTGATCATCACTTCCCTCAGGTCAAGAATACTAGAGTAAATTATGTTTTAATTGCTTCATATTAATAAATTTAAATTTTTAATTATGGGTTTTATTAAATTTACTCACCTGAGCATTGAAGAAAAACCGAGAACTAGAATTTTTTTTTCTCTGTTCCAGGTTAAAAGCTTTAGCTTTCAGATTTGAAAATCTCAGGCTAAAACAGGTTGAAGCTTTTGAACCATTTTGCTTTTGCTTGAGCTTTGAATTGCTTGAAACTTGTTTCAGATTTTTGATTTGCTTTTGCACTGTTTTATTTTGAATCTGCTCCATAGCTTCTGTTGCCTTCCCTTTCTGTTTTCATTCTGGGTTCCATTTTTTTTTTTTTTGAAATAGGTTGAAACTTGCTTGATCATGTTGACTTGAGCACTTTGTTTCAGGCTTTTGATTTTGGTTTTGAGATTTCTTTTTGAAATGAAGATGAGAAGAGTTTGAGGAAAGAGATATGAAATGAGTAGCCTGGTTTTAGAAATGAAGGAATTGGGAGGTGAAGAGTTTGAAATCTTGGACAGAAAATAATTCAACAGTTTTTCTCAGATTTGGGAAATTTTTCGAAAATGAAAACAACCTGCCACTTGTCTACTTTCTTAATGCATGTTTAACATTTGTCCAAATTTGTATTTTCTTTTTGTTGAAACCCCTTAGTTTAAGTTAGTTTCAAAACTTTGTTTTAAACCCTTGTTTAAAATTTATTTTTAACTTTGTTTTAATTCTTACTTTATTTTAATTTATGAAAACATGCATTATGTTTTAACCCTTTTTATTAATTTATTTACAAATTATTTACATACATTTGTATTTATTTTACTTTTACAACTTTTTAAAGAGAAATGGATTATCATAACTTGTACACTCAACAAATAAATCATATACATGTACATTTCTTAGTTTATAAAGCTTTTGTAAATTTATTTATTAAATCAATTTTATTTACAATACATTCATTAAATTTCAAAAGGTTAAATACTTTACATTCTTTAACAAATCCTTAATATTATTGAGTTAAACTTTCAAAATAAAAGTTTATGTATATCTTTAAATCATTTTAAAACTTAGTTAATTAAAACAATTAAATTTAAAACCTTCTTAACAAATTTTTAAAACTTAGATAACTTTTAATCTAACAAGAAATTGATTTAAACAATTTATTTAAAAAAAACGTGATTCTCCTTTAAAACTATAATTCCTAAATTATTGAATTCAATTTCCTAATTATTCACAATTAATTTCACAAATAAATCCTAAAATTAAATTAATTGCCAAATTAAACTTGGTTAAAATTCAGGAATGTTAAACTTTGTCTCTATTTAGTGTGACCACAATTACCAATATACTCAATTGTGATTCTCCATAATCAAACTTATTTGTGTTACATTTAATCATCATATAATTAAATAATAATATCAATAATAAATTTGATCAACTATCCAAAATTGAATCAACACTAGTGATGCCTTGCATCACTTACAACTCACGTTAAACTAGAAATTGAATCAACGCAAAGTGATGCCTATGTTATAAATATCAACATAAGAGCTATCTTCAATAATGCCCTAGAAGCATATAATATTCTGTAACATGCAAGTAATAAAAGCCATCTAGTGTTATGTTAATTATAGAAATATAAGAGTATGCACTATATCCAGCTTCGATGTATACTATCCAGAACGAGGCATAAAACATAATAATATTTATACACTACTTTTGAAGTTAATTAAAGTTAAAAATAGACATCTGTTTCAGAACATGGAAGCAAATATATTTTTTACATGCATATGAACATACAGTTAACAGATGTAATAATTTATTTGAATGTGTATGCTAAGTTGGACTTTGGGCCTCCTCGATTCGAGCTCCAAAATTGAACATTACTCCATATCTCTTGAGTATGATTTAATTTTACTATAGTTAACAATTAGTACTTAATATGATTTTATACAAAAATACACTTTAAGTTAAATTTTGATTCATTTCAATAGGAGGCATTTTTTTTAATCTAAGTTAAAACACGGTTAAGATAGATAAAGAGGTGTATACTTCTTCCCATTCTCTTTTGTTGGTAAAATTTGAATAATGTATAAATTCCTGTAATAATATAATGGACTAAGAGAACCTGTACCACTACCAACATTCAAGCATTCTACCTTTCATCGTTCATCTTATGGATCTAACATACTTGGTCTACACTTCTCTATAATTTGTAGTTGACTATATAATTTATCGATCTGAATTTTCTAACATTGACAAAATATACTTTTGAGTACTTTGTCTAGCGGTTTAAATGGGATTCTTGAGTAATACATACAATTTACTACTATTTTAAAGAAAGTAAAATAATAAATAATGAAGAATCAAACAATTATTCACTTTATTCATTTCATTTAAGTTCATACCAATTCCGCTCTTATTCTATGTTCTTGAGAAAGAATAAAATACTCCCACATAGTATTTCATTCTTCGTAATATACTTTTCCACCCTCTAAATTACATGAGTAAATATCCTCACGTTATCTTTGTTATATGCCTTCTATTTTTAAAACCATATACATAATATGTTTTAAATAAGTTCAAATAATCATTGATTAGCTATAGCACAATTAAACACCCAACAATCATCCATTAACACCAACAAAGAAGCATTTAATTTGTTGTTTCTATGATAATAATTTATTTCTTTTCATCGTATTTTTAATTACATATACCAATACTATTTTCATTTATATACTGAGTAACTTTCTTATCCCTTGTGGTTTTGGAGACACCACATGCTTCAAATATGTGGCTCCATCTTTACTTAACTGGGTTCATAGATTTAAGCAAAAAACTCATATTAAAACTCATGCTCTAGGCCAAGCCCAAACATTTACCTTCAAAAAAAAGTCATATTAAGCATATATCCAATGAAACAACACTCAACAGATTTCAACCTATTAGCTTCTGGTATGCCAATCTAATGACTACAAGACTCTTCTACTCATTCATCATAATCGTAACAAGCCATATTTTACATATCAAAGAAATCATAAAATATTATTATTTAATTAAGATGAAGTAATATGACTGTAAAACTTTAGGAAATGATCACCAGAGATATTTATCCATTTTGGAAATCTTTACCAGATATTTAGCATCCAGAAGTTATTGTAAAGCCTATAATTTTTGATATGAGCATAGTTAGACTCTAAAATCACTTCCATTAGATCGGGCTTATGGTTTCTCTTTCTGTAGAATGATCATAATAGGAAATGAACTTACATTTAGGAGATACAACCATTTTAAATTTTGCTTGCTGTTGAATAGATTAATGCCCATATTTAGGACCAACAATTATTGGAATTGTGCCAAATATGGAGAGATATGATAGATCTAAGTCATTTCCCTCTTTTCAAAATCAATTCCTAACCTTAACTCTTAGTTCATCAAAAAACCTCTTGTTTTCTTATTAATCTTAGCCTAATCTACCAATAAAAGGATGATTAGAAAAGGGGATCATAGATACATCATTTTTTGCACGGGAATTCTTATTCTTGGCTATTCAGATCAGATTTAGGGATCTAAAGTGGTAATTTGGGTACTAGTGCGTGATTCTTGGTCTATCACTATCTTATGCTTGTCTACATAGTTAAAATAGGTGTTTCTTTACATGGTTTAGATATTAAAATGTTTTCTAACTTTAACTACATCTTTAATAATGATTATAGCTGAAACTAAAAAGATTAGGTTACAATTTAAATGGTTTTACAACCTCTTTTGAACCACATTGTTATGTTAGTGTAAAGTTAGATCAAGACTAGAATTTTTATGTTAATCTTGTTTGAATTGCTCGTATATGTTCGAAGAATGCATATGCATGCTTGGATGAATTTTTTTGATATGGTTTGTTAGTGTTTTAGAGAGGTAAGTAAAAGAGGTCATCAAATTAGGTAAAAACAAAGGCAAAAATGATTAGAATTGGATGAAACTTGAGGAGAGGCTTGGAAGAAAGAGAGGAGCCTAAGGTTGCGATCGTAGGTTGTTTGGTAGCCTAACCTCAAGCTGGTGCCGAGATCATTTTGGGTTGGTGGAAGTTAGTGTTATTCAGGTCAGTAGGAGATGGCTTTGGGCCAAGTTATGAAAAACTTTTGGGTTTGTAAGTGTGTACAAGAAGTTCCAAGGGAAAAAGTGCAACCAATTCATCGCGTATGAAGTGTTTCGGGCAGAAAAAGGAGAAACTTTAGGGTGTTCTTTGACCATGTAATAAAGGGGACTTAGAAGGAATAGCCTAAATTTTGGCTACGTATAAGCTCGGTACTGACTACTCAGATTAGTATCGATCCCTTTTCCAAGTGTCGAGGAGGGCTTGGTGACTTGGAAGCTTGAGCATTGGAGAAAAAGGGCTTCATGGAGGCCGAGTGACACAATGATGGTCAAATTTCCAGTTTGGCACCGACCACTTTAGGTTGGTACCAAGCTGAATATTGAGGTCTAATGACGATGAAACTTCCAAGAAAGGATATGGGGACTTTACAAGTTGTGCTGACGGTGTTTGCTGGATTGCTTGGGGTTCGATGGCAATGTAGTAGGATGATGAAGGATAATAGCTTTGGAAGTCTAATGATGGCAACCGATGGTGAATGCAATTAGGTTTCAATGATGACCGGTTGATATTGAAAGGAGTCAATCGAATAATTATCCATAAAGTGTGGTTTCTAGGTCGGGCGACCCATGGATAGAATATTGAATGGTTATATCATGGAAAGAAGGAATGTGGAATGATTCTCTGAAGATTATGAAAACTAGATGAAGTAAGGAAAGGGCATGGATGCATGTGCTAAGGGATCATTTATAATCAGAGTGTTATCTATTGTACTCGAAAGTAGGGGTATTGCAAGGAAGCTTATTGTGTACTTAGAATGGCTACCCTAGGTCGGTGGAATAGATCCATATATCCTAGACCTATGGAGTAGGTCTGGTGTCAGCTTGGGATATGAGTGAGTACACTGAAAATCGATATTTATTAATTAATCCATGGTGGAGGAAAGGTCATTCGAGTTATCATATATTCGGGGCGTATTGTGTAACATTCCTGATTTTTAAGCCTAACTTATTTGGAAATTAACATAAAATTTTGGTTAAATTATGAATTAATTGGGAATTAATTTAAAAAAATATGGAATAAAAATAGAATTTGTATAGGGATTTTATTATCTGGGAATTCTAAAATAAATTTTTATTTTGGGTTGAAACTCAAAAATAAGTATTTTATAAGTATGTATATGATTTAATTGGATTTTCCAAATTAAACAAGTTGTATGTTTATTTATTTATATTTAGGATTTGATTTAAAAATTCATGGATAGGTACTTTATAAATAATATTGAATTTATTAACTTTGTATTCCAAGGAACTAATATATATATATATATAGTTAATTGTTGATAATAAATAATTTGATTTCAAATCAGTTGTTATGAAATTGTCTAAGTATAAAATAAAAAGTGATTTTGAAATTAAATAAATGCATTGAGAATAAAATTGATTCAATAAATGAATAAAATTAAAATAAGCTTTATAAATTAAGAATTATATATGTACGATTATTTATTCATTGTTTTCAATTGATTTTCTTTATAAATTATATAAGTATAAAATTGAAAAATGTATGTAAAAATACATTTTAGCATATAAACAAGAATAAAAGATTTAAAACTCATTTATATATGTGTATGTATCTTTTGAAAGTATAAATGTGTATGTAAATACAAAAGTAAGGCAAGGGCTGAACATAATTTTATAAATAAGAATGGAAAGAGGTTTAAACATAAATTTGCTATTTTTAACATTTGTAAGATATAGGAAACATGCAAAGCCAAGTGTAGGAAGACAAACATAAGAAATTGACAAATGTAAATTTATGATAACAAGTGGCATTAATCTCTTCTTGAAATAAATTAAAATTTTATAAACTATATTCATCTTTTTCTCATATTTTCCAATATCGAAGAAAATTGAAAATCAGAAAAGAAAAAAAAATCATAAATCATCTCAATATCAAAATTGAAACAAAGATCAAAAAACCAAAAATCAATGTTTAAAAACCTGGAAGTCAAAACTTCAAATAAATGCAAAGTTCAGATCAAACTGGATCAAAAGCATGCAAATGCATCTCAATCAATCAAAGCCTAACTTCAATAAAACAAGCTTGAGGAATCAAGTAAACCTGGACAGCAAGCAAAACAGAATGGAAATCAAAATAACTGCGTAATTGAAAACAAGTTAAAATTCCAACCTGAAGATCATTTAAAGCAGTTTAAATCTGGGAATCTAAAGCCTGAGGCAAAGTATAAAAACATTCAGAACAAAGCAAATCAAAATAGCAAAATTGAAATTTCAAGATTCAGATCATAAGTCTGGTTTCAAAACGAAAGCACTGGCCCTCTGTCTCTGCTTTTTTCAAAACCAATGTAAGCAAACTACTGACTTATATTTTAATGCTGTGATAAATTCATCATGTTTGTGTGAAAAATGCTTTGAATTTTACTGATCTATGTGATTGCATGTCTGGATACACCTATATATTTGTGTATACCTCTGTGAAAAGAAGAAGAAAAAACTACAGGCTTTGATTTAATAAAATTCGATCCCTCTTTCCTTGATTTCTTTAACTTATAATACTTAAAAGAAATTTGTTGAGTTGATGAAATAAAAAAAGTAAAATTTATTAAGAAATTTATCTGGAAAATAAATTTACAGATATACCTTTCTCTGTTGAACATTTCACAGGTTTAAACTGCAAAGAAAATCAAATTCTCTTCCCTCAACTTGTTTTGGGTAATGGTCTATAAATGTAAAAAAAGGGTAATCATGTAACATCCATGTTAAAAATAAGATTTAAGTATGTGTATTGGGTTAATTATCTCAAAAATGAAAATTTACTGGAAAAGGAAGTTACAGAGGAATTTCTTTTAAAAACTAAAAATTCAATATTTTTAAATGGATGTTTGGAATAGATAATTGGAATCACATTAGAATATGATGAATTTTAGCAATCGAATCAGGATTTTTGATTTGGTAGGTTGTGGGGATTTTCAAGTTGAATAGAAAATTCATTTTTGTCTAATCTCGATCATCGGCACTAATTCATTGATCGAGCCTTTCGACGAAGATAGCACGTGAGTAGGGTAGTCAAGGAAAAATGCTTGATTTAATTCTAGATCAACGTGGATGAAAATCTGGATCGATTTAGGGCTTATTTGTTTGTTTGGGTTTAGGGTGGAATCGAGATGATTTCTTCATCATCATGGCATCGAGTTGCGCTGGACCTATGGCAATCGAAGCAATGGAGTTTGACAAAGTTTCTGATAGAATGGCGTGGTCAATGATGGCCGAAAACATCGACGAGGTAGTGATTTTCTGATCATATGTGGTTCCAGTATTTCATCGTTCAACTCGTTTTCGAATCACAGTGAATTAAAGGCTGTGGGTTGGTCGAGGTTGACGAGGAGGTCATCAGTGACTTGTCGAGGGTCTTCACGATGATCGGAGACATTCCAATCGTTTATGCACGTATATCCGTATCACAGTGTATATGTTGAAGATGGGTTTGAAGAAGAAGGAGTTTCCTCGAGATCGAACTCGAAGGCATTTGCGAGATGACTCGAAGCAAGTGAAAGAGAGGGGAACTCGAAGTTGAGCTCGGGTCAGGGTCGGGATTATCTCGAAGTTGCTCGAGTGATTGTAATAGCAGTTTTGAAAATTAAAAGCCAAATCAGAAATTGATTTATCTTAACCCATTATTCTTAAAACAATAATTGTCATGATTAAGTTCTAACATTAGTAAAGGTTTTGTACAAATTATTTTGAATTTATTAAGGTTAAATAAGTTTTAAAAATCATTAGTTTTTAAAGTTTTTTGAACTAAGTTTTTTTTCAAAAGCAGATTATTAAAATAAGTTTTATAATAAGTTTTCAGAGAATTGATCTTAAAATTAAGGATATGTTTAAAAAAATTGTTTAACTATATTGGGATGGTTATTTAAAATATTTTTTTAAGCGTTTCAAATAAAAATTTGATGATGTGTTTAAATATGTGATTAAGATAAGTAGATTATCTTAAGTAAATTCAAGCCTTGGGTAATCAAAGATCTAATTATTTAGTCAGCAATTAAAGGTTAATTGATTTATGTGATTAACCTAAAGGATAATTAATTGAGGTGATTAGATTATTTATGTGATAGATTTAAGGTTAACTAATTAGGATAATTAATTAACAGATAATTAACTAATGAGATTAATTAATTAACATGCTAAATTAAGACTAAATTATTAATTAAAGTTAATTAATTAAAGTGTTAACTAATTAATATGATAAAATAAGATTAATTTATTAATTAAGGATAATTACTTAATGTTAGCACCAAAATTGGTCACTAACACCCTTAGGAAGATTGTGTAGAGAGATTAATGAAGAAAGTAAATTAAAATAGAGAACAATATATAAATTTGAACGCAGAGGACAAGAACACAAAATTTATAGTGGTTCGGCGCAACTGCCTACATCCACTTTGAAGTTAATCTTTATTGCCTTCTCCATTACTCGGGTACAGATACAATCCGTAAATCAATCACTTGAATACAAGTTTGAATGGAAAAGAAGAGAGTATAAAAGTTGGCAGAGTCTCCTCAGTGTTCTCAAAAAAAAAACTGATCCCATTCACTGTGCCCATGCCTCTCTATTTATAGACGAAGGTGGGTTGGACTTCCCTGGTGGGCCTGATAGCTGGATATCATGGCCCAAATGGAGTAGACTCTGTGTGCTGACCCGGACATGCCGAATGGTCAAGTGTCGAACCATCATCCTTGTACGGAACGGTGCAATGTGTTGAGTGAGGGTGTAGGCCGATCAAGAATTGATGCCGAACGAGGAAGAGGCCGAGCGAGGCTAGAACGCTGAATGGTCCAGGAATGCCGAGTGAAGCATGAATGCCGAGCGCTATTTTCATGCCGAACGTAGTGGTGCCGAACACCTAGGATGCCGAGCGATATGGAGGCATGCCGAGTGAAGTGGAGTCGATCGTTCTGAGTGCCAGACACCCTGAATGCCGAGCATTATCAATGTCAAACGCTTTCCAGATGTCGAGTGCTCTATCATGCCGAACAAACTTGTCTGTCGAACACTTCCCAATGCCGAACACTTCTAAGTGTCGAGAGCTCCTATATGCCGAGTGTCCCTTTATGCCGGACGCTTCTAAGTGCCGAGCGCTCCTATCTTCCGAGTGTCCCTTTATGCCGGACGCTTCTTAGTGCCGAGCGCTCCTATCTGCCGGGTTATGCCGAACAATCCAGTTGGGCCGAGTACCAAGTTGCCTGGTCGAATCTCCAGGAAACACTTGCCCCCCAAAGTGTATCGCGTGGCCGAACGTGATGTGCTTTGTACTACGTGTCCTTTGTGCTTTGCCTCGAACCCTGGCCCATCACTCTTGGGGGTTGTTTGCTTGTGAATACCAGTTGTGGAGGTGTGTGCCGAACGTAGTGTAAATGCCGAGCGATACAGCCGAAGCCGAACATCCCACGTATGCCGAATAAACTGATGCCGAACGATGTTTCTTTGACCGGTTCTACCAGTCATCGTCGTTTTGCCTTCTTCTTCTTCCCTACAAAGGCCAGCGTCTTCCCCCTTCTTCTCTTTTCACTTTTTACCTCCGCTATCTTATACTTGCAAACTTCGCCTGTTAACTAGATACTAGAGACTTAATCAATCCTTCCTAAGTCTCGATCTACAAACTAGGTATTGTCTCATCTTTCTAAATCCTTTCTATGATTAAACAGTTTCAATAAGAGGCTTAAGTTTGTAAATTAGGACCGTAGCCGAAAGGGTTACATGGATGGAGGAATCCAACTTCGATTAGGATATCTTTAGCGCTGAATGATGTGAGGTAAGGAGAAATGACCGGGGATGATCACACGTAAGAATTGTTGGGTGATGTGTTGTGGTTCGGCTCGGTCTCTTCGTGCCGAACGAGACTGGAAGAAAAGAAAGAATAGAGGAGGAGTAGGAGGTGGTTAGGATGCCGAACGGCATGACCTGGAATACTCGCCGAGCGATCTGCTCTTGTTGTTCGGCGTGGATGGAGGAGGAGAGGAAAAAATGGAACTGTAGTCAAGGGCGGAGTGCCGAGTGTTAAGGCTCGGCATAACCCTGGTTCGGCGTGACTCACCATTTGCCGAACAGTGGAATGGAAGGTTAGGGAGGAAGCATGAATTAGTGGGGATGTCGAACGTTACTTTGGCCGACAGGACTAAGGCCGGGCGTTATTTAGGTTGAGCGATAGCTTGCCCTATCGACAGTTAAGTCGAACAATCTTTAGGCCGAACGATCATGAATGCTGACCCATATTTCAGCCGAACAATACTTAGGCCGAACAAACATAAATGTTGAACCATATTTTATAGGCCGAATAGTCATGGATGCCGAACCATATCAAGGCCGAACCGAACTTAGGCCGAACGATCAATTGCCTTGCATAATTACATAACAAAACAAGGACAGAAACTTCAGCATACTAGTGTATCGAACTGACTTGGACTGATAACCTCCTAGTTTCAACAGACATAAACCTGAACTTAAATTGACATAATCGGATAACTTCTTATAATATTTTCTGAATCCGAAACTGTAATCACCGTAAGGCAGGTTTTTGGAGACGGTCAGCGATGACGGTCTTCGAAGGCAATGATTCGGAGCTCAATCTCATATTATTAACTCTGTGACTTTCAATTTTTCAGCGCTTACACACGATTGATCGCACTAGTTCACACACCACATAGGGGGAATATTTGTGTTGTTAATTCTAATGTCGAACATTTTTCAAGTATAGTTCACACAGGTGCTTAGCCGAATTCACTATTTATTGAAGATGTCTAAAAAATCTAGCTCTGCCACGATTTCTGACAAACCGGGGCCATCCTCTCGACAGGAAGTCACAGATGTCTCAAATCCATCAACCTCCCCTGCACATAACTTAGCCCCTGATGCCCTGGAGGTATCGATTCTCTTGGACAACCCTGTCGATTCACAGGCTTCAAAAATCAACGAAGTAGCGCTTCGGCGAATATGTTTCATTCACGGAATACCTTTTGACGACGTGCTGGTTCCATCGGGGCACGATCCCCATACCTCCCCCCGGTCGGATACACGGCGTATAATAAATTCATGTGCTGGGTTGGCAGCGTGCCACCGTTCAATCTATTTCTTCGGGACCTGCTGCAGTACATCAACATCGCCCCGTCGCAGCTGCCCAAACGGTCACGAACTTCATCTATGGCACTTAATACTCTTCATAACCATCTTCTCTAGGCGTCCAACTCCTGGTGACATCAGATACATATATATGATCAAGAAGCGAGGAGATAGCCCCTCTTACATGTTCCTCGAGCCATATTGTAAATGTCAAATCTTAACCGGGGAATGGAGCAAATTTTCCCTGTACAAACAGGAATGGTTCTATGTGCGTTGCCCCCTTGTTTTTGCGAGGAGATGGGTTGAAGGAAGTAAGTTCCTTCTCTGGATCCTATTCGTGCTTGGTCAAAGCCATGCCTTTTCTAATTCTCTTTTTTTAATCTTCTCAGGTATCAACCCACGCACTGACGGTCGCGGGCATTCTGAAGCCGTTGAGGCCATTAGAGCACTTCCTGCCGAGGAACGGGACATCCGAACTCTCATTTCAAATGAGTCACTCGCAAATTTCGGACTGCTGGCGGAAGGCCGTCGGATAAGCCTTCCCGAAGGCGTTACCGTATCTAGGCCGGTCTCTGGCAAAGGAAAAAAATTAGCTGAGTCGTCAGCACACCACACCCCTGATGTACAAGAAGAGGGGGAAATCAAGGAGGGTGAAACACCTAAAGCATAAGGTGAGAATTTGGGTCCCGCTCAAGATCCTATAGTCGAAGTACAAGATATCGAAACGTCATCTTCTCCTTCGCAGAGGAAAAAGGGATTGAAGTACAAGATTAGAGAGGAGAAGGTTGGGGGAACTTCGAAAGTTACGCTTATTCCGACGGAGAAAGAGGCTTCTTCGCAGCACGTAGAAAGTTCTTTAAAGGGCCTATCGAACCTCTCCATTCGGTATGATCTGCTCAATTATGACTTTGACGATCCGGAGGCATTCCAACTTCATTCGCCCATTAGAAGCGACGCGGGCGCTCTAACCCAGAGTCAGGGAGAGAAAACTCCTATTAGTAAAGCGACCGATCCGTTGGGGGGAAACACTAGGACACACACGAACACTTGCACTTTAATTTTCGCTTAGATTTTGTCGACACACTACTCTTTTCTAATTCGCTATTATTCAAATTCTGTACAGGTGGTATGGGACGTCCATATGGATTCGATCGCCTTCGTGGTTCATCTGTTCTTCATCACTCTGGATGGGACTCGGGTTCCGGAAGACGTCGAGATAGGGATGGTGATGGCGATAAAGACTATCATTCCCGGGATTCGTCATCTCAGAGGAAGACTTATTATCAGCCAAAATACCACCAAGATACTTCTTCTCACGCGGAGCAAAGTAAAGACAAGTGCAGCCACAAGAGGTCGCAACCTGATGCTCCTCGGGACCAACACTCGATTCCTCCACCACTCGACAGTCCCGAGATTCTCATAGGAGAGCCGAACTTTCAAAGCCATCTCCTCCGGCTCCTGCAACGGACCCATCAGTACCGGAGAGGCTGGCCAAGCTTAAAGATAAATTTCCAAAAATCTGCTTCGATGGCCTGAAATTCCTCTCGCCGATTCATCCTATCCCCGGACACATCAAGCAGAGCGCCATCGCCTGTACAAATGATGTCTATGTTCAACACGATGCGTTTATTCATTTGGCTGAAAAACTTTTTGAAGTCTCCGTGGAGCGCCAACATGAAATCGATCGTTTGAAGCTTGATACTATCCACGACAAAGATATCATTAAAGATCAAGACGAAGAGATTGGGACTTATAAGTCTGAACTTGAGGTCGTCTATCAGAGTGCCAAGGACACTGCTGAGGCTGTAGCTCGGCTGGAATTAACTCATAAGAAAGACCTCGACGAGGCGGTTCAACGATGTGGGGCTTTGGCTCTAGAGAAGGACTCGGTTCAAAAGGAGAGGGACGCACTCAGCCTTCGAGTCAGGGAACTTGAGGAACAGCTCCGCAGGGAGAGAGAAGGGAAAGCGGCCGCCCAATAAGAGTCACAACGATACTATGACGAGATCGTTGTCACTCGACTTTTAAAAGAAAAAATTGAGGCCGAGCTTTCCAAAATTGAGGCGATAAAGAGTGAAGCCCGAGAAGAGGGCAAGAGGATAGCATCCATGGATTTTGACTCGTGCCTCGAGGCGGCTAGAGAAGAAGGCAGGGAAGAGGTCAAAAGCATGTTTGACCCACTAATCGCTGAATTCAACGCCCGCGTTCTTATGCATCGAGACTTGACTTTTTTGGGCGAGGAATATCTTGAATCTTTAGCCGAGGCATGGGAGGCTTTGATAGAAATCAGGAAGGCCGAACACGACACTAAAGAGATTGATGAGGGGGCATTGATAAAAGAATATCTCAAGGGAAATGAGCCTTCGGACTTGTCGGCGGCCAAAGCTATCTATTGCAAAGGCTCCCCCTCAAAGAAAGGGAAAGAAGTTATTACTGGTCCATCCAAAGTCGTGCCTCCGGCTCATATGCCTACTCGATCGGCCGATTCTCGATCCATTTGAGTAGCATATTGGTTACAATCCAGAGGACCCCGGCCTCGGTATCCATATTCTGTCTCCAATTCAGGAGGACGAGACCCCCTTGACGGTTGAGTGCCTGCCGGAACCTGGTAGATAACTCTTCGCTTTAAGATTTTGAAAGATGTCATTCATTACGAAGTACTATTGTATTCTAATGCTTGTTTTCTTGGTTTCGCGTAGGTCGTTTTGATCCCGGGCCCACTACGAGGAGCGATGTCGCCAAGGAGGTGGAGGAAAAGTCAGGTAAGGCCAGTCAGCCAGGAGAAGCTCCCGGGCCAGATGCTCAGGTGATTGGGGCTCTAGATGAAGACAAATCTGAGACTTCTTCTCCCATCGAGGGGAGTTATGAAGTAGACATCACAGGCGCCTCCGAACACACATCTGAGCTGAGTATGAAGGAGCGGCTGGAGAAAGAGAAGAGAGAAACGACCAATATCAAGGTCGAATCTCAAGCCGTGGACCCCGATGATCCTTTGAATAAGCCGTTGAAAATCATTTTCCCTGGCAGGTCTAAACCCATGGATGTCCCTCATACTTCTTCGGCTGTCAATCCTCCATTAAAGAAGGGTACCAAGGGTAAACGCGGAGGAAAGGAGTCATCTGAGAAGACAACGGAGGTGAAGAAGGCTAAGAAACACAAGAAGTAATCATTACTTTCGTTCAACGAGAGTCAGTTTAGATTAGGCAAGTACTTTTGTTTTCTTAGTTTGTGTAAATAAACTTTTGATTCCGAGCTTCAAAGGAGTTGTAATGGAAACTTATCTTCGATGAATAAAACTTACTTTTTCTGTCTTTCTATGGCTCTTATCGTTCGATTTTCTTTGTGATTGTGATCCAAATCAAAGCTGTTGTGAATATAATAGAACTCTCGGTTCATCTTCATATAGCTCGAAAATTCTATGAGAGCTGTCTATTTTTTCTTCCGCGCTCCAAACACTTAGAATATTTTCGAGTACATGCGCCGAAGGCTCGATGACTTCGAGTCATTTACATCCAGTCCGCCTTCAGCGGACCTGGTCGTTCAAATCGCTTATCCTTGAGTCCGCATTCTGAGGACTTAGAGTACTTCAGTCCACACTCCGGGGACTTGGAGATTTTGAAGCGTTTATACTTGAGTCCGCACTCCGGGGACTTAGAGTACTCTATTCCGCACTCCAGGGACTTGGGGATTTTAGGTCGTTTATACCCGAGTCCACACTCTGGGAACTTAGAGTACTTCAGTTCGCACTCCGGGGACTTGGAGATTTCAAGTCATTTATACTCGAGTCCGCGCTCCGGGGACTTGGAGATTTTAAGTCGTTTATACCCAAGTCCGCGCTCCGAGGACTTAGAGTACTCTAGTCTGCACTCCGGGGACTTGGAGATTTTAAGTCGTTTATACTCGAGTCCGCGCTCCGGGGACTTAGAGTACTCCAGTCCGTGCTTCGGGGACTTGGAGATTTTAAGTCGTTTATGCTCGAGTCCGCCCTCCAGGGGCTTAGAGCACTCCAGTCCGTGCTCCAGGGACTTGGAGATTTTAAACCGTTTATATTCGAGTCCGCGCTCCGGGAACTTAGAGCACTCCAGTCCGTGCTCCAGGGACTTGGACATTTTAAGTCGTTTATACTCGAGTCCGCGCTCCGGGGACTTAGAGTACTCCAGTCCGCGCTTCGGGGACTTGGAGATTTTCATTCGTTTATACTCGAGTCTGCGCTCCGGGGACTTAGAGTACTCCAGTCCGCACTCCGGGGACTTGGAGATTTTGAATCGTTTATACTCGAGTCCGCTCTCTGGGGACTTAGAGTATCCCAGTCAGCACTCCGGGGACTTGGAGATTTTGAATCATTTATACTCAAGTTCGCATTCCGGGGACTTAGAGTACTCCAGTCCGCACTCCGGGGACTTGGAGATTTTGAATCGTTTATACTCGAGTCCGCACTCCGGGGACTTAGAGTACTCCAGTCCGCACTCCGGGGACTTGGAGATTTAGAATCGTTTATACTCGAGTCCGCACTCCGGGGACTTAGAGTACTCCAGTCCGCACTCTGGGGACTTAGAGATTTTGAATCGTTTATACTCGAGTCCGCACTCCGGGGACTTAGAGTACTCCAGTCCGCACTACGGGGACTTGGAGATTTTGAATGTCCGTGCACGTTCGTACGTTAGCCAGAATAACATAATTTTATTTTCCTATCACAGGATCATCATTTATAGAGACATTAGTAATTCATGGAAAAGATGGCTTCGAGCCTTTATTAATGAGAGCAAGCTGAATTGTCTTACTACATGTCAAAAACTAGAAATAAAAGCATACTGGAAATAAATGCAGCTAATACATGAAAGAATTAGACTAAGTATAATAACGCCGCAAGTGCTCGCTGTTCCATGCTCAGGAGAGCGTCGCACCATCGACGGTTGATAGCTTGAAAGTTCCTTCTCCAAGCTTCCGTTCGATGACGTATGGACCCTCCCATGCGGAATTCATATGAGATGGGACCGGAAAAACTCGTTTCAAAACGAGGTCTCCCACATCAAAAATTCTCGGTCGGACCTTTTCGTTATAATATTTAGCGACTCTATGCATGTATGCGGCCACTCTCAAATTGGCTTCTACGCTTTTTTCGTCAATGAAGTCCAACGATTCTAATAAAAGATTCTGGTTCGAGTCAGGGTCGTAATGAGTTACCCGATGTGATGGAACTTCAAGTTCCACGGGTATGACAGCTTCCGTGCCATATGCCAATGCGAATGGAGTGTGGCCAGTCGTGATCTTGTGGGTGGTCCTGTAGGCCCAAAGCGTCGTTGGAAGTTCATCCTCCACTTGCCTCTAGCCTTTTCTAGTCAATATGGACTTGATTCTCTTGTTTACGGTTTCCACTTGTCCGGTGGCTTTCGATTGAGCAACCATTGCAAACTTCTTCTCAATGTCATATTTCTGAAAAAAATCTTTGAACTCCTTGCTCTCGAATTGAGTTCCATTGTCTGTGACGATGGTCCGTGGAAGGCCAAAACGACATATGATATTTCGTATGACGAAATTAATAACCTTCTTCGTGGTTATTATGGCCAGAGGCTCTGCTTCTGCCCATTTGGTAAAGTAGTCAACCACAACTATTGCATATTTCGCTCCACCTTTGGCTAATGGTAAAGAGCTAACTAGGTCAATCCCCCACATTGCAAATGGCCAGGGACTAACCATCTGCGTGAGTTCCGCCGGCGGAGCACTCAGGATTTTTGCGTATATCTGGCATTTGTCACATCTTCTCACATAATCTGCAGCATCCCGAATCACCATTGGCCAATAGTGTCCATAATGGTGGATTTTCTTCGCTAGTGTCTACCCCCCAGTATGGTCACCGCACTCTCCTTCATGGACTTCCTTCAGGACTCGTTTTATCTCATCATGGGCAATGCATCGGAGTAAGGGGGTTGAGAATCCCCTTCGATACATTCTTCCATCCTGTATTACATAACGAGAAGCCTTACGAAGGACTTGTCGTCTTTCGCTCCTTTCTTTGGGTAAGGTCTCGAATAGCAAGTACTGCCTGATTGAGGTCATCCACGTTTCCTTCTCGATTTCTATTTCTAACACGAAATCTACCTCCATCATATCTATACTCACAGCATGGAGGGTTTCAATAGGAAATAATCCCCTTTGTTATGCATCGCTTGTGCTTGCGAATTTTGCCAACGAATCAGCTGCTCTGTTTTGTTCACGCAGGATATGTGAAATATCATAGTACCCGAGACTCGCTAGCAGCTCCTGAACTCGGACCAAATATTGGGCAAGTCTCTGCCCCCTCGCTTGATAGTCTCCTCGCACTTGGTATACCACCAGCTGAGAGACACTAAAGATCTCAACCGATTTTACTCCCAGTTCTTTAATAAGTATTAAGCCGGTGATCAACGCCTCATATTCGGCTTCATTATTCGTCGCTGTGAATTTGAGCTTCAAAGCGTAGCAAACCGATCGGTTTTCAGGAGTTACAAGAACTATGCCAACCCCCGAACAACGGTCGTTATATGCCCCATCGGTGTACATCTTCCATCGAACGGGAGGTATGGCATTGTGATCGTTTGATTCGTCTATCATAGTGAATTCAGCAATGAAGTCAGCTAGTGCCTGTCCTTGCATGGTCCTTCGTGGCAGGTAGGTAATGTCGAACTGACTTAGCTCAATATTCCATTTTAACATCCTTCCAGAAGTTTTCGGTTGTTGGAGTATCTGTCGCAAAGGTTGATCGGTATAGACACTGATTGAGTGTGCCTGAAAATACGGGCGAAGCTTGCGTGACGCAATCGCCAAGCAATAAGCTAGTTTTTCAATCTTTGGATAATTTCTTTCTGCCCCCGTCAAGCGTTTACTAACATAGTAAACTGGCTTCTGAACCAGGTCTTCCTCGTGAACCAGGGCTGTGCTATAGCGTGCTGGGATACAGCCAAGTATACTACAACATTTCGTGGTCTATTGGTTTTGATAATATCGGGGGACTTTCCAAGTGCCTTACAAGAGCTTGGAATGCCTCCTCACAGTCGGATGTCCACTCGAAATTCCTCTTTCCTCTCTTTATGACATCGAAGAAAGGAATACACTTGTCTGTGTCCCTGGATATGAATCGGCTCAGCGCGGCCACCTTTCCATTCACGCTCTGCAACTGTTTTATGGTTCTGGGCACTTGTATATCTCGGATAGCCTGGATCTTCTCCGGGCTAGCCTCGATTTCCCGCGCATTCACATTGAAATCCAGAAACTTTCCTGATGCTATGCCAAACGTACACTTCAAAGGATTGATCTTCATTCCATAACGCCTTAGTATGTCAAACATTTCCGCTAAGTCTCGGATGTGGTCGTTTGACTGCCGTGGCTTCACGAGCATGTCATCCACATAAACTTCCTTTGTTTTTCCAATTTGGTCTTTGAACATCCGATTTACCAGTCGTTGATAAGTTGCTCCCGCGTTTTTCAATCCAAAGGGCATCACTACATAGAAGTAGAAACCAACGTTTGTGACAAAACTGGTATGTTCTTGATCCGGGAGGTGCATCAGAATTTGGTTATATCCAGAGTACGCATCCATGAATGATAGTAACTCATGTCCGGTAGTTGAATCGACCAGTTGGTCAATCCTTGGCAACAAGAAACTATCCTTCTGGCATGCTTTGTTTAAATTAGAATAATCAACACAAGTTCTCCACTTTCCATTCGCTTTCTTCACCAGCACTGGGTTAGATACCCATTCAGGATAGAGGGCGTCGCAGACGAACCCATTGCCTTGAGTTTGTCCACCTCCTCTTTGAGAGCTGTGGACCTCTCCGGGTCCATACCTCTCCTCTTCTGTTTTACAGGAATGTACTTGGGGTCTATGTTCAACATATGACTCGCAACTGTTGGAGAAATCTCACACATATCGGAGTGAGTCCAAGCGAAAACATCAAGATTCGCTCGAAGGAAGTCAATGAGGTTCTCGGCCACTACGGGGTCGAGTTGTGATACAATTTTAATAATTCGTGACGGGTCATCCGGCTGACTAGAATGTCAATTGTGAGTTCAACCGGTGCTGCATTGGTTTCCCTGGGTGCCCCATCATCGTCTCTCGGATCTATGTCTCTATAGATCCAAGAATGTTTCCCGAGCCAGCGCTTGGGCGCTACTTGTCAATCATCAGCATTTCGGATGCGAACGAAGCGGTCCGCAACCTTTCCTTTCTCCCTACGCTGAGCCTCTCTTAGCTCATCCACATAGCAGGCACGTCCAGTCGCCTGATCGCCGTGTACCACTTCAACACCACTGTCTGTGGGAAATTTTAACGTCAGACACCAAGGGGCCAATGCTGTCCTAAATTCTGCCAAGGTTGGGCGTCCTAGAAATATGTTATATGGAGAGTCAACGTCCAACACTATGAATGGTAGGATTCTCACCCTCCTACGCTCGCCTTGCCCCAGTTCAAATGGTAATTTCACATATCCCACTGCATCCGTTGCTGCGCCGTTAAAGCCATGGATTCTAGCACTGGATGGTTTCAAATCCTTAGCTTCCAGCTTCATTTGGTCATATGCCTTCTTGAAGATGATGTTAACGGAACTTACACAATCAATTAGAATTCTGTTCACAAATGCTGGCCCGATTGTCGTAGATATGACCAGCGGGTCGATGGTAGGGGTCTCTACCTTATTCGCATCTCGGCTCCTGAATACAATATCATCATCCATCGTTTGCTGCTGCTTTATAGGAGTCTCATCCTCCACATTTGAACAGCACTCATACTCCTTATGTCCTAAAGAGTTAGCATATCGCTCCATCTCCTGCCAATTCTTATCCGCAGGATGAGGTCCGTTCACAATCGTGTTGATCACCAATCTACCCACAGTTCGAGCAGGTTGTTCTGGTTGGCGTGGAGCTGGCCCACGTCCGGGGTCCGACGTCTCTTATCTTCCGTCTAGTGGGTCTTTAACGAACTCCTGCAGCTTCTTCTGTCTAATCACTTTTCAATAGCGTCATGGAGGTGCCTGCACTCCTCTGTGTTGTGCCCATAAGACTCGTGAAAGCGGCAGTACTTCCCAGTCCGCTTCTGTTCCTCCGTTGATTCCTTTGTGCGTGGTTTCCTATACCGGTAAGTGTTGCAAGTTGACAAATAGATGTTCTCAAGTGATGCGTTGAGCGGGGTGTATTCAGTGTAGGTCGGGATCCTTGACTTCCATTTCCCTGTCTCTCTCTTCTTTTCGAGATTTCCACCTCCGGATCCTATAGACTGCCCAAGCTTGTTTTGGACATTGACTTGGGCTTTCCCCAAATTATCGCTGGTTTGCTTCATGGCGACGGTACCTTTCTCAATCTTTTGCGCAGGCCCTAGTGCCTTGTCTCATCTTGTCCATCGAGCTTCTTCCCTTCTTATGAACCAGCCAACCAATCTCCAAATTCAGAGTCTGGATCCACTCCACGCATTACCGCCATCAAAATTGCGTGGTCGTTTGGATTTCTCACCTCAGTAGCAGCAACATGAAATCTCTGCAAATATGCTTTCAATGACTCTCCTGGGGCCTGCATTACGCTTGAAAATGACATCACATCCCTGGGACGAGTGGTGTGTATCCAGAATTGCTCTATAAATTTCATTGCCAATTCGTCAAAGCTGGATATAGACCGTGGGGGAAGTCGAGTAAACAACATGGTGGCAATTCCGGACCAGGGTATTGGGAAGCACCTACACTTGGTTTCATCATTAGCTCTTGCGGAATCCATCATCCATCCATACCTCATCACATGCTGCCTGGGATTAGTCTTTCCTTCGTAGGTTGGGATAGTTGGCATATTGAACTTCTTGGAGTACTCAGCCTGCAAGATACCATCTGTAAAGGGAGTATGGCTTCTGGTCGCTCCCCAAACTTCATTGGTCAAGCCTTGGTTCTCTCTCATCAACTGCCTGACCATAGCTATCAAGTTTGAAGTTGGTATGGAGGATGGAAGGTTGGTTTCCGTTCCACAGGACCGTGCAGGTTGATGTCCCACCTGATTTGGGTCTTGGAGATTCGGATGTCCGGTCTCTTCGTGGGCTTGATTCCCAACGCATGCTTATGCACCTTCATCCTTATGGCGTCTACGCCTAGGAGGTTCGTCAGCTGACGTTGAACTATCAGATTCAGAATAAGGGGCAGGGTTACCTACAGCATTCTGGCACTATTGCTTAACGAGCTGAGTCATGAGGTTAGCTTTGCTTGAATCTGCTCAGCAAGTTGCCTTCTACTTTCCTTGAGTTCTCTTATCAAGTCGTTGAACTCTGTTCGGGAAATGACTTCCGCTTGGTTTTGGGTGGAGGGCCCTGCACCTCTTGTTGCTTAATGATTTCTAGGTCTAACTTGTTGTATGCTAGCAGTTTCGTGGACATCTGCATTATGGGAGGCCGATTTGGTTCGTGGTCTTCCCATGGTAGAGTTGTTGGTTATAACTCTAAATAGAATCAACAGATGCCTTGTCAATGATCTTGGATCTCCTCTAGGGGATTTATGCAATCCAGTAGCTACAAAGCAAATCCTAAAAGCTTGAGAATTCAATTCTCAGTGAAAGCACCAAAATGCTAGCATCAAAATTGGTCACTAACACCCTTAGGAAGATTGTGCAGAGAGATTAATGAAGAAGGTAAATTAAAATAGAGAACAATATATAAATTTGAACGCAGAGGACAAGAACACAAAATTTATAGTGGTTCGGCGTAACTGCCTACATCCACTTTGAAGTTAATCTTTATTGCCTTCTCCATTACTCGGGTACAGATACAATCCGTAAATCAATCACTTGAATACAAGTTTGAATGAAAAAGAAGAGAGTATAAAAAATGGCAGTCTCTCCAGTGTTCTAAAAAAATGATCCCTTTCACTGTGCCCCTGCCTCTCTATTTATAGACGAAGGTGGGTTGAACTTTCCTGGTGGGCCTGGTAGCTGGATATTATGGCCCAAATGGAGTAGACTCTTTGTGTCGAACCGGACATGCCGAACGGTCAAGTGCCGAACCATCATCCTTGTGTCGAACGGTGCGATGTGTTGAGTGAGGGTGTTGGCCGATCGAGAATTGATGCCGAACGAGGAAGAGGCCGAGCGAGGCTAAAACACAGAATGGTCCAGGAATGCCGAGTGAAGCATTAATTCCGAGCGCTATTTGCATGCCGAACGTAGTGGTGCCGAACACCTAAGATGCCGAGCGATATGGAGGCATGCCGAGTGAAGTGGAGCCGATCGTTCTGAGTGCCGGACACCCTGAATGAACGCTCTTCAGATGCCGAGTGCTCTATCATGCCGAACAAACTTGTCTGCCAAACACTTCTAAGTACCGAGTGCTCCTATCTTCTGAATGTCCCTTTATACCAGATGCTTCTAAGTTCCGAGCGCTCCTATCTGCCGAGTGACCCTTTATGTCGGACGCTTCTAAGGGCCGAGCGCTCATATCTGCCGAGTGTCCCTTTATGCCGGACAATCCAGTTGGGCCGAGTACCAAGTTGCCTGGTCGAATCTCCAGGAAACATTTAACGAAAGTAATTAAAGGTTAATTACTTAGTGATTAAAGGTTATTAATTAAAGTAATTTATAGAGGGTAATTAATTTAATATGATTAATTAAGGAATAATTAATTAAGTAAAGTAATTAATTAAGATAAATAATTAAGGTTGATTAAGTTCATAAATTAATATCAAAAGATTTTGTAAATAAATTAAATCAAGATTTGATAATTAATTCATAAGTAATTAACTTAATTGAAAATTTACTTGAATTTATTTAGGATTAAACAATTAATCCTGTTTATAAATGATCATTGAATACTTGAATTGCGTATGAATGACTGTATTGCATGAAATTCCTTGAATTGATTATCCTATCTGATCTGTGATATTCTGATTTGTGACTGAGCTGTGAAATGTAATGTAATTATATATGATGTAATTTATTTATCAGGAATGAATTTATATAATTTATCTGTGATCTGTAAATGAAGATAAGCGTTATAGGAATATACCGCTTGTCTATATTTCATTATGTGTATCTGTGATGACTGTTAATGTTGCACTATTGTGTGTAAAACCCCTGGACTACACTATACACACACAATATGGATTGCACGAGGAAATCGGTTAAGTCACAGATTTTAGAAAAATAATTTTTTTAAATTAAATTTTAAATTCAAATAGTTTTGGAAATGGATTTGGGTTAAGTATAAAAAGCTTTTGGAAACTGATTTCAAAGATAAAAAGTTATTTCGAATAACTTAATAAAGTTTTAAAATTTAAATAATTTGGTTTGGATTTGAATTCAAAATTTGGAATTGAATCTTATGTTAGGAAATTATGATTTGAAAAGGTTATACGAGTTATAAAAGTGTTTATATGGGTTTTTAACCATTTAAAAAGTATTGTTGTAGGAATTTAAATTTAAACCCAAGTTTATATTTGAATGAATTTAACTTATGTAAATGTAATCAGTTTTTCCCAAAACAAAAACTATTTGTTTCCAATTGATAATAGCTTTCATATAAGGAAAGGGTTTCCAAATTGTGTTAAAAAAAATTGAAATGAAATTGTGAATTGTTTTGAAAGCTATGAACGAACCTTTGTGAAAGATTATTAAAACTTGTTTTGGAAATCAAAGAAGATTTTAAATGGTGTATCTTTTATATAAAAGATTTGAATTGGAAACGAGTTTGAAAGCTATTAAATCTATGATTTAAAGATTAAATGAGTTAGTCCAAACTGAAATGGGAATTGTTTTGAAAATCTGTGAATGAATCTTCGTGAAATAATTAACTTCGTGAATTAAATCTTTTTGTTTAAAAGATTTGAAATGGTAATTTGTTTTATCCATTTGATAGAAAAGTTTTGGGTTTTAAGTTGTGACTTAACTGAAATCCCAATGTCCAAATGCTTTTAAATATAGCGCTCATTATTCGGTTTAGCCGGGAGAGGACCTTATGTCATATAACTCATTCCGAATAATGGTACTACGTTATGGATAGCATTTGAAGACCGGTGGTGAAGACCAGATATTTTAAAAGCGAAAGTATAACTCGTCGAATGTCTCTGCACCGAATGGCCTCGATATAGAGACTCCATATGTGATGGAAAGTCTGGACGTGATTAGGGATTATCCGGATTTGCAAGGGCTTCTTCGAAAGTGCCTTCGGTTCTGTTCGAACCCGGAACAGACTTGTATGGATGTGTGTCTGACACTACACTTTGAGATGTAAAGCTGGTTTCTATCAAATACATTTCTGTTTGTTGGCGGAGATTTATTCTCTTAGCTTAACACCCTTCTTTGAGACGTATGAACTCAGAGGTTATGTAGTTGATGGTTACTAGTGATACATTCCCAATTTGATAATGTGGCATACGAAGTGATGCTGATCATTTGTTGATCAAAACATGACTTTGTGAAAAGGTGTAGCTTTGTGGACGAGACCTCATCGAGCCTAACAACCTGGTAATGATCGAAACAGGAAAGATGAGGCAAGGTTTCAGGGGTAGCGCCCCTAGGGTATGTCCATTCCTTATGGAAAAGGGTGGTATTATGGTATGGAGCCTAGATACTTACTCATGTGGACATTGTATATTTATTACTGTGTGATGTTGTTGGTGTAGAGGATCCTCGGATAAAGGTCACAAACGACCAGGGGTGGCATATCTTAGGTTTTACTTCCCGAAAAGGGGGTAACCGGCCTTGTGTTGGCAGAGTGCCGGGTAGGTTCTCGGGGCGTCCCTCCAGAGGCGTACCCATGTGGAAATAGGAAGTTCCTTAGCCCGACCATTTGTTGGAAATCCAATCAAACAATACGAGCCCTTTACGATTGTAGTTGTATTACCTGCCACCTTAGGTGGCAGCTATAGTAGGCATAGTATAATGGTACCTATGCTGGCTAAGATTAATATTATACTTTCGAAATGTTTTCCACTATGCACTAATAATAATATCAAAAAGGATTTTGCGTAGTGAGCATGTTTGACTATCATAAGGAGAAATCTCCCCCAAGTGTGCGATTGCATGGTGTGTGTGTCGGGAGGCCTTATGGTAGTTTCATTTTTCAAAAAGCATTGCGGATTTCAAATTTAAATTCTTTTGTTTGTTTTTAAAGATAAACTATTTTGTTTGCTCATACCATTCCCACGAATGACCTTGCTTATCTTTGTGAAATGTGATGGGGGGTTCTCACTTTTTGTTTGGTGCCGAGCAGAAGACTCTTACCCCTAAACGTCCTCTACGAGAGGTTGGTTAGTCGTAAGGCGTGACAGTCGAAGGCTGGTCGTAAAAGTAAGGGCAGGGTACCATTGTATGCCATAGCGGGGCTGGGATGGTTGAAAAGCCTACTAGTCGAGATTGGCTGCTGTCGATGGTTGAAAAGCCTAGACCGTGACATCTTGGTATCAGAGCTGAAAGTTGAAACTTAGCTCAAGAGTATAACACATTAGGCAGCTCATTAGAGATTGGGTGAAGTATACCCAAGAACGAGTATATCCCTAAGATATCCATCTGCACGCCTCAGTAAATTCTCTTACTATCCACGGATAGTAAGTATGAGTGCAAGAAGAGGACGAGATAAGGGATAGGGAGGTACCACTTCATATGGTCAATGCCCTGTAACAACAATGGAAATAATCTTTCTCTAACAATCTTCTTTGATAATCGTCCGATTTTCAATTCTTTGATGATTCCTGGCAGCTCCAGGAAGAAGCTTCGATATATTTGCATGGGATATAAATTCCAGATGGGTCAGAATTATTTGTTTGGATGAATTGTTTACTTTGATTGCTATGGTTAATGGGTATACTTTGTTTAAACTAAAAAGTTTTGAGATTGTATCCATATATCTGTCTATTCTTTAGGTCCCAAATATTCTACGAACGGATAGTTATCCTTCGAACTAACCAATGCCATTGCATACTTCGTAGATTTGGATAACTCGAGTATCTTTTGGAGAGTTAAATGGATTCGTTCTCGTATCTATTGTTGATATTCTGATTTGGTAAGCCAAATGCAGAATAGATATTCAGTTTGACCTGGAAAATTGTTTCTCTATCTTTGTGTTTTCGTATATTATTTGTTGTCTCCCTACTTTCAAATTTTAAGGACGAAATTTCCTGGGGGGAATCTGTAACATTCCTGATTTTTAATCCTAATTTATTTGGAAATTAACATAAAATTTTTGTTAAATTATGAATTAATTGGGAATTAATTTGAAAAATATGGAATAAAAATAGAATTTGTATAGGGATTTTTTTATTTGGGAATTCTAAAAATTAATTTTAATTTTAATTTTGGGTTGAAACTCAAAAATAAGTATTATATAAGTATGTATATGACTTAATTGGATTTTCCAAATTAAACAAGATGTATGCTTATTTATTTATATTTGGGATTTGATTTAAAAATTCATGGATAGGTATTTTCTAAATAATATTGAATTTATTAACTTTGTATTCCAAGGAACTAATATATGTATAGTTAATTGTTGATAATAAATAATTTGATTTCAAATCAGTTGTTATGAAATTGTCAAAGTATAAAGTAAAAAGTGATTTTGAAATTAAATAAATGTATTGAGAATAAAATTGATTCAATAAATGAATCATATTTAAAGAAGCTTTATAAATAAAGAATTATAAATGTACGATTATTTATTCATTGTTTTCAATCCATTTTCTTTATAAATTATATAAGTATAAATAATTGAAAAATGTATGTAAAAATACATTTAGGCATATAAACAAGAATAAAAGTTTTAAAACTCATTTATATATGTGTATGTATCTTTTGAAAGTATAAATGTATATGTAAATACAAAAGTAAGGCAAGAGCTAAACATAATTTTATAAATAAGAATGGAAAGAGGGTTTAAACACAAATTTGCTATTTTTAACATTTGTAAGATATAGGAAACATGCAAAGCCAAGTGTAGGAAGACAAACATAAGAAATTAACAAACGTAAATTTACGATAACAAGTGGCATTAATATCTTCTTGAAATAAATTAAAATTTTATAAACTATATTCATCTTTTTCTCATATTTTCCAATATCAAAGAAAATTGAAAATCAGAAAAGAAAAAAATCAGAAATCATCTCAATATCAAAATTGAAATAAAGATCAAAACCGAAAATCAATGTTTAAAAATCTGGAAGTCACAACTTCAAATAAATGCAAAGTTCAGATCAAACTGGATCAAAAGCATGCAAATGCATCTCAATCAATCAAAGCCTAACTTCAACAAAACAAGCTTCAGGAATCAAGTAAACGTGGACAGCAAGCAAAACAGAATGGAAAACAAAATAACTGCAGAATTGAAAACAAGTTAAAATTCCAACCCGAAGATTATTTAAAGCAGTTTAAATCTGGGAATCTAAAGCCTGAGGCAAAGTTTAAAGCATTCAGAACAAAGCAAATCAAAATAGCAAAATTGAAATTTCAAGATTCAGATCAAAAGTCTGGTTTCAAAACGAAAGCACTGGTCCACTGTCTCTGCTTTTTTCAAAACCAAGGTGAGCAAACTACTGACTTATATTTTGATGTTGTGATAAATTCATCATGTTTGTGTGAAAAATGCTTCGAATTTTACTGATCTATGTGATTGCATGTCTGGATACAGCTATATATTTATGTATACCTCTGTTAAAAGAAGAAAAAAAACTACAGGCTTTGATTTAACAAAATTCAATCCCTCTTTCCTTGATTTCTTTAACTTATAATACTTAAAAGAAATTTGTTGTGTTGATGAAATAACAAAAAAGTAAAATTTATTAAGAAATTTATCTAGAAATTAAATTTATAGACATACCTTTCTCTGTTGAACATTTCACAGGTTTAGACTACAAACAAAATCAAATTTCTCTTCCCTTAACCTACTTTGGGTAATGGTCTATAAATGTAAAAAAAGGGTAATCATGTAACATTCATGTTAAAAATAAAATTTAAGCATGTGCATTGGGTTAATTATCTCAAAAATGAAAATTTACTGGAAAAGGAAGTTACAGAGGAATTTCTTTTAAAAACTAAAAATTCAATATTTTTAAATGCATGTTTTGAATTGATAATTGGAATCACATTAGAATATGATGAATTTTAGCAATCGAATCAGGATTTTTGGTTTGGTAGGTTGTGGGGATTTTCAAGTTGAATAGAAAATTCATTTTTTTCTAACCTCGATCATCGACACTAATTCATTGATCGAGCCTTTCGATGAAGATAGCACGCGAGTAGGGTAGTCAAGGAAAAATGCTTGGTTTAAATCTAGATCAACGTGGACAAAAATATGGATCGATTTAGGGTTTATTTGACTGTATGGGTTGAGGGTGGAATCGAGATGATTTCTTCATCATCATGGCATCGAGTTGCGCCGGACCTATGGGAATCAAAGCAATGGAGTTTGACAAAGTTTCTAATAGAATGGCGTGGTCAATGATGGCCGGAATCATCGGCGAGGGAGTGATTTTCTGATCATGTGTGGTTAAAGTATTTCATCGTTCAACTCGTTTTCGAATCACAGTGAATTAAAGGCTGTGGGTTCGTCGAGGTTGACGAGGAGGTTATCAGCGACTTGTCGATGGTCTTCACGATGATCAGAGACATTCCAATCATTTGTGCACATATATACGTATCACAGTGTATATGTTGAAGATGGGTTTGAAGAAGAAGGAGTTTCCTCGGGGTCGAACTCGAAGGCATTCGCGAGATGACTCGAAGCAAGTGAAAGAGAGGGGAACTCAAAGTTGAGCTCGGGTCAGGGTCGGGATTATCTCGAAGCTGCTCGAGTGATTGTAATAGCAGTTTTGAAAATTAAAATCGAAATCAAAAATTGATTTATGTTAACCCATTATTCTTAAAACTATAATTGTCGTGATTAAGTTCTAAGATTAGTAAAGGTTTTGTACAAATTATTTTGAATTTATTAAGGTTAAATAAGTTTAAAAAATCTGTAGTTTTTTGAACTAAGTTTTTTTTCAAAAGCTGATTATTCAAACAAGTTTTATAATACATTTTCAAAGAATTGATCTTAAAATTAAGGATATTTTAAAAAAATTGTTTAACTATATTGGGATGGTTATTTAAAATATTATTTTTAAGCGTTTCAAATAAAATTTGATGATGTGTTTAAATATGTGATTAAGATAACTAGATTATCTTAACTAAATTCAAGCCATGGGTAATCAAAGATTAAATTATTTAGTCAGCAATTAAAGGTTAATTGATTTATGTGATTAACCTAAAGGATAATTAATTAAGGTGATTAGATTATTTATGTGATAGATTTAAGGTTAACTAATTAGGATAATTAATTAACAAATAATTAATTAAAGAGATTAATTAATTAACATGATAAATTAAGACTAATTATTAATTAATTAAAGAGTTAATTAATTAATATGATAAATTAAGATTAATTTACTAATTAAGTATAATTACTTAATGAAAGTAATTAAAGGTTAATTATTTAATGATTAAAGGTTATTACTTAAAGTAAGTATAGAGGGTAATTAATTTAATATGATTAATTATGGAATAATTAATTAAGTAAAGGTAATTAATTAAGATAAATAATTAAGCTTGATTAAGTTCATAAATTAATATCAAAAAATTTGTAAATAAATTAAATCAAGATTTGATAATTAATTAATAAGTTATTAACTTAATTGTAAATTTAATTGAATCTACTTAGGATTAAACAATTATTCATGTTTATAAATGATCATTGAATGCTTGAATTGCTTATGAATGATTGTATTGCATGAAATGCCTTGAATTGATTATCCTATCTAATCTGTGATATTCTTATTTGTGATCGAGTTGTGAAATGTAATGTAATTATCTGTGATGTAATTTATATATCCGGAATGAATTTATATTATTTATCTATGATCTGTAAACGAAGATAAGCGTTATAGGAATATACGGCTTGTTTATATATCTTTATGTGTATCTGTGATGATTGTTAATGTTGCACTATTGTGTGTAAAACCCCTGGACTACACTATACACACACAATATGGATTGCATGAGGAAATCGGTTAATTCACAGATTTTAGAAAAATAATTTTTTAAATTGAATTTTAAATTCAAATAGTTTTGGAAATGGATTTGGGTTAAATATAAAAAGCTTTTGGAAAGGGATTTCAAAGATAAAAAATTATTTCGAATAACTTAATAAAGTTTTAAAATTTAAATAATTTGGTTTGGATTTGAATTCAAAATTTGAAATTGAATCTTGTGTTTGGAAATTATGGTTTGAAAAGGTTATACAAGTTATAAAGGTGTTTATATGGGTTTTTAACCATTTAAAAAGTATTGTTGTGAGAATTTAAATTTAAACCCAAGTTTATACTTGAATGGCTTTAACTTATGTAAATGTAATCAGTTTTTCCCAAAATGAAAACTATTTATTTCCAATTAGTAATAGCTTTTATATAAGGAAAGGGTTTCCAATTTGTGTTAAAAAAAATTTGAGAAAAAATTGTGAATTGTTTTGAAAGCCATGAACGATCCTTTGTGAAAGATTATTAAACCTTGTTTTGGAAATCAAAGAAGATTTTAAATGGTGTATCTTTTATATAAAAGATTTGAATTGGAAATGAGTTTGAAAGCTATTAAATCTTAGATTTAAATATTGTAGGAGTTAGTCCAAACTGAAATGGAAATTGCTTTGAAAATCTGTGAATGAATCTTCCTGAAATGATGAACTTTGTGAATTGAATCTTTTTGTTTAACAGATTTGAAATGGTAATTTGTTTAAACCATTTGAAAGAAAAGTTTTGGGTTTTAAGTTGTGATTTAACTAAAATCCCAATATCCATAAGCTTTTAAATATAACACTCATTATTAGGTTTAGCCGGGAGAGGACCTTATGTCATATAACCCATTCCGAATAATGGTACGACGTTATGGATAGCATTTGAAGACCGGTGGTGAAGACCGGATATTTTCGAAAGCGAAAGGGTAACTCGTCGAATGTCTCTGCACCGAATGGCCCCGGTATAGAGACTCCATATGTGATGGGAAGTCCGTACGTGATTAGGGATTGTTCGGATTTGCAGGGGCTTTTTCGGAAGTGCCTTCGGTTCTGTTCAAACCCAAAACTGATTTGTATGGATGTGTATCTGACATTACACTTTGAGATGTAAAGCTGGTTTCTATCAAATACATTTCTATTTGGTGGCGGAGATTTATTTTCTTAGCTTATCACCCTTCTCTAAGACGTATGAACTCAGAGGTTATGTAGTTGATGGTTACTAGTGATACATTCCCAATTTGTTAATGTGGCATACGAAGTGCTGCTGATCATTTGTTGATTAAAGCATGAATTTGTGAAAAAGTGTAGCTTTGTGGACGAGACCACAGTGAGCCTCACAACCCGGTAATGGTCGAAACAGGAAAGATACGATAAGGTTTCAGGGGTAGCGCCCCTAGGGTGTGTCCATTCCTTTTGGAAAAGGGTGGGATTATGGTATGGAGCCTAGATACTTACTTATGTGGACACTGTATATTTATTACTGTGTGATGTTGTTGGTGTAGATGATCCTCGAATAAAGGTCGCAAACGACCAGGGATGGCATATCATAGTTTTACTTCCCGAGAAGGGGGTAACCGGTCTTGTGTTGGCAGAGAGCCGGGTAGGTTCTTGGGGCGTCCCTCCAGAGTCGTACCCATGTGGCAATAGAAAGTTCCTTAGCCCGACCATTTGTTGGAAATCCAATCAAACAATACGAGCCCTTTACAATTGCAGTTGTATTACCTGCCACCTCAGGTGGTAGCTATAGTAGGCATAGTATAATGGTACCTATGCTGGCTAAGATTAATATTATACTTTCGAAATGTTTTCCACTATGCACTAATAATAATATCAAAAAGGATTTTGCGTAGTAAGCATGTATGACTATCATAAGGAGAAATCTCCCCCGAGTGTGCGATTGCATGGTGTGTATGCCCGGAGGCCTTATGGTAGTTTCATTTTCCAAAAAGCATTGTAGATTTCAAATTTAAATTCTTCTGTATGTTTTTAAGGATAAACTGTTTTTGTTTGCTCATACCAGTCCCGCGACTGACCCAGAGTTTATTGTTCCCTTCCTAAACTCTGGGTGCCCACAATTTTCCACACGGGCAGTCTAGAGTTTGGTTTTTTAGATAGTCAGATAGTAGATATCGATTTGGTGGCCTTCAACTTTTGGTTTGGTATTCTTTGGAGTCTTTGGAGTGCATGGGCTGTACTTGCTTAGCTTTGTGCAACCTTGATGGGGGTTCGAGCTAGTGGTTTGGAGTTTTGGCTTTAGAGCATTGGATTGGAGTTGCAGTTTGATATTGTAGTTATCTCTTTTGCTATTTGTTTTCTGCTATTGTTTATTGTCTTTGATATTCTTGTATCATATTGATATCATTGTTGTATATCATAGGATATTGTATTCATTGGAGTTGTATATGATATTCATTTCTTTTTCTTCCGCTGTGTTGTTATAGTTAATGGGTTATAAGCTCCGGCACAAGTCAAATTCAACGGTTGAATCTGCGGAATTCGAGTACAAGTGAAGTACGGGTGTCAATTTTCGAACGCTGAAATTTGGAACGTGACACATTGAGTGATAGTGAGGGTTCGCTGTTGGATGCCTTATTTAGGGTTTTATGCTTTGCTTCTTATAATCTCGGGCTCTCTTAAATGAGTATACTAGATAAGAGGTCTAGGTGGTATGTTGTGGCTGTGTAGAGGATAAACTGGACAGAGATTTCTTGCACTATAAATGAATCTCCTATTATACATTCCATATTGCAACATTGTGGGGCTTAGACAGTGTTTACTTTATTATTGAGATAGTTTTATTTGAGTTTATTCCATTTATATAAATTCTATTGCTATGTTGTATAACTCTATGGATATATCTAATGATATTTGGTTAACATAGTTATCGTCGTCCCTCCTATAATATATCTATGATGATCATACTTTATTCGATGCACTATGAGATATATGACATGTTTTGTAATGTTTTATTTCTTTTGTACTTTGACAATCGTCCTACATTGGTCGGGCACCATCGTAATGCACATACATGTATATTAGGTGTCGGTGGTTGTAACACCCCATAAAGTTTAATAAGAAATAGATAAATTAGATGAATTAATTGAATAAGATAAGGCTGAAAATTAAAATTTGGCAAAGTTAAAATTTGACCCTGAAAGTTATGACATTGCGTTAGCAGTGATTTTTTGATCAATTCCTGTATATAATGTTGAAAATGGAGCTTAAACAGAAAAGTTATGGACGTTTGAAGTTTTCCGATTCGAAATAGTTCAAGTAGGATTCATAAATAAGGAAATAATTTTTAAATTTCAAATTTGAAAATTAACAACAATTAGACTTGGGGGTTAAGTAATCGCTAAAATTTAACATCAAGGGGATTCAACAAACTATTATAGTATTCTTTCTCAAATCAATTTCTCAATAACATCCTGGAATGCCTACATTAATTCATGTTGTGACTATAGCATTTATGGAACCGGTAATATTTTCCACCCTGCTTTTATTTCTCCATCAATTCTTTTGGAGGGGGCTTCCTATACTTCACGATATTGCATGTAAACAAGTAAACATTCTCTAGAGATGTATTCAGTAGCGTGTATGTTTCTTGCATTGGGATCCTATACATTCCTATTCTAGAATCCCTCTTTCGTTCATGGTTCCTGTCACCGTCTTTCTTTTGCTGATTTGATTTATTTTTGACATTTACTTGAATTTTTCTGTATCTCTCTCTGGACTGTTCCACTGCAATGTTACCCTGCACTACCTCTCCACTTGGTCCTATAACATTATTCTTCCTAAAGCATCTAGCTTCCTCTTTCCTCAAATACCGAGCTGCTTTTGTATAGAAATGCTCCAACGTCAGGGGTGGTTTGCTAGTTAATCATTCGCCAAAGTCAGATTCTAGCTCAATCCCTCTTATTACCGCCATCAATGTCGAATAGTCATTCGAATTACTGACTTCTGCGACGGCTGTATGAAATCTTTCCAAATAGTCTTTCGGTGATTCTCCCGATGCCTAGATCATGCTTGATAGTGATATTACATTTTTGGGGGTAGTTGCATGCATACGAAACTGCTCCAAAAAATTTGTTACTAAATCATCGATTTGGAGATTGACCTTGTGAACAATCTTCGTAACCACATCATTGCTATGACAAAAAGAGCAATGGGAAAACATTTGCATTTTGTAGCATCATCCACTCATGTGGAGTTCATCAACCATTCATATCTCATGATGTGCTACCTGAGGTCGGTTTTTCCCTCGTAGATAGGCATCGACGGAATAATAAACCACCTTCGATATTCCACGTGTAAAATATTGTCTGCAAACGGGGTATGGCTTCTTGAAATCTCCCAATCATCATTGGTCAAGCCTTGATTCTCTGCTACTAGATGCTTGATCGTAGTTGTCAAGTCCAGCATTTGATTAGTCAAAGTCAAGTGGTAGTCATGCTCCACCTCATGCAAATGGTTTGGTCGATGTCTGCGAGCCATTCCATGCCTTCTTGGCTCAACATCCTCTTGTTGTTCATTCACATCATCATCATTCCAAAGAGGTAGCTGATCTGTGTTAACTTGAACTCCAGCATGTAGATCAGCCACATCGGCACCAGTTTGAATTCCATCAAAAATGGTAAGGCTCCTCCCTTAGAGGAGGGATCAGCCCCGATCCCTATAGTGGGATCGGGTCTGATCAATCCTAGCAGCCCAAAATTAGTTGAATCTTGATATCCTGATGCTTCTGCATGATATCCATTGGTTCTACGGCATCTGTGCCGATAATGGTAATCTAATGAAGTTGAGGTCTTCGATGCAGAATAAGGAGTTAACTACTTCCTAGTTTTCCTACATTGTTGATCCCTGAGTTGATTCAATAGATCAATATTGGCTTGAATCTGCTGGTTCAACTGTCGACGGCTTTCCATGAGCTCTCTCATCATGTTTTGGAAATCAGCTTTTATGATGGAATTAGCTAGATTCTGGACATCAACTAGATTGGTAGCATTAAGACTCATTGGTAGATTGCTCTAGCTTCCTTGGTGGATGTTGGCGTTCTCGTTTCCTTTTGCATTTTGAGCGGTAGATCTGGTGTTCCTATCCGTGGCTGATGGTCTCCTTATAGATCTCTTCTTCAAATCTGAGTTAAAATGGAAGCTAATCGAAAGAAAGCTGGATCTTCCCACGAATAGGGGAATCCGTACTTGGATGATGAGATCCAGTCAAGCTAAGAATTCATCTTCTAAGTGAAAGCACTAAAATGTTTACAGCAAAAATTGATACAAACACGCAATAGAGATTTTTTAGAGGAATAAATGAAGAATAATAAATGTAAATATAGAGAAAAAAGTAGTAAAATAATAAGAAACAAGCTAATAACAAAGATTTGGCAATTTATAGTGGTTCGGCATTGTTTGCCTACGTCCACGATGAAGACATAGCTTTGTTAATATCTTTGTAAACTAAGTACAATACGGATCAGATTAGAATCCTTAGTTACAAAAGAGTACAAAGCGACAAGCAGCATGAAGATCCAAGAAATGAACAATCAGGTCTGTACTTATAGGGGAAGACGGTGAAATATCTTCCTAAAATTTCCACAATGGAGTCTCCAAATCTAGAGGAAGTCAAAGTATCAATCGTGGGTCCTACATCACTTCTAATAACGATCGACACCGTTCGTTTTATGAGCTCCTTTTAGTATAAAATCAACATGGTAGGCTCCATTCTTAAATATATTTTGATGTTCCTAAAGTTTCATGCATAGCTGACTTGTAGATTTTGAGATACTTATCGTTTTCCGCTGAGTTGAACTGTAAAATCGATATAGGATGATCCATATTTGATGAATATGGATCATACCCGATCCTTTTTCAAGGAGTTGTTTATTTTAATATTTCGAGTGTTTTATTGAGTTCTACTTCCACTCTCGCTTTATCGCTACTTCATATAATCATCTGTGCCTGATCTCTGGGGTTCGTGATCATTAATCAGACATGTTGACCTTGTTGACAGTTGAGTCTAACTTGTCTAGTCATTTTGGGTACAATCGAGCAAAATGATTGGATAAATGGGAATCTAGTGAAGCCCTATTAGTCTCGCTCTTCAGATCCAAAAAAGGCCTTTAGGGTTTCAGATAAAAAAAATTATATTTTTATTACTCTATTTCTAATTCTATTCTCCCTCAATCGCTCCATTTCTGAATCTAATCCATATATACCAATACCTTGCTCTATATATCTAAAATTGAATTTCTAAAATAGATTATTGAAGGCATGATAAATCCATAAAAAGAGGAAGTGCTAAGGACCTATAGTGAGTGGAAATCTTAGTCCTTCTATTTTAGCAATTGTATAATATTGTTTGGTTTTGATATATGCCTTTGGGAATTTTTGTCTACGAAAACATCAAATTAAAAAAACTCCTAAATTTCCCCAAAGAGAAATGTCCATTCTTAGGTTAGTTACTCAGTTTTTTTTATATTACAATAATGGGAATTTTGTAGATTTATAATTTTAGAGTTTTACCTTCTATTCCTCTTCTTGCTCTTTTTTTATTGAATTTGATTAAGGCTTTTGATTAGGAAATGATATGTAAAGTACTCTAACTCATAGTTTGCACCACTTATTTCACAATTTGAATAGAAATTCTTTTGTCTAATTTTATGTAAAAAAGATATTAAATAGTGTGTAAAAGTAGTTGGCATAGTAAGTTTCTATTATTATTGGTTTATCCTATTGTTTTAATATAAAATAGGTTGGGTTTGAATTATTTGTATACAAATCTATTGATTGGATTTTTGGGTATTAGATTTATGGTATATTGATATTACAGAAATGGAACTTGTATAATTTTGAAAAAAGTTGACATTTAATCGCTAGTATATGGCACATCTTCGCATGCTTACAAATTTCGAGGTGCATACTTATACATACTTGTATATATACACACACATAAATACACACACACAGGGATATATATATATATGCATAAATTACTTGTAATTATAATGTATTAAATGCGTATTTGATAGGCTATTAACTGTTATTAAATCCCCCTTAGGAAAGTAACTAATTGTACAGGCGAAATAAGAAAGGTTTCTTGTAAGGCTTAAATAGTGGATTCGGTGAGATGTATGATTATATATATACAAACATACATATATAAGATGTATGTATGTATATAGTGTGATGAATAATGCCTAGTTATAGGGATGTGAGGTCGGCCAAAAGTGCACAAAAGCCCGCCTAGCTAATCTGGCTACCAACAGTATTGGAGCTGATGTGAGACATTGCCTATAATAAGTTACTACGGTTGACGTAAGGCTAGAACCAAATTCTATAAAGTAAATCTTCCTAGCTAGTCTGCCTAACAGTACCAATCAATAATCGAACTAATGTTAAGGCATTTCTGTATGGTATGGGTCATAATACAAAAGACCTGCTTCAGAGATTGAAAATATTAATGGCATTATGAGGGCCCATCTCTTCTCTATTTAGGAAGTAGTAGATAGTTGGGATTACTTGTTAGAGGATATCTCGGGAAAGGGCGTGCTTTGATAAGAAATATTAAGTGGCTGAAGAGATTCCATGCAATGTCAGCTAGATAGCTACTAGTGAGTAGTCCGCCTTAGGATATGTATTAAATGATGGGGATATTCCTTAAATGAGGTTTTAAATGGTTAGATTATACCTAGTCCCTATTAAAAGGTATTAAGTGACTATGGTAGTATCTCTTACATTGATAGGACATTATAAACGATAAATATGAGTTATTAGGTTGAAAGCGTAAGGGCCATGGGCTTATATTTGGGAAGCCTTTTTTATTTATATTTGGAAAGCTTTTGGTCTTATATTTAGAAAGATGCATGATGTAGATAGAATTAGAAGGATATTCCTATTTATGTTATATTGCATAAGTACTATGATAGTAAGGCTTGAGACTTTTATTCACTAGACATATGTTGTTTTGACTCCCTCCTTATTACAACACAGATTAGAAAAGATGATGTTGAAGGTGGAGGCGAGGAAGAAACTTGTGGAAATTTTCTATCTATCTACTTATGTTATTTTTCGAATATAACTATTAAAAAATAATGATGTATTTCGAAATTATTTTTCTATGGATATGTGATAGTTATATTGGTATCATGTTATGGATTTTGTGAATCTGGAATTTAATTAAATGGGTACTATTTCTATTACTATATTTTATCCTTTTCCTATGAGTTATTAATGTGTAGATAAATTACTCTATATTGTTCTTTATACCAGCCAAAAGCCAACTTTGAAATGGGTGTAAGTTTTGATGGGCCATTTTCTAGGTTGGAATTCAGGTCTGTATCAGAGTAGGTTGTTACGGTGTATAGGACAGTCACTGCAATCATTTTTCTTTATGATGTATTCAAGGTTATGCAATTTAGGTTTGAGCCTTCTAGAGCTTTGCAATTACTCCACTCTTTTCAAAAGCGACAAAGAGGTCTAATTATCATTTCCTAGGCCAAAATTAAAAGTTAGACCAACTACTTCTTGCTTCAAAACCTTCAGCGGAAAAGGAGGAATATAGATAATAATTACTAATAAATATAAAAAATTTCCTTCCTATATCTATGATATAATCGACAATTAACCACAACTAAAAAAAAAATCAAAAGTCAGCTATCCTAGCTCTTATATCAAATACGAGGGTAATCTAGAATCTGGTACATTACCTAAGTCTCACTCCTCTAAGAATACTTTATGTTTCTCTCTCTAAATTGTTCTAATTTGAACTTTAACACCACTTTATAATTCTCCAATGCAGTACCCATGACATCAGAGGAAAGCTACCATCCGAAAGCATTGGGTAAAGTACACAATAGGAGCGATCTGTCAATATGAATATGTGGTAATCAAATATCCAAATCTGTATCAAACATGTATCTCATCTTGGCACACATCAATGTACATGATTTTCCAAGTTGAATAATTTATAGATAGAAGACATAAATCAAAAACTCAACAACAATATCGAAGTGATCAAAAAATTTCATACACACATCAGATTCCTCATCATAGTGGCATCGCTGAAAAATCTATGGGTATATCTACTAGTCTAGTGTCACCAACACCTCAAAAAAATGAAGCATATAATGTAAATTACCACCATCATTAAACACCCTACTATGATAGTATGATTATAAATTCAACTCATATAAATCTCCTTCTCTAGGGTTATGTCCGTAAAATCGAAGATGCAATCCACTAACTCAATGCTAGTCTCCATCCTCTAATCTTATTAATTCCTGATATCTTATAACAATTGTACATCCTGAAAATAAACAGCCTCGGACTGACCAAATGCTGTTAAAAGAAATAACCCCTAGGGCCAGGTCATAAACTAGCTATGAGTAAACTCAAATAAGAAAAATAATAGAGAATTAAACAAAACAATACATCATCATATGAAGGTGTATAAAATGCCCAAACCCATGTCAATATGATATAAAAATCATATCATATCATTATGTCAATTACCCAACCATATGTATGTATCATATACTAACCATATTACGTGTTGCATCTCTATTTAATGTGAAAAAAATCATAAACCTACTCAATTATGATTCTCTCTAGTAATAAGTTATTATTATCACATTTAATCATTGTATAATCAAATGATAGTATCAATGATAAATTATTTGATGAACTATCCTAACTATATCAATATCCATTGGCGCCCAACATCACCTATGACTTCGATATACCAGAAACCAAATCACTACCCAATGATGATTAGTATCACCTATGATTTAGCATTATGAGTTGATCCACAAATTCCATGACTAAACCCGTCCACATATCATCAAAAAAAATAGTGTAGATACCCATGTCATGACACTTTTTATAGTAACTCATGGCTACAACTCTAATAACTAGGATATCACATCATATCCATATTTATAAGTTGCAATCTTTATAGTTATCAATAATACTAGTTTTACCATCAATTAACAAGGTATAAAAATATATAACTAGTGCTTCTATCTCGACTCTAAGATATCATGGCCTATTTCATTTGTATATCCCTTGACTAGAGATCTCAAATTCATTCTACTAGGCTCTGCCTCGACACCAAAATATCACGACTTGCTTCATCCTTATATCCCTCGACCAAAAGTTGTGGGTACCCTCACACGATCTATTTGTTACTACTATAATCCTTGTTATACAATACCTGCCTCGTGATGTGTTTGTGCAACTGATCATTTGGGCTACTAGAGTCGATGGACCATTTTGCCACGATCTAGTTAGCGACCCTCAGTCTGTCTGACAAAGATGGATAATTAGCATGTCTAGTAGTCTCACCTCATACCATTCTCATCAAAATCATGTTTCATATATTTATATATATTTACCCCACAAACACCATACCCAAAATTAATGTTTTATACGATGTTTATATCTCAAATGTATGTTATACATACATATCATCACATTTCATTTAACGTAGCATGGGATTCCCTAAGTTAACAGTTCATTTCCATAAGGTATAACACTTAATATCAATAAGGAAAAACAATGTGAATTAGCACATATAACAATGAAGTTAATCTAGCATAAATATGATAATTACGTAGAAAATACTTCTTTAATCAAACCATTCTTCAATCACAACATATCATTTTAACATGTTGTTTCAATATAACTATTTATGTATACAACTACCACCTTGTACTTTTAGTACAACCATAACAACATGGAAACATAAGGCATGACATATGATATTCAATAAGCAGGCTGTTGTTTCATATGACAAGTATGGGCACTTCATTCATATCAACACAAATCAAATTCAACCCCTATATTAAATTTTAAAGTATTCGACATCAGATTTCCATTAAATTTCAAATAACTCAATTATACCTTTTTTAAATCAATTTTAGTAACAATTTAAATCATATTTAATATACTATCATCCAACGTAACATACTGTATAATAATAATCAAATTATCACACAACCAATCAAGTCAATTTTCCATAATAGTTATGCAATAAGTAATTGTACTCATCCATTCACCATTATACCATAACTATTATTCACTCCTAAATATTTTTATCTTATGATATTCTTTCATTGCATTATAATTAAAATGAGAAAAAGTATCAATTTCAGTGATAATCGCCATTTGTCAATTCAATATATAATTTGATATTTAATTCAACTCAATTTCAATAGAATATCAAATTAACAAAGTTTAACATTTCACTGTTAATAGCTTAACACATAGTTTTTGTGTAATTAGTTCAAACTGCCTAATTTATTCATCCTTTTTGATGACTATATACAGTTTTCTTATACATAGCATCATTCATTTCATATTCAAACTACATCGAACAATTCAAACATCTTATATTATTTAGAAATAAGGGAAGTTTACTCGCTCCACTGCTTAGCCTTTAACCGCTAGCTCTCGTCGTGCACCAACATCACCTAACATCAAGCCAACCATCAACAACTGTGAACAACCCAAAGTCACGCTACTTGCGTCATGCATAAAGACCTGAACCACCTCCTTTTCGTGCACCTTGGATGGCGTCATCTTTATTCTAGTAGCTTAGGCACATACGCTAGGCCTTCTCCTCCTAAGAGCGACGCAGGATCAAACAACACTTTTCTTTCTTGGGCGATAGTTTCTTTTTTCCCTCTTTCATTTGCGTGCGATTCGGGGACGAAGGGGATAGGGCATTAATATTTTGTGGATGCAGTTTAAAATGAGATAATGCAGTGGGTATAATTATATTTGTTAAATCTATAATTTAGACCCTACTGAAAGGAATATTGATTTTCCCTTTTAATTAAAAAGTAAAATCACCATTCTTCTCTGCTATGTTCAAATTAGATTTCAAATTTAAATTCAATGGATTTAGTTTAAATCAATTTTGACCTATGATTTACTTATCATAGAATATCTTTGATTTTATCAAATTTGATTCACATTATAATTTTACAAAATATAATTAAATTTTTAGTAATTAACTAATTATTTTTCATATCAATTTAATTTTATCGAAGATTCTTTAATTCGGTTTATTTTAAATTATTTGGTAATGCAAATTATCAATTTTATCCGTTGCTAAGTCATTTTGTCTATATAGTTTGTTTACAACTTATTAAAATTTTCGTATTCATTGTAAATATTTTACCGACTTCAATATAATTTCTTAAAATGAATTAATAAATTAATTCAATTTATTACAATAAAATTCATTTATCAAACAATCATTTAAATTGGTAAAAGATGTTCCCTCAACAAAATTATCGAAAATTGAACTCAATCATTTTATTTTGATGAAAACCGATTTTATTACAAATTTAAAGAAAGTAGGATTATTACATCAACCGAAAGTATGAAAAATTAAAAAAAGAGCTAGCATATCAAAAGGTATACTTTACTTCCACTCTAAGCTCCCTTACAAAGTTCACATCCAAAGAAAAACTGCACGTTTGGGGATTTTTGCAATACAGTTTTTATCTGGTACTATACAGATTTCATTACAAATGTCAAGCAAGCAGTGAAGTCTACAAATTATACACATACTAAAAGAAGGCTGTGTAGGTTGGTTGATGCTGATATATTATAATACGTGGTGTCTGTCATACATTTCTACTATCTAGTATTTGAACTAACTAGTTTCCAAATGTATCCAAATGTTGACACAAGATGATGTGGTTCATAAACTTGAGGGAAAGCTTAAAGTGATCATTGGAAAGTCCTTTAGGAGTTTGAAATCTGAGAGTTAAGCAAAATAAAGTTGATAAGGACATGAAATCATGTCAGTATCGAATTGTTTTGACATGGGATTTCGGGCATCCGTGATATGATTAAGGAATAAAGTGCAATGGTGACCATATTTGGATCCACCTTTGAAGTAGTAGGTGAACAGCTTCAAAGCCATGCAAAAAAGGACTAGTCTCATATGAGACCAATCATCTCGGTATCAATTGGTAGGAAAAATTATACTTAAAGATTGAAGACATAGAGATACAAGTTAGCATGAAGAAAAGGCTAAAAGAACAAAAGGCAAATCATCTCAGTGCCGACATGAATTTATGTTGGTACCAACATGATTCTTGGCTACGAGGCTAACTTTTTCTTCCTACCCATTCTCTTGGATCTAGATTTTTACCTAATGTTTCACGATTTGAAGACTCTAATGGGTAGTTGTCCTATAAATAGTAAGTCTGGGGCAAAAAATAGGGTGTTTTTAGCTGTTTCTTTCTTCATATCTTATTATCTACTCAAGTTTAATCACTTACAAGCCTACTTTTACTTTTGTAGACCTAAAAATAAATTGTAAAGACCATGTGTTTGTGTCAAATCAATCTTCAATAAGATTAAAGTGAACATAAGCCATAGAATTTGCCAACCACTATAAAATCCTCGTGTTTTCATTGTTTCTTGCTATTTTGTTTCTAAAATATTCCAGGTGTTATTCCAATTTGGGTTCAACATTCTTGGTGTTGTCACCGAGAGTTGAACTCGTGAGTAGATTTGGCTTAGTACTTTGGATTAGAGCTACCAAAAGTTAGATCTAGAATCATGTTTTTAAAATCTCAAGTAATGGCCCGTATGAAATCCGAAAGATCTAAAGCTGCATCTGGTGAAAAAGATGAAGATTCTCAACACAATGAAGAGGCTAACCAAACCGATGGCTACTTTTCTAGGAATATTTAATCAATAAGAGATTTTGATAAAGTTTGAGTTTGATAGGATAATGCTGAATTGAGCTAGAGGATAATGGACATGCAGAAAGCACTACTTGATAACATATGCATGTATTACCTTGTTAACCCAGTAATCCCAAAGGCCTGGGAAAAACCAAAAATGCAACAACTTCTTATTCTAGATAAGAGAATTCATCAGCCTCTGATTAAAACAAAAGGGATGTGAAGAAAAAAATGAAGGAAAGGCAGCTGGGGCATCTAGGAAGACCAAAGGAGGAAGTAGTCAGTATTTTCCAATGCTGGAGTGGTCGACATCGACATGAAATACCGACATGAATTAAGCTAGTGCCAAGATAAATGAAGGTAGTCCTAGGGTTGTGTTACCTAATTCCATCAACTTGTTAGACAATAAAGATGATTTGTAGGATAGTGGTAACGACATTGGGTAGAAAATTGGAATGCAAAATGCCGGTGCTCAAATGACCACCATAGAATTGGCCAGAGTAGGTAATCCAGAAAAGTGGCTCTTTCAAGGACAAGAGAGGCTATATGTCATCGAGCAAATTAAGACCGTTATGGAGTCAAACACTCGGGACTGCTCTTGGTAGTCAATTTTTGAGTCACCAAGCCGGTGAGGAATATACTATTGATATAGTAAAGTGCCTGGTGGAAGAATACCGATGGAGGAAGAATGATAATGGGGTTCCACACATAGCATAACTCCATTTACAGAGAATATTTTATCCGAGAAATAAAGAAAGAAGTTCGTAATGCCTACCATACCATTGTATAATAGAACAACGAATCCTAGCCAACATCTGCTAATGTATGATTGGCATATGGATTGTGCCAAAGCAACATATGTAGTGAGATATAAATATTTCTTCATATTTTTGGATGGGTTGGCTTCGATGTTGTATACTCAGCTCACGTCGAGATCTTATCAATATTTGATGAACTAGCAAAGAAGTTTATAGAGCTTTTCAGGCTCCACACTACTCGACCCAAGGATGTAATATCCTTTCGAGTATCAATCATGGTCTCGAAGAGATCTGAATGGATTTTTAAGTACATTTAATATTATTGTAGTGAAAGTAAATAACCAAAAAGAAGATCTTACGATATAGCACTGGTTTAGGGGATATATCTAGGCATAGACTTTATGGCTAAAGATAAAACAACCATTTACCATGGATGATTTCAATCATAAGGCTAACCAATATCTTCTCATGGAAAAAGTAGATATGGTTGCTATAAATGCTAGTGGTGGACCATCAATAGAAGCTATATAAAGTAATGTGGATATTACGAAAACTGTTGAAAGCACTCATAATGTTGTGATAATTGTGTGAAATAATAATAATGGTCAGAAAAAGAGAAACAAGGATGCTAGTGGTATAAGAAACGATACCAAAAAGTGTCCGAGACATCTAAGATCAGAGGAGTATACTCCTTTGAATGACACTATGGAGAACATATAACTTTCTATACAGAAACATAAATGTATAAGAAGCCACCTTGGAGAGGGACGATAAAAGATGAATGATGCTCTAGGAAGTATTGTCACTTTCATGACATTCATGGACATAATACCATCAAGTGGTGTCATCTGAGAGATATGAGTGAAGAATTAAAACGTAGGAACAAATTATGTAGCATACGAGAGATCTACAGGATTGATGAAAGGATGCTAGACCTTAGGAGAAAAATACCTAGAGGTATTGACCAGGTCCAGGCATCTAGATGATAGGATCGTGATAAAAACCATAATTGGGGGACCTTATCTAGCAAAGAGGAGTGTAAATAAGATGGGATGGTGTGGAACGTCATTGAAGCATGTGCCATAGGAGAGATGCTTTTCCATCGAAGATGGAGCTCTTGCAAAACAGTTGAGGAGAATGAAGGATGATATTATGTTTCGTGATAAAGAGTCTTACGAAGTTGAAGCACCATTGCTCGATGCCATGATAATTATGGTAGTTGTTAGAGCGACGATAGTATGTCGAGTGTTGATTGATAATGGAACCTCGGTTAGCATTTTGTTCAAGAATATTTTTGATCAAATGAATATTATTCCAAAGGATGTGAAGCTAAATAAGTCTTAAGATTCTGGGATTTACCAAAGAGTCAAAGGATCTTTTCGAACTATTAACCTATCAATTGAATTAGGTGAAGGAGATCATAAAATTATATGGACGCAAACATTTGTTATTATTGATGAGTCTTTAGCGTATAATGCCTTTTTGTGCCGACCTGCCATTGCCTGTCTCAGAGTAGTGTAGGCTCCTTGGGTTTGATGATGACATTTCTAATGAAAAATGAAGTTGTTATCATTCAGCGAGACCAAAGTGTAGGTCATAAGTGTTATAGTACTAAGCTTAGAGAGGCGTGAGAGAAGGGAAATGGTGCAAAGAAAGCTCTCTACATCAAGACTACATATACATAGCAATCAATGCCCATGCCCTAGCTCAGTAGCCATAGAAACTTCTTCAGGTCTATAGATCCCTAAAAGGAGCCATAGGATGCACAAGTAGTGTCTGAAGAGCTGACAATCAAAATCCCAATCGATATGGATAATCGTACTTGGGTCCTTAATATTAGATTTGAGCTTAGCACCAAATCGAGAAAGGAATAGGTTGGTTTTCTCTATGCAAATCTGCATGTACTTAGGTGAAAACATTTAGATATTTATGGAATATCGTTGAAGATAGCATGCCACTCACTGAATATAAACCTGAAGTTCCCTCAGATGAAGCATAAGAGAGCATTTTAGGTCTGAAGCGATCCTCTACGTTGAAAGAAGAAGTGGATAAGTCAAAGTCAAATGGTTTTATATACGAGGCTTTATACACTAAATAGGTATAGAATCCTACGTTGGCTAAGGATTCAAATGGAAATTGGTGAACATGTATAATTATTCAGACTTGAATAATCATGACCAAAAGTTACTTTCCCATCCTCGAAGATCAACAAACTTTTGCACTCAACGGCCCGACATGAAGAATTATCTTTTATGGACATGAATTCCACCTACAATCAAATAAAAAGCACGTACCCCGATAAGTCTATGCCATTCTTTGATGCCTTCAAAACGAAAAAGGGAAAGTTTTTCTTAAAAAGTAATGACATATTGCTTTCCAGGAATTATTAAGGGATATGGAGAGACCACCAATCCTATCGAACCCTTTGGAAGTTGAAGAATTGTCCATATATTCGGTAGGATCTACTCATGCACCAAGTGCATCTTTTAAAAGGCGAGGAGATGAAGATCCAAAGGCCCATATGCTATGTTAGTAAGTGGTTTACCGAAGCAGAGAATAACTATCTTATGTTTGACATTCTAGCATACTTCTTAGTGATTGCTTCCAAGAAATTGCAACCATATTTCAAGCTCGCCAGGTAAAGGTGCCAACAGATCAACTCTTAAAGCGAGTATTGCATCAATCCGAGACCTCAAGAAGAATATTGAAGTGGAATATAGAGATAAGTCAAAATGACATAACTTACCTTCATTGGAAGGTGGTATGAAGACAGGCATTAGAACATTTCATCACTGAGTTTACTATCTAGGATAGAGAAGAGGAAGATGATATGGTACAACCCATTAAATAGAAGATATACATAGATTGAGCTTCCAATGAATGTTATTTTAGGGCAGGAGTAGTTCTCGTAATCCTAGAAGGACAGACGATATGTTATGTGGTTAAGATAAAACTTCTGTCAATGAACAGGAAGTTTATTATATGGAGCATTGATAGTCGGACTCAAGGTAGTGAGGGAACTAAGAGTCGGGACATTACATGTGTAGCGACTCTCAATTAGTGGTCAATCAAATAAAGAAAGAATTTCATGCTAAGGAAGTGAGTCTTTCCCTTTACCTGAAAAAGATGCTGGAACTGTTGAATGATATTGAACATTGTGCAATAACGCACATTCCATAGAGGAAAACATGAAGGCAGATTCAGTAGTCAAACTAGCTAGCTCTAGTGATATATAGCTGTTAGGATTAGTTCCAATCAAAGTTATATCAGCATTAAGCACTGACCAAATTGATTCCAGATAGACCTTAGAGACCATAGATGGAACGGAGTCATGGAATACTCCAATCAAAGACTATCTGCCAAAGGGAACTCTTCCAAATGAATGGAATCAATGATGGAAGCTCCTTCATAGAATGCTGCGATTTATAATGCAAGAAAGTGTGTTGTATAGAAGATGCTTCTCTACTCCCTTGCCGTTGTGTGTCATCGAGGATGAAGCTATGGAAATCCTTATAGAAGTACGTAAAGGAAGCTGCAGCGACCACACTTAGAGGCAGGCATTGGCAAAGAAAATACTTCGCAATAGACACATCTAGCCGATGATTGACTAAGACGTCGTTAACTAAACCAGACGGTGTAACAGGTGGTAGAAATTTGCAAAGATTCCAAGAGCCCCACCTATTGAGCTCATGCAAATGGTTAGCCCATGCCCATTTTTGATTTGCGGAACTTATATAATTGATGTACTACCGACGTCGAAGAGCAGGGAAAAGTTTGCTATTGTAGTCGTGGACAACTTCACAAGTTGGGCTAAAGTAGAACCGCTTGCCATGATCACTAGGAAGAAAGTGATCAATTTTCCAGTTAAGAACATCATATGCAAGTTTGGAGTTCCAAAGAAAATTATAACTGATATTGGACTCAATTCAAGTACCAATTTCAAGGACTTCCGCAATTGATGCAATATTAAGAAGAGCTTCTTGGCAGTAGCACGCTCGTAAGCGAATGGATAGGTGGATGCAGTGAACGAAATCATCAAATCCATCCTGAAGTAATGATTGATAAAAGCCAAGGGCAACTGGGTTGATGAACTACCCCAAGCACTATGGTCATAACAAACGACCCATAAGTCCACAACTATGCATGCTCCATTTTCTTTAGCCTAAGGAGTTGGAGCCATGAGTCTAATAGAACCGGATATTCCATCATATCAAAGAAAAAACTGTGTTCCTAAAGTAAACAAGGAACTCTTGCTTGAGTCCCTCAACTTGGTTGATGAAAAATGGAAAGAAGCTGACATGAAGGTAACTGCTCACTAGAAAACCATATCTTTAAGGTAGAGAGCTCTATAATGACTCTAATTTTAACTAACATTATTTAGGACTTTAATTAGATAAATTAAATGAAATGATATAAATGTTTAAGGGTTTGATATTTTTTAATCAATACGTGGGTCATGCCTTAATGAATGTATAAACAAAAGGAGAACAAAAATAAGTTAGTAAAAGGAACATTATAAGAGAAAATAGGAATAGTAATTATTCTTATACGCTAAACCCTTCTATCCTTCATTTCTCATTCATTTCAATATTTACAAACAAAAATAACGACCCAAGAGCTTGCCGGCCACCATTAAGAAGAATCAAAGGAAGATACGTTAGGAATCAAGTAGAAAGCATGAAGAAATTAATCAAAGAGAAAATCTCAACCTTCTTAACACTAATCCAAGGTGAAAAATTATCTTACATCTTAGTTTTATATTAGTGTCGGTTTCAAGTTAGATCCGAATTAATTTTTCAGATAATATGACAAGTTATGTTATTTTAAATGGATATATATATATATATATGCTTTGTTGATGATTTATCTTGCTTCATATAGATTTTTTGATATATTTAATTAAGAAAACCTATTAAATGACATCCAAATGACATGCGCCTTAATATATGGTTAAAAACATTATTTTAGATGTAGGTTTCAAGTTTCACAATTTTCTAAGCAATTGTGGATTTATTTTGAAATTTCTATGAAAGAAAATAGCTAATTTTGGATTTAAATTAGTTACAACAATTATATATCGAATATGGGTCTGAAATATAATATGTCAGAAAACATATTGTGTAACGGTCCTGACTCAACCTTTGAAAATCAGCATTGAATACATCGCCTGTATTCAAATGCCACATATTCAAGCGTCGAATCTGGTTCGCCGGAGCTTATAACACATTAAGTACAATAACACAGCGGAAGAAAATGAATAATTATATTGATATAAAACAATCAATACAACAATGATAAATTTGAATATCAATATCAGAGCCAACTATAACAACGCAAATAAAATCTCCAACTTAGTCTCAAAGAGAGAAAGAACGAATCCAATATCTGAAACTCCATTTCCAAAGCTCCAAAGATCTCCAATCCAAGAAGCTCGAACCACCATCAAGTTGTATGAAGCAAGGTCAGTCCAAGTGAACAAATGCTATCGCCAAATCCAACGGCTAGATGATATCGAATCTACACCAACTAAATGATTATCTGGAAAATCTTACTCTAGGCTGCCCGTGTGGAAAATTGTGGGCACCTAGAGTTTAGAAAGGGAATAATAAACTCTAGGTCAGTCATGGGACTGGTGTGAGCAAACAAAAATAGTTTATCTTGAAGAAAACAAGCAACAAGAATTAAAAAGGAAATCTGGAATGCTTTTTGGAAAATGAAATTACCGTAAGGCCTCCCCACACATACGCAATGCAAGAGCACAATTGGAGGAGATTTCTCCTTATGATAGTCAAACATGCTTGATACGCGAAATCCTTATTATTATTAGTGCATAGTGTAGAAAACCTTTCGAAAGTATAATATAAATCTTTACCAGCATAGCCACCATTATATTATGCAAGCTATAGCTACCACCTGAGGTGGAAGGTTATACAACTGCAATCGTAAAGGGCACTATTGATGATTGGATTTCCAACAAATCGTCAGGCAAAGGAACTTCCTAGGCCACATGGTACGCCTCTAGAGGGACGCTTCGAGAACCTAACCGGATCTTTGCCAACACAAGGCCGGGTTACCTCTGTAACTAGGTAACTACTACACGAGTATGTCATCCCTCGGTCGTACCCAACCTTTATCTGAGGGCCCTCAACCGCAAAGCAACAACCATAAAGTAATAAATTTGCAGCAACCACATAAGTTAAGTATCTGGGCTCCATACCATGATACCACTTCTATCCAGAAGGAAATGGACATACGCTCAAGGGGAGCTACCCCCAACTAAGCTTGCTGCATCTTTCCTGTTTCGACCATTCCGGTTTATGAGGTCCGACGAGGTCACGTCCACCAAGCTACGCTTTACACAAAAGCCATGCTTCGATCAACACATGATCAACAACACTTTGAATGCCACATTACCAAATTGGAAATGTATCACTAGTAACCATCAACTACATAACCTCTAAGCTCGTACGTCTCAGAGAAGGGTGTTAAGCTAAGAGAATAAATTCTCCGCCACCAAACAGAAATGTATTTGATAGAAACCCGCTTTACATCTCAAAGTGTAACGTCAGATATACATTCATAAAAGTTTGTTCCAGCTTCGAATAGAACCGAAGGCACTTCAAAAGAAGCCCTCGCAAATCCGGATAATCCTTAATCATGTCTGGACTCCCCATTACAAAGGGTGATCAAATCTCTATACCGACGACCAGTCGGTGCAGAGACATTCGATAGGCAATCCCTTCGCTCTCGAAAATATTCGGTCTTCACCACTGGTCTTCAAATGCAATCCATAACATCGTATCATTATTCGGAATGGGTTTTATGACACAAAGTCCTCCCTCGGCTAAACCAAATAATGAGCGCAAGTTTTAAAACCATATGGTTATAGTGGGATCTTAGTTAAGTCAAAACTTATTGCCCAATACTTTTCTTTCAAATGGTTTAAACAAATTACCATTTTCAAGTCTTTAAACAAAAAGATTCACTTCACAAAGTTCACCAATCTTTCACAAAGATTAATTCATAGCTTTCAAAACTATTGACAATTCAAATCTTTTATACAAAAGATACAAGATCCTCTCATTTTGGAAACAAAGTTCACTAATCTTTAACAAAGGTTCATTTATAACATTCAAAACAATTCCACTTCAAATTTTAAACCCCTTTCAACCAAAACTGGAAGTCCTTTCTTTATTTGAAAGCTATCATTATTTGAAAACAGATACATTTTTATTTCGGAAAAATCTAGTCAAATATACACAAGTTATAGCCTTTAAAAGTATAAACTAGAAAAATCAACGAACTGTCGTATCATCGGCAAGTCCTATCCAAATTTCCCCAAAAACAATTTATTTAATACACTTCAAAATGGTTTAAAATCTATATATATATTACATAACTTGTATAACCATTTTTAAACCACAATTTCAAAATAAACACACACACACACATATATATGTATGTATACAACTTCAAAATCTTGAATTCAAATTTAAATCAAGCTATTTAAATTTCAAAACTTTATCAAGTTATTCAAAATAATTTTCATCTTAAAATTTCCTTTTCAAAAGCTTTACATATTTAACCCAATTCCATTTTCCAAAATCTTTTAAATTCAAAATTCAACTTTCAAAACCATTTTGAATAATATTACATTCAAATTTCTGTGACTTAACTGATTCCCTCTTGCAATCCATATTTGTGAATGTACGGTGTAGTCCAGGGGTTTTACACATTAGTGCAACATCATCAATCATCACAGATTCAAACACAGCAATATCGATAAGCGATATAATCCTATAACACTTATCTTCATTCACAGATTCATAGATAAATAATATAAATTCATCGTAGATAATTTAATTATATTCATCACAGCTCAAATCAAAGTATGTCACACATCAGGGATATCAAACAATCCAGAGCACTCAATACAATTCAAACATCCATGAGCAAGATTAATTAATTATCTGATTAATTTAATCAGATAAATTACTTATGAATAAATAATTAATTATGGTTAATTAATATTAATTAATTACAAACCATATTAAATAATTATCTTTTAATCGTTTATTAGTTAACCTTTAATAATTAATTAAGCTTTAATTATTAATTAATCTTCCTTAATTAATAAATCAATTAACCTTTAATCATTAAATAATTAACCTTTAATTATTTAATTTTTATTAATTTTCCTTAATTAATTAACCCCTAATTAATAATCCTTAATTAATTATAATAAGTGATTATCCATTATCACTTTCATTAATTAATTTTTTTATTAATTAATTATCCTCAAATTAATTACCCAAATTAATCACAATTTAATCAACTAACTTTTAATCAATTAATTATTCTTTAATTAATATTATTGAGCAATTACTTTTTGATTACTTTCATTAAAGGTTCATCGCATTCATAAATTATTCATTAAGTAATTAACTACCCTTTAACTACCTATATTAGTTAATCAACCTTTAAAATTAATTAAATTTACAAATTACTTTTAAATTAATTAATTATTCTTAAATTAATCAAAACTCTAAGTAGTTAAAGATAAACCTTTTATCTGGAATAATTACTTAATCACACTATTAATTAAGTTTTAAATAAACTTAAGAATTATAATTACAAGCTATTAATTATCCTTGAAACAATTTTTTTAAAACAAATCTAGCTTTAAAGTTTAACCTTTGAAAACTGGTATTAAATCCACTAAAACCTGACCCCAAATAATTAAAAACCCGAGCCCGCACTTGCTTTCCCCATGCCTAACTCCGATTTTTCCCCTAATTTCCCCCGAGTCACTTCACTTTCTTCTGCTCTTCTTTCTATTTTATGTTTTTATTTTAATCTTTAGTCCTGCTAACATATTCATGTACCATCCCAATAGTAGATGTAACGACCCGCCTTTTTGGACAGTTTAAACCGACGATCAGATACACATGTCAATTCCAAACCATTCAAAAGGGCAGATGGTTATTGGGGTAAATAAGAAAAGAAGAGGAAAGAGAAATAAAAGAAAGGAAACAACACAGAATCTTGCAGCGGAACGATAAAATATAATAATCAAATAAACAGTTCATGAAGTTGTTTACTATACCTTGATTATTATTTATACAACATTTATCAGAGTTATACATATACAACAGAACAATTAAAATAATGCAGCAGACAGCATGATGCACAGATAATAATAGTAATAGTGTACCAAGTCTTCGTCTTCGTCGTCCAGAATAGATCTTCAAAAATCTGTAAACTCAGGACTGACCCAAGCGTAATGAAATGACAAAACACTCGAGTCAGGACTAAAATATCCTTATGAAAGTTAAATCAATCATAAATAAATATGAGTGTAACGGCGTTAGAGATGTTTACGGGGTTTGACATCTCATATCCAGTGTCAACGTGCGTGCAACAACTTAAGAGATGTTACGGGATTTTCCATCTCTCAAGGATCCGTTAAACTATCTACTATGTAGTAATGTACGCTAAGTAGATAATGCCTATCAGTAATATAAAGTATCAAAATAGCGTTAAGGCATTACCATAATTCCCCTTAACACATTTTTATAATGCCATAGTCTATACAACACCGTAAGCCCCACCGTAAACTGGTGGTTATCAGAGGGTACCCCATATGTATAACACAAAACAAAACGTAGTGGTCGCGAATAGGACAATCAGTATGACAAGGTACATGAGGCGATACCAACTAGGATACTAGTAGTTGTGTGATCCGGACTGATGTTGAGCTTAGCAAGCAGCTACCCCAACACCGCGAAACAACACTCCCAAATCAAGGGGTGCACCCAAATCGCATCACAAATGTAATAGATATGGTATCGAAGAAGTGTGTCCGCTAGAGGTGGCGAACCTCAATGGCCTGGCACGGCTCCTGTTTTAGTCATGTCAGGGGTCATCCAATAATCGTTCTCTTTCTTCAGTCAACGCGTTCACCAAACCATCCACTTCATTCTGGATCAACACTCCGCGTATAATAGTTATTAAAGTGGTTTTCGGTATCGACAGAGAGTATGTCCATATCCGATCTCGGTCTCTTTAATAACTACGTATTATTACACCGTTGGCTCTTTTACATTTCAAATCGATTCATAATTGATATCAAAATATCATATTCGCTTCAAAATCAAATCCATTTCAAATATCATCGTATCTATTCAAATGTAAGATTCGTTTCAAAAAATCAATTTTCGCATCAATATCTCATTTCGATTTCAAAATCATTTCGAATTTCAATTTAGGTTGCAACTTCATTTAATCCAATTCGTATTCAAATTCAAGATTTAAACATAAACATTTCACCTTATTAACCAGTTTGGAATTTTAGAAAATAGTTTTAAGTAGTTTTTTTAAAAGTGGTTTTATATAATTAAAATAGTTAAAATACTTAAAATCTTAAAATGGATTTGAAACAGATAAATTAGTTTAAAATAATCTAAATTGGGTTAAGTAGATTTAAAATAGATTAAAATAGTTTAAGTATTTAAAGATGGTTTATATAACAGAGTAATTTGGAAAAAAAAATAGCTTCAAAACCAAACCATTTTATTATAACTTCCCAATTCAAACAAATTTCAATTTCCGTTTTACCGATTCAATTTCGATTTCAATTCAAATCAATGTCAACTTTGACTTCAAATTAATTCAATTTTACATTCACCTTCGATTTATTAAATTTCAATTTATATGGATTTTAGCTTGATTTTTCAAAATATCAATTTATAACACTTAACAAAATTATCCTTCAATATTCAAGTTTAAATCCAAATTTCAAATATGATTCAATTCCAAGCTCGATTTCAAAATATCATTTTTATATCACTTTTACTTAGTAATATTCAAAGCTCGAATTAAGGTTAAATCTTTAAACAAATCAATTTTCGAAATTCAATCATATCCCGATTTTAAATTTCAAAGTCTCAACTTAAATTATTTAACAATTTCTTTTAACCAAAATTTATTTCAACATTCCAAACTCAATTTTTCGATAAATTCGATTTCTATAAATTGATTTCTATTTATAACTTTTAAATTAAAACATTTAAATAAATTTCAAATCGATGATTTCAAAAATTATTAATTTAGCCAATTCGGTGTCCGTATATAATTTTCTATCCTATGGCTAAGTAATTATTTATTTCAATTAAATGTCAGGGATGAATATATATCACTTAAATCTATCATAGTGTCATATGTATGCATAACAGGTTATATATAAGCAAATAAACATCCAAACATTTAAATATCAACCAATAGCATCCATCGAAATAAATCATCCAATAGACAATACAATTCATGGCAATTTCATAGTTATCAATGTCAGGTAATTTAATCGCAATTCAATTTTAATTTCAATTTAACTGTCAATTTTAATTTTAAACGGTTAATTAAAATAACAATCTATATGACAATTAAATTTTATCAAACAACGATAAATAAAATTCATATCACTTCATAATGTTAAACTTAACTAGCATAAAGATATTCAGTACGTTGTGAGCGTTATAAAACACTCACCTTGATTTTACGATTTTAAATAAAATCGAACGACGTTCGATTTAACTCAAAATTTTCTCTTGCTCCAAATGATTCCAATCCAATTCCAAAGCGTAGTGCTCGTCAATACGATTCCGGCGCTGCCGGTTTGGTCCAATTCCGACCTCGTATGGATGAGATATGGGTTTACAAAGTTCTATACGAATTTTAATACAAAAATTAACAACTTTTATTTTATTTTTAACCTCAAAATATCACAGCCGTCCATCCCCTTTGATGAATCACGGCCCTCCCCTTCCTTCCATCTTCGTTCTAGTACACGAACGCGCGGCCGAACCCATACTTCGAAATTAGGGTTAACAATCGCAACCAACCCCTTCGCTTTCACAACGATCAACGACCACACCCGCCTCTGCAACCACGCGCGCCACCCACGCCTGCCCCCACGTTGAACTCGGCCTCCCCTGGACATTCGAAAACCGTGCCCAAACGCACGCATTTAAACACAAACCCTCGTCCATCCGTAGCTCCAATAGCGATCTTGTCCGTTGGATAGGTAGCTTTCGACGAGCTCTACAGTTCTCTAGTTGAGAGTTTCTCGAAATAGTGTGTGGATTTGAAGAAAATTGAAGTGGAATGAGATGAATTCTCGGCCGTGGGTTCTGTTAATGGCGGCCACGCATCAAACCCTAGCTATTTTTATTTTTATTTTTATAAAGGGGCTATTTATAGAAATTTCTCGAACCACTATTTATCCCGGGTTTCCGAACTCCGATTTACGCGCGGTGACCGGCATTTCTAGGGTTTATCCCGCGTTCCAGACACAATGGAACAGGTTTCGAAAGCTAATTCGATCGTCTGTGCGAGATACGGCAATAAACGATCGATTTAAAATTAAATCGGCTAAACGAATTTCTAGGCGTTTTGGCTCGTCCCGGACAAACGGTAAATCCGATTGACACAAAATTTTGAAACCTTACAATAATATCATATTACGGATCCAATGAAACTGGTTTCGTCGAAATCCGAGAGACTGTTTGAAAAATGACTATTTTAACTCGTTAAATTAATATTAAAACAATTTCGATGCGTTTCGAGCTGCCACGGTCAAACGAAAAGTCCGATTGCTACGAAAATTGAAATCCGATAATAACAAACTATTACGGATCCAATGGAGCTAGTTTCGTCCAATTCTGAGACTGTTCGAAAATGACTAATTTCACTAGTCGATTTAAATAATAAAATATTCAATTTTCACAAATTAACTTTTAATTCGATTTTAAAAGTTCTACAACATCATTCTAACTTTAATATGATAAAATAAAATTTTACAAATAGTTTTTAATCATATTAAACCCGTTATTCAATTATCCAATAAATTCCAATTTTAAAATCTTATTAACTCTATTAAAATCCCAATATAACTTACATTCACTTTGGAAACCAATTTGAATCATATTTAAATCAAATTTCAATTATTCACTCCATTTTCATATATTAAATTTCAATGTCAAATTTATCATATCAAATTCGAAATTTAATTATTTAAACATTTGTAATATTAAATTTAAACAAAATTTGATTATTCTTAAATCACTATCTTTTGAAATATTCAAAAACGAACTTAAAATTTTAGCTTTTGAAACGAATTAAAATTATAGAACAACAATTTCCATTATATGGTTATTCGATTCCCATTATCAAATTATTCAATAAATTCCAAATATTAAATTTAACAATTTCGATTATCCAATAATTCATTATCTTTTGAAATATTGAAATTGAACTTATAAGAATCAACTTTTAAAACCAATTCACAATTTAGAACACTATTTTCATTTTACAGTTATTCAATTATTCAATCAGTTTTAAATATTTAATTTAAACAATTTACCTGTTCAATATTCAATATTTGATTTTAATAGATTTTACTTATCAATCAATTTCTCTATTATACCCAATGGATTCAACATTTATTATTGTTCCAAACGACTTACAATTTTTTTCCAACACTAAATCACGAAATCTTATTAAATTAGCTATTTTAATTATCGAAAATTTACGGGTCGTTACACTCTCCCCACTCAAAACTTTTCGTCCCCGAAAAGGAAAAAGAAGGGAAAATGAACTAAGTATAGAATTCAACATTAGATATATTTTATTCAAGGTTACCTACTTATAAAACAGTGAAATTCCATCTATAAATTCATACTACGCTTCCACTAAGTTACTCCGAACGGCTTTCTAACTTTAAAAGTTAGTTATCAAAACAAGTTATATAAAAAAAAGTTTAAAACTTGAAATTTTTTCTAACACCCGGATTTTACGGAAAATTTCGGCAGAGTCTCCTTTGCGTGGCTCGATCGGAAAAAAAATGACAGTATATATATCACAAATAGGCATCTCATCAAGTGATGAGGCATCCCGCAGGAAAAAAGTGTAAAAGTACGGTATGTAATCCGAGATATGTACCTTATAAATTATAAGCGAGCATATACGGCTAATATAGCACGAAAGCGAGCTCCAAATGCGAAGCAAGCGTAATCCGCACCTACTAAACACTCAACAAACCATGAGAAACATGCATATATGAAAATAATATCAATACACATCATATAGCAACATAACAACTACAAGTGCCAACATAGCAAATGCAACAAAACAACAAATGCAACCATCAATCAATTATCATCCAACTATTATCCAACAAATCCATAACCAATCAATATAAATTCACTTCTCATTAATATTTATTCACTTGGTTTTCAATTTTAATCACAGTTGATTCATTAACATTGGGTTTTACTAACATTCATTCTCAATTTAATTAGTTAACATTCACTAATTTATATTTACATTAGTTCACTTCCAATTTGAATCAAATTAAATTCTATTTAAATTCATTTAACTTCCAATTTGATTTCAATGATTTATAGCTTTCAATTTCATTAACACTTAATGAATTATATACAATCAACTAACAATCATATAACAACCAAATCATACCCAACATAACCAAATTATTAATTTTACATTCAATTTGGTTTATCTCTTTCAATTCCAATTGATTCTTAGCCATACCAAATTATTTTGTTTACATTTACTTCATATTCAGTTTCAGTAAATAACCAATTTATTTGCGGAACATTTTATTAATGCAGAACATTTTATTAGTCATCACTTTAATTTATAGTCATTCCATAAAAGTCTAACTTCTTATATATGACTTTTCTTAGTTAATAGTTATCTCAAAAGTTGCAAATTTATCTTCACATATTTGGCATCTTAAATTTCCAATATTAACCTTTAATTAAGTCCGTAAGCCGTACATATATCATCCGTGAGCAATATCAATCTAATCGCTTATTCGATCACACCATTTCACTTCCAAACTAGTATCGTTCACAAGACTCTTTAGTGCGGACTCAGATTTGGTTCCTTGATTGGAAACTGTTACTCTCCTTGCATAGCCATATACTATGACAGAGAATTCCAGAATCAAATTAAAAATCCATATCTAGGGTTCGCCGTCGAAAATCGAGTGAAAAATCCTAACTTGGATCGATATAAATCATCTCGAAATTTTGTGCTCGAATTTGGATCAAATCGTTATCCAAATAAAATAATATATGTACAATCTCACGTATTACCTTCCAATGGATTTCTATCCAGTTTATCTATACTAAATTATTTTATTGACTTCTTTTTTTTTCAATTAATTATTCACAATCTATTATTCAGTTAGTATATTCATTTCTTTACATAGCATGTTCTTTAACATTATCTTTTCTTAAACATCATATCAAAGATTTTGTTTACTCAAGTTCATTATAAACATTCTATATAATTTAATTAAATTCAATTTCATTTTCCAATTGATTCTTAGCTATACCAAATTCTTTTGTTTACATTAACTTCAATTTCATAATTTTAGTTAATAACAAATTTATTTGTGGAACATTTTATTAATCATCACTTTAGTTTATTGTCATTCCATAAAAGTATAACTTCTCATATATGACTTTTCTTAGTTTACGGTTATCTCAAAGTTACAAATTCAATTTTTCTATGCCATTTATATATATTTTCTATAACCAATTTATAAAAGATATTATACAATTCATTTGTCTTCCTTCTTAAGTTCACTTACTTTTTCCATTTATCTATTTACCATTTCATGCTATATTTAAGTATATATAAATTTTTTTCACAACCAAATTTTCCATTTATATATTTTTTAATTACTTTTGAGTTTTCCTTACTTGTATACTTCAATTATTTTCAGGTTCTGTTTATTTGTACAACATCTCATTATATATCCAAAACATCCTTTTAACTTTTAACATTTGGTAAGTCTTGTTATATGTTACCAGAATGTAATTTTAGTATTATACAAATTTATAGAATTTCATTTTACTTAATTAGAATGTTCACAAATTTAATTTGTTAAAATCCTCTTTACCTTTCAACTTTAAAGTTTTCCCAAACAATAGCTTAGATATCTCAATCCTCTTATTTTATAAATTCTGGTTATTCGCATTTCATTCAAATAATTTGAAAATTATTAATTAACAGAACTTAGAAATTTAAATGCCCGGTTCTTTTCAAATTGTTTGAAGTAAACATATATACTTATATTTCTTTTTTTATATATATCAAATCATACCTTGGGAGTTTAAACCAAACCCATTTACCCAAAATAATTTCGAAGAAAAGCAAAGCTTCTTAGAAGTCTCCCCCACTTTGAGACTCGAAAATAAACGTCGATGATGTTGCCAGTCATCATCGAAATTATTTTCCAGCGACATAAGAGAGGAGTATTGAATTCATTCCTTCTTAAAATCCTTTCAAATATTTCCTATAAATATTTTCCAACTAACATCACAATATATTTTCTTCAAAGCTTTGAAAACCATTTTAAAAGTCCCCGGTTCTTGAATTCAATATTTTCCAATTTAAATCTGTTTTAATTTATAAGTCACCTTTATAAAATATTCATATAGGATTTTACTTTCTTAAAATATTCCACAAGTTGTTTTATCACTGTTCATTTCGTAATTCATCTTATTTATTAAATTACAATATCCAATTAATGATAATAATCAATATTTTCATTCCTAACAACCAGGTAAGCTAGAGATAAGTCACGATAATTTCTGAAAATTTTCTTTATATACAAAATATAATTAGAGCAAAATTATTTCATTTACCCAATTTCAAAACAATACTATGTCGAATTGTTCTGTTTAAGTGTTTAGAGATCCCTATCAATGACGTTAATTACTCGTATTGACCAGAATCCATAAGCCACTCAACAAATCAACCGACACAATATAAAACATTTTATATCACTAACAAATACGCTCTCTCATATATATACACTCAGCGACTCATCATAGGGTATTACTACCCTATTTATAAAGAGTCAGACCCCACAAAGCTAAGGTTATCGCTAAACCAAAGCTCTGATACCAACTGTAACGACCCGCCTTTTTGGACAGTTTAAACCGACGATCAAATACACATTGTTATCCCGCTTTTTAGCAAAGCCGTGATACCAAGAGATTGGCCAGAAACAGAGGACAGTTCGTCTCAGAGATTGGTTGCACTTCTCTTCGCTACGGATATCGATGAATTTTGTCTGAGTCCAGATTGATCCACAATTGATAGGACATGACCAGAAAGATCGTAGAAGTCCGCGCTTCAAATTTTGGGGAGATCCGAGTTCATATGCTCAAGATATCACCAAGAGGAAATAAGGAGGGTAGGCCTTGTCTCGAACCCATCAGAGAGACCCAGGGTCGAATCGATCAAGGTTCGAATCCATAAGCAGGAGCAACGTTCGAATCCATGGAGCAGAGAACCCTTCGTATCGATCGAACCATGGAACGCTTTGATCGATGCGAAGAAGCGCACAATTGATCGAGTCGAAGGAGTATACCTTCGAACCCTGCCTCCGAATCCATCAAGGCGCTCCTGTCTTCGAATCCATGGAAAGCTCCTTTGCTTCGACTCCATCAGACAAGCCCTTCCTTCGAAACCATCAAGGACATGCCTTCGTTCGAATCCATCAGAGGTAGCCATGCTTCGAACCCATCCATGCCTGCCTTGGTTCGAATCCCTCGAAGAATTCCTATCTTCGACTCCATCCCATGAAGGTCCTTCGATTCCATCAATCAAAGAAGGCTCCGCATCGGCCAACTACGAGACACTCTGAACGACGCGAAGGACGCGCATAAGGGTACCTTCGAATCCATAACATCGAAACCATCAAATTGTAGCTACTGAAACACAGGGATTCGACCCTATCGATTGGAAGGCTATGGATTCGAAGCACGCATGTTGACCAGAAATACAATCTTGAATCGATCACAACTTGAGATCTACAAGTCCAAATGCCATGAAATTTTCACAGGAGCTTGCACGTACATAGAAGAATGGCCACGCCAAGTTTCATCCCGATTGGACACATTTTTGATCGATTCGAACCAAGGGTCGAATCGATCCAAAACGGGCCCGGATCTCCAGAATTCAGCCATGTGGGCCCCCTGCACGTGTCAGAAGTGGTCTTCCCGGGTTTTAGGAGAAATATCAGCCTCCAACACCTATAAATAGAGCCCCTGGTCATTCAGAAAGGGGATCGGAGAATTCCTAGAGATAAAGCACGCCCGGACGCCGCCAGAATTACTTCAAAACACCGCCGCTGCCTTAGACTTCGAATTTTTAGCCTAAGAACTGCTGTACTTAGCCATATAAAAGTTGTATTCTCCGGATATCAAGCAATAAAATAACAAAGCTTCATAGTGGACGTAGGCAATTTGCCGAACCACTCTAAATCGTTGTCTTCTGTGCAATTTACTTTCTGTTACTTGGAGTTTTTGTTAGATAATCCTCATTTTAATTTGCTTTCTTCATTTATTATCTCTTCAAAAACTTCCGAAGAGTGTTGTGCCCAATTTTGACACAAACACTTTGGTGCTTTCACTGAGAAAAAACCCAGTTTTTTCTCCTGCTCCTTGGATCTATCTTCGATACCGGATTGCATAAATCTAAGAGGGAGATCCAGATTTCATATTGAAACTCATTCCATTCTACTCAGATTTGTCAAAAGTCTAGGAAAGAATTCAACATTTCAAGATGGTGAGTACAAGAACCACTTCCAACATTGGTGATCAGGAAGGCCGAGATAGGCAAAACCCCACACAACTACAATCCACTAACCAAGATGCTGTTGGGCACACAGATCAGTCAGGTCCGGTTACGAGGCAAGAGTTCCAAGCACTACTTCAAGAACTAACCCAGAGCAGACAACAGCTAACTGAGCAATTGCGCGCTAACGCTGAGTTGACCAATCAACTAAATCACCAAAAACGAAGAAAATCCAGAAGGGATCAAGCTCCTCGTTCTTCCACCGAAAGCTCCGCTTCCTCAGATTACAATACCCGATCTATCCGTCCCAGGCTAGACGGAAATCATACGCAAGCCGCTGACTGTCAACAGGCAGTAACCGTTGGGCAGATAAGGGTTGGCCCTTCCACCAGCTTCCATACCGGACCCTCCTCCCGAGGAGGCACTATTCCTCAGTACAGTGCAGATGGTCGAACTGCTACAACCGCTGCAGTTAACATAGGGGTTGATGCTCGAGATCATTCCAATCAAAATTATCATCAACAGGGACAGGCTCCAGAGCCATATATCCCAGAAGATATTGAGCCAAGGAGGCGAGATGAGGATCGTCGACAGCGTCCAATCCCACCTCGCACTATGGAACCCGACCATAATTTGGCTCACCGCCCACAGAATTTTCCAATACCAGATTTTTCAGCCATGGTACGGCAAATGATTCGCGAGAGTCAAGGCCTAACGAATGACGACTGGGGAATCTCCCGGAGTCATACCCCATTTACTGATGACATATTGTATGCTGAACCTCCTCGCCGATTCAGAATGCCAACCCTTCCCATGTATGAAGGAAATTCTGACCCAAATCAACATGTTCTGAAATATGAATGGTCAGTGACTGCTGCAAGAGCTGATGACGCAGTAAAGTGCCGTAGTTTTCCTATTTCCTTGGGGGGAATTGCGACAATGTGGTTCACCCGATTACCGCCACGATCTATTTCTTCGTTTGACCAGTTAGCTACTAAATTTGTTGAACAATTTCGCATGCATATTGGCCGACCTAAAGATGTTAATACCCTATCAAGTGTTACTCAAGCTCCCGGAGAAACACTTAGACGATATTTGGAGAGGTTCAATGCTGCATGCGCAGAGATTACCAACCCTAATGATAATTCCATTCTAATGGCCCTGACTAAAGGAATCGACCCTGATTCCGAATTTGGAAATTGGCTGGCCGGAAAACCTCCCGCATCGTTGGACCGTTTCTATTCCAAGGCTGCTCAATTCTTGAGGCGAGAGGATGCGAAACAGTCTAGGAAGCAGGACGACGCAAGGCCCAGCAGTGAAGGGATTCAGAGTAACGTTGCGATTAAACAGTCCGGAGAAAATTCGGGAAAAGTCGAATTGAATATTCAAAATAAACAGGCCCAACAATCAAGAAATGGTGATAACCGAAGCAAGAAGCAGAATCAAAGTCGTGGTCCGAGGCGTAGGGCCGCAATGTTTGACAATTATACACCGCTTAACACGACGCTGGAGAATGTATACTTACAGACTTGTAATACTATGCAATACAAGAAGCCTGCTCCGAAGCCTTCATCGGAGAAGCAAATTCAGACAGGGAAGTTCTGTAGGTTTCATGAAAGTTATGGGCATAATACCAATGAGTGTAAACATTTGCAAGACCTCATTGAAAAGTTGATCAGAGAAAGAAAGTTGGACCAGTTTGTTCGGACACCGCAGTCTGGTGGAGCGGGTCCATCTAATCAAAATCGAACACAGAACCAAGAAAGAAACGGTGAACCTGCTCGCACAGGTGGAAGGTTGGTTATCAATACCATAAGCGGTGGTCCACATCCAGCTGACATAAGTTGGAGAGAAATGGAGTCATATGCTAGATCAATCAGGCATGTAGACTTTGAATGTTGCAGCAATTCGGAAGACGGAACACCAGCCAAGCAACAAAAGACAATGACTGATGAAATAGTGTTCAGAAATCGAGATGCTGATAAAGTCGAAGCCCCCACAATTGACCCATTGGTTATATCCGCTCAAGTTGGTCCTCCTTGGATGAAAAGGATCCTGGTAGACAGCGGAAGTTCTGTAAATATCTTATTTAAAAGAGCCTATGATTTAATGAAAATGGAAGCAAAGGACTTAAAGCCTTGTCAATCATGCGTCCACGGCTTCAATGGGAGTGCAACAATACCAACTGGAATAGTCGAATTGCCAGTGGAGTTGGGAGCGGGAGAATGCTGAAGAGTTCGGATATTGCAATTTGATGTCTTAGATATTCCTTCCCCATACAATGCTTTTTTGGGCCGACCGGCCCTTGCCGAATTTAGGGCTGCTATCGCCCCATGGTGTTTAACTCTGAAGTTCCCTACTGACCACGGAATAGGAGTTGTACAAGGAGATCAGGCTGCTGGAAGAGCCTGTTATGTTGCTGAGCTACGAGAGGCGCAGCGGAAAGAGAAAGGAAAAGGCGTAGAGGAATCTCTTTGCGCCCGTTTAACTGACGATTGACAACTAGCGCCTGGGCTCCAGCCTGGGCACCACAACCAATTCCAAAAGGATCTTGATCCGAGGGATAAAGATATTAAAGAAAAATCTACAGAAAGTCAGGCTTCTCCGGCCGAGCTGACCATTGATGTCCAGATTGGTGATGATCATGACGACTCTAGAATATTAAAGATTGGGTCTCAACTTGATCGAAAGACACAACAGGAATTGGTTGATTTTCTCCGGGTGAATCTTGACGTGTTCGCCTGGACACACTCTGATATGTGCGGAATCTCCCCTGACATTGCGAACCACACCTTGAACATTGACCCGCGGTATATCCCGGTCAAGCAGAAAAGGCGTAGTATGGATCCAGAGAGATCTGCTGCCCTGAAAGAAGAGGTCGATAAGTTGAAATCAAATGGGTTCATCAGAGACGCTTTATACCCAGAATGGGTGTCCAATCCCGTACTTGTCCGAAAACCGAATGGAAAATGGAGAACGTGTATCGATTACTCTGACCTAAATAAAGCCTGCCCAAAAGACAGCTTTCCACTCCCCCGGATCGATCAACTAGTAGATTCAACCGCTGGACATGAATTGCTATCTTTCATGGATGCTTACTCAGGTTACAACCAGATACCCATGCATGTACCGGATCAAGAACACACAAGCTTCGTAACCAACTTGGGGTTGTATTGCTACAAAGTCATGCCTTTTGGATTAAAGAATGCTGGCGCAACCTATCAACGTTTAGTCAACCGAATGTTTGCCAATCAGATTGGAAAGACTATGGAGGTATATGTAGATGACATGTTGGTGAAGTCACGATACTCTAGTGATCATGTCAGGGACCTGGAATCAATGTTTAACATCCTCCGGAAATACAGAATGAAGCTTAATCCACTCAAGTGTCACTTCGGAGTCGCATCCGGAAAATTTCTTGGATTCATTGTCAATGCCCGAGGAATAGAGGCCAACCCCGAAAAGATTTGGGCAATCAGAAATCTACAAACTCCGAAAACCATAAAACAAGTTCAGAGTCTTAACGGGAAAGTGGCAGCACTGAGTAGGTTTATCTCAAAATCGACCGACAAATGCCTTCCATTTTTCGATTTAATTCGAAAGGGAAAACGAAACTTCGAATGGAACGCAGACTGCGAGGGCGCATTTCAATCACTAATCCAGCATCTTTCCGTACCACCAATCCTCTCAAAGCCTGTAGATCATGAACAGTTATATCTTTACCTGGCAGTATCAGAGAATGCGATCAGTGCTGCATTGATTCGGGAGGAAGACCGAGTGCAGAAGCCGGTCTATTACGTGAGTAAACGATTAACCGGAGCCGAGAGAAATTATCCAAAGCTTGAAAAGTTGGCATATTGCCTAGTCATTGCCTCAAGGAAGCTCCGGCCATATTTCCAGGCTCATCCTATTACTGTGTACACCGATCAGCCGTTACGACAGGTCCTTACGCGGCCTGAGACGTCTGGTAGGTTACTGAAGTGGAACATCGAACTGAGTCAATTCGACATCACATATACTCCAAGGAGAGCCATTCACGGCCAGGTCCTAGCAGATTTTATAGCCGAATTCACTATTCCTGAAGACTTGCCCGAAACCAGCATATCTCCCGAATACACTTGGAAGATGTACACCGATGGTGCGTCAAACGATCGGTGTTCAGGAGCTGGGATAGTGCTTGAGACCCCCGAAGGACGATCCATATGTTACGCTTTGAAATTCGAGTTCCGCGCAACCAACAATGAAGCCGAGTACGAAGCTCTACTTACCGGACTAAAACTTGCCCGTGATTTGAAAATCCTCGCTGTAGAGATCTATTGTGATTCCCAATTGATAGTGTATCAAGTCCGAGGTGAATATCAAGCCAAAGATCGAAGACTGGCCGCTTATCTAATTCAAGTTCTAGAGATACTTAATCAATTCGATTACTATGCCATTTTCTATATACCCCGAGAGCACAATCAGAAAGCTGATTCACTGGCAAAGTTAGCAAGCACGGGTGAGGCTCAGCAGATGGGGGTTGTTCCGATTGAAACCCTATCATCTCCGAGCATTGATCGAAGGGAGACTGATCTCGCATTTGAAGCAACCTCCATCAAGGAGTCGTGGATGACTCCTTATCAAGATTATATTGAGCACGGTGTATTGCCCGAGCGGCGAAGCGAGAAAAGACAAGTTCTGCGAAAGGCTTCACGGTTTGTTATTCAGAATGGAGTCATGTATCGGAGAGGATACTCTGTTCCTCTCCTCCGGTGTATCGCACACGATGAAATCAAACGAGTGTTACACGATGTACACGAAGGAGAATGTGGTGATCACACTGGGGGGCAAGCACTGGCAAAGAAGATACTTCGGTATGGGTATTATTGGCCTACCGTTAATCGCGATGCTGCAGATTACGCTAGAAAATGTGACAAATGTCAGAAACATGCTCGAATTTCAAGAGCCCCACCTACTGGGATAACCCAAATGGTCAGCCCTTGGCCATTTGCGGTGTGGGGAATGGATATCATCGGCTCGTTACCTCTGTCCATAGGTGGCGCGAAATACGCCATCGTCGCAGTCGATTATTTCACCAAATGGGCCGAAGCTGAACCCCTTGCGACAATCACAACGAAGAAAGTAATCAACTTTGTGGTGCGTAACATCATCTGCCGTTTCGGTCTCCCACATACTATCATCACCGATAACGGAACTCAATTCGATAGTGCTGAATTCAAAAATTTCTGTCAACGATTTCACATCCATAAGAAATTCTCTGCAGTAGCGCACCCACAAGCAAATGGTCAGGTTGAAGCTGTTAATAAAGTTATCAAGTCCATTCTAAAAAAGCGATTGGAAAGAGCTGGGGGCAGATGGGTCGACGAACTTCCTATGGCACTATGGGCCTATCGGACGACCCATAAAACCGCAACCGGTCACACCCCGTTCTCCTTATCTTATGGTTCTGAAGCCGTTATTCCGGTCGAAATGGAGGTGCATTCCCATCGTGTAACGTATTACGATCCGAAAACAAACGCCATATTGCTTGCTGAATCTTTGGATTTACTCGATGAAAGGCGCGAAGAGGCTGATTTGAGGGCAGCCGCATATCGTAATCAAGTCGCCCGACAGTACAACGCCAAGGTCCGTCCACGAACCTTCGAGCTCGGCGATCTCGTACTCAAAAGAGTCTATCCGGTCCCTTCACACATGAAGCCTAATTGGGAAGGGCCGTATGTGATTTCACGAAAGCTCGGGGATGGCACGTTCAAATTATCAACAGTTGACGGTTTTACCTTGCCGAGAGCTTGGAATAGCGAAAGTCTTCGTCGCTACTACATATGAGAAACTTTACTTATTTACTTTCCGTCAATTTACTTCTTTGCATTTTATTTTAGTACTTTGAGACTTAAGTTTGTAATAAGGCGACTGACTTTGCCGTATTCTTTCGTTTCAGCAATAAAATGCCATCTCTTCGAGCCAGAGCTGTGATTTACTGAGTATGACGCACTATATTACAATGCACGAAGGGCTAAGTCCCATCACGAGGAGGGACTTATTCAAGTAGGGAGTGATTGTGATGCGACCAGTCACTCACTAAGTGAAACCCGAGCTCGGGAACAAAACACTACATCAACATTCACGGGGATTAACACACGACAATCCCCCCCGCCAACTCCAAATTCCCAGAGTGTGAATTGGAGTATAAACTTCAACTCTCGGTTCCCGAAGCGCGAATTGGGGTATAAACATTAAACAATTCGTTCCCAGAGTGCGAACGGACTCCAACTTCCCAGAGCGCGAACTGGAGTATAAACATTAAACAATTCGTTCCCAGAGTGCGAACGGACTCCAACTTCCCAGAGCGTGAATTGGAGTATAGACATTAAACAATTCGTTCCCAGAGTGCGAACGGACTCCAACTTCCCAGAGTGTGAATTGGAGTATAAACATCAAATCCCTCATCCGAAGAGTATGAACGAATTCCCAAAAAGCCCAAATAGGTGTGACTGACCATCTATCGGCTGACTCCAACTTCCCAGAGTATGAGCTGGAGTATAAACGTAAATTGCAGGTTCCCAGAGCGCGAACCGGAGGATTCACATTAACTCCAGATTCCCAAAGCGTGGAGTGGAGTATCAACGTCAATTCCAGGTTCCCATAGTACGAACCATACTGCAAAACATCGATAACTCCCAAATTCCCATAGTGCGAACCGAGTTATCGATTACAAGTTATTCTAAGTCCCCAGAATGTGGAAACGTGCTTAAGGTCTGCATTAAACGCACTCAACCACCAAAACACAAATGTTACTCCCCGAGACTAGGAGGGCAAAAAAAAAAAAAAAAAACTAAGTGTTAATCGTTAGCCAAAGTGAGGTAACGCCCGAAGTTCGGTTATTCATCAATCACAACTCGCAACCAAGATTCTCAAACTTGGCAAATAAAAAACAAACTCTACTTGACGGTAAAAACACCACAAGTACACCAAACTGTTAACTGCAGATTATGTTAAGTCCCCGAAGTGCGGACATGTATACAAGGCTTATAGCATGCGCAGGCACAAACTAATCAATGCAATACTTAAGCAAATATGGAAAGAGTTGTTTTCTATTTTATTAACAAACGAAAAAAGAGTCTGATTACATGATAAAACCAAAAACAACTCATAAAGTGGATGCCGGGTCCACACTCGTACACGGCCAACAAAAAGAGAAGGGAAAAGAAATACTGCTTCGCAATTGCATGACAAAACAAAAAGTTCAATCCTTCTTCTTCCGATGTCTCTTCTTTGGGGTTGAGCCACTAGACCCGCTACCCGGCTTCTTACGAGATTTCTTGTCCTTCTTTGGAGTGTCCTCAGGGTCTGGCATGATATCTACATCTTCCTCAGAACTAGAAGGGACAGAGATCCTTTTTAGAGGGCGAACCGAAGGCAGGGGAGCCGTAGCGGGTGGCGAAGCTTCAACAATAGAAGTTGTAACAGTGCTGGTGAGAGAAGTAATGATTGAAGAAGTTAAGCTTGGTGGAGCGACATCGCCTCCAGAACCACCAACTGCCGTAGCCATTTCAGCACTTATCTCAGCAAGAATTTCCTCTTCTCGGATTGATCGATCAGCGCTGGAAACAGGGACGGTCGGTATAAATGAGCTAAAAGAAGAGGTAACACCACCCATTGTAAAGGAAGGGTCAGGGAAAGGTTCACAAGGTTGTTTGAGAAGCTCCTCGATCATCTGAACATCGAACGACACCGAGCTCCCTCCTCCCATCTCGCTGGTAAAAACAGTGGTCGTGATGGCCTCAGTAACAACGGCTCCTAGCGTTGGCTGCGAAACTTGTGGAATTGGAAGTGCTGGCGCATCGCTTTCAGCCGCTGATTAAAACACAAAAGAAATGGTCAAAAGATCGACTACAAGTTCAAAATTCCAGAAACACTTAAAGCAACATTTATAATACCTTCCTTGCTGCGGCTCGTTGATAGAACAGGTTCGGAAGCAGTAGATGTACCGAGAGACAATTCCGGTCGATCCGGATTATAAGCAGGGATAACTTGTGGACCAGCTGTAGTAACAACTCCGGATGGGGGTGGAGCATCGACTGGAACATTCTCACTGTCATGTGCGGCTCCGGAACCTTCACCCGTCTCTACATGATGAAGCCCAAGTCTCTCCCTCTTGGCGGAGATCATCGCGTCGTGGAGGAGTTTCCTTTCCTCTTCGTTCAATAAGCGAGATTCAAGTTCGAACTCATCTACGGCGCCTTCAGGGAGAGAAGCTCTTTTGTCCGCCACCAGTTTTTTCCAAGCGCTGAGCAGGAGCGCAGAATAATCTCCGAGCCACGAGAGATTCCTGTGCTCGAGTACATTGGCATTATATGTGTCGAGAAGATCGTCAAATTCAGCTTCTACTCTGAAAATCTCCGCTTGAACTCTCCCTTCTACCTCTGCTTCCACCGCTCCAACCTTAGCAACCGCTGCGTCTCGCTCGGCCCGAAGAGACACAGCTTGCTCACACGCTTCCTGTGCAGCTGCATTAGCATCATCTTTTTCCTTATTTAAGCTGGCGAATTTAGCCTTTAACTCCTCAAGTTCCCTGACCGCCGCATCTCGTTCGGCCTCAATGTTTTTGTATCGATGGCCTAAATCCTCAACTAAAGTACAGTGCGCTTGTTGCATTTTCGCCATCTCAGCCAATGTCTCAGACCTTCTGTAACGACTCCAATTCAGCTTTGCGAGAAGACTCCGTTTCAGATTGAAGAACGTCAATGATACGGTTCTTCTGAGCCAAGTCTGTTTCCAGGCTCTCAATAACTTTGGCTCGTTCAAAGGCTACTTTTGAGGCTTTAACAGCTGCCTTGTACCACTCTTTATGTTGAGCATAAAAATCCCGAGTATAGCTGAGGGCGGTGTGCATAGCCTCTTCGGGAATTCTCTTAAGGTTGGGTGGAAAGATATAGGCGTCAAAGCATATCTCTGGAAAGTCTTTTTTCAACTGGGCAATTCTAATAGCCCCTTCACCAGACGGTTCAAGGGGTGCTTCCTCTACGGTTGCGGTCGTGGCTGTATCGGTCCTTGAGCGATGTGGACCGGGTTTAGAAATTTGTTGAGATAATTGTTGCCGCGAAGTTTCAACTACATGCACTTGGCCCCTGGACGACGGAGGAGAACGAGAGGGTGAACGATACCTTCGGTCCCTATCAGAATGTTCCTGGCTGGAGTAGTGTCGGGAATGGTCCCTATCACGGTGTTCCTGCTCATAATACCTCCGCTCACGATCTCGGTCAGAATCCCTGCAGCGAGACTCATAGTAGGATGAGGAATGGTGCACTCGCCGAAGCTTATCAAGTGTGGAAGGACGATTCGACATAATGCCTGTAAAAAAGGAACAATTCGATTAAGTACCAAGAAAAAACACCGCAATGCGTGTGGAAGTCGTGAAGTGTCGTGAAAAGTGAATAAAATGCGCAAACCCCCCGACCAACCAGAAGCGTCGATTACACTGACGGGTAAAGAATCGCTTATGTCAAGCGCTCCCCGGAGCTCTTCCAGGCCGGACCCGTGATGGAGAGATACGTAGTCCGGAATGGGAATATCGTCGAACCCGGTGAAAAGGTCGCCAGACTGACAAGGAGAAGCACGGGAAACGGTAACCCCAGGTTGGGAACGGGTTACAACTACAGACTTCCGTCTTTTAAGCTTAGGAACAACAGCCTTGCCTTTATGACCCTCTTCTATTCGGGAAAGGTCGGCAGCTATATCAGTATCTGTGGGCGTTCTTTCGTCATCGCTCATTTCTCTTATTACAACGCCAGGTCTTCCTTTTGCCACTTTTTTCTTCTTCCTCGAGGCCGATTTCGCCAAACCTTCAATCACAATACTTTGGCCCGTCTCAATCAAACCCAGTGTCCTTAAGTTATCGTCGGTCAATAGCAAATCTATGTGCCTTAAGTCATGGGGAACCCTTTGCAAGCTTTGAACGACACCCCTATAATGCCCGCCAGCAGGTCTTGAAATGATGGCTGCAAGAGTAGCAGAATATTAGTGTAAAGTATTAAGAATGACCACTCAATAACGAGTTATGATGCTTACGTCTGGATAACCATCTCCTGGCAAACCCTGGGGGACAACGAACGAAAAACCACTCGTTCTTGAAATAACTAAGCCTGGTCCAAGCCCCAGTCACGACCTGACAGTTCCTGACAGCCTCCAGAAAAGTGAAAGATGGGCTATCACCTCTACTCTTGAAATTGAAGATGTGCCTGATCTCGTTAGGTCTTGGTGGACGAAAAAGGCAATCCATAAATATGACGAAGACGCTGTTTAGTAGTGCATGCCCTTTGGGACGAAGCTGTGAAGGAGCGATTCCTAAATACGACAACATCTCTCTGATATATTGGTTAAAAGGAGGAAGAGATCCAGCCGCACAAGCATGGCGGTAAAAGGCAGTATATCCCTCAGGAAGGTTGTGTGGTCTATCGCTGGCACTGGGTAATAGAATATCGTCCAAAGATATGTTGTGTTTCGAACATAACCGGCCCAACAGAGACTCTGAGATATTGGATTGAACAGAATCGACAGGATCTTCGATAAATATGGCCTCCGGCAATTCATCCGGGGCCGGGTCTACGACTTCAGGAGGGATGTCCGGGAGCTCAAGCATTGGAAAGGGCGAGCTCTGTGCTTCTTGTTGTTGAGAACTCGAAGACTCCATAATTAACTAACTCACCAGAAAGTGGCGTTAAAAACGTAAAAACCCAAGCATTCCCACGGTGCGGAGTGTATGAATATGTCGTGCAATATAAGTGCTAGGAAAAATTTTAAGCAGACTTTACAAAGACGAAGCGAGGCGTCCAAACTACGAAAATTTGAATTTGAGAATGAAAACGACCGTCATCGCTGACCGTCATTTTCGCGCCACCCAGAAGCTATTGGCTAGTCCAAGTAATAAACTCGTTGTATTTTGTTTAAGTCATGGTGCCATCGACGAGCTTTAATAGAGATGTCAAGTTAGATTCGATTATGCAAGGCCGAAGCTCGTCGGGGTCAAGTATGCTAAAGATCATTAAGCTCAACGAAAAGTTCAAACTTGAAGATGGTCATAGACTAAAAAGTTGGAGCCAATCATAGAGTTAGAAATCTCGTATGTTCGAACGTTCGAATCGATCGACTCGAATCGATACGAGTCGAATCGAAGACGTTCGAATCCATGCGCCTCGAAGCCAGGATGGTCGACTCGATGCAGCTTTAGGGTGGAGAAGGTGCTTCGAATCCATTAGCTTCGCGTAATTTCGAATCGATCAACACTGCACGTCTTCGAATCGATCAGGGTATTGACACTTCGAATCGATCAGCACGGTCCTTCGAATCCATCGGTTCGAAATCTCGCAATCCTGATCGATTCGAACTACCTATTCCTACATCGATTCGAAGCCTCACCTTCTTGATCGGTTCGAACTACCTGTGCCCTAATCGATGCGAAGCAAGGAAGGAGGATAACGGCCAACGTTGCCTACACTTCTCCCTGATGACATTCAGAATCGATACGACTTGAATGGCTTCAATCCCCAGATCCATCGAGTCAACCCACTTTAGACCTCACTATCACTCATGGGTTTCGAAAGAGAAGATTAAAGTCGATGTCAAATTTTCAGTTTTCATTGTTCTATACTCGGATCGATCCCTTGACCTACCTGATTGGATTCGATGGCGGTGAGAAACTTGGAGAAATTGGATCGATTCGTGCAGAAGGCAGTTGTATCTGACGTTGGAGAACCGTTTCGAAGGTAGAACTACAGTAAAAAGTAAAGAGTAAGAAGTAAAAATGAGGACGGCCTTGGATATTTATATGGATTCCACAGAAAACGCGTGGCTTTTCGACTCCCGGTTGTGTTTACCTCCTGCCGCCGGTCACTAGCCAAATCCCATCGATTCGAACAAGCATTCGATGACCCATAACTTCGAATCCATCACAGTGAAAAGCCATATCTTCGAATCCATCCCAACTTTATCGAGGCAAGGCATCATCGATTCAAGGAAGCGCTAGGCATCGACTCGAAGATGATCGATTCGAGCAGACGTGACTTCAAATCCATCAAAAGACATCGGGATCAAACAGTCATCCTGTTACAACAACAACGGCCAGTGGCTAAGCGCTACCATACAGCAATCAATCATATCAAGAAAGAAATGACAACTATTCAAAGCACGTCATGTTCCCACAAGACGTACTTTTGGGGGCAAAATGTTATCCCGCTTTTTAGCAAAGCCGTGATACCAAGAGATTGGCCAGAAACAGAGGACAGTTCGTCTCAGAGATTGGTTGCACTTCTCTTCGCTACGGATATCGATGAATTTTGTCTGAGTCCAGATTGATCCACAATTGATAGGACATGACCAGAAAGATCGTAGAAGTCCGCGCTTCAAATTTTGGGGAGATCCGAGTTCATATGCTCAAGATATCACCAAGAGGAAATAAGGAGGGTAGGCCTTGTCTCGAACCCATCAGAGAGACCCAGGGTCGAATCGATCAAGGTTCGAATCCATAAGCAGGAGCAACGTTCGAATCCATGGAGCAGAGAACCCTTCGTATCGATCGAACCATGGAACGCTTTGATCGATGCGAAGAAGCGCACAATTGATCGAGTCGAAGGAGTATACCTTCGAACCCTGCCTCCGAATCCATCAAGGCGCTCCTGTCTTCGAATCCATGGAAAGCTCCTTTGCTTCGACTCCATCAGACAAGCCCTTCCTTCGAAACCATCAAGGACATGCCTTCGTTCGAATCCATCAGAGGTAGCCATGCTTCGAACCCATCCATGCCTGCCTTGGTTCGAATCCCTCGAAGAATTCCTATCTTCGACTCCATCCAATGAAGGTCCTTCGATTCCATCAATCAAAGAAGGCTCCGCATCGGCCAACTACGAGACACTCTGAACGACGCGAAGGACGCGCATAAGGGTACCTTCGAATCCATAACATCGAAACCATCAAATTGTAGCTACTGAAACACAGGGATTCGACCCTATCGATTCGAAGGCTATGGATTCGAAGCACGCATGTTGACCAGAAATACAATCTTGAATCGATCACAACTTGAGATCTACAAGTCCAAATGCCATGAAATTTTCACAGGAGCTTGCACGTACATAGAAGAATGGCCACGCCAAATTTCATCCCGATTGGACACATTTTTGATCGATTCGAACCAAGGGTCGAATCGATCCAAAAGCGGGCCCGGATCTCCAGAATTCAGCCATGTGGGCCCCCTGCACGTGTCATAAGTGGTCTTCCCGGGTTTTAGGAGCAATATCAGCCTCCAACACCTATAAATAGAGCCCCTGGTCATTCAGAAAGGGGATCGGAGAATTCCTAGAGATAAAGCACGCCCGGACGCCGCCAGAATTACTTCAAAACACCGCCGCTGCCTTAGACTTCGAATTTTTAGCCTAAGAACTGCTGTACTTAGCCATATAAAATTGTATTCTCCGGATATCAAGCAATAAAATAACAAAGCTTCATAGTGGACGTAGGCAATTTGCCGAACCACTCTAAATCGTTGTCTTCTGTGCAATTTACTTTCTGTTACTTGGAGTTTTTGTTAGATAATCCTCATTTTAATTTGCTTTCTTCATTTATTATCTCTTCAAAAACTTCCGAAGAGTGTTGTGCCCAATTTTGACACAAACACACATGTCAATTCCAAACCATTCAAAAGGGCAGATGGTTATTGGGGTAAATAAGAAAAGAAGAGGAAAGAGAAATAAAAGAAAGGAAAAACACAGAATCTTGCAGCGGGATGATAAAATATAATAATCAAATAAACATTTCATGAAGTTGTTTACTATACCTTGATTATATTTATAAAACATTTATCAGAGTTATACATATACAACAGAACAATTAAAATAATGCAGCAGACAACATGATGCACAAATAATAATAGTAATAGTGTACCAAGTCTTCGTCTTCGTCCTCCAGAATAGATCTTCAAAAATCTGTAAACTCAGGACTGACCCGAGCGTAATGAAAAGACAAAACACTCGAGTCAGGACTAAAATATCCTTATGAAAGTTAAATCAATCGTAAATAAATATGAGTGTAATGGCGTCAGAGATGTTTACGGGGTTTGACATCTCATATCCAGTGTCAACGTGCGTGCAATAACTTAAGAGATGTTACGGGATTTTCCATCTCTCAAGGATCCGTTAAACTATCTACTATGTAGTAATGTACGCTAAGTAGATAATGCCTATCAGTAATATAAAGTATCAAAATAGCGTTAAGGCATTACCATAATTCCCCTTAACACATTTTTATAATGCCATAGTCTATACAACACCGTAAGCCCCACCGTAAACTGGTGGTTATCAGAGGGTACCCCATATGTATAACACAAAACAAAACGTTGTGGTCGCGAATAGGACAATCAGTATGACAAGGTACATGAGGCGATACCAACTAGGATACTAGTAGTTGTGTGATCCGGACTGATGTTGAGCTTAGCAAGCAGCTACCCCAACACCGCGAAACAACACTCCCAAATCAAGGGGTGCACCCAAATCGCATCACAAATGTAATAGATATGGTATCGAAGAAGTGTGTTCGCTAGAGGTGGCGAACCTCAATGGCCCGGCACGGCTCCTGTTTTAGTCATGTCAGGGGTCATCCAATAATCGTTCTCTTTCTTCAGTCAACGCGTTCACCAAAACATCCACTTCATTCTGGATCAACACTCCGCGTATAATAGTTATTAAAGTGGTTTTCGGTATCGAAAGAGAGTATGTCCATAACCGATCCCGGTCTCCTTAATAACTACGTATTATTACACCGTTGGCTCTTTTACATTTCAAATCGATTCATAATTGATATCAAAATATCATATTCGCTTCAAAATCAATTCCATTTCAAATATAATCGTATCTATTCAAATGTAAGATTCGTTTCAAAAAATCAATTTTCGCATCAATATCTCATTTCGATTTCAAAATCATTTCGAATTTCAATTTAGGTTGCAACTTCATTTAATCCAATTCGTATTCAAATTCAAGATTTAAACATAAACATTTCACCTTATTAACCAGTTTGGAATTTTAGAAAATAGTTTTAAGTAGTTTTTTTAAAAGTGGTTTTAAATAATTAAAATAGTTAAAATACTCAAAATCTTAAAATGGATTTGAAATAGATAAATTAGTTTAAAATAATCTAAATTGGGTTAAGTAGATTTAAAATAGATTAAAATAGTTTAAGTATTTAAAGATGGTTTATATAACAGAGTAATTTGGAAAAAAAATAGCTTCAAAACCAAACCATTATATTATAACTTCCCATTTCAAACAAATTTCGATTCCGTTTTACCGATTCAATTTCGATTTCAATTCAAATCGATGTCAACTTTGACTTCAAATTAATTCAATTTTACATTCACCTTCAATTTATTCAATTTCAATTTATATCGATTTTTAGCTTGATTTTTAAAAATATCAATTTATAACACTTAACAAAATTATCCTTCAATATTCAAGTTTAAATCCAAATTTCAAATCTGATTCAATTCCAAGCTCGATTTCAAAATATCATTTTTATGTCACTTTTACTTAGTAATTTTCAAAGCTCGAATTAAGGTTAAATCTTTAAACAAATCAATTTTCGAAATTCAATCATATCCTGATTTTAAATTTCAAAGTCTCAACTTATATTATTTAACAATTTCTTTTAACCAAAATTTATTTCAACATTCCAAACTCAATTTTTCGACAAATTCGATTTCTATAAATTGATTTCTATTTATAACTTTTAAATTAAAACATTTAAATAAATTTCAAATCGATGATTTCAAAAATTATTAATTTAGCCAATTCGGTGTCCGTATATAATTTTCTATCCTATGGCCAAGTAATTATTTATTTCAATTAAATGTCAGGGATGAATATATATCACTTAAATCTATCATAGTGTCGTATGTATGCATAATAGGTTATATATAAGCAAATAAACATCCAAACATTTAAATATCAACCAATAGCATCCATCGAAATAAATCATCCAATAGACAATACAATTCATGGCAATTTCATAGTTATCAATGTCAGGTAATTTAATCGCAATTCAATTTTAATTTCAGTTTAACTGTCAGTTTTAATTTTCAACGGTTAATTCAAATAACAATCTATATGATAATTAAACTTTATCAAACAAAGACAAATAAAATTCAAATCACTTCATAATATTAAACTTAACTAGCATAAAGATATTCAGCACGTTGTGAGCGTTATAAAACATTCACCTTGATTTTACGATTTTAAATCAAATCGAACGACGTTCGATTTAACTCAAAATTTTCTCTAGCTCCAAATGATTCCAATCCAATTCCAAAGCGTTGTGCCCATCAATACGATTCCGGCGCTGCCGGTTTCGTCCAATTCCGACCTCGTATGGATGAGATATGGGTTTACAAAGTTCTATACAAATTTTAATACAAAAATTAACAACTTTTATTTTATTTTTAATCTCAAAATATCACAGTCGTCCATCCCCTTTGATGAATCACGACCCTCCCCTTCCTTCCATCTTCGTTCCAGTACACGAACGCGCGGCCGAACCCATACTTCGAAATTAGGGCTAACAATCGCGACCAACCCCTTCGCTTTCACAACGATCAACGACCACACCCGCCTCTTCAACCACGCGCGCCACCCACGCCTGCCCCCACGTTGAACTCGGCCTCCCTTGGACACTCGAAAACCGTGCCCAAATGCACGCATTTAAACACAAACCCTCATCCATCCGTAGCTCCAATCGCGACCTTGTCCGTTGGATAGGTAGCTTTCGGCGAGCTCTACAGTTCTCTAGTTGAGAGTTTCTCGAAATAGTGTGTGGATTTGAAGAAAATTGAAGGGGAATGAGATGAATTCTCGGCCGTGGGTTCTGTTAATGGCGGCCACGCATCAAACCCTAGCTATTTTTATTTTTATTTTTATAAAGGGGCTATTTATAGAAATTTCTCGAACCACTATTTATCCCGGGTTTCCGAACTCGGATTTACGCGCGGTGACCTGTGTTTCTAGGGTTTATCCCGCGTTTCGAACACAATGGAACAGGTTTCGAAAGCTAATTCGATCGTCTGTGCGAGATACGGCAATAAACGATCGATTTAAAATTAAATCGGTTAAACGAAATTCTAGGCGTTTTGGCTCGCCTCGGACAAACGGTAAATCCGATTGACACGAAATTTTGAAACCTTACTATAATATCATATTACGGATCCGATGAAACTGGTTTCGTCGAAATCCGAGACTGTTTGAAAAATGACTATTTTAACTCGTTAAATTAATATTAAAACAATTTCGATGCGTTTCGAGCTGCCATGGTCAAACGAAAACTCTGATTGCTACGAAAATTGAAATCCGATAATAACAAACTATTACGGATCTAATGAACTAGTTTCGTCCAATTTTGAGACTGTTCGAAAATGGCTAATTTCACTAGTCGATTTAAATATTAAAATATTTTTTCACAAATTAACTTTTAATTCGATTTTAAAAGTTCTACAACATCATTCTAACTTTAATATGATAAAATAAAATTTAACAAATAGTTTTTAATCATATTAAACCCGTTATTCAATTATCCAATAAATTCCAATTTTAAAACCTTATTAACTCTATTAAAATCCCAATATAACTTACATTCACTTTGGAAACCAATTTGAATCATATTCAAATCAAATTTCAATTATTCACTCTATTTTCATATATTAAATTTCAATGTCAAATTAGTCATATCAAATTCGAAATTTAATTATTCAAACATTTGTAATATTAAATTTAAACAAAATTTGATTATTCTTAAATCACTATCTTTTGAAATATTCAAAAACGAACTTAAAATTTAGCTTTTGAAACGAATTAAAATTATAGAACAACAATTTCCATTATTCGGTTATTCGATTCCCATTATCAAATTATTAAATAAATTCCAAATATTAAATTTAACAATTTCGATTATCCAATAATTCATTATCTTTTGAAATATTGAAATTGAACTTATAAGAATCAACTTTTAAAACCAATTCACAATTTAGAACACTATTTTCATTTTACAGTTATTCGATTATTCAATAAGTTTTAAATATTTAATTTAAACAATTTACCTGTTTAATATTCAATATTTGATTTAAATAGATTTTACTTATCAATCAATTTCTCTATTATACCCAATGGATTCAACATTTATTATTATTCCAAATGACTTACAATTTTTTTCTAACACTAAATCACGAAATCTTATTAACTTAGCTATTTTAATTATCGAAAATTTACGGGTCGTTACAGTAGACCCAAGAAACACCCCTACCTACCCGGGTTCATCTTCGAGACCATCAAGTCTTCTTCCTCAACCCTACTGCAACATCCTTCCCACTGACATCCAATGCACTGTGCACGTGCACAAAACGACGGAGTCTCTCCGTCCCTCACTACTAGTTCCAGCAGGTCGACGATGACCTCGTCATTCAACTCGACGGCCCAGATCAACGATATCACCTGCGAATCAAAATCTAACCCAAACGTCCAATGACTATAACCTATCCTGATCGGAAAACCATCCTTCTCCGATGATCCCTACCTCATGATCCCATGACGACCACACCAGAACTTTGTTTCGACACGATAAATTGATCCTACTCCTCGCGGTCATCTCCGATCCACCCTAGTCGACGTACGGACATGGCAATTCTATCGACCAAAAATAGGTATAAAACCCTAGTTCATCCTCGTTTACCTTCCATGATGATCAGTAATTCCATCGACCATTTTTCTCCGACTCTCTGACCTCCCAGCCACCTTCACCGTTAATCACAATACACAATTCATTGTTGATCACCGGAATTTGACGAAAATGTCAATTATGTTAAACTCGCGATTCCTCACCATTTATAAACTTAAAAATCATAGTTCGATTGCCAAAAATCATTATTTTTGAATGCGAACTAGAATATATGAATGAAGTTTTCAATCATGTTTGTCGAATTTTCCGATATGTTTTGTTCTTACTGAATAATTTAATATTGTCAGAGAAATATTTAGTAATTTCATTTGAAATTATTTTTAAAAATTATAGTACATTTACGCAAACATATTCCCTTAAGACATCATAACCTATAATGTTTTAAATAAAGAGAAGTCGAATTTTATTTAGGGGAGATTAGCCTGTAAAATTTCATAGAGACATGCTGCCTGGAACAGAAACATGCATAGACTCACTTGTATGTGTGTGTGTATATATTACATGTATTTTAGCAGCCATGCAAAAAATCATTATAACATACTTAAGTAACAATTTAAACTTCAAAATATAATAGCAAATTCAAGGGTTTGCTCACTTGGTAGTTTGACAGAGAGGAATAGAGAAGCTCGAACTAAAATCTAGAAATATAATGTTAATTTGATGCGGTAACTTGAATTGATCTATGTTGAATCCATGCTTGGTTGCTGATTTCTTTACTTAGTCTCAGGCTGAACTTTGCTGGGTTGATTTTGAATTTGAACTTCCAGGTTTAAGTTTAGTTTTGATTATGTTTTTGTTTTTCTGGTTTTAGTTCTCAGGCTTATTACTTTAAAGTTTTCTTTGATTTGAGTTGAACCTGAACTGGTCGAAGTTTACTGCTTTTTGAACTTGATGAAGATTGTTTTCTGGAACTTTATATTAGTTTTGAATTGCAACTTGAATTTTTTTGCCGCATACTTTTGTTTTTAGTTTTGTTTGATCTTGATATTTGAATTGTTTGAAGCCTGGTCTTGTTTTTTCTAGGTTTCCTTTTCTAGTTTTCATTTTTGTTTTCCAGTTTTCAGATTTCCTTTTGAAGATGGATGAAAATTTGAGACATTAGCCTAGTTTTGTTTTTAAGTAATATATTTATATTTTCTAATTTTAAAACAAACCAATTTGCCACTTGTATTCATTATTTATCCTTGTAAATACATAATAAAATAATTCTACACTTATAAATTTGAACTAATAGTTGTTTAAAATGAGTATTTTTATGTTTAAGTCCTTATTCTTTAATTAGTTTATAAATTTGTTTTAACCCTTGATTTATCAATTTGTATAATTTTTATACTATTTATATTTTAGACATATATGTGTTTATCTATTATGGTTTTAATAAATTTATTTTAAATATTACATTCATATGTATACAAACTATGTTCATTTTAGAAAAAGTAAAAAGCAATGAATCTTTTATAAATCTATGTTTATATCTTTATTATACATATATAAACCATTTTAGTTCAAATATATTTTAAAAGAAAGAATCATTAAACCTTTAATAAATATTATTTAAAATTAACTCCAGTTGTTATGCTTATTTTAATTATACTTTTAAATAAATAAACACACATATGTATATTATAGAATTTAGCTTTAAACAATTGTTTTGAAAATCATTTGTATCTAATTCAAAATATAACTTTCAAACTGTAATATGTGTGTGTATGTGTGTGTGTGTGTATTACATATGTATATTATAATTAGAAAAAAAATTCTTAATTTTAATTTATAGTTTTATATCCAGTTTATAATCTAATACATTTATATTTGAATTCTAAATTAAAATTCAATTTACAATCTATATAAAACAAACACATATTTTATCTATTTTGGAAAATTTCAAATTAGTTCATAATTTAATCCAAAAATTTATATTAATTACCAAACTAAAATCTGGCTTTAAAACCAGGAATGTTACAGATTCCCTCCCCGAAATTTGCTGGACAGGGAGATGAACAAAGAACAGATAGAGAATGTTTTACCAAATCAAACTGAATATCTATTCTGCATTTGGCTTACCAAATAAGAATATCATCAATAATTATGAGAATGATCTCATACAATACTGCACAAGATACCCGGGTCACTCGGTCTACGAAATATGCAGGGGCATTGGTTAGTCTGAAGGATAACTAACCATTCCTAGAATATATCTAGACCCAAAAGAACAGACAAATGGATATAATCCAATACGGTTTTATATTTCGTTAACCAATTTATTTCAATTAGAATTTCAAATTTATTAATGTTTAAAAACGAAAAGCTGATTGGCAACTGATAAAGAGAATACGAAGTAGGAATTAGAACCTTTTCTATAACGATTCGCAGGGCCATCACCACACCAAAGCTTCTCCCTGGAGCTGCCATGAAGCCATCAAAGAATTGAAACAGGATCAAAGAAGATTGAGAAGAGTTGTTTCCTTGTTGTTATAGGGTATTGACCATTTGTAGTGGTATTTCCCTGTCCCCTCTCTCGTCCTCTTCTTGCACTCATACTCACTATCAATGGATAGTAAGAGAATTTACTGAGGCATATGGACGAATATCTTAGGGATATACTCATTCTAGGGCATTTATATCCCTATCTTTAATGAGTTACTTAATGTTTTATACTCCTGAGCTAAAGTTCAACCTTCAGCTCTGATACCACTATAACGGTCCTGACTTGACTTTGAAAATCGGCACTGATAAGTACAACATCACCCGTATTCAAATGCCACAGATTCAAACGTCGAATCTGGTTCGCGGTAGCTTATAACACATTACGTACAACAACACGACGGAACAAAATGAATAATCATATTGATATACAATAATCAATACAACAATGATACAATTTGAATATCAATATCAGAGCCAACAATAACAGCGGAAAGAAAATCTCCAACTTAATCTCAAAGAGAGAAAGAAAGAATCCAATATCTGAAACTCCATTTCCAAAGCTCCAAAGATCTCCAATCCAAAAAGCTCGAACCACCATCAAGTTTTATTAAGCAAGATCAGTCCAAGTGAACAAATGCTATCGCCAAATCCAAAGGTTGGATGCTATCGAATCTACACCAACTAACTGATTATCTAAAAGTTCTAACTCTAGGCTACCTGTGTGGAAAATTATGGGCACCCAAAGTTTAGAAAGGGAAAAATAAACTCCAAGTCAGTCATGGGACTGGTGTGAGCAAACAAAAATAGTTTATCTTGAACAAAACAAACAACAAGAAATAAAAAGGAAATCCGCAATGCTTTTTGGAAAATGAAACTACCATAAGGCATCCCCGCACACACAATGCAAGCGCATAATTGGAGGAGATTTCTCCTTATGATAGTCAAACATGCTTGATACGCGAAATCCTTTTTGATAATATTATTATTAGTGCATAGTGCAGAAAACCTTTCGAAAGTATAATATAAATCTTAACCAGCATAGGTACCATTATATTATGCCAGCTATAACTACCACCTGAGGTGGCAGGTTATAAAAATGCAATCGTAAAGGGCGCGTATGGGTGATTGGATTTCCAACAAATGGTCAAGCAAAGGAACTTCCTGGGCCACATGGGTATGCCTCCGGAGGAATGCCTCGAAAACCTAACCGGATCTCTGCCAACACAAGATCGGGTTACCTCTATAACTAGCTAACTACTACATGAATATGCCATCCCCCGGTCATAACCAACCTTTATCCGAGGGCCCTCAACCGCAAAGAAACAACCACAAAGTAATAAATTTGTAGCAACCACATAATTTAATTATTTGGGCTACATACCATGATACCACTTCTATCCAGAAGGAAATGGACATATCCTCAAGGGGCGCTACCCCTAAAAAACTTGTCGCATCTTTCCTGTTTCGACCATTCTGGGTTGTGAGGTCCGACGAGGTCACGTCCATAATGCTACGCTTTACACAAATGCCATGTTTCGATCAATACATGATCAGGAGCACATCGTATACCACATTACCAAATTGGGAATGTATCACTAGTAACCATCAACTACATAACCTCTGAGCTCGTACGTCTCAGAGAAGGGTGTTAAGCTAAGAGAATAAATTCTCTGCCACCAAACAAAAATGTATTTGATAGAAACCAGTTTTACATCTCAAAGTGTAACGTCAGACATACATCTATACAAGTCTATTTCGTGTCAGAGTTTCGTGGATACCGATGGTCTGTGGTGGTGATGTTGGGAATTTTTTGGCGATCAACTGGTTAATGGATTCATTCAAATTTCTCGATTTCGATTGACGTTGAATCAACGAAGGCTGTTGATCGTGCTTGATAGCGAGGGTCGTCTGCGACCTGAGAGTGTTGGCGAAGATGGTCGAAGGAGCGTCGGGCTTGCGTGCATGCGCACGGTGCATTTCGTATCTGGGTAGTGTTAACTTTGGGAAAGAGAGATTGGGTCGGGGTTTACTCGAGTTTTTCCATGTTAGTCTCGAAGAAGTGGAGTCGTGTTTTTTCTCGGGTTTGGTACGTGAAGTTTGGTCCCTGGCTCGAGTTTCTCAACCTATTTTTAGTAGGCCTTATATTCAAGATCAAAGCTTTGAAAGATAAAAGGTAAATCAAGTTTTTAAGCAAAGAAATCTTATTAACCCATTTTAAAAACAAAGTTTTAGTAAACAAGTTATTAATTTTTCAATTTTTTAAATAGGAATATTTTGAATTTAATTTGTTTGGTTTTGAATAATTATAAGTTAATTAATTAAATTAAAATCCCTAAGTGTCTCAAAATATAATAAAGTTATGGGATTAAGTAAGTGTTTAAAATTAGTATATTGAGCTTTAAATCAATTAAATGTTTTCAAGGGATTATTTCCAAACATTTAATTTAAGTAAGATAAATGATAAGCAAGTAGTTAATTAAGCTAAATAGTTTATCTTGATTAATTAAGGTCTTAATGTAATCTAATAAAGTATCATTAATTAAAAGAATTATTAATTAATGGAAGTAATTAAGGATCATTAATTAATGAAATTAATAAATTAACGAGAGTAATGAAAGGTTAATTTATATGAATGGTTAAGGGAATAATTAATTTACTTAATTAATTTAAGGATAATTACTTAGTGTAATTAAAGAATAATTAATTAAGGATCATTGATTAAGATGGATGATTAATGGATGATTAGTTAATTTATTTGTAATTAATTAATGATTAAGGAAGCAGGATTTATAGGTAATCTAAGTGATTGAAGTTGGTGATTAACTTAATTGGAGATTAATTAAATTAATTAGGAATTATATATATAATAAATCTTGCTTAAGGATGATTGAATGATATTGGGTGACTTGGGTTGTTGATGTCTCTGATGGACGATTGAGATGTGCTGGGATATGATGGGTTGAACTGTGATAATGTGGGTTACCTATCTGAGATGAATTGTTGTGTGGTATGATATCCTAAATATGAATTGTATTGTTTTTAAACTTAACAACTTGGACTAGAGAGGATATTGAATTCGAAGAGTCGGGGTCGGGTTTCAGCAATACCCGAAACCACTTCGATTAGTAAACTAAATTCTTTATAAATTGGATAAGTGGGACTTAACAAGCTGGAATTGGAATAAATTAAGTTACTTGGCCTTTAATTGAGCAATAGTTCTTGGATATTGTTTGTAATAAGTGATGGACTTTGAGAACTTGTAGGAAGGTACGAGTTACCCCGGTTTGCAAATAAGTTATATAGCTTGGTATTTCAGATTATATGGTTTTAATCATGCTGGTTTCCAGCCTGACCCGGGTGTCACTTTGATATAATGCTCGGGTCAGACCGAGTATTACAAATTTCCAAGTGAGGATTCTTGAGCTTAGGAGGTGAGCTGGATGGCAAGAACATATGAAGTTTACCGTTGTGTATTAGAATTGTATAGATTGTAGTCTGGAACAAGTTGTATAACTGTCCAGTTTATGTGTAAATGTTTGTAACTCTGATGAATTGTATGTAAGGTAACAATTACAGCTTTTCTTTATAAAATGCTATTATTTGTTATTATTTTTAATCCACTGCGAATGTGAGATGTTGTTGTTTTTTGTTCATGTTTCTTCTTTCTTTCTTCTTTTCTCTAACAATCTGGAATTTTCGGAGTCGAAAATTTCCGGTCGTTACATTTGGTACCACTGTAATGGTCCTGACTCGACCTTAGAAAATCGACACAAAATACATCACCCATATTTAAATGCCGTAGATTCAAATGTCGAATCTGGTTCACCGGAGCTTATAACACATTAAGTACAACAACGTAGCGGAAGAAAATGAATAATTATATTGATATACAACAAATTATACAACAATGATACAATTTGAATATCAATATCAGAGCCAATAATAACAGCGGGAAGAAAATCTCCAACTTAATCTCAAAGAGAGAAAGAAAGAATCCAATATCTGAAACTCCATTTCCAAAGCTCCAAAGATCTCTATTCCAAGAAGCTCGAACCACCATCAAGTTGTATTAAGAAAGGTCAGTCCAAGTGAACAAATGCTATCGCCAAATCCAAAGGCTAGATGCCATCGAACCTACACCAACTAACTAATTATCTGAAAAATCTAACTCTAGGCTACCCGTGTGGAAAATTATGGGCACCTAGAGATTAGAAAGGGAACAATAAACTCCAGGTCGGTCCTGGGACTGGTGTGAGCAAACAAAAACAGTTTATCTTAAAGAAAACAAACAACAAGAAATATAAAGGAAATCCGCAATGCTTTTTGAAAAATGAAACTACCATAAGGCCTCCCTACACGCACACAATGTAAGAGCACAATTGTATGAGATTTCTCCTTATGATAGTCAAACATGCTTGATGCGCGAAATCCATTTTGATAATATTATTATTAGTGCATAGTGTAGAAAATCTTTCGAAAGTATAATATAAAACTTAACCAGCATATGTATCATTATATTATGCCAGCTATAGCTACCACCTGAGTGGCAGGTTATACAACTGCAATCGTAAAGGGCGCGTATTGGTGATTGGATTTCCAACAAATAGTCAGGCAAAGGAACTTCCTGGGCCATATGGGTACGCCTCTCGAGGGACACCCTGAGAACCTAACCGCATTTTGGCCAACACAAGGTTGGGTTACCTTTGTAACTTGGTTACTACCACACGAGTATGCCATCCCTCGATCGTAGCCAACCTTTATCCGAGGTCCCTCAACCACAAAGCAACAACCACAAAGTAATAAATTTGCAGCAATCACATAAGTTAAGTATCTGAGCTCCATACCATGATACCACTTCTATCCAGAAGGAAATGGACATACCCTCAGGAGGCGCTACCCCTAAATAATCTTGCCGCATCTTTCCTGTTTCGGCCATTCCGAGTTGTGAGGTCTGATGAGGTCACATTCACAAAGCTACGCTTTACACAAAAGCCATGCTACGATCAACACATGATCAGCAGCACTTCGTATGCCACATTATCAAATTAGGAATGTATCACTAGTAACCCTCAACTACATAACCTTTGAGCTCGTACGCCTCATAGAAGGGTGTTAAGCAAAGAGAATGAATTCTCCGCCACCAAACATAAATGTATTTGATAGAAACCATCTTTACATCTCAAAGTGTAACGTTTAGACATATATCCATACAAGTCTGTTCCGGGTTTGAATAGAGCCGAAGGCACTTCAAAAGGAGCCCTTGCAAATCCGGATAATCCTTAATCATGTCCAGACTCCCCACCAAAAAGGGTGATCAAATCTCTATACCGGAGACCAGTCGGTGCAGAGACATTCGACAAGTGATCCCTTCGCTTTCGAAAATATCCAGTCTTCACCATCGGTCTCCAAATGCAATCCATAAATTATTTGGAATGGGTTTTGTAACACAAAGTCCTCCCCTGGCAAAACTGAATAATGAGCGCAAGTTTTAAAACCATATGGATATAGTGGGATCTTCGTTAAGTCACAACTTATTACCCAAAACTTTTATTTCAAATGGTTTAAACAAATTACCATTTTCAAATCTTTAAACAAAAAGATTCACTTCACAAAGTTCACCAATCTTTCACAAAGATTAATTCATAGCTTTCAAAACTATTTACAATTCAAATCTTTTATACAAAAGATACACCTATAAGAACCTCTCATTTTGGAAATAAAGTTCACTAATCTTCAACAAAGATTCATTTATAGCTTTCAAAACAATTCCATTTCAAATTTGAAACCCCTTTCAACAAAAATTGGAAGTCCTTTCTTTATTTGAAAGCTATTATTATTTGAAAGAAAAAATACATTTTTGTTTTGGAAAAATCTGGACAAATATACACAAGTTATAGCCTATAAAAGTATAAATTAGAAAATCAATGAACTGCCGTATCATCGGCAAGTCCTATCCAAATTTCCCCAAAACAATTTATTTAATACACTTCAAAGTGGTTTAATATATATATATATATATTACATAACTTGTATAACCATTTTTAAACGATAATTTCCAAATGAACATACATATATATGTATACAGCTTCAAAATCTTGAAATCAAATTCAAATCAAGCTATTTAAATTTCAAAACTTTATCAAGTTATTCAAAATAATTTTCATCTTAAAATCACCTTTTCAAAAGCTTTTCATATTTAACCCAATTCCATTTTCCAAAATCTTTTGTATTCAAAATTCAACTTTCAAAGCCATTTTGAATAATATTAAATTCAAATATCTGTGACTTAACCGATTCCCTCGTGTGATCCATATTTGTGTTTGTGCGGTGTAGTCCAGGTGTTTTACACAATAATGCAACATCATCAATCATCACAGATTCAAACACAGCAATATCGATAAACGATATATTCCTATAACGCTTTTCTTCATTCACAGATTCACAGATAAATAATATAAATTCATCGTAGATAAATAATTACATTCATCATAGCTCAAATCAAAGTATATCACACATCAGGGATATCAAACAATCTAGATTACTCAATACAATTCAAACATACATAAGCAGGATCAATTAATTATCTGATTAATTTAATCAGATAAATTACTTATGAATAAATAATTAATTCTGCTTAATTAACATTAATTAATTACAAACCATATTAATTAATTATCTTTTAATTATTTATTAATTTACCTTTAATAGTTAATTAACCTTTAATTACTAATTAATCTTCCTTAATTAATAAATCAATTAACCTTTAATCATTAAATAATTAACCTTTAATTATTTAATTTTGTTTAATTTTCCTTAATTAGTTAACCCCTAATTAATGATCCTTAATTAATTACAATAAGTGATTATCCCTAATCACTTTCATTAATTACTTTTTTATTAATTAATTATCCTCAAATTAATTGCCTCAATTAATTGCCATTTAATTAATTAACTTTTAATCAATTAATTATTCTTTAATTAATCTTATTGAGTAATTACTCTTTGATTACTTTCATTAGTGATTCATCACATTTATAAATTATTCATTAAGTAATTAACTACCCTTTAATTACCTATATTAATTAATCAACCTTTAAAATTAATTACATTTACAAATTACTTTTAAATTAATTAATGATTCTTAAATTAATCAAAACTTTAATTAGTTAAAGGTAAACCTTTTGTCTAGATTAAGTACTTAATCACACTATTAATTAAGTTTTAAATAAACTTAAGAATTATAATTACAAGCCATTAATTATCCTTGAAACAATTTTTTTTAAAACAAATTTAGCTTTAAAGTTTAACCTTTGAAAACTGGTATTAAATCCACTAAGACCCGAGCCCAAACAATAAAAAACCCAAGCCCACACTTGTTTTCCCTGTGCCTAACTCTGATTTTTCCCCTAATTTCCCCCGAATCACTTCACTTTCTTCTGCTCTTCTTTCTATTTTCTATTTTAATTTTAATCTTTAGTCATACTAACATATTCATGTACCATCTCGGTAGTAGACCCGAGTAACACCCTTACCTACCTGGGTTCATCCTCAAGACTATCACGTCTTCTTCCTCAACCCTACTGCAACATCCTTTCCACTGACATCCAATGCACCATGCATGTGCACAAAGCGACGAAGCCTCTCCGACCCTCACCGCTAGTTCTAGCAGGTCGACGATGACCTCGCCGTTCAACTCGACAGCCCAGATCAACGATATCACCTGCGAATCAAAATCTAACCCAAATGTCCAATGTCTACAACACATTCGATCGGAAAACCATCCTTCTCCGATGATCCCTACCTCGAGATCCCATGACGACCACACCATAACTTTGTTTCGACTCGATAAATCGATCCCACCCCTCGTGATCATCTCCGATACACCCTAATCGACATACGGACATGGCAATTCTATCGACCAAAAATGGGTACAAAACCCTAGTTCGTCCTCGTTTACCTTCCATGATGATCAGTAATTCCATCGACCATTTTTCTCCAACTCTCTTACCTCCCAGCTACCTTCACCATTAATCACGATCCACAATTCATCGTTGATCATTGGAATTTGACAAAAATGTCAATTCTGTTCAACTCGCGATTCCTCACCATTTTTAAACTTAAAAATCATAATTCAATTTCCAAAAATCATTATTTTTGAATGCAAACCAAAAATATATGAGTGAAGCTTTCAATCTTGTTTGTCGAATTTTCTGATATGTTTTCTTCTAACTGAATAATTTAATATTGTCAGAGAAATACTTAGTAATTTCATTTGAAATTATTTTTAAAAATTGTATTACATTTATACAAACATGTTCCCTTAAGACATCATAACCTATAATTTTTTAGATAAAGAGAAATCGAATTTTATTTAGGGGAGATTAGCATGTAAAACTTCACAGAGACATGTTGCCTGGAACAGAAACATGCACCGACTCACATGTATATATATGTGTGTGTATATATATATGTGTGTGTTCAGACATACATGTATTTTAACAGATTTCTCAAGGGTTAGCAGACGAAGACGATTATGCAAGCAATCATTATAACATACTTAAGTAACAATTTAAACTTCACAATGTAATAGCAAATTCAAGGGTTTGCTCACCTGGTTGTTTGACAGAGAGGAACAGAGAAGCTTGAACTAAAATCTGGAAATATAATGTTAATTTGATGCAGTAACTTGAATTGATCTATGTTGAATCCATGCTTGATTGCTGATTTCTTTACTTAGTCTCAGGCTGAACTTTGCTGAGTTAATTTTGAATTTGAACTTCCAGGTTGAAGTTTGGTTTTGATTATATTTTTGTTTCTCTGGTTTTAATTCGCAGGCTTATTACTTTAAACTTTGCTTTGATTTGAGTTGAACCTGATCTGATCGAGGTTTATTGCTGTTTGAACTTGATGAAGAATATTTTCTAGACTTTATATTAGTTTTGAATTGCAACTTGAATTTTTTTTGCTGCATACTTTTGTTTTCAGTTTTGTTTGATCTTGATCTTTGAATTGCTTGAAGCCTGGGTTTGTTTTTTTCCAGGTTTCCTTTTCTAGTTTTCATTTTAGTTTTCCAATTTTTAGATTTCTTTTTGAAGATAGAAGAAAATTTGAGACATTAGCTTGGTTTTGATTTTAAGTAATACATTCATATTTTCTAATTTTAAAACAAACCAATTTGCCACTTGTATTCATTAGTTTGTAACATTCAAGGCTTTTCGACGCTCGAAAACCGACATCAATACGTCCATCGTATCAACTGCCGAGCAATCGAATGCCGGAAAACCGTACCGTTAGGGTTAAAGAAGAGGTAGAAGATAGAAGAAGAAAGAAGAAAGAAGAAGAAACAGAAAACAATATCAGAATCTCACATATCACAGCGGAACAACATATAATAGATAAATAAATAATCTTTAAACAAAGACCTATATCAGTTATTACATTACATCACATTACATTACATTACATGTAACGACCTGCCTTTTTGGACAGTTTAAACCGACGATCAAATACCCATGTCGATTTCAAACCATTCAAAAGGGCAGATGGTTATTGGGGTAAATAAGAAAAGAAAAGAAAGAGGAATAAAGGAAATGAAACAACACAGAATCTCGCAGCGGAACAATAAAATATAATAGTCAAATAAACAGTTCATGAAGATGTCTACTATACTTTGACAATTATTTATACAACATTTATCAGAGTTATACATATACAACAGGACAATTAAATAATGCAGCAGATAGCATGATGCAAGGGTAATAATAGTAATAGTATACCAAATCTTCGTCTTCGTCCTCCAGAATAGATCTTCAAAAATCTGAAAAACTCAGGACTGACCCGAGCGTAATGAAAAGACAAAACACTCGAGTCAGGACTAAATACCCTTATGAAATTTAAATCAATCGTAAATAAATATGAGTGTAACGGCGTCGGAGATGTTTACGGGGTTTGACATCTCCTATCCAGTGTCAGCGTGCATGCAATAACTTAAGAGATGTTACGGGATTTTCCATCTCTCAAGGATCCGTTAAACTATCTACTATGTAGTAATATACGCTAAGTAGATAATGCCTATCAGTAATATAAAGTATCAAAATAGCGTTAAGGCGTTACCATAATCCCCCTTAACACATTTTATATTCCCAAAAGCATAAACAAGACCGTAGTTTCCCCAAAACCGGAAGTCACCAGAGGGCAATCCATATACTCAAGGTACAAATCAAATCGTAGTGGTCGCGAATAGGATAATCAGTATGACAAGGTACATGAGGCGATACAAACTAGGATACTAGTAGTTGCGTGATCCGGACTGATGTTGGGCATAGCCAGCAGCTACCCCAACACCGCGAAACAACACTCCGAAATCAAGGGGTCCACCCAAATCGCATCACAAATGTAATAGATATGGTATCGAAGAAGTGTGTCCGCTAGAGGTGGCGAACCTCAATGGCCCGGCGCGGCTCCTGTTTTAGTCATGTCAGGGGTCATCCAATAATCGTTCTCTTTCTTCAGTCAACGCGTTCACCAAACCATCCACTTCATTCTGGATCATCACTCCGCGTATAATAGTTATTAAAGTGGTTTTCGGTATCGACAGAGAGTATGTCCATATCCGATCCCGGTCTCTTTAATAACTACGTATTATTACACCTTTGGCTCTTTATAATTCAAATCGATTCATAATTGATATCAAAATATCATATTCGCTTCAAAAATCAAATCTATTTCAAATATCATCGCATCTTTCAAAATATAAGGTTCCCTTTCGAAAAATCATTTTTCGCATCATTATCTCGTTTCGATTTCCAAATCATTTCGAATTTCAAATTTAGGTTGCAGCTTCATTTAACTCAATTCGTATTTAAATTCAAGATTTAAATATAACATTCCACTTTATTGACCAGCTTAGAATTTGAGAAAATAGTTTTAAGTAGTTTAAGAGTAGTTTTAAATAACTAAAATAGTTAAAGTACTTAAAATCTTAAAATGGATTTAAAATAGATAAATTTAGTCTAAAATAATTTAAATTGGGTTAAGTAGATTTAAAATAGATTAAAATAGTTTGCATTCAAAATGGTTTATATAACCGAGTAATTTGGAAAACAAAATAAAACAGCTTCAAAACCAATTCATTTCAATTTATAACTTCCCAATTCAAATCAATTTCAATTTCCATTCTACTGATTCAATTTCGATTCCAATTCAAATCAATGTCAACTTTGACTTCAAATTTATTCAAATTTTATATTCACTTTCAATTAATTCAATTTCAATTTATATCGATTTAGAGCTGGATTTTCCAAATATCAATTTATAATACTTAACAAAATTATCCTTCAATATTCAAATTTGAATCCAAATTCCAATATGATTCAATTCCAAGCTCATTTCAAAATATCATTTTTATGTCACTTTTACTTAGTAATATTCAAAGCTCATATTTAACGTTCAATCTTTAAATCCAATAGATTTTCGAAATTCAATCATATCCCAAATTTTATTCTCAAAGTCTCAACTTAAATTTATTCAACAATTTCTTTTAACCAAATTTTTTATTTCAACATTCCAAACTCAATTTTTTTCGATGAATTCAATTTCTATAAATCGATTTCTATTTATAACTTTTAAATCAAAACATTTAAATAAATTTCAAATCGACGATTTCAAAAATTATTAATTTAGCCAATTCGGTGTCCGTATATAATTTTCTATCCTATGGCCAAGTAATTATTTATTTCAATTAAATGTCAGGGGTGAATATATATCACTTAAATTACATCACGGTATCATATGTATGCATAGCAGGATATATATAAGCAAATAAACATCCAAACATTCAATTATCAACCAATAGCATCCATCAAAATACATCATCCAATAAACAATACAATTCATGGCAGTTTCATAGTTATCAATGTCAGGTAATTAAATCGCAATTTAATTTCAATTTTAAATCTCCAATTTAACTGTCAATTAAATTTTCAATGGTTAATTCAAATGACAAGCTATATGACAATTAAATTTTTATCAAACAACGACAAAAAAAATCATAACACTTTATAATATCAAATTTAACTAGCATAAAGATATTTAGTACGTTGTGAGCGTTATAAACACTCACCTTGATTTTTACGATTTCAAATCAAATCAAACGGCGTTCGATTTAACCCAAAATTTAATGAGCTCCAAACGATTCCAAACCAGCTTCATTGCGTAGTGCTCGTCGATACGATTCCAACGCAAAAAGTTTCGTGCGTTTTCGACCTCGTATGGAAAAGTTATACATTTTATAAGTTATCGTCATTCGAATTTTATAAAACACTTTATATTATAATTAAACGAACTCATACCCAAAGCAAATAAAGCCCAGCCCACTAACTCCATCTTCCCCAAACGAAGCCTGTAGCCATTTCCTGTGCACAAAATTCACCATTGCCGTGCACCAAACTCCATTAATACGGAGCTCCGGTGCTCCGTTCGACATGACGTCGACGCCAAACCCCTTCTCTCCGCGTGCTCCACCATCTCGACCACAAAGCCACACGTGCGGCCCCACCTAGCAAAACGCGACACTCACCGCCGACTGCACACACGCGTCCAGGTCGCGCGTCCCAACCCACCACCGCACACCACCAAATCGTGCTCCGAGGTGCTATCTTCGATGACGAGCTCAACTACACACTCCAATCCACGAATCGATCGCTAAATCCCACGATTTTGCAAACCCTAGATCGCTTTGCTCGCGTCCATCTTCATAAACCAAGGCCGCACCCAGCAACGAGCATACCAGGTCGAAGCAAACGATGAAATAGGATTTTTAAAACTGGTTTCGTGATTTTTAATCGAGTATTGAAGGAGGGATGAATTTTTTTCTTTTGAAGCTTGGTTTTTTTTCCTTTACTGACTTGCGTCTGCAGTTATAAAAAAGAAGAAGAGGCTATTGCGTGTTTGAATGAGTCAAAGGTACAGTGAAAAGAGGGGATAGCAGCTGAAAAAGAGATTTGACTAATTAAAATATTTATTTAAATTTCAAAATACCTCGATCTACGCAACTCGAAATCTCGAACCCCGATTAGGGCATGCCGCTAGGCGTTCATAATGTTATACCCCTATTACAGACGCAATGGAAAAGGTTTCAAGGCCTAATTTGATCGTATGCGCGAGTTACGGAAATAAACGATCAATTTTAAATTAAACCGATTTAAACGAATTTCTATGCGTTTTGGCTTGCCCCGGACGAACGGTAAATCCGTTTGACTTGAAATTTGAAATCTTACAATAATATCACATTATGGATCTGATGAAAATGGTTTCGTCCAATTCTGAGACTGTTCGAAAATTGGCTATTTTTCAATCGCTAATTAAATATTAAAATATTCAATTTTTACGAATAAATTTTAAATTCAGTTTTAAAAGTTCTATAACATCACTATAACTCCAATATGATAAAATAAAATTTTACAAATCATTTTTTTTCATACTAAACCCGTTATTCAATTATCCAATAAATTCCAATTTTAAAATCTTATCAACTCCATTATAATTCCGATATAACTTACATTCACTTTGAAAACCAATTTGAATCATATTAAATCAAATTTCAATTTATTCACTCTATTTTCATATATTAAATTTCAATATCAAATTAATCATACCAAATTCGTAATTTAATTATTCAACCATTTGTAATATTAAATTTAGTTAAATTTGATTATTCTTAAATCACTATCTTTGGAAATATGCAAAACGAACCGATAAAATTTAAATTTTGAATTTTTTTTGCTTTATTCTAACTTTATTATAATTTGGTTATTTTAAAAAAAATTCTGTACTTCGACGTCAAGTACCCCCGGTCGGGGAGGATGAAGTGTCAACGCTCAAGTTTTAATGAGTCTGATGCTATTAAGATTAAGATAGCATCTCATTCCTTTGTTCACAAACAAATGTAGCAAGGGGGGGCGCTGATGTAATCAACACCAGGACTGCTGCAAACTTACGGATTACTCCGGTTTGCACAGCGCAGGAAACGAATTAAAATTATGGAACAACCATTTCCATTATATGGTTATTCAATTCCCATTATTAAATATTTCAATAAATTCCTAATATTAAATTTAAACAATTTCGCTTATCCAATAATTCATTATCTTTTGAAATATTGAAATTGAACTTATAAGATTCAACTTTTAAACCAATTTACAATTTAGAATACGATTTCCATTTTTTTACACTTATTCAATTATTCAATAAGTTTTAAATATTTAATTTAAACAATTTTTTCCTAACACTAATCATGAAATCTTATTAAATTAGCTATTTTAATTATCGAAAATGCACCTTATATTTTTATTAGCGAGCATATACGAATAATATAGCGCAAAAGCGAGCTCCAAATGCGAAGCAAGCGCAATCCGCACCTACTAAACACTCAACAAACAATGAGAATCATGCATATATGGAGATAGTATCAATATACATCATATAGCAACATACCAACTGCATGTGCCAACATAGCAAATGCAACAAAACAACAAATGCAACCATCAATCAAGTATCATCCAACAAATCCATAACCAATCAATATAAATTCACTTCTCGTTAATATTTATTGACTTGGATTTCAATTTTTATCATAGTTGATTCATTAACGTTGGGTTTTACTAACATTCATTCTCAATTCAATTAGTTAACATTCACTAATTTATATTTACATTAGTTCACCTCCAATTTGAATCAAATTAAATTCTATTTAAATTCATTTAACTTCCAATTTGATTTCAATGATTTATAGCTTTCAATTTCATTAACACTTAATGAATTATATACAATCAACTAACAATCATATAACAACCAAATCATACCCAACATAACCAAATTATTAATTTCACATTCAATTTGGTTTCTCTTATATATATATATATATATATATATATATATATATCATGTTATATAATTTTAAAAGAATCATTTTATATTTGGCATCTTAAATTTCCAATATTAACTTTAATTAAGTCCGTAAGCTGTACATATATCATCCATGAGCAATATCAATCTAATCGTTTATTCGATCACACCATTTCGCTTCCAAACTAGTATCGTTCACACGACTCTCTAGTGCGGACTCAGATTTGGTTCCTTGACTGGAAACTATTACTCTCCTTGCATAGCCATATACTATGATAGAGAATTCCAGAATCAAATTAAAAATCCATATCCAGAGTTCGCCGTCGAAAATCGAGTGAAAAATCCTAACTTGGATCGATATAAATCATCTTGAAATTTTGTGCTCGAATTTGGATCAAATCGTTATGCGAATAAAATAATATACGTACAATCTCACGTATTACCTTCCAATGGATTTCTATCCAATTTATCTATACTAAATTATTTTATTGACTTCTATTTTTTTTCCACTTAATTACTCACAATCCATTATTCAGTTAGTATATTCATTTCTTTACATAGCATATTCTTTAACATTATCTTTTCTCAAACATCATATCAAAGAATTTGCTTGCTCAAGTTCATTTTAAACATTCTATATAAGTTAATTAAATTCAATTTCATTTCCAATTGATTCTTAGCTACAAGAAATTCCTTTGTTTACATTTATTTCATTTTCATAATTTCAGTTAATACAAATTTATTTGTGGAACATTTATTAACGCAGAACATTTTATTAATCATCACTTTAATTTATAGTCATTCCATAAAAGCCTAACTTCTTATATATGACTTTTCTTAGTTTATAGTTATCTTAAAGGTTACAAATTTAATTTTCTTACAATCCTTTGCAATTTATATTTATTTTCTATAACCAATTTATAAAGATATAATACGATTCATTTCTTAAGTTCACTTACTTGTTTCATTTATTCATTTATCATTTCATGCTATATTTAAGTATATAACAATTTTTTCACAATCAAAATTTCCATTTACATACATTTTAATTCATTTTGAGCTTTCCTTACTTGTATACTTCAATTACTTCAGGTTCTGTTTATTTATACAATATCTCATTACGTATCCAAAACATCATTTTAACTTTTAATATTTGGTAAGTCTTGTTATATGCTATCAGAATGTAATTTTGGTATTATACAAATTTATAGAATTTCATTTTACTTAATTAGAATGTTCACAAATTTAATTTGTTTAAATCCTCTTTACCTTTCAACTTTAAAGTTTTCCCAAAACAATAGCTTAGATATCTTAATCCTCTTATTTTATAAATTTTGGTTATTCACAATTTATTTAAATAATTTGAAAATTATTAATCAACAGAACTTAGAAATTTAAATGGCCGGTTCTTTTCAAATCGTTTGAAATAAATATATACACTTATATCTTTAATATATTAAATCCTACCTTTGGAGTTTAAACCAAAACCTATTTACCCAAAATAATTTTGAAGATAAGCAAAGCTTCTTAGAAGTCTCCCCCACTTTGAGACTCGAAAATGAACGTCGATGATGCTGCGCAGTCATCAACGAAATTATTTTCCAGCGACATAAGAGAGGAGTACTGAATTCATTCTTTCCTTTAAAATCCTTTCAAAATATTTCCATAAACAATTTCCAACAACATCACAGTATATTTTCTTCAAAGCTTTGAAAACAATTTTAAAACCTCCGGGTCTTAAATTCAATATTTTCCAATTTAAATCTATTTAAATTCATTAGTAACCCTTTTAAAATATTCTTATAGGATTTTTTTTTCTTAAAACAATCCACAAGTGTTTTATCATTGTTCATTTTATAATTTAGCTTATTTATTAAATTACCATATCCAATTAATGATAATAACCAATATTTTAATTCCTAACAACTAGGTAAGCTAGATAAGTCACAATAATTTCTGAAAATAAATCCATTATATACAAAATATAATTAGGGCAAAATTATTTCATTTACCTAATTTCAAAACAATACTATGTCGAATTGTTCTGTTTAAGTGTTTAGAGATCCCTATCAATGACGTTAATTACTCGTATTGACCAGAATCCATAAGCCACTCAACAAATCAACCGACACAATATAAAACATTTTATATCACTAACAAATACGCTCTCTCATATATATATATATATTCACTCAGTGACTCATCATAGGGTATAACTACCCTATTTATAAAGAGTCAGACCCCACAGAGCTAAGGTTATCGCTAAACCCAAGCTCTGATACCAACTGTAACGACCTGCCTTTTTGGACAGTTTAAACCGACGATCAAATACCCATGTCGATTTCAAACCATTCAAAAGGGCAGATGGTTATTGGGGTAAATAAGAAAAGAAAAGAAAGAGGAATAAAGGAAATGAAACAACACAGAATCTCGTAGCGGAACGATAGAATATAATAGTCAAATAAACAGTTCATGAAGCTGTCTACTATACTTTGACAATTATTTATACAACATTTATCAGAGTTATACATATACAACAGGATAATTAAATAATGCAGCAGATAGCATGATGCAAGGGTAATAATAGTAATAGTATACCAAATCTTCGTCTTCGTCCTCCAGAATAGATCTTCAAAAATCTGAAAAACTCAGAACTGACCCGAGCGTAATGAAAAGACAAAACACTCGAGTCAGGACTAAATACCCTTATGAAAGTTAAATCAATCGTAAATAAATATGAGTGTAACGGCTTCGGAGATGTTTACGGGGTTTGACATCTCCTATCCAGTGTCAACGTGCGTGCAATAACTTAAGAGATGTTACGGGATTTTCCATCTCTCAAGGATCCATTAAACTATCTACTATGTAGGAATATACGCTAAGTAGATAATGTCTATCAGTAATATAAAGTATCAAAATAGCGTTAAGGCGTTACCATAATCCCCCTTAACACATTTTATATTCCCAAAAGCATATACAAGACTGTAGTTTCCCCAAAACCGGAAGTCACCAGAGGGCAATCCATATACTCAAGGTACAAATCAAATCGTAGTGGTCGCGAATAGGATAATCAGTATGACAAGGTACATGAGGCGATACCAACTAGGATACTAGTAGTTGCGTGATCCGGAGTGATGTTGGGCATAGCCAGCAGCTACCCCAACACCGCGAAACAGCACTCTGAAATCAAGGGGTCCACCCAAATCGCATCACAAATGTAATAGATATGGTATCGAAGAAGTGTGTCCGCTAGAGGTGGCGAACCTCAATGGCCCGGCGCGGCTCCTGTTTTAGTCATGTCAGGGGTCATCCAATAATCGTTCTCTTTCTTCAGTCAACGCATTCACCAAACCATCCACTTCATTCTGGATCATTACTCCGCGTATAATAGTTATTAAAGTGGTTTTCGGTATCGACAGAGAGTATGTCCATATCTGATCCCGTTCTCTTTAATAACTACGTATTATTACACCTTTGGCTCTTTATATTTCAAATCGATTCATAATTGATATCAAAATATCATATTCGCTTCAAAAATCAAATCTATTTCAAATATCATCGCATCTTTCAAAATATAAGGTTCCCTTTCGAAAAATCATTTTTCGCATCAATATCTCGTTTCGATTTCCAAATCATTTCGAATTTCAAATTTAGGTTGCAACTTCATTTAACTCAATTCGTATTTAAATTCAAGATTTAAATATAACATTCCACTTTATTGACCAGCTTAGAATTTGAGAAAATAGTTTTAAGTAGTTTAAGAGTAGTTTTAAATAATTAAAATAGTTAAAGTACGTAAAATCTTAAAATGGATTTGAAATAGATAAATTTAGTCTAAAATAATTTAAATTGGGTTAAGTAGATTTAAAATAGATTAAAATAGTTAAGTATTCAAAATGGTTTATATAACCGAGTAATTTGGAAAACAAAATAAAACAGCTTCAAAACCAATTCATTTCAATTTATAACTTCCCAATTCAAATCAATTTCAATTTCCATTCTACTGATTCAATTTCGATTCCAATTCAAATCAATGTCAACTTTGACTTCAAATTTATTCAAATTTTATATTCACTTTCAATTAATTCAATTTCAATTTATATTGATTTAGAGCTGGATTTTCAAAATATCAATTTATAATACTTAACAAAATTATCCTTCAATATTCAAATTTGAATCCAAATTCCAATATGATTCAACTCCAAGCTCATTTCAAAATATCATTTTTATGTCACTTTTACTTAGTAATATTCAAAGCTCAAATTTAACGTTCAATCTTTAAATCCAATAGATTTTCGAAATTCAATCATATCCCAAATTTTATTCTCAAAGTCTCAACTTAAATTTATTCAACAATTTCTTTTAACCAAAATTTTTATTTCAACATTCCAAACTTAATTTTTTTCGATGAATTCAATTTCTATAAATCGATTTCTATTTATAACTTTTAAATCAAAACATTTAAATAAATTTCAAATCGATGATTTCAAAAATTATTAATTTAGCCAATTCGGTGTCCGTATATAATTTTCTATCATATGGCCAAGTAATTATTTATTTCAATTAAATATCAGGGGTGAATATATATCACTTAAATTACATCACGGTATCATATGTATGCATAGCAGGATATATATAAGCAAATAAACATCCAAACATTCAATTATCAACCAATAGCATCCATCAAAATACATCATCCAATAAACAATACAATTCATGGCAGTTTCATAGTTATCAATGTCAGGTAATTAAATCGCAATTTAATTTCAATTTTAAATCTCCAATTCAACTGTCAATTAAATTTTCAATGGTTAATTCAAATGACAAGCTATATGACAATTAAATTTTTATCAAACAACGACAAAAAAAATCATAACACTTCATAATATCAAATTTAACTAGCATAAAGATATTTAGTACGTTGTGAGCGTTATAAACACTCACCTTGATTTTTACGATTTTAAATCAAATCGAACGGCGTTCGATTTAACCCAAAATTTTAATGAGCTCCAAATGATTCGAAACCAGCTTCATTGCGTAGTGCTCGTCGATACGATTCCAACGCAAAAAGTTTCGTGTGTTTTCGACCTCGTATGGAAAAGTTATACATTTTATAAGTTATCGTCATTCGAATTTTATAAAACACTTTATATTATAATTAAACGAATTCATACACAAAGCAAATAAAGCCCAGCCCACTAACTCCATCTTCCCCAAACGAAGCCTGTAGCCATTTCCTGTGCACAAAACTCACCATTGCCGTGCACCAAACTCCATTGATACAGAGCTCCGTTGCTCCGTTCGACATGCCGTCAACGCCAAACCCCTTCTCTCCGCGTGCTCCACCATCTCGACCACAAAGCCACACGTGCGGCCCCACCTAGAAAAACGCGACACTCACCACCGACTGCACGCACGCGTCCAGGTCGCGCGTCCCAACCCACCACCACACACCACCAAATCGTGCTCCGAGGTGCTATCTTCGATGACGAGCTTAACTACGCACTCCAATCCGCGAATCGATCGCTAAATCCCACGATTTTGCAAACCCTAGATCGCTTTGCTCACGTCCATCTTCATAAACCAAGGCCACACCCAGCAACGAGCATACCAGGTCGAAGCAAACGATGAAATAGGATTTTTAAAACTGGTTTCGTGATTTTTAATCGAGTATTGAAGGAGATATGAATTTTTTTCTTTTGAAGCTTGGTTTTTTTTTCTTTTACTGACTTGCGTCTGCAGTTATAAAATAAGAAGAGGCTATTGCGTGTTTGAATGGGTCAAAGGTACAGTGAAAAGAGGGGATAGCAGCTGAAAAAGAGATTTGACTAATTAAAATATTTATTTAAATTTCAAAATACCTCGATCTACGCAACTCGAAATCTCGAACCCCGATTAGGGCATGCCGCCAGGCGTTCATAATGTTGTACCCCTATTCCGGACGTAATGGAAAAGGTTTCAAGGCCTAATTCGATCGTATGCACGAGTTACGGAAATAAACGATCAATTTTAAATTAAACCGATTTAAACGAATTTCTATGCGTTTTGGCTTGCCCCGGACGAACGGTAAATCCGTTTGACTTGAAATTTGAAATCTTACAATAATATCACATTACGGATCCGATGAAACTGGTTTCGTCCAATTCCGAGACTGTTCGAAAATTGGCTATTTATCAGTCGCTAATTAAATATTAAAATATTCAATTTTTACGAATAAATTTTAAATTCAGTTTTAAAAGTTCTATAACATCACTATAACTCCAATATGATAAAATAAAATTTTACAAATCATTTTTTTCATACTAAACCCGTTATTCAATTATCCAATAAATTCCAATTTTAAAATCTTATCAACTCCATTATAATTCCGATATAACTTACATTCAGTTTGAAAACTAATTTGAATCATATTAAATCAAATTTCAATTTATTCACTCTATTTTCATATATTAAATTTCAATATCAAATTAATCATACCAAATTCGGAATTTAATTATTCAACCATTTGTAATATTAAATTTAGTTAAATTTGATTATTCTTAAATCACTATCTTTGGAAATATGCAAAACGAACCGATAAAATTTAACTTTTGAAATGAATTAAAATTATGGAACAAGCATTTCCATTATACGGTTATTCAATTCCCATTATTAAATATTTCAATAAATTCCAAATATTAAATTTAAACAATTTCGCTTATCCAATAATTCATTATCTTTTGAAATATTGAAATTGAACTTATAAGATTCAACTTTTAAACCAATTTACAATTTAGAATACTATTTCCATTTTTTTACAGTTATTCAATTATTCAATAAGTTTTAAATATTTAATTTAAACAATTTTTTCCTAACACTAATCACGAAATCTTATTAAATTAGCTATTTTAATTATCGAAAATTTACGGGTCGTTACATTACATCATCAGAGTGTACAATAACAAAAAGCGGAAAAGAAATACTATATACTAGTGAATACGCCATGTCATCCAGCTTGCCTCCAGCAACTCCTGAATTCCAGAATATCCTGATAACCTGACTCTAGACTGCCCGTGTAGAAATTGGTGGGCACCCAGAGTTTAGGAAGGAAAACAATAAACTCCGAGTCAATCATGTGACTGGTGTGAGAACTAAAACAGTTTATCTTTAAAACAAAGAACATGATAATTTTAAAATAGATTCGCAATGCTTTTTAGAAGATGAGACTACCATAAGGCCTTCCGCGCACACACACAATGCAACGCAGAATCGGAGGAGATTTCTCCTTATGATAGTCAAAGATGCTTGATACGCATTGAAAAGAAAACATTTAATATTATTACTAGTGCATAGTGTAGGAAAAATCATTTCGAAAGTAAAGATATAAATCTTAGCCAGCATAGGCATTTCGCACCTATGCCTACTATAGCTACCATCCAAACAGTGGGGCGCCACCATAAGTGAATGATAGGTTCTACAACTAAAACCGTACAAGATCGTATTGTTTCTTTGGATTTCCAACAAATGGTCAGGCCAAAGAACTTCCTATTGCCACATGGGTACCCTCTGGAAAGACGACCCGAGAACCTAACCGGATCTCTGCCAACACAAGGCCGGGTTACCTTTCAAACTAGGTAACTACTGACACGAATATGTCATTCCCCGATCGTAACCGATCTATATCCGAGGATCCTCGATTCCAACAATGACAAAGCAATAAATTTGAAGCAACAACATAGGTTAAGTATCTGGGCTCCATACCATGATACCACCTCTATCCAGAAGGAATGACATACACTAAAGGGCGCTACCCCCGATAACCTTGCCGCATCCTTCCTGTTTTGAACAGCCTTCAATCTCGTTCGCCATCACCCACTCTATACTCGGCTACAACGGCATCAAGCTCGGTTGCACCCCCTGCGCGCAAAACGAGGATGAACAGCCGGCCTTCTCGAGCCAATTGCCGTTGATTCGTTGACCTAATCGAGATCATAGCCGTTGATTTTGTAGTTCGTGATGTGTTCTACAATATTGTAGTTGAAAGTTTCTCTGATTGATTCACGGATTTGAAGATAATTGGAGATGAAAGTTATGAATTTTCGGCCGTTGGTATAGTGGGAGGCGGTGGCTACTGTAAATTAGGTTAGGGTTTTATTCTTGTTGCAAATGTGAAGATTAAAGGTGCTTATATAGAAAAATTCCAAAAACACTATTCATTCAAAAAATTTCGAACTCCAAACGTAGCATGCCGGTTGGCATTTCTAAGGTTTACCCCGCGTTCCGAACACAATGGAATATGTTTCGAAAGCTAATTCGATCATCTGTGCGAGTTACGGAAATAAACGATCAATTTTAAATTAAATCGATTAAACGGTTTTCTATGCATTTTGGCTCGCCCCGGACAAACGGTAAATCCAATTGACACGAAATTTGAAACCTTATAATAATATCAAATTACAGATCCGATGAAACTAGTTTCGTCGAAATCCGAGACTGTTCGAAAATGGCTATTTTAACTCATCAATTAAATATTAAAATATTCAATTTTCACAAATCAACTTTTAATTCGATTTTAAAAGTTCTATAACATCATTCTAACTCTAATATGATTAAATAAAATTTTACAATTCATTTTCAATCATATTAAACCCAATTTCCAATTATTTCTGTATTTTTAAATATTAAATTATCGATTTAATTATCAAATTAAATCCAGATATTCGAAAAATAAATTATTCGACTTATAAATTTCACTTATTAATATTTAAAATCAATTAAATATACAAATTTTAATTGACAGAAATTCTGGGTCGTTACAAACTTCCCCCTTAAAAGAATTTCGTCCTCGAAATTACCAAGTAAGAAAAAGTTACAGAATCTATTAACCTTTCAAAACAAACCATTCAAATTGAATTTTTCAAATCTCTTAAGTGTTTAACTTTCCCAAAATTCATAGTTAAACTTCTTACAAAATCCTTACTAAGTTTTCAAACCATATTTAGTTATCTTTTCAAACTTTTCCAATTTTCTCAAAAATATTCTAACGCCTTAAATTTTCGGAAAAATTCGCCAGAGTCTCCTTTGCGCGGCTCAATCCGAAAAAAAAATGACAGTGTATATAAATCACAAATATACATCTCATCAAGTGATGAGGCATCCCGCAGGGAAAAAAGTGTAAAAGTACGATATTTAATCCGAGATATGTACCTTATATATTTTATTAGCGAGCATATACGGCTAATATAGCGCGAAAACGAGCTCCAAATGCGAAGCAAGCGCAATCCGCACCTACTAAACACTCAACAAACCACGAGAAACATGCATATATGAAAATAATGTCAATATACATCATATAGCAACATAATAACTACATGTGCCAACATAGCAATGCACTCAATCAACAAATGCAACCATCAAACAACTATCCAACCAATAACATCCAACAAATCCATAACCAAATCAATATTCTTTCATTTCTCATTAATATTCAATGAATTGGCTTTCCAAATTTAGATCACATTTGATTCATTAATGTTGGATTTTACTAACATTCATTTATTCATATTCAAGTTGGTTCATTTTCACATTCAAATCAAATTCACTTAACTTTCAATTTGATTTATAGCTTTCAATTTTCCTTAATTCAATTTCATTAACACTTAATGAATTATACACAATCAATTGATAACCATATAACAAACAATGTATATCCAACACGACCAAATTTATTCATTTTACATTCAATTTGGTTCAACACTTTTAATTCCCATTGGTTTATATTAAATTGATTTTCATTCAATTTATTAAATTAGCTTTCAATGAACTAACACTTATATTCCATATCCCACATCCACTTCAAATTTCATTTACTAATTTATTTCATTAGTATAATTTGATTCATGCATTAATTCAATTGCTAATTCATTTTACAAATAAAGTTGAATCTCATTTATATAACTCAAATTCACATTCATTTAATTCACTTGATTATTTTACTTCGATACCAAAATCAACTTTATTCAACTTCACTTAAGTTATATTCCATTTCAAACATCATTTGTCTAGCTTAACTTAAATTTCCACTTATAAGTCCAATTCAGATTCCAATCCTGAAGAAAATTTTATTTAACCTTTAGCAAGTCAAATTTATTATCTCATGTCACTATCAAATTCAGATTTTGTTTTGCTTAACCAAATTGTTTAACCATTTTTAACAATTTCACTTTCATTTTCTCATTTCATATGTTATACAACTTATATTCAACAATTACCACTTGGATTTTTATTGATTCACTTATACTTCCTTTAATTTAACTCCATTCTTTAAGTTAAATTTATTCTATCAAAATTCAAATTGTATAAGTTATCAACTCATTTATCATTCCCATAATATTTTAAATAGGATTCCAGAGTCTTTTCAATCTTTCAAAACCATTTTTGAAACCAATTCAAATTACCTTTGAATTTCAAAACCCAAACTCAAAATTTTCCAAACAACTTTCATTTAAAACAATTTGGCAGCAATCCCTCTTTTGGAAACGTGAAAATGAACACCAATGATGTTGCAATCATCATCGGAATTATTTTCCAGCGACCGAAAAGAGTTTAGAGCTTTAATTTCTTCAAAACAATTTTCCAAAATGTCAAATCCTTTCAAAACACTTCTCTGGAATTTTATTTTCAGATTATAAATCACATTTAGAAACCTTTTACTTATATAATTTCACTTCTTATATATAAGATTATTTCACAAGTGCAAATCATTTTAATTATAACTACATACTTATAATTCATTTGCTTATACAATTCATTCTTTTACAGTTGTTGTTTTTATTTAACTTATTCAACAACCAAACAATCAATTCATATACACTTTAATAATCTTGAAAAATTATTTCCTTTATATACAAAATATAATCGAGGTAAAATTATTTCATTTACCCAATTTAAAATGATACTATGCCAGTTTATCTCGTTTAAGAGTTTAGAAACCCCTATCGATAATATGGCGTCCCATCTACCGACCAAAAATACTATATACTAATGAATACGCCACGCCATCCAGCTTGCTTCCAGCAACTCCTGAATTCCAGAATATCCTGATAACCTGACTCTAGACTGCCCGTGTAGAAATTGGTGGGCAGCCAGAGTTTAGGAAGGAAAACAATAAACTCCGAGTCAGTAATGTGGCTGGTGTGAGAACTGAAACAGTTTATCTTTAAAACAAAGAACAGGATAATTTTAAAATAGATTCGCAATGCTTTTTAGAGATGAGACTACCATAAGGCCTCCCGCACACACACACACAATGCAAACGCAGAATCAGAGGAGATTTCTCCTTATGATAGTCAAAGATGCTTGATACGCATTAAAAAGAAAACATTTGATATTATTACTAGTGCATACTGTAGGAAAAATCATTTCGAAAGTAAAGATATAAATCTTAGCCAGCATAGGCATTTCGCACTTATGCCTACTATAGCTATCATCCAAACTGCGGGGCGCCACCATAAATGAATGATAGATTCTACAACTAAAACCGTATAAGATCGTATTGTTTCTTTGGATTTCGAACAATTGTTCAGGCCAAGGAACTTCACATTGCCACATGGGTACGCCTCTGGAAAGACGACCCGAGAACCTAACCGGATCTCTGCCAACACAAGGTCGGGTTACCTTTCAAACTAGGTAACTACTGACACGAATATGTCATTCTCCGATCGTAACCGATCTATATCCGAGGATCCTCGATTCCAACAACGACAAAGCAATAAATTTGCAGCAACAACATAGGTTAAGTATCTAGGCTCCATACCATGATACCACCTCTATCCAGAAGGAATGACATACACTAAAGGGCGCTACCCCTGATAACCTTGCCGTTCTTTCTGTTTTGACCATTTCCGCGGTGTGAGGTCCGACGAAGTCTCGTCCACAAAGCCATGCTTTATACAAAAGCTATGCTTTGTTCAACAAATGCTCATCAGCACTTCGTATGCCACATTACCAATTTGGGAATGTATCATTAGTAACCATCAACTACATAACCTCTAAGCTCGTACGTCTTAGAGAAGGGTGTTAAGCTAAGAGAATAAATTCTCCGCCACCAACAGAAATATATTTGATAGAAACCAGCTTTACATCTCAAATTGTAATGTCAGACACACATCCATACAAGTCCGTTCCGGGATCGAACGAAACCGAAGGCACTTCCAAAGAAGCCCTTGCAATCCGGATATTCACTAATCACGTCCGGACTTCCCGTCACTAAGGGTGATAAAACTTCTATATCGGATCAGCCGATGCAGAGTCATTCGACGGTAATCCTTCCTTTTTCAAAAATATATGGTCTTCAACACCGGTCATCAAATGCAATCCATTACGACGTATCACATATTCGAAATGGGTTATACGACCCCAAGATCCTTTCCCGGCTAACCCGAATAGTGAGCGCTTATTTCAAAAATAAGTGTGGCATTCAAATTCAAGCAATTCACAACAAATGCCTATTTAAAGGTAAATATTGATAGTCGGATATTTAACTATCAATAGGTATGCACAACATCACCAGACTCCAAATAATTTCCCAAATTCTTTTTAAAATCAAAAATCATTCTTTTAAAACTTCAAAAATGGATCTGATGATGCAACGACACCAAATAGTCAATCACGACAACAAAGACATCATATGTCAGTATATGATAATCAACAAATATCACCATATCTATAATCAAATAAATACTGGTGAGGAATCCAGTTGGATCCCTCCAACCTATTTCCCTGCATCCAAAGATGTTAGCACAATACCAATTCCGTTCCAATACGGAATATCGCAGTATACAGGATTTATAAAATATTATCCGCTATTATACGGCGCAATAGGGTCTCATCCGCTATATAATGCGGGAAATCAACTCCAAGTACATATATAATACCAATTTCACTTTGCAGTGAAATTATCGCGGTATATGTTTTTAATAAATTACCTCCGCTTAATAACGGCGTATAATGTCTATTTCAATCAATAACAGATAATAATTTATCATTCAGGCATACAATCAACAAATTTTAAATCTAACTATTTAAAATTTAAATCGAAATAGTTCGATTGAGTGAGAAGTTCTCACCTTGCTTTCAATTCAGTTTTCGCGTTTTATTTCGAATAAAATTAAACGCGCGTTTAATTTTATCCGAAATTTTCACTAGCTCTAAACGACTCCAATCCTGTTCCATAACGTAGTATTCGTCCATATGGTTCCAACGCAACTGGTTTCGTCTAAAACGGACCTCGTATGAATAAGTTACAACCTTTTAAAGATTACACGATTTATAATATAATTTATTTACATTTTCTTTTTAAATTTATAACCTATAATCATCTGGCCGCTGATTTTTCACTGAGAGATCTGGGCCGTGGGTTCTAGTTTCTTCGTCTTCCAGTTTGATTACGCGAGACACACCCATCGGCCGCCCACAACCCTAAATCACGCAACCAATACGACGAACAAGCAATCGATCAAACGCCTTCATCTCGTTCGCCATCACCCACTCTATACTCGGCTACAACGGCATCAAGCTCGGCTGCACCCCCTGCGCGTAAAACGAGGATGAACGACCGGCCGTCTTGAGCCAATTGCCGTTGATTCGTTGACCCAATCGCGATTATAGCCGTTGATTTTGTAGTTCGTGATGTGTTCTACAATATTGTAGTTGAAAGTTTCTCGGATTGATTCATGTATTTGAAGATATTTGGATATGAAAGTTATGAATTTTCGGCCATTGGTATAGTGGGAGGCGGCGGCTACTGTAAATTAGGTTAGGGTTTTATTCTTGTTGCAAATGTGAAGATTAAAGGTGCTTATATAGAAAAATTCCAAAAACACTATTCATCCAAAATTTTCCGAACTCCAAACGAAGCATGCCGGTTGGTGTTTCTAAGGTTTACCCCGCATTTTGAACACAATGGAATAGGTTTCGGAAGCTAATTCGATCATCTGTGTGCGTTACGGAAATAAATGATCAATTTTAAATTAAATCGATTAAACGATTTTCTATGCGTTTTGGCTCGCCCCGGACAAACGGTAAATCCGATTGACACGAAATTTGAAACCTTACAATAATATCACATTACGGATCCGAAGAAACTAGTTTCGTCAAAATACGAGACTGGTCGAAAAATGGCTATTTTAACTCGTCAATTAAATATTAAAATATTCAATTTTCACAAATCAACTTTTAATTCGATTTTAAAAGTTCTATAACATCATTCTAACTCCAATATGATTAAATAAAATTTTACAAATCATTTTCAATCATATTAAACCCAATTTCCAATTATTTCCGTATTTTTAAATATTAAATTATCGATTTAATTATCAAATTAAATCCAGATATTCAAAAAATAAATTATTTGACTTATAAATTTCACTTATTAATATTTAAAATCAATTAAATATACAAATTTTAATTGACAGAAATTCTAGTTCGTTACATAATTACACCTGTAAATACATATAAATAATTCTACACTTTTAAATTTGAACTATCACTTGTTTAAAATGAGTATTTTTATGTTTCAGTCCTTATTCTGTAATTAGTTTATAAATTTGTTTTCACCTTTGATTTATCAATTTGTATAATTTTTATACTATTTACTTTTTAGATATATATGTGTTTATCTATTATGGTTTAATAAATTTATTTTATATATTACATTCATACGCATACAAACTATGTCCATTTTAGAAAAAGTAAAAAGGAATGAATCTTTTATAAATCTATGTTTATGTCTTCATTATACATATACAAACCATTTAGTTCAAATATATTTTAAAAGAAAAAATCATTAAACCTTTAATAAATCTTATTTAAAATCAACTCAAGTTGTTATGCTTATTATATTTATACTTTTAAATAAATAAACATGCATATGTATATTATAGAATTTAGCTTTAAACAATTGTTTTGAAAATCATTTGTATCTAATTCAAAATATAACATTCAAACTGTAATGTATGTATATGTGTGTGTGTATATATATATTACATATGTATATTATAATTTGAAAACAAATTCTTAAATTTAGTTTATAGTTTTATATCCAGTTTATATTCTAATACATTTATATTTGAATTATAAATTAAAATTCTATTTACAATCTATATAAACAAACACATATTTTATCTAGTTTGGAAAATTTCAAATTAATTCATATTTTAATGCCAAAATTTATACTAATTACCAAACTAAAATCTGGCTTAAAAACCGGGTATGTTACATAGTGAAAATGAATTATGGTGATTTTTAGGGAATTTTTCTAAGTATATTACTATGATTATAAAATTATTTTAAGGGTCTTAACTGTTTTATATGTTTTATCAAGGAGAAGGGCTTTTTTGTTATATGTTTTTAATTGATAATTTTGAATTCGATGGCCTTTTTGGAAAAGAATTTTGATAAATAAATAGCAACCAATTACATTTTTACATATAAGGATGGTTTGGTGAAAAGAAATTTATTATAAAGGCTAAAAATCAGTTTTTCTTGGATTTACTACTGCGCCACTTCCATCTGTGCGCTTTCGACACTATACCTCCACCGAAAAACCCATTCGAAACCAATGCACATGATATCAAGTAATTGATACACAGTGCATTAGAGAAAGGCCGGAGGACCGTGTTGAAAGCTTGCTTTCGAAGGGGTAGAAGTAATTCTTATTAACTTTGAACTACTTTGTTTATAAATGATGCTTTCATGGATGTTGAAGCCAACTTATATTAGCTTTCAACTCAATCAACTTGCCTTTGTTTTAGAAAAGAGTTTTCAAAGGAGTTGCCTCCTTTTTTTTAAAAGAAGCTTTCAGAAGGATAGGCGCTTTCTTACCTTTCTAACTAGTTAAGGCAGCATTTCTTTATAGCCTTAGAACAATGGTTTCGAAAGGTTGCTTTGCCGTTGTACTTTGAAGCCACCTTCTTAATGCTTTCGAAAGGGTCTTGTAGCTATTTTCAAAATGGTTTCGGAGGCAATCATTTCGAAAGGGTGGGTTTCAAAAACTATCATATTCCTTTTTCTTGAGATTAGTACTTTCGAAAGTAATACTTTCGCCTATGTTCTTTTATAACCCTTAGTTATATTAAATGCTAAACCCAAATAGTTTCTAGAGGAATAATTATTAAAGGTTTTGAAGCAACGTTTCCACAATCCTTTACTTGAACTCAATGCTTTTGAAAGGTATATAATACGTGTTTTGAAGGCGAGATCCTTAATGTTTTCAAAAGGTATACTTTAAATATTTAAATAGAAAGTTTCCAATGCTTTCAAAAGACAAGTTTAAATGGTTTTGAAAGAGGATGTCTGTGGTTTCAAGTTATGCTTTCGAAAGGGTTGTTTTCAATTATTTCGAGGGTATGTTTAAGGTTTGAAACAAGGGAAAGTGATGTCTTGGCCTTAAAGCCTAATGTTTTCTAAGTTAAAAATGGGTTTAATTTATTTTAATGGGATAGATAACCTTATTGATTTAGATTTTCATCTACATTGTTTTATGTAAAGCATGTATCATGGCATAAGTGTTTTGAGTAAAGTAGAGGGTATATTTTTTTTGTTTAAGTATGATATAAAGGGGTTAAATCAGTTTGAAAGAAATTTTCACAAGGGAAAAGTAGATGGGGTAATTAACCTTAAGTTTATGACTCGGATATTAGAAGACCAGATGAGACTGGTATAGGGTCGCACCCTATACTTTAGCTATTAGCCCCCGGCTAAAATAAGTCCAAAATTTCAGTGTGTAGGGCTTTGTCACAAGTAAGACTAAAGTGATGTTACACGTAGAAAGGAATAAATAGAGAAAAGACTGGTTACCGGTGAGCCCACAAAGCCATTAGGATTAGTTGACCCTAGGAGAAGCACATAAGGACAAACTATGCTTTATTGTGTCTAATAAAATTTAGATTATTTATTTTGTCTGATAGACCCAAATCAGCCACTGGTTAATAGTTAGACGGATAAAACTATAATTTTGGATAGATACTCCATTGATTACCTGATTTATATGCATTTATGTTATTGCTCTTGCTATTAAAATCAATTCGATTGCAAGATTTTGATTTGCAAAAGATATGATTTAAAGGGATATTAGTGAGGGGAAACTTGTTCCACTAAGTGTGTAGTCTAACTTAATATCAGTAACCGGGATGTAATAGAATTATTCACACCAGGAATTATGTTTGACTTGAAGCTTATGCTTTGCTCTTAAAGTCTTGGGTGCTCAAAATCAATTTGAGTAGATTGAGTGTTAAGTTTTTAAGGCTTAGTAGGTTGGACGAATAAGCATCCGAAGACGTGAAGAAGGCCTAGCTAAGTAGGAGCTATTTATTATTATTTACACTATGATGTATTTATGAGTGATATGTCTATTTATCACTCTGATCATCCAAGGGGCGTCTTCATATGTTGCTCTTGGCATACTCTGTAATAATTATATCTGATCAAAAACTGGGAATCATTATGGAATTATGTAATTGAATACGAAATAACGTTTTGCAATGTAACCAGAAAATTTATTTTTGATATCCATGTTGATTTTATTCATACTCATGTGCTTCTGATATAATGGATACTATTAACATTACCGCATTTTTTCACCAGAAGTTAATACCATAGATGAATGCGACATTTGTTGCATTTAGCTTCGAGCCTCAAAGTAGGTGATGTTACAACGTGGTATCAGAGCATAGGTCTATGAAAACTTAAAAGAAATTTCAAATTTAAAATGATTTTTAAAACACAATCCTAAGGAATTAGAGAAAGGAAAGGTGTGTGGGATAACGCTTTAGTAACGTACTTGTATTTGCTTTATATAAGTATACGCTTCATCTTTATTCTCCCATCTTTATTAAGATATTCTTCTATATCTTACAAAGCCTCGAATGTAGATTTTAAGGACATGGATATGGATGCTAGGAGTGAAAGAGTTAACATTGATGGAGGAAGCACCAAAACCAATGGGAATGCCATACCAAACAATAAAAGGAATCCAGGTTGGGCACAAGCTGAAAGTGTGGGTGCTGGAGAGTAGTAAGCTGATATGGGAGCTATGTTGTTAACGCTTAAATTTGAACGCTAACACCCCGGTGTGCGAAGTATAGTTGTGAAAGCACCACCCGATAGATCGGGAAAGAATTATAAGCAAGTAATAGCGGAAAAGCAGTAAACAACAGCAATTTTATAGTGGTTCGGCTTATGGGTATAGCCTACGTCCACTTTAAGTACTTTTATTGATGATCACGTTACAAGTTGATACAAATCTTCTCAAGTACAACACACTTTGAATTACAAAAGACTTAGAACAGGTAGCTCAAACTTCGATGTTGACAAAAATCTTCAAATCCATGGTGGATGTAGATGATTTCTTCATGAAGTTCTTTTAGACGTTCTTTGAATCTCAAAAGCTTTAAGTGTTGAAGTAGTCTGGAATTCGGCAGAGTAATGGTGCTTGAAATTGAGTCACCAAAAGTCCTTTGAACGTTGGAGGTGGCTACGTATTTATAGGCAGGCCTGGACATGAATTCTGCGTACAAGTCATGAGTCGCAACCGACTCAAGCTGAGTCGTCCCCGAGTCAAGTTAGGTCGTGGCCGAGTCAGGTTGAGTCGCGACCGACTCATCTGTAGGTTGAGTCTTGAGTCGCTGGCGAGTCAACCCTTACTAGGACATGCATTGTTGTAACAGAATACGACTCAGTGGCTTTGAGTCGCGGACGAGTCATCCTGGGTTATGAGTCGTCAATCATCTTGAGTCGTTTCTTATGATGAGTCGTGGATCTGTTGAGTCGCTGAGGCAATCCCTTTCAATGAGTCGTTAATGCTTTAACCCGTTAGGCTCCTTAAGCCGTGAGTCGATAGTCTTGATGAGTCGGCAACTTACTGAGTCGGCTTTCTTTATGAACCGTTAACCCTTTGAGCCGTCAGCTGACTGAGTCGCTATCAAATGAGTCGGTACCTTCCTTAAGTAGATGAGTCGGTAATCTACTGAGTCGCTACCAGCTTTGAGTCGTTGGTCTATTGAGTTGCTTATCTCTATGAGTCGTGAGTCCTTCTTGAGTAGGTGAGTCGCTATCAGTTGAGTCGGTGCTTTCCTAGGCCGTTCAACCGTAGCCATTGTTAGGTCGCAACATGTTTTAGGTCGTAGGTCGTTCATTTCCTTAAGTCGTGCCATCCTTAACTCGTAAAAGCCTTAAATCGTGGAAGCCTTAAGTCGGAGACTGCTTAACTCGTAAGTCCTTCTGGAACTGTTTGCTGCCTTAAGTCGTAGGTCGTAAGCTTCCTGAGTCGTAGTTCTTAGGTTGTGGGCTCTTATCTCGTGGACTCTTTAACTCGTTGGTGAAACGGGATTAACACTTGCCCCTCGAAGCACACGTCTTAAGCCGTAAGTCGTGCGCTTCGACTCATCATAACCCGTGCCGATTCAAGTTCCAGTGTCTCCAGGTATAAAAACGCTTGAGTCGTTTCTCCTCTCCCACTTCTTATCTCGCAGCCGCATCCGCCATTAGAGACTCTCCAACCTCTCAAAAGCAAATCTGAGCTTACTGATCATTAATCCATCCTTTCCTCCACATCGCGTAAGTCATTTTGAACTTCAATCCAACCACGACCATCGCTAAGGCATAAATTTTCGCTTCCTGTTCCCAAATCACCGCCGTATGTCGTACTTGGGCTTTGAATTGAGTTGTGAACGATTCTGACCATTGTTGGCTACGTTGTTGTTGTGATCCTTTAGATTATAACATCGCGCTTGATTCGCCGTACACTTGAAGCGATTCGAATTGGTTTTTGGGTGCTTTCTGATGATGTGAGGAGAAGATGATGAATTACAATATCTCGATTTGACCGGCCCGTGGGTTCGGAGGAGATGAGGAAGTTCTTAACGGGTTAACGGGTTAGAAAGGAGTTGACTGGTTGAGGAAATGACTTAGGATCTCACGACTTAGTTGGTTTTGCCTTTTGGCCACTGATTCTGAAATACCTTGCAATCACAACCGTACACGACTTAATGCTTTTAGCCATAAACCACAGACGACTCAAGCTATAGGTCGTGAACGACTTAAGCCATAGGCCGTGAATGATTCAAACCATGAGCTGTGAACGACTCAGCACTTGCTACTTTCCCGTGACTCATCCTTTAAACCGTGCACGACTTAAACCATAAGCCGTGTACGACTCAGCGGCTTCCATGCGACCCAGTAGCCTTTACTATTGACTTTAATCCGACCTAGCAAGTTTTACGACAAAATCCATGAGTCGTAACCGGGTTAGAACTTAGAAGGTTTCTTATTGCTTTGATCTGGAGCCTTCCTCCTGTTCTTTGACTTACGACTCATAGTACTGCCGACTTATAACATCAGTGGTTTAGAGTTGGAGTAACCTAACTTAACTCGCCTCACTTTCCTTAGGTCGTAGTCGAGTCATCTAAATAGCCAACGACTTAGCTTAACCCGTACAAAGAATCTTTGAGTCGTTTACGACTTAGTACTTGTAAATTTTGTTTGAACTCCGAATTATTGCATGGTCTCTGAACTGCTATACTGCTGCATTCTTTTACAGATTACTTCAACTTGTAAGCTAATAATCTGTTAATACAACATTCACAGAAAACTGGGACGAATATACTGTCATTGATTGTCCACATCGAACGACAGATTAGTTAATGATAGATGATTAACTTAAATAAATCGTGTGAACGAAGTGCTACCGATTTCAAGTGGAATATTAAAGCAGCACTGGATTAGTCAATTGAAACTGACCAGCCCGCATTAATATTATGCTTGAGCTTTAAATAACAAGTTCCGAAATTACCATAGTCAATCAATCGTCAACCAGTTTAATTCCAGTTATCTTTACTTGTTATTATTATTTTTTATTAGCTTTGCACGACACTTCACACTTTTTAGGAAACGTGCACCTTCGCATTTGAACATCCAGTTGCTTGTGTAGAATGACCTCTCATCAAGAAGAGCCGATGGGTCAGGCTGAAGATGTCTTTCCAGTAGCCATCCCTATAGACAACCCTCCGGAGAGAACACCCACAACTTTGAATCAGCGGGTGTTTAACCAACTGCGCGTCCAGTTTGGCATTGATGATGCTGACACCTTATTTCCGGGGCCAAATGACACTGCTGACAATCCTCCCTACGGCTTTGTTGCAGCCAATCGCCAAATGTGCTTAAGTGGGGCGATTCCTCCTTTTAACGACTTTCTCCAACAGTTCCTGCTTCGGTTGTCTATCTCTCCATTCCAATTACACCCCAATGGCTACGCCATTCTGATGGGGTTATGTGTTCTATTCAGGAGAGTTTTGGATCGATTACCAAGCTTCGGGGAGATCTGCTATTTTTGCTCATTCACGAAAACTAAAGACCATCCCTCCATCGTGGTTGTAAGAAGCGCTCGGAATCGCAAACTTATTACCGATCTCTCCGAAAGCGCTCACGGATTTTTGAATCAGTTTTTCTTTGTTCGCTGCCCTCCAGGGTTTTATGCCATCTGGAGAGTGGGAAGTAAGATTTCCTGTCTCTACTTTTTCCGTTTTGAAACTTTCTCGAGATCTGAACTCTCAGCTGCTAATTTCATTCTTTTCCTGTTTTTAGCACTTCCACCCCCTGCTAGGGACCCAAGTCTTAAGCAAATTTTTGAAAGATTAAATGCCGTGCCGGTAGAAGAGAGGAGCATAAAGTTTCTGCTAAACGATGAACTTTTACATCAATACGGACTCCTCCATCTCTCTCGCTTTACTCGGCCTCGTGAAGCTCCAACGGAGGTTCCTGATTCTCCGGTGAAAACTCCTGATCTTCCGATCTCCACTAAAGAGCACATACGAGGAGAAATCTCTGCAGAAACCTTATTAGTAAAGTGCTCTACTCCCAGAGACGATACGGGACCCTCCGAAAAGCCCGCACTTGCTCCCATTATTGAAGAAGAAGAGGAGCCCCTTTCCCAAACCAGGAAGAGTGCTGACAAAGGAGATGATGGAGGGAATCAGGTTGGGCATGGCGGTGATGACGTCTTTGGGGATTTAAGTGACATAATTATTACTTCCCAAGAGCTCTTTAAAGAAGACCCTGCTCATGGTAAAGCTATACCTCCGACGATTGAAGCAACATCTGCCCTCCAACAGACTCTAACTCCTTCATCTCAAGAATTGTCATCAACAGTGAAATCTATCACTTCCCCCCAACAGAGGAGTGGTTCGTTAGTCCAACGCGAGTAGCTTGCACTTTACACACAACTAAGGATTTTCCAGCACATTTATGCACTTATCTTCTTATACTTTAGAGATTTCTAAAGCTTATCTTTTCTTATTTCAGATTCTTCAATGACACGTGGCGGATCGTATTATCAGGATTTCCAACGCTACGGGGGGCGTGGTCAATATGATTATCGGCGTTACTTTCCCTCCTATAGAGAGTCTGACGAAGAGAGGGCTGCTCGAAAGGCTCGTGAAAGGAGGGATGCAGAAGAGCGTTATGACAGAAGGGATAGGGACGAGCACCATGATTCTCTGCAAAGGAGTGACGACTCTCACAAAAGGAAATCTCACGACGACCGAGGAAAAGGTCATGTAGCTGAAGATTCAGGCAAACGAGCCCGACATGGTGAGAGGCATACTTCCACTATTCCCGAAAAGCCTACTGCCCCTGCCCCTCTTGACATTACTTCCGACTCTCCTGCTCTTGGGAAGGAGGACATCCAGACAATAATAAGCAGGCCTAAATTTCAAGTGGGACCTGGCCCAGCCACTTTACAAAGCCGTTTTCCACAATGGTGCTTAAAGGGTGTGAGATTCGACCTAGACTTGGTCCCCATCGACAAGTCTGCTATGTTGCGCAATCTTGATGCAGTCAAGCTCGATATCGAGAGGATGTCAAATTGGCAGAAGCTTGTTGATGAGCTTCAAAGAGTTAACCGTGCCAACTTAGAGGCCATGCTCACCATGGAAAATGATAAGGCTGAGTGGCAAAAGGTCCTTGAGCAGCACGACACCGAAATGAGGAGCATTACTTCCTACAACGAGGAGCTCGAAGCAAAGGTTGAGAAGTTGAAAGATGAGCTTGCTGCTTCCTCTACTTCATACTCTCAAAAAGAAGAAGTGCTTCTCAGACAAGTTAGAGATGCTCATGCCAGTCAGAGGGACGCTGAGGACAGGCTTGAAGCACAAAAAAGAATCAGTGATGGCTATGTCTCTGATATTGCTGAGCTTCAAAAGAAAAACAACTCCCAGGAGGCGGAGATACAAATGCTTAAGCTTCAGCTCGCCAAAACTGAAAGGGAGCGCGATGAGGCTGTCGCCGGCAAAATCGCAGCCGAAGAATCTCACGAGGCGACCAAAAACAGCTTCGGCTCAACATTATTCGACTTCTATTTGCATAGCGTCTTGGGGCGTGGAAGCCTCGCTTTTCTTGGTCCTAAGTATGAAATCACTTTAGCTGAAGTGTGGGAGGCCGCTCTTGAGATGCTCGGTGCTGAAGGTGCCGGTTACGACGAATCAGCCCTGGAAAGGCATTATTTTGATGATGACGCTCGCGCTGCCCTTGCCAAGGGAAAGGAATAACTTGCCAAATTAAGAACTGAAGTGACGGAAGGGGACCGGCTGGGGAAAACCACTTCAACTACTCTAGTCCAGCCACCTTCTTCGTCTGAAGTCGACATTATTGGTTCCAGTTCCCATCTCGCATCTCCCACCAAAGTTACTACTGATATTACAAGCATACAAGGTGGAGACGAGGGTGAAGAGAGCGCTGATGCGCAAGCTTATGAAGTCGATATCAGGAAACCAGCTTCTCCAGGTAACTTCATTGTTAATCTCGCTACTGTCAATTCTGCTCAAGCGGGTTACTCATTTATTTTGCATGAGTTTCATGAGCTCCTTGGCTATTTCCTCAACCTTGATGAGCTTTCATCTCCTCTCTTTACTGACTTCATTGGTGAACCTTCATCTCCTCTCTTTACTGACTTTAACCTCTTTTCTTCTGTAGAAAAAGTACCAAGCACTGCTCAAACTTCTACTCCTCCGGTTATCCATCCTTCATCTCTTCAAGCGGCGCCTCCTTCTGCCTCGCAACCTGGATCACAGGAGGAACAAATAGAGGCTCTTCACGGCTTGGATGACCCCATCGCTTCGCAAGAGCAGAAAGATGAGAGACCTGAGGGAGGTGACATATCCCCGGAACGGACTCCTTCTGACGACATTGTTCTATCGAAACTTGTCACTCCGGGGAGTGAGTCTTCCTCACAAAGGAGAGAGAAGCGTGGGACATCAAAGTGGAGGGGGAAGAAAATCACCGCCACTGAAGAGGAGCCGGAAGTTGAACCGGTTACACCTGCCTCTCCTACTTCCCTTATACCCACTGGCCGACCTGAAAAGCTGGTTATTCGACCGAGTAAAGGGTCCAAAGGAGGGAAGAAGAAGTGAAGATTTTAGCTTTTTGCCTTTTGTATGAACTGGCCGAGAGTTGTGCGGGTACCGGCCCCCCGCTTTTATTTTGAAACCAGTATCTGCATTATAGTTGAATAAAATGATTCTTCGTTTGTACAAACTTCTGTTCGAATTTGAGAATGCATTTACTATTTATTTTTGCACAAGTTTGTTTATATAATATTGCAGCGGGCTTATGGTATGTTGTTTGAGTATTACTTTACTGATGCAGCTATACTACTATACCATGTTGCCCCCATACCTTAAGCTTGTTGCAATATTTTATACTTCGAGGGGACTTGCACTCTTATTTGTTAAAGAATAATTATTTTATTCTTTAAAGAAAATTTTTATAGAGTTCAACTCCCTTCGTATAAGTTTTTACGCTTTGTCGTTCGAAGAAATCACTTTTTTCTTTTGCTTATGTGCATATTTTACCAAGTGAATTCCTCTATGTGGTAAAGCGGACCTCTGAAGGGTACTTTGACTTCTTTTCTTTTTACGATTATTTTCCATTTGAAAGTTAAAGTACGCTTTTGATGAGGATTTTTTTTTATACAAAATTGTACCTCTGAGGAGGGATTTTTCACGTTTCAACACTTGGAAGTTTTATTTCAATCTCGGTGAAACGTGTACCCCCAAAGAGTTGTGCCTTCGAAGAAAGCCTTTTCACGTTTCAACACTTGGAAGTTTTATTTCAATCTCGGTGAAACGTGTGCTTCCAAAGAGGTCTTTTTTTTTTTTTTTTTTTGATTGTGTCCCCGGGAGGGGGGTTGTACCTCTAAGGAGGGATTTTTCACGTTTCAACACTTGGAAGTTTTATTTCAATCTCGGTGAAACGTGTACCCCCAAAGAGTTGTGCCTTCGAAGAAAGCTTTTTCACGTTTCAATGCTTGGAAGTTTTATTTCAATCTTGGTGAAACGTGGGCTTTCAGGAAGGTCTTTGTTTTTGCATTTCAACTTTGGTGAAGTGAAGTTCCGAAGAGCGGTTGTTACACTTCAACTCTTGGCGAAATGTGCCTCTGAAGAGGGCTTTTATTTTGTTTACATTTCAACTCTGGTGAAGTGAAATTCCGAAGAGCGGTCACAACACTTCAACTCCTGGTGAAATGGGCCTCTGAAGAGGGCTTTTATTTTGTTTGCATTTCAACTCTGGTGAAGTGAAATCCCGAAGAGCGGTTATAACACTTCAACTCCTGGTGAAATGTGCCTCAGAGAGGGTTTTCATCGCCTGGAAGTTACTCTCTCATGGTTGGAGGGTCATGACTCCTCCAATCTTTTTTGTTGAGTAGAGAACTTTCTTTTTTGTGGCGTATGACCCATTAGAGGTCTTTTATCCTCCGAAGAGTTGCGCCTCCGAAGAGGACTTGTGCCGCTGATGGTAGCTTTGGTTGTTCCTCTGTTCACTTGCTTATGCCTTTTCAGCGATCCTCTTTTTTTTTTTTTTTTTTTTTCAAGTTTTCATTCCCCTTTTTCTCACAAGTGGCTTGTTTAATCCAAGGAAGTGTACTCCATTGCCAGGCAAGTTCGTGAGAACAGGCACTAGCTTCCTAATTGGATGTTTGTTTGTTCAAACAATCTCAATTTATCAGCAAGGGCTCGTTTCTATCGAAATCATTAGCCGTTCAATTGAAGTATTTCCTATCTAGGATTTGAATTCGGGGTCTTTGTGACTTGAAATTCGTTTGTTGAATGATGGTGAGAATCGCTCGGTCTCATTATGAGCAAGCTTTATTTCCATTGTCTGCAAAAATTTAAATCGACATTTCAGCAATACATTTTACGTATTTTTATATTGAAAACAAAGCAAACATATAATGATAATAAGGAACACAAGATTTATAGTGGTTCGGCCATGAAATTGGGCCTACATCCACTTTATATTCTTTCATTATTTACTTGCATCAGTTTCACAACTGCTTTCAATTACAAGAATCATACATTCATAATTCTTTTTACAATGCTTCAACAAAATTTTCAAGTAAAATATGGACGCAAATGGTTGCTGTTCCATGCCCTTGGAATTTGATCTCCATCAACAGTGGTGAGCTTGAATGTGCCGTCAAGAAGTTTCTGACCTATTACATACGGTCCTTCCCAATTTGGCCCAAACACACCTGTCGCAGTCATAATTCTTTTCAGGACTAGATCTCCAATTTCAAAGCTGCGTTGACGAACTTTGGAATTGAAATGTCTGGCTATCCTTTGCTGATGAGCTGCAACTCTGAGGTTAGCTTCATCTCTTTTTTCATCAAGGAGATCCAGCGCTTCCAGTTGTAGCTTTTCATTTTCTGCTTGATTGAAATGGATTCTTCTGTGCGAAGGGACCTCTGTTTCAACCGGGATCATTGCTTCCGATCCGTATGCTAACGAAAAAGGAGTATGCCCAGTTGCAGTTTTGTGAGTAGTTCTGTATGCCCATAGTGCAAGTGGTAGTCTATCGACCCAACCACCTTTTGCTCTTTCGAGTTGCTTTTTGATGGTTGATTTGATGATCTTGTTCACTGCTTCCACTTGCCCGTTTGCCTGCGGATGAGCTACTGCCGAAAAGCTTTTCTGGATTTTGAATCGTTTGCAAAAATCCTGGAATTCCTCGCTTTCAAACTGAGTACCATTGTCTGTGATTATTTTCTGAGGCACACCGTATCTACAAATGATATTCTTGGTCACAAAGCTTATCATTTTCTTAGAAGTGATAGTAGCCAATGGTTCAGCTTCAGCCCACTTAGTAAAATAATCAACTGCAACAATAGCGTATTTAATCCCTGATTTAGCAGTTGGTAGCGGCCCAATGAGATCCATTCCCCAAATTGCAAATGGCCATGGACTGACCATTTGTGTGAGTTCGGTAGAAGGTGCTCTAGGAATTTTGGCATATCTTTGGCATTTGTCACATTTTCGGGAGTAATCTGCAGCATCCCGATTAATTTCTGGCCAAAAATATCCGTATCGGAGAATCTTCTTTGCTAGTGTTTGACCACCTGAATGATCACCGCATTCTCCTCCATGCACTTCAGCTAGGATTGTTTTGGACTCTTCCCGGGATACACATCGAAGCAATGGCATTGAGAATCCCCGTCTGTACAATCGGCCATCCTGAATTACATAGCGAGAGGCCTTCCTTAGAAGCTTTCGTCTTTCTATCGAGTTTTCTGGCAGAGAACCCCTGAGTAGGTAATCCAGTATTGGAGTCATCCATGACTCTTGTTCTTGAGATGCATTCATAATCCAGTCTATATCCATCTCGTCTATACTTGGCGCTGAAAGGACTTCTACAGGGACCAATCCCAATAGTTGAGCTTCACCAGAACTTGAATACTTTGCTAGGGAATCTGCCTTCATATTCTCTTCACGAGGAATGTGGCTTATTGAATAGTGATCGAGTTCATATAGGAGTTCCCAAGCCTTTGACAAGTAGGAAGGCAGGTTTCCACCTTTTGCTTGAAATTCCTTCTTGACTTGGCATACGATAAGCTGAGAATCACTGAAAATTTGTAATGCTCGAATGTTTAACTCTTTAGCGATTTTCAGACCTGCAATAAGAGCTTCATATTCCGCTTCATTGTTTGTTGAAGGAAATTCCAGTCTTAGTGCATAACATAATGATCGACCTTCAGGAGTTTCAAGTACCACTCCGGCTCCAGAACAGTAGTCATTTCTTGCGCCATCAACATACATCTTCCACTGGATTGGAGAATCATTGATCGCTTTTTCCTCACCATTATCTTTCTCTGTGAATTCTGCAATGAAATCAGCTAAAGCTTGTCCGTTGATTGCTTTTCGGGGGTGATAGGTGATGTCATATTGACTAAGTTCAATGTTCCATTTTAGAAGACGACCCGAAGTTTCAGGGCGAAATAGGACTTGCTTCAGAGGTTGATCAGTGAGTACTTTGATAGGATGAGCTTGGAAATATTGCCTCAGTTTCCTCGATGCAACTAGTAGGCAATAGGCGAGTTTTTCCAACTTGGAGTAATTCAGCTCTGCCCCTGTGAGTCTTTTGCTGATATAGTAAACTGGATGTTGAATCCTTTTGTCTTCCCGTATCAGCGCTGCACTTAGAGCATGAGATGATACTGCCAAGTATATAAGAAGATCCTCACCATTGCCTGGCCTAGAAAGTATCGGAGGCGTTTCCATATGACGGATCAACTCTTCAAAGGCTTTTTGGCATTCGGGAGTCCATTCAAAGTTCTTCTTTCCTTTTTTCAGGGCATCGAAGAATGGGATGCATTTATCAGTAGCTTTGGAAATGAACCGACTCAAAGCGGCGACCTTTCCGTTGAGACTTTGCAATTCCTTCTTCGTTCTAGGAGCTTTAACTTCTTTTAAGGCGGTAATTTGAGCTGGACTGGCCTCAATGCCCCTAGCACTGACGATAAAACCTAAGAACTTTCCGGATTCGACCCCAAATGTACATTTCAGAGGGTTAAGTTTCATTCTGTATTTCCGGAGGACTGCGAACATTTCTGCTAAGTGTTCAATGTGATCCACTGCTTTCCTGGACTTCACTAACATGTCGTCAACGTAGACTTCCATAGTTTTGCCCAATTGCGGTTTGAACATAGCATTAACAAGTCTTTGGTAGGTTGCCCCTGCGTTTTTCAATCCGAAGGGCATAACTGTGTAGCAATAAAGTCCAACATCTGTGATAAAGCTTGTATCCTCCTGATCCGGCTCATGCATCATGATTTGGTTATAACCGGAGTAGGCATCCATGAAGGATAACAATTCATGTCCCACAGTTCCGTCTACCAGTTGATCGATCCTGGGTAATGGGAAGCAATCTTTGGGGCAAGCCTTGTTTAGATCGGAAAAATCGATGCACACTCTCTACTTTCCATTAGCTTTCTTGACCAACACAGGATTTGAAACCCAATTCGGATATGTAGATTCTTTGATGAAGTTATTTTCCATGAGTCGACCAACTTCTTCTTTTAATGCTGCTGACCTTTCTGGACCTTGGGTTCTTCTTTTCTGTTTAACTGGCGTAAACTTTGGGTCAATATTCAGAGCGTGTACTGCAACTTCTGGGGATATCCCACACATATCGGCATGAGTCCAAGCAAAGACATCCAGATTTGCTTTCAGGAAAGATATCAAGACATTCTGAATTGACACATTAAGCTGTGAACCCACATTCAACACCTTATTTGGGTCCTTCGGGTCAACAGGTACCGGAATTGTCGTTTCCACCGGTACTACTCTATTCTCCCCTGTACTGGCTTTTCTGGGATCCATTTCTTTCCGTGCCCCGCTGTGCTCGCCAGTGCAGGGTCCGCTCTGTAATTGCTACAAAGCTGGTTCCTTGATGCGGACTGGAGTTGCCGCATCCTTTCCCATTTCCCTTTTTCTTGACTCTCGCAGCTCTGTCCAATAGCATTCTCGCGCAGCATTTTGATCCCCTTTTATAACTCCTACTCCATTGTCAGTAGGAAATTTAATAGTGAGGCACCACGGGGCTAGGATAGCTTTGAATGCTGCGAGTGTTGGACGGCCAAGAAAAGCATTATAAGCAGAATATTCGTCGACGATCACAAAGGTTTGCTTTCGGACCACTTTCCTTTCTCCTTCCCCAAGTTCTACAAACAGATCGATGGTTCCTACTGGTTGCTTTGGCTCCCCAGTGAAGCCAACGATTTTCTATGATGAGGCTTGCACATCGATCATAGGGATCTTCATCTGGTCAAATGTCTTCTTGAAGAGAATATTACATGATGCTCCGCAGTCAATGAGGACTCTTCTGACAATGGCTGGTCCAATACCAGCTGAGATGACCAAGGGATCTAAAGTAGGAGCTTCAATACCTGTGGAATCTCTGGATCTGAAAATAATATCATCACTGAAAGTTTTCTGTTGTTTAAGGGGCGTAGTGTCTTCTAGAACAAAGACGTCTTCTTCGGCTGGAGCATATTTCAAAGCCCTGGAATATCTCTCCATCTCACCCCAACTTTTGCCAGCTGGGTGAGGTCCTCCTGAAATGACATTGATAACGGGCCTTCCAGATTCATGCCCCGTAGCTTTCTCTCCTGCCCCAGGCTGATGAACAGGAGCCCGCTGCCCCTGACTCGACGATGCAGGATTGTTGCTATTCTTTTTCACGAATTGCTGCAACTTGTTTTCTCTTAGCAACTCTTCAATCAGATTTTTCAGCTGGCGGCATTCATCAGTTTCATGACCTGGTTGATTGTGGAAGCGGCAGAATTTCCCACTTTGTATGGCTTTTCTCCCAGTTCTCAAAGGGATAGGTTTAGGGAAATCGACGGAATCTTTAGTGGCCAGGTAGATGTGCTCCGGTGTATGTGATAATGGAGTATATTCTGATGGCTTGAAGGATCGGGGCTTCTTCAGATTACCCTGTTTTTTCCCATTACTATTCTCCCTTTTTTGCCCCACCGATTCATTCTTGCGTGGAGCGACAGTGTTGTCTTCTTCTTTTTCCACCACTGTCTTTACTGGTAAAGGACGGCTTTCCAAGCGAATGAATTCATCTGCTTTTTTGTAGAACTTTTCGAGAGAGGTTGGCTCCTTCATATTTAACCATTTCCCAAATTCGCTTGACTTATCGATAGCCCTCATCAGATAAGTCAATATCATTCGTGGTTCAGCATTGTCCACCTCAGCCAGTGCTATATTGAAGCGGTTCAAGAAGGATCTGATAGACTCACCAGGATTCTGCTCTAAACTCGATAGTGACATAATATCCTTGGCCTTCGAAGCATATAGTCTAAACTGCTCCTTGAATTTTCTGGTCAAGTCTGAAAACTGATCGATAGATCGGACTGGTAACTTGGTGAACCACAGTAAAGCCACGCCTTCCAGGTATACGGGGAAATATCGGCACTTTATTTCGTCGGAGGCCCTGGCACCTGTCATGTGCCAGTCATATTTATACAGGAACTCATTCGGATCACTTGTCCCTTTGTAAGCTGGAATAGTCGGAGGGACAAACTTCCTTGGAAATTCCGCCTTCAAGATTTTTTCAGTAAACGGAGTTTTACTTGGAGCGAAACCCCATTCCTTCTCATCTTCAACCCTTTGCATACTTTCTTTCATGATCTGCCGGACCATTCCAGAAAGATATTCCTCATCATGCCGAGTTCTAGATCCACCGGCGTCAGGTACTGCCTGCTCAAAGGGACTAGTAGGCCTTTCAGGAGCATTCCTTTCATTAACATCATGAATGTTGCCAGCATAGTTCCTTTCACTACCAGCCGGTTGATTGTTTGCCCCAAGTAAGTCGTTCAACTTATTCAGAATCAGAGCATTCTGGGCACTTTGAGCCTCTAGTTGTGCATTTTGGGCGTTTATCTGCTGGTTTAGCCCTAGAATCACAGCATCCAATTCCGCTTTTGTAACTCCAACAGACGGAGTGGGTAGATTAGGCACAGGGGAAGCGGAGGTTCCCTCTTGAATGTTCCCAGATCTGACAGATCTACTTTTCCTTCCAGGAGCCATAATCTCAAATATACTTCTGGTTTTTAAGGAAATTCTTTCTTCAAATCTCTGCGAAGCAATGATGACAGCTGTCCTGAGTTCAATTCTCAGTGAAAGCACCAAAAATGTTAACGCTTAAATTTGAACGCTAACACCCCGGTGTGCGAAGTATAGTTGTGAAAGCACCACCCGATAGATCGGGAAAGAATTATAAGCAAGTAATAGCGGAAAAGCAGTAAACAACAGCAATTTTATAGTGGTTCGGCTTATGGGTATAGCCTACGTCCACTTTAAGTACTTTTATTGATGATCACGTTACAAGTTGATACAAATCTTCTCAAGTACAACACACTTTGAATTACAAAAGACTTAGAACAGGTAGCTCAAACTTCGATGTTGACAAAAATCTTCAAATCCATGGTGGATGTAGATGATTTCTTCATGAAGTTCTTTTAGACGTTCTTTGAATCTCAAAAGCTTTAAGTGTTGAAGTAGTCTGGAATTCGGCAGAGTAATGGTGCTTGAAATTGAGTCACCAAAAGTCCTTTGAACGTTGGAGGTGGCTACGTATTTATAGGCAGGCCTGGACATGAATTCTGCGTACAAGTCATGAGTCGCAACCGACTCAAGCTGAGTCGTCCCCGAGTCAAGTTAGGTCGTGGCCGAGTCAGGTTGAGTCGCGACCGACTCATCTGTAGGTTGAGTCTTGAGTCGCTGGCGAGTCAACCCTTACTAGGACATGCATTGTTGTAACAGAATACGACTCAGTGGCTTTGAGTCGCGGACGAGTCATCCTGGGTTATGAGTCGTCAATCATCTTGAGTCGTTTCTTATGATGAGTCGTGGATCTGTTGAGTCGCTGAGGCAATCCCTTTCAATGAGTCGTTAATGCTTTAACCCGTTAGGCTCCTTAAGCCGTGAGTCGATAGTCTTGATGAGTCGGCAACTTACTGAGTCGGCTTTCTTTATGAACCGTTAACCCTTTGAGCCGTCAGCTGACTGAGTCGCTATCAAATGAGTCGGTACCTTCCTTAAGTAGATGAGTCGGTAATCTACTGAGTCGCTACCAGCTTTGAGTCGTTGGTCTATTGAGTTGCTTATCTCTATGAGTCGTGAGTCCTTCTTGAGTAGGTGAGTCGCTATCAGTTGAGTCGGTGCTTTCCTAGGCCGTTCAACCGTAGCCATTGTTAGGTCGCAACATGTTTTAGGTCGTAGGTCGTTCATTTCCTTAAGTCGTGCCATCCTTAACTCGTAAAAGCCTTAAATCGTGGAAGCCTTAAGTCGGAGACTGCTTAACTCGTAAGTCCTTCTGGAACTGTTTGCTGCCTTAAGTCGTAGGTCGTAAGCTTCTTGAGTCGTAGTTCTTAGGTTGTGGGCTCTTATCTCGTGGACTCTTTAACTCGTTGGTGAAACGGGATTAACATATGTATCAGTTCTTCGTTAACATGATGCAGAATGGAGTAGCTGCTGGTTTAGTAGGACGAAATATTGAAGGAGGAATTCAGAGGGCTTCGATGGTGAATAACCATGCCATATTGAGTGGAGATTATCTCAGGCTTGGAGAAAAGCCGTTTATCGGGACGAAAGACGCAATTGAAGTGGAGAATTGATTACTTCATTACGAAAGGATCTTTGCTAATATTGGTCCTAATGATGAGCAGAGGAGGAGAATTGCTTCTAGACAATTGCTGTGATGACCCGGAATTTTAAGCAATATCAATTTAATAATCTGTTTTAATAATTAAACTGATTTGACAATTGCCTTTTGTAATTGTAATTTAAATTGGCAAATTTATTATTTTAAAAGCAAATAAATATTTAATTGGAAAATTTTATCTTTTAAAAGCCAATAAAATGTTTTCTATTTATAATTTGCATATATATATATATATATATTTGTATATATTGTAAATAGAAAACTTGGGTTTGAGTTTAACAAATAAAATCATGTTTTCAAATTTTAATATTTATTGGTAATTTGGAAACTATGATTAAATTTAATATAAAACTTTTCAAAGATTATTTAAATAAATAACCAAATAGTTTTAAAATGCTTAAGGTAAATGTTAATTGTTTAAAATATTTTTAGCTTAAGTTTAAATTTAAATAAGATTAACAAAAAGGTTTGTTTTATTTTCTTTTTAAATATTACATGTAAATATGATTTGAAAATATATATATATTTAAAATACAATTTATAAATTTATATATCATATGATAGATTAATTCAATTAGTAATATAAGTAAATTATAAATTATGTGATATTCCCTTTTTAAATTATTGAAAATTGTCCAAATTGTTATTTTTAAACAATATTAATAATGTGTTGTTTTTATATATAAATATAAATAGATTTTAAAGAAAATAGAATTGTTATTTTCGAATTTAATATGTTGTTATATATATATATAAGTTGACTTTAAATAGGATTTTTAAATTTAATTTGAATTTGGATTTAAAATATAAATTCAAAAGATAGACATTTAAAATATTCTGGATTTTTAAAAATATATGTATAAGCTTTTATTTATATATAATTGGTTTTATTTTCTTTAAAGTAATTTATGTATATATATACATTTACATAAGAATTTATAAATTAAGTATAAAGCTTATTATTAATATTTAAAATAAATAAAAATTACATGGTTACAAGTGTAATTAAATTAAGAGACAATAGGAACAAGTGTTAAATAATAAGCAAATGCAAATGACAAATGGTGAATTTTAAAAAAAGTGTCATTTTTAACTTTGTTTTCTTTTATTTTTAATAAATCATTTAGCCTTTATGAACATGATTTCTTCTCTTTATTTTTTTTCTATTCACTTTTCAAAGCTAAGAAAAACTTCAGCCTGTACAATACTCAAACCAAAATTTCTCAAAACAATCTGTAAATCAAACTCTTCACAAACTAGAAACTTATCAAAATCAAAGCCTGTAATCAAAATTTGCATATCAAGAACAAAGCCTGCAATCATTTTCTTCAAACCTAGGATAAATCAAATCAGGCAAACCTGAGATTTAAACAAATGAAAATCAACTATATTTCAACAGCAAGCAATTTCAATTCTGTTTAAAATGCAAGATCATATCAACATCAAAGTAATTTCAAAAATCAAGTTTAGATTTTAAGCTTTTGCTTCAAGCTTGTCTTCCAAACTGGTGAGTAAATAGAACTTTTAAAAAACAGTGATATGGTTGCTAGTTTTATTGCATGTGATGATCCTATATGAAGAAGTTGTTTGCTTGATTGATTTTATCTGGATATATATGAATTGCTTTGTTTATATGTGAATATATCTGTATATATATAAACTGCTCCTCTGTTCTAGTTTTACAATGAGTAAACAGAAATTTTTAAAGCTAAGAATTCTTGTTTATATTGATGCATATGTTAGATCTGTATAGTAATGATGAATATATGGAGTGCATGGATGTTTTTTAAGTTTGAATATAGTTTAAACTTCTCTGTATATATGATATATATGTCTGTATGCATATATCTATGTTTTCTGTTGTCTACTGTATTTACAGACTCAAGAAAAGGAAACAAATTTATATCTTCTTACCCAAGCAAATTCAAGTTATGATCATAGAATAGAAAATGATTATGATAAGGTAAATTCGTTTTTAAAAATAAATTCAGGTGGAATTATTTAGTTGATATTTCGAAATTAAGTTGTTACAGTGAAAACTAGTTTAATCAGAAAATTCAAATATTTTAATTTTATAAATTAAATCCATAACTAGATTTTTTATTGAAAATAATGAATTTAGGTATAGAAATCATAATTTTTAGTTAAGTAGCTACTAAGAAATCAGAGATGAAGGGTTTTTGGGTTTATTGCCATTTTTTGGTGATCGACGTGGTGGTCGGCGTCGAGCTTGTGGTCGAAGGAGGCTCATGGGTGGATGGTCTCAAGAAAAATGGGTTGGAATTTTTATGATGATCGTAGTATGCAGGGGATGGAGATTTAGGGTTTTGTGAGGTGTTTGGTTATCGATGTTCTCGGGGTAATGGCGAAGTCTAGGATGGGTCGGAGGCGTTCGCGATGGGGGGATCGTTGTTGGTAGTCGAGCCGAGTCTGCGGCAAGAACGGCGAGGTTTCACAGGGTCGAGATCATCGACGATGGGTGTTTTTCCGATGATGTTTGTTCCAGGAATTGAATGGTGGGTTCGATTTTTTGCTTCGTGGATGGTATCGACGTTCTGGGTGGACGATTGAGTAGGCGAGGTCGGCTTGGGTTTGTCGATGGTCGGAGGAACGGCCAGAGATGGTCGAAGAGTGGTGCACTGTGCACACGTGCACATCTAATTCCGGTGGGTCGAGGTATCGGGTAACTCAAGTTTTCTCTCGAAGTCGTTTTTGGTTTGGTCTCGAGGTAGGAGGTAGCGCGAGTACTCGGGTTTTTGCTCAAGGGATGGTCATGTTAAGCTTGGGTTATTTTTGGTTGCTGGGTTTTTATAGAACTACACCAGGTTTCTAAAGAAAATTAAGAAAAAAAAGAACAGTTTTAAAGTTTTAAGCTTTAAAATGGCTTTGTGTCAAAAATAATCCACTTTCAGATTTTAGTTGGAGTATGATAAGTTTTAAATCAAGTTTTTTTAAAGTGAATGGATGGGGTTTAAAAATAAATGTTGTAACATGATTTTGAAAAATAAAAGTTTTATAAAAACAAAATGTTTTAAACAAGTTAAAAGATTTAAATGTTAAAGTAAATGTTTAAAATTTGTTTAACTTGATTTTGCTATTTTAAATCTAAAATTAAATGATTTAATTAAATGTTTTAAAAATGATTTATGATAATTAAGTTCATTAATAAGGAAATGTTTCGTCTTAAAGTTAATTAAGATTTAATGATTTAAGATTAATTTATTAATAAAGTAATTAATGAGTAATTAATGAATTAGTAAATTAATAATGAAGAATAAATTAAATTATAATTAGAATTATGATTTATTAAAGATTTATTTGATTGATAATTTAGGACTAATTAATTAAGTGATTAAGATTAATTGATTTTAATTAGAGATTAATTAATTAAGTAATTAGAATTAATTAATTGGTAATTAGAAATTAATGGTTAATTAAAGTTTAATTACTAAGGAAAGTAATTAAAGAATTGTTAATAGTTAATGAAAGATCATTAACTAGGGATTATGAAATGATTACTTAATGTAATTAATTTAATATAATTAATTAGATTAATTAATTAAGGATAATCATTGTGGAGTTCGTTAAGTATAATTACTTAATGTGACTTATAAAGTGCAATTACTTAGTGAAGTAATTAATGGGTGATTACTGGACATGATTATTGAAGAATGGAAGTAACTTGGGTTTAATTACTTTGTGTAATTAATAAGAAGGATAATTAGTGGAAGTATTTAAGAATTAATTACTTAGTGCAATAAATTTAATAATTAATTAATATAATTTATTTAAAAATTAATTAAGTAATGTAATTAATTAAGAATAGTTAATTACTGAATGTGATTAATCAAGGTTGATTAATGAATGTGATTAATCAAGATTAATTATTAAATGTGATTAATTAGAAATAGAATTAATTAATTAATTAAGTAATTAGAGAATCATTAATTAACGATGTAATTAAGGGATTGATTAATTAAGGATAATTAATCAATGAAGTGATTACAGAATAATTAATTAATGTTAATTAAGAATTAATGTAATCAATTATACTTAATTAATTAATGAGTAATTAAAGATTAATTACTATAAATGGTTAAGGATAACTAATTTACTTATTTAATTTAAAGCTAATTACTTAATGTAATTGATGTATAATTAATCAAGGAAGATTAATTAAGATGGATAATTAAGGGATGATTAATTTATTGGTTTGTAATTAATTAATGTTTAAGTAAGAAAAATTTATAGAAATGGAAGTAATTAATTTAATTTAAATTAAATTAATTAGAGATGGTGTGATTAATAAATCTTTGCTTATGGATGGCTAAATGATATTGAATGCCTTGGATTGTTTGATATCTCTGATTTGAGATATGTGTTGATCTGTGATATGAGATGCTTTGGTTGAATGGTGATGATATTAATTATCTATTTGTGATAATGTGAATTATCTATCTGTGTGAGTATAGATAAATGAATTGAATTGTTTTAACTTTAAAATAACTTGGACTTAAAAGACGGAGTTTTGGATTTCGGTGAGTCCGAGATTGGATTTCCAAATATGGATATTCGAAAACCACATCGATCAAAATTAAAAGATAGGTCGTGAATCTCAAGTGAAGATGAAGATTCAGAGCGCAAGGGCTATTGCCGTTGACTCTGAGGGTGGTTCCAAAATGAGTGTAACGAGATAGTGCCTTCAGATTCATTTGAACCCGGAACGAACTTGTATGGATTGAATGCTTTCAGAACATCGTCAGGTGGACAATGAGCATTCTAAGATAGATGTGTTCTATAAAGCTAATCGTAGCCTCATGCCTCATTAACCGGGAATGGCTAAAACAGGGGAGGTGTAGCAAGGCTAAGTGGGTCGCGCTCAAGTAGGACAAGATTTTCCCATGTCTAGAGGTCCCATTTTATTCGGCTGTGTGGGCAGTTGGTTGCAAACAACTGCGGCGTTGTCTTGTTCGGGACTATCCAGTAAGGGATGGTTCCGACCTTGTGTTGTAGGGGATTTAGGGTGGATCCTCCGTATGGTGATCTAAGCCACATACTGTGATGGACGGTACCCCAGTAGCCCTGCCATTGCATGGAATCCATTCTCCAATAATTGCCGTATGTTTTAGTTGTGCCCAACTATGTTGGAACGTGAGATGTAAGCATTCTAGTTATTTCTATATTTTATTTGAAAACCCTAGACCCTATTATAATATCACTGGATTTCCTATCAAATGTTTTGGTTATCGTAAGGTAATTTTTTTTTCGTGTTTATGTGTAGGAATTCTTACGAGATACCTTTTGCTTTCAAAAGTTTATTCAAAGTTAAGCAACTTTAACCCGTTTACTCACACCTGACCCATGTCTGACCCGGAGTTTATTTTTTTTTATTAAACTCTTGGGTACTCAAATTTTTATGAGTAGCCAAGGGATTCAGGTTAGCTTTGAAGAATTCTGGAGGAAATGGAGTAGGAGGCTTCAGCGTTTGTAGATATATAGTGTTCCGCTGTGTTGCTGTCTCTTTGTTGTATCTTTGAGTTGTAATGACTATATAGGTGTTTATAACTGTCTAGTATGTGATGTATAAGCCGTGTAACTCTTATAGATATTGAATATTATGTAATATTTATGTGATCAATATAATTTATTCCTTCTGCTTTGAGATTCTGATATTTGTTTGTTCTTTCTTCTCTATCGTTTCTCTTTTCTATCCCTTTCTTTCTTAACGATGATGCGTTTTTCTGTAGAATAAATGGCGAGTCATTTCATTTGGTATCAGAGCACTAGGTTGAGTGAATACCTAGGCTTTGAAGTGACTTCTTTCTTGACAGAGCGTATTTGTAATTATATATATATATATATATATATATATATATATATATATATATATATATCTACCTATTTGTTGGATTACCTGTTCGGGTTTTCCAATATGAATTCTAGAGGTAGGAAGGGTAGTGGTGTGTGTAGCACGACTACCAATGGAAGGAGTCTGAGTGTTGAGGTTGGAAGTGTACTTGCCGAGACTGTAAACCCAATACCATCTCGAGTGAGCTTTGCTGTGGTGTAAGGATTTCACCAATCTCTGAAGGAAGCCCTTTTAAGGTTCGGAGTCCATCTTTTAAGTGCAAATTGGATGAGTAGAGTTTGGATCTGTAGGTTGAGCAGAAGCAAGTGATGGTATCTTAGCAACCTCAATAAGAAGCAGCTACGTGATGGGACGCTGGGACGCAGTGACTTTGGATGTTTTCGAAGATGTTTCTTTTAAAGAAAGTTTTTGGAAGTATGTCTGCATCAATGATGGGATTGAGTTCAGCAGGGTGTTTGTGTTTGGTTTGAGGCTCGAGTTTCTTATGGAGATGTCTGCCCATCTCTAGGCTCTGTGTAGGATTGGATGATATGGCTTTGAGGTTCGAAGAACATTGGATTAGGAAGTCTTTGGCATATATGGTAATGTTGCAGCTCGAAGGTGTACTTTGTGCCAGCTGGAAGGTCGTCTGGCTAAGCAGTTTTCTTGAGGTGAAGTTCATAAAAAGCAGAGTGGATACATTTCTTCGATGGATTGGTTAGATAAGCATAAGCTATTCTGATTGGTAAAGAGAGAGCAGTTTCTTTGAAATTGGTCTGAGTTAATCGCAAAAGTGACTTGCGATACTTGAGTGTTCTCTTGAGTAACCTTTTTCTTGGGATCGAGGCATCTCTAGGGAATGGAAGTTATCGGAGATTTTTCCAAATGTCTTCGTAGAAGTCAAGGTTTGCCATAGCATCTGGAGATTGAGTTTCTGTATCGACTAGGATTCTAGGAGTGATACCGATGGTTCAGCTAGTAGAAGAATGGCCCCTAGAGAGAGGATTTGGTGGACCAGCTCAGGATATCATGGAATTTCTGAGTTTTCTCTTTAGGGAACTGATGAACCGTCTCTTCTGGAATGTAGTGGACAAGTTTGTGCTCGTGATCATCGATGGATTTTCTCATCTACTCTAGATCAGCGTTGCGTAGTGGAATCTAGGTGGCAGCTACTCTAGAATGGAGGCAACCCTAGACTCGTAGAAGTTTGCAGTATTCTTGGATTAGAGTGTGGAATATGCAAGTATATGACTTTTGTTTGATGATAATAAACATATATACATTCATTTAAATGTATTTGTTAATGTACAATTTTAATTTTCATAGGTTAAATAAATATTTGTTGAATAAAATAAATTACACAGAATTTGAATGGAAACAGAAATTTTATTCAAACAAATATTTATTACAATCTTAAATAGTACAAATTCATGCTCTCACTATACATATACAGTTTTGAATACATCATGTTTCATATTTACATTAACAACCTCACTACATATCACTCACACTCGTATTTTGTCTTCAACTGCATTCCAGTTTGAATCCAGCATCTGAGAAATCTGCAAAAATATTCACTAAAGCGGTAAAATTGAAAAATAAATATTTTTGCAATATAAAATGAAACATGACTTTTGAAAATATGATTTGCCTCAGTTATTTGGGTTGTTCGTCATCATTCACACTTGAATTCATCATACACGAATAGTGTGACATGCACAGTGTATCACTGTACATGCCACAAGGCCGTGCACATCAATATACACTTGATAATGCTACAGGGAAAGGTGAGCACAGGCCAAACCCAAATGAAAAGCCGGGTTCAACGCACGTGCAATATATTTAAAATCACGACACAAGCACAAGGTCAAACCCGAGTTTTGAAACTGGATTCAACTCAAGTGAAATTTCAAAAATCTACATGAAAGGATGAAAAGACCAAAAGTACAAACTGAAGATTGCATGAAGTGTATGCAAACAGTCAAAGTCATGAAGCAATCAACATGAATATCATAAGTGTCACAGCAAAAAATGAAACAAAGTGCAAGCTCGACTAACAGCAGACCAAAGTTCCACAAGATACAGTAATGCAACAGTGGCCAACCATAAGTTCAAGGCAACAGTGACATGCACAACTAAACCAACATGAAATCAACACAGTGAAGAGACTCAGTGAAGTCAAAGTGTGCAACTACAATGCAACTACATGACTTGAATGCAACTACAGGAACTCAACAAGGCAGACTCAAGTGAATGAAAACATGTATGCAACATGGTGAGAAACACAAGGGCAGTGGACAGTGCAGACAATAGTGAAGAACACAAGGCATAACAACTGCATAGGACTGCAACGACCAACATGTATGTCATAACCAAATGATCTCATAAAACAGTACAGACAAAAACAACATCAAATGCAAGACCAAACTGCAAAAGTGACACAGCAGGTTTGAATAAGAACTCCACTGACCATGAAGCAATACCACAAATGCACAATTCAAGTCAACACAACAACAAGCCCAAATATACAGAAGTCAATGCCAAGAAACAATGAGTACAACTACTGAAGCTCAAGAGGTGGCATAAATACAACTCGAATGAATGCAAGTTCATATGTACAGCAACCCAACAGCAATACTGCAACAACCATAGTGCAACTACAGAAAGTATGCAACATGTCCAGTTACAACTACAAGTCCAAGTTCGAAATCGAAAAATGCAGACAAACAGCTACATCAGAAGCAAACAACAACTCACATGTTTGAAACCAATCGAGTTCAACAGAGAAGAAAACATATGAACCAGCAAAGGCCAAAGTTTAACAAAGGCAAACACACCAGTATGTAGTGATACAAATGCAACAATCAAAGTCAAGAGCCGAGCAACAGAATTATTTATGCAACAGAAAATCAAAGCATCATAAATATACAATGCAGACACAAGTCAGTGCAGCAATGAAACATATAAAATGCTCAAGTCACGTTCATGTTAAACCGACCAAAGAAAATGGCCAGAGACGAAGCTTACAGGGGTCAGAGAATCATTGCCGTGTAAAGTCGAAAGCAATAGTGGATGAATAAGATGCAACAATGCAGAGATGACCAAGTATCAAAATCAAATTCGTATCTTTGAAAAAGTCAAAACAGATTGCCGCATGAATCAAGTTTAAATCAAACGATTGAAAATCAAGGCCGTGAGTAACAAGTAGTAAGTATATCAGGAAAGCCGAAAGTTGTAAAAAATTAGGAAAGTGATGAAGTCGCGTTAATGAACACGAACGAAATCAAGTGTCCAGAATTCATATAAATACATCATCCAAACCATTATCGAAAAGGGGGAAAATCGAATCATATTCAAACACAAACCCAAGTTCATCATCGGCAAGCAGAGCAACAATCGAATTCAAGCATTCAATCCAGAAAAGCGAAAAGGAAAGTTTCATACCAAATTGAAGCCGAATTCCAGAAGCTCTAATTTCACAATCGATCATCAGAGAAGCAAGAGCAACGCAAACAAGACAATTGATCATCAGAAGCAGCGCGCAAGAGCAATTCAAATCAAATTTTCTCAAGGGAACAAAACCCCCAAATTGACAGAGCCGCCATTTCTCTTCACGAATCAAAAGAAGGAACGGGTTAAAGAATAGAAGTGGATCGGGTTAAAAAACAAGGGGCCGGCCTTGTTTGTTAAAAAGGGTATTCAATTTATTTTTATTTTAGAGGGCTTTAGTTTAATTTTCAATAGGGTTTTTATTTTGAGCAAAAATTAGGGATTCTAGTTTATATTTTAATTTTTGCTCCTGCTTGTATTTTTGAAGGTGTTTGTTTTTTCTTTTCGAGCCAAAGAATTTGTAAATCACCACCTAGGTTGTAGGTAGTGTCAGATTGTCTAGTTAGAATTAGTTCAGTGTGCAGGGTGTGCGAGTTTGCAAAACTCTATAGGCGGGAGCAGAGTATGCGAGTAAGCGAAACTCTATAGGCGGAGCAGGGTGTGCGAGTCTAGTAGAGTGTTTGTGAGCGGGAGCAAAAGGGTCTGCGAGTGTAGTAGAGTGTTTGTAAGCGGGATACTGTTTAATTCTAATAGAAATCGGGGAATGCAGCAGTAGGCAGGGGTTGCCGAAGCTGGGTAAATTTTGTGTGTGATTTACTTTTTCAGCATATTTATTTCTGCAGTTTATTTCTGTGTTTAAATCGAGAAAAATTGCTATAACCCTATTCACCCCCCCCTCTAGGGTTGATCTAGATCCTACAAGTGGTATCAGAGCATGGTATTTTTCTTTAACTCTAGAGTCATGAATTTATCAAATAATGCCTTTTCTGAGGGGCAATCTATTGTTAGGCCACCCATGTTTAGTGGGAATGATTATGCTTATTGGAAAGTTAGGATGAGTATTTATCTTAGTTCCGTTGATTATGATGTTTGGGATATTATTGAAACTTGCTATAAACCTCCCACTATAACCGTTAGTGATACTGAGATTCCTAAACCTAAGGATAGGTGGGATGCTAACGATAAGAGATTAAAAACCACAAATGCTAAAGGCATGAATGCTTTGATCTGTGCTCTTGATAAAAATGAATTTAACGGAATTTCTCATTGTACAACAGCACAGGAAATTTGGCACACTTTGGAGGTGACACACGAAGGAACTTCTCAAGTCAAGGAGTCTCGTCTAGTCCTATTCAGCAATGAATACGAAAACTTTGTGATGGACAAAGGCGAGAGCATAAATGACATGTTTGGGCGCTTTTCGACTTTGGTATACAATGCTAGAGCACTTGGGAAGGTATTCACTGAGGCAAAGCTTGTGAGGAAGGTGCTACGAGTCTTACCGATGAACTTTGAGGCAAAAGTCACGGCAATACAAGAATCGAAAGATCTGAGTAAACTAAGCATGGAGGAGTTGATTGGCAACTTGATGACATATGAGCTTGAGCTAAAAGCAAAGGAGGAACGCAACAACTCCGAATCAAAGAAGAAGACGATTGCCTTAAGGAGCAAAGAAGAGAGAGATGAAGATGAAGAAGATCCAATTGAAGAGCTTGCAATGGCTGTCAATAATCTTAGATGGTCAAGATTCAAGCCACACAAGAAGAAAACAAAGGGTAATAGGTCAAAAGATTCTGACAATTCCGATAATGAACTGACGTGCTATAACTGCAACAAGCCTGGCCACTTCAAACAAGAATGCCCACTTCTCAAATACAACAAAGGAAAGAAAAAGAAGAAGAAGGCTTTTGCAGCAACTTGGGATGATGAAGAAGGAGAGGAAGTTTCGGATAGCAACTCAGAGGAGGCTAACTTGTGTCTTATGGCGAAATCAGATTCAGAAGCAAGCTCCGAGGAATCTAGTGAGGCAGGTGAGTATTCCTATAGAGATATTGTTTTTATGTGTCTTGATCTCACTAAAGTAGCTGATGCTCTTGAATCTAAAATTGAAAAACTGAAATCTGATAGGAGAGAACTTGCTCGTGAAAATTTTAGGTTAGAAACTGAACTTGAAAATATTCAAAACCTAGAATGTAAAAAATGTAAAATTTTAGATTCAGAATTATCAAAACTTAGGAATAACTTTGAGAATCTTGAAAAGGAAAACTTGAATCTTAAGGAAACCATCGACACTAGGAAAAAGGATTTTATAAATCGATGCACCTCACTTGTAACTGAAAACACATCACTTAAAACCAAAGTCCAAAATCTTGAGAAATCTTTGAATAACTTTTCAAGAGGCGAAAAATCTTTCAACATGCTATTGGGAAATCAACTCTTTGCTAACAACAGAAAAGGACTAGGTTTTGGGAAAACACAAGTTGATGATAATGCAAAAGGTAGGAGTATCTTTGATAGATGTGAAATAATTGATCATCGTTTTGAAAATTGTTGTCATAGGAACAAGAACACAAAATTTATACAAGTTTGGGTTCCTAAGAATTCTACAAACAAATTTCATGTCTATTGGAAAAGAATAAAAGGACTAAACAAGTTTGGGTTCCAAAGGGTTTGTTTATTCACAAATATTCTGCCACTAACAATCATGGACCTATAAATAGGTCACAAAAATCTTTCATTGTGTAGGTATGGTGGCAAGCTAAGAAACAACAACAGTGTTCTCTGGATTTTGGCTGTTCCAGAAACACAATGGGCAACAAAGCAAAGTTCCTTAGCCTAGTACAAAGGTGACAGAATCACAATGGGCAATCATGAAAAATTATCGTAAAGGTAAAATAGGTGAAGGTATATTTATGTGATAATCTGCACCATATTCTGAATGAAATCAGCCAATATTGAGATGTTGTAAAGAGATGATGATTTTTGATTCTGTCTTGTTCAACATAGTTGGTCAATTATACTTATGCCAAAAACACTATTCTTTGAACTCCTTCATATATATTAGTTTGGATAGTGTTTTGTTGGATGATAATATTTTTGGTTATAATACGGCTAACTCTATATTCACGGTTTTTTGATTATTTCCACGGCTTCAATTCAAATTTAAAGAATGTCATTTAAATTGTTGCTAAAATTGAGTTTGAAATTTTTGATGCACACTTCATGATCTGGTCTATCAAATTCAGTTAGTGATATTTTGGATTGAAAGAGAAACTCAGATGTAGATTACACTGGTAATCTAGTTGATAGAAAAATTACTAGTTGAACGTGATTTTTGAGACATTTAGTAACTGCATCGTTTTTCATAGAAAATATCTGCATATTTTTCATTTTAAATAATTTTCAAATAGCAAAATTTATTTTTCTCATATAACCCCTTCGAGAAAATCATTGTTGACCATATTTTCAGATTAGTCATTCTTATTTGATTTTAAATGACAAAATTTGACTAATCTAACTCCCTAATAATTATCGAAAAGATAAATAGTGATTGGAAAAAGTGATGAGTGTTGATATTTCTCATACATTACTCAAGAGAGTATATTTGGATAATTTCTTTAGGAATTCAAACAAGAGTTATAAAACTTTTTGTTGGGTAAAGATTCCATGACCATTCATATATCTATCATATTTCTATCGACCATTGTTTATCAAATCTTAAATATAGTTTGTCGATATGTGGTACTATAATCAGGAATCATTTGTTTTTCATGTTATATTTTTTTTAAAAATAAATAAATATCCAAAGTATTCACTCTCATTTAAAAGTCCTCACGGTTATGCATGTGTGAATTACTTGGATTTTTGACTATGTGCTTCCATGCTCATTTAAAAGTCCTCACGGTTATGCATGTATGGAACGCATATCAAAATTAATTGATTTAATAGACAAGTTGATTCTAATCCCGTTTAAAAGTCCTCACGGTTATGCGTGGTTAGAAGATACTTGAATTCAATTTTAAAATTAAATTGGAATACTACTATTCTCATTTAAAAGTCCTAACGGTTATGCATGATTAGTAGATATTCAAATTCCTGATATAAATGTACCACAAGAAGATTTAACTGTATGATTTTATATGAACATCATATCCATCATTTCTAAAAGTGGAATATGCGCCTAACAAGGGTAGTTATGGTTTTTGTTTGGTTCTTATTGAAGTTTAATATTTATATTCAATTTGAGTTTAATGTTGGATTAATATCGATCACTTTATCTCTATTTTTATCTCACACTATTATTCTTTTGCTGATAACAAAAGGGGGAGAGAAAAGTTAAGATTGTGTCAAATAGAATCAAGCGAAGGTCAAATAATTTTCCATTTGCATCTAGGCTTATTTGAATATTTCTATTTGTATGCATATATGTAGGGGGAGCATCATGTAGAGAGGAAGCATTTAAGTAGGGGGAGCAATTAGTGTATATCATTGAGCAAATACATTTAACTCAGTCAAAATCTTAAATATATGTTTGTTATCGTTAAAAGGGGGAGATTGTGGAATATGCAAGTATATGACTTTTGTTTGATGACAATAAACATATATACATTCATTTAAATGTATTTGTTAATGTACTATTTTAATTTTCATAGATTAAATAAATATTTGTTGAATAAAATAAATTACACAGAATTTGAATGGAAACAGAAATTTTATTCAAACAAATATTTATTACAATCTTGAATAGTACAAATTCATGCTCTCACTATAAATATACAGTTTTGAATACATCATGTTTCATATTTACATTAACAACCTCACTACATATCACTCACACTCGTATTTTGTCTTCAACTGCATTCCAGTTTGAATCCAGCATCTGAGAAATCTGCAAAAATATTCACTAACGCGGTAAAATTAAAAAATAAATATTTTTGCAATATAAAATGAAACATGACTTTTGAAAATATGATTTGCCTCAGTTATTTGGGTTGTTCGTCATCATTCACACTTGAATTCATCATACACGAACAGTGTGACATGCACAGTGTATCACTGTACATGCCACAAGGCCATGCACATCAATATACACTTGATAATGCTACAGGGACAGGTGAGCACAGGTCAAACCCAAATGAAAAGCCGGGTTCAACGCACGTGCAATATATTTAAAATCACGACACGAGCATAAGGTCAAACCCGAGTTTTGAAACTGGATTCAACTCAAGTGAAATTTCAAAAATCTACATGAAAGGATGCAAAGACCAGAAGTGCAAACTGAAGATTGCATGAAGTGTATGCAAACAGTCAAAGTCATGAAGCAATCAACATGAATATCACAAGTGTCACAGCAAAAAATGAAACAAAGTGCAAGCTCGACTAACAGCAGACCAAAGTGCCACAAGATACAGTAATGCAACAGTGGCCAACCAGAAGTTCAAGGCAACAGTGACATGCACAACTAAACCAACATGAAATCAACACAGTGAAGAGACTCAGTGAAGTCAAAGTGTGCAATTACAATGCAACTACATGACTTGAATGCAACTACAGGAACTCAACAAAGCAGACTCAAGTGAATGAAAACATGTATGCAACATGGTGAGCAACACAAGGGCAGTGGACAGTGCAGACAATAGTGAAGAACACAAGGCATAGCAACTGCATAGGACTGCAACGACCAACATGGATGTCATGACCAAATGTTCTCATAAGACAGTACAGACATAAACAACATCAAATGCAAGACCAAACAGCAAAAGTGACACAGCAGGTTTGAATAAGAACTCCACTGACCATGAAGCAAAACCACAAATGCACAATTCAAGTCAACACAACAACAAGCCCAAATATACAGAAGTCAATGCCAAGAAACAATGAGTACAACTACTGATGCTCAAGAGGTGGCATAAATACAACTCGAATGAATGCAAGTTCATATGTACAGCAACCCAACAGCAATACTGCAACAACCAGAGTGCAACTACAGAAAGTGTGCAACATGTCCAGTTACAACTACAAGTCCAAGTTCGAAATCGAAAAATGCAGACAAACAGCTACTTCAGAAGCAAACAACAACTCACATGTTTGAAACCAATCGAGTTCAATAGAGAAGAAAACATATGAACCAGCAAAGGCCAAAGTTTAACAAAGGCAAACACACCAGTATGCAGTGATACAAATGCAACAATCAAAGTCAAGAGCCGAGCAACAGAATTATTTATGCAACAGAAAATAAAAGCATCATAAATATACAATGCAGACACAAGTCAGTGCAGCAATGAAACATATAAAATGCTGAAGTCACGTTCATGTTAAACCGACCAAAGAAAATGTCCAGAGACGAAGCTTACAGGGGTCAGAGAATCAATGCCGTGTAAAGTCGAAAGCAATAGTGGATGAACAAGATGCAACAGTGCAGAGATGACCAAGTATCAAAATCAAATTCGTATCTTTGAAAAAGTCAAAAAAAATTGCCGTATGAATCAAGTTTAAATCAAACGATTGAAAATCAAGGCCGTGAGTAACAAGTAGTAAGTATATCAGGAAAGCCGTGTGTATCAAGTAGTAAAAAATTAGGAAAGTGATGAAGTCGCGTTAATGAACACGAACGAAATCAAGTGTCCAGAATTCATATAAATACATCATCCAAACCATCATCGAAAAGGGGGAAAAATCGAATCAAATTCAAACACAAACCCAAGTTCATCATCGGCAAGCAGATCAACAATCGAATTCAAGCATTCAATCCAGAAAAGCGAAAAGGAAAGTTTCATACCAAATTGAAGCCGAATTCCAGAAGCTCTAATTTCACAATCGATCATCAGAGAAGCAAGAGCAACGCAAACAAGACAATTGATCTGTTTGTGTCAAAATTGGTCACAACACTCTTCGGGAGTCGTTGAAGAGATAACAATCAATAGTATGAACTGAATGTGAATATTATCTAACAAAAACTCCAATCAACAGTAAAGAAAATGCGTAGACAAGCGATTTATAGTGGTTCGGCGTGTCGCCTACGTCCACTGTGAAGTTTTTTGATGTTTTATTGATTCTCTTTCAATGTTTACAAGTTGTTACAGCGATCAACAGCAAGTTACAACTGGAAATTCGAAATCAACAGTGAAATTATGATGGAGATGTCAATCCGGCAGAGTCTGGGCGCTTTAGAGTAAGGAGATCCCGAAGTCCCTTTTCTGTTGGCCTTGGAGCTCTATTTATAGGCGTAGGCTGCTGATATCTTGGTGAAAACTCGGGAGACCACTTCTGGCACGTGAGGGGGCCCACACGTACGGTCTCGGGAAGTTTGGGCCCACTTTGGCATCGGTTCGAACTCCATTCGAACCGATCAAGAATTCATCCAATCGAGGTGAAATTTGGCGTGGACATTCTTCAACATATATGCAAGCATCTGTGAAAGTTTCATTGCATTTGGATCAGTAGGTTAGGAGATATGTTGGTTTCGAAATGGACATCACGACAAGGCTGTTTGGTTCGAACCCATGATCTCGAAACGATGGTTTCGAACCCATTGTGGCATGCGACCTCGTGGTGACGTGGAGCGCAAGTTTCGAATCGATCCGGACTTCTCTCCGTGTTGACCGCTTCGACTCCATGTATCTCGGCTATTTCGAACCGATGGAAGACACGTGGGTTGACCCAGTGGGTTCGAACAAGGCAACGCAGGATGGGTTCGAACATGGCTCCGTGATGGTTTCGAACGTGGCTTCTGCGATGGGTTCGAACATGGCACTGTGATGGGTTCGAACGTAACATGTCGATGGGTTCGAAGCATGCTTGTCTGGTGGTTTCGAAGTTAGGTCGTGGAACATGGATTCGAAACAGCTACTCTCTGATAGATTCGAAGTCCATTGTTATGGACTTGGTAGGTATGGACCTGATGGTTTCGAAACCGAGGCATCGCGAGGGTTTCGAAGATGATGGTTTCGAACAGGAGCGCTCCGATGGATTCGAAGTTGAGGGATTCGAAGGTGATGGTTTCGAACCGTTGACAAATGATGGGTTCGAAACCCGGGCTTTCCCCTTCAAATTGAATTGATCATAACTCGAGCGTATGAACTCGGATTGCCTTGAAATTTGAAATGCTGACTCCTGTAGTCTTTCTTGCCGTGTCCTATCAATTGTGGCTCATTCTGGACTCGGATAAAATTCAGTGATATCCATGGCTAAAGGAAGTACGATCAACCTCTGAGGCGAACTGTCCTTCGTTTTCGATCAATCTTTTGGTATCGCGGCTTTGCCAAAAAGCGGGATAACATTTTGCCCCCCAAAGTACGTCTTGTGGGAACATGACGTGCTTTGAATAGCCGCCATTTCTCTCTGAACAATCATTGTTCTCTTTTTTGTTGAAACTCGTATGCTGTACTGCTGTAACCCTGCGTTGATATGATTGACTGCTGTATAATAGTTCTTAGCCGTTGGCTGTCGCATTTGTAACAGGATGAGTGTTTGATCCCTGTGAATACTCAAAATCGAATGTTAGTCCGACATGTATGCACATATGTTAATTTGGACCTCGTTAACGTCGTGCGTCCACGAGTCGTTATCAGTTAGGTTTGCTACGGAATTTCGTATCGATTCTCTCCTGGACCGATTTTGAAATTTGACTTTGAAACAACGCTTGATGGTTGTTTTGAAAAGTTTCTTCGTATCGATCCTCTCCTGAACCGATATTGAAGGCTGAAGAAAATGAATTTGTATTGCGCAAGCGTAATGTTTCGAACCGATGTACTTGAGCATCAATGGTTTCGAAATTCAAACTTGTATGGATGCAATATGTCCGTGTAAGGATGGGTCGTGTGAAAATGAGATTTCGAGTCGATGCGTTGGAGCATGGATGGATTCGAAATTGATATTCGACCCAACGGAGTACACTCGTGTCATGATGGGTTCGAAGTTGACTTTCGAACCGATGTTAAGAGATGGAGTATGCTTTGTACTACGATGGGTTCGAAATTCTCATTCGAACTGATGTTAAAGGATGGTTTCGAACTAGCAGTTCGTTTCGATGGGTTCGAAAATGATCTTCGAACCGATGATTTGGATGGGTACGAAACTTCGGTTCTTGGCAGTTGTTCGTGTGCTTCACACGATGGAGTCTCAGGCATTTGGGTTCGAAAGTTGGTTTCGAAACGATTTTGCCTTTTGACCTAATGTACTCGGTCAATTCTCACCGGAACTCGAATCGTCCCGGTCACTTTCTACCCACCATATAAATAGCAGTGGTCCAGCCTCATTTTCACTTTTTACTTTTTACTTGCTCTCTGCATCGTCTCGAAGCTTCAAAAGAGAAAAACACTGCGTCGTGTTTTCGAATCCAGCAAGATCTAAGACCTAAATCTTCTTGAATCCACTGATCGAACTAGGTAATTAGCCTCGGATTCAAGTGACGATGCTATTTCGAATCCACTTCTCTCTTCATCGATTGCATAACCTAGAGTTTGGCAAAACCAGATCTGGTTTAGGAAGGATTCGAACCGATGTGTGGATTCGAGTTCGAACCGATGACGGTGGTGTGTTTTCATTGGATTTCGAATCGATCCTTGGAATGTCCTTGTTGAGATGCGCAGTTCGCACCGATTGGGGGATTCGAGGGATCCATTCGAATCGATGGATTCGAACCCATAGGTTATCGGTTCGAAGTCGACAACTTCGTATCGATACGAAGTGTATCGGTTCGAACGCGACCGATGCCAAGTTTAAGGAATTCGGTATCGGTTCGAACTTGTCATTAGGCTATCGGTTCGAAGCACGTCCAACTGTATGGTTTCGAAGTGATGTCAGGATGGTTTCGAGCGCGTGGGTTCGGAGCAATGACACGATGGTTTCGAACGCGTGGGTTCGAAAGGAGTTTGGATGGGTTCGAAGGAAGAGGTGTTTGGATGGGTTCGAACGAAGCCTCTGTGATGGTTTCGAACCCTGTATGATGGACTCCAAAATTTGAAATTTTTCAAGCATAACTCCGACGAGCTTCATCCCTGCATATCTGGACTTGAATATTGAACTGCATATTTGATTGCCTTTTGAAGCTCGTCGATGGAACTATAACAACTTCTATTTGAATTGACTTCCATCATATAAACGATTTAGTGATGACGGTCAGCGATGACGGTCATTATAGCTGAACTTTGTAGCTTTGTCGTTTGAATGTTCACTTTAATTCTGCAACATTCGTTCAAGTAATGCATGGCACGGTACCACACACATTCATACACTTTACACTGGGGAACACACGGGTTCTTTGTCGTCTAACGATGGTTTCTCATGAGTCAGTCAGTTATGGAATCTTCAAGTTCACAGCAGCAAGAGATTCAAGGTACAGCCCCTCCGAGGCTAGAAGTTCCGGATATAGATCCTGAGATCATCGGTCCGGCTCCGGACGAACTTCCTGATGCGTCGTTCATTGCCAATCCATCGGATTCCGTTCCATCGAATATCTCTGAAGACATGTTGGGAAGAATTTGTTTGAGGCACGGCTTGTCATTGGACGATGTGTTACTGCCGGGGCCGAATGATAGACCACATAATCCGCCAGAAGGGTATACAGCATTTAATCGCCATGCGTGTGCGGCCGGGACACTTCCCCCGTTCAACGAGTATATAAGAGAAGTATTGTCGTTTTTGAGGATCGCCCCATCTCAGTTGCATCCGAACGGGTATGCGTCGATCAATAGCTTGTTCATTGCATTTATGGAATGTCTCCATCGACCGCCGCTTCCAATCGAAATTAGATACTTGTTCAACTTCAAAACTCGTGGTGATTATCCTTCTTTCACATTTCTGGAGGCGGTGAGAAATTGTCAAGTGGTCACCGGATCCTGGACAAGGCTGAGTTACTATAGGACAGAGTGGTTCTATGTCAGATGTCCTCCAGGATTTGCTCGACGATGGTTATTCAGACGTGAGTATAACCGAGTTTTCAAATATTTACTACGACAATTGCAGCCGAAGTGAGACTTATATTAATTTTTTCTTTTTACAGCAACGATCCCGAGGCCCGAAGGTGAAGAGTTTAAGGAGATGGTGCGAATACTTCGAGAAGTCCCGAGCGAAGATAGGGACATCGAGTTGCTTTTGACCGATAGGAATCTCCGGACCTTTGGGCTGATTGAACGAGGACAGAGTATAAGGTTTGAGGTGGCACAAAGGATCGTTCCTAAGAAACGAGTCAAACATAAGAAGCCCGAAGTTGTCATAGCTGAGGAGGCTGACTCTGAAAGAACTAATACTGACGACGAGCCGCTGATCGAGCCTACGGATGTAGCTTCGGATGTCGCGGAGCGGAGAAAAGGCAAGGCTGCCATGGTTAAGTCAACTAAGCGGGGGAGACGGAAATCGGTCGTCATTGCCCGGCCCTCCTCCGGAGTTAGAATCTCTGAGATGTCTCCTCCGCGTACTGAAAGCCTCTACGAAGGGCTTGCCGACCTTCCAATCCCGGAAGATGTGTCTTTTCAACATGATGCCGGGTTGGAGGAATTCCATCGTAATCTAGAATTGAGCGAGCCTCTTATTACTAGCGAGGTCGACATTTCTGGTTGGTCGGGGGGAAATGCATATTCATACACATTTCACGACACTGCATAAACTTTGACTGTAAATTATCTGTTTCGAAGGGTGATTGATTCGATTTTATTTTGCTTTGCAGATACTATGTCAAAGCGGGGTTCAATGCTTGGGAGTCTTCGACATGCTCGCAAGTCTTCTTATTATGATTCGCGCAGGCGAGAGGGAGATAGAGATTATGATCAGGGACGCCCTGGATACTATGACCAAGGACGTTCCGGATATTCTAGTCATGATAGATACGATTCGGACAAGGGCCACAGGCGTCGATCGCGATCGCGTACCCCTCCTCCTTCCAGAGGTCCCGTACAACATCCCGTTCATGTTCCTCGCGACTCTTCTCGACATGCGCCAGTTTCTCAAGCTTCTAGATCTGAGGTGACGGCACCGATGGCTGCGGAGGAACCTCCTACTGAAATCATGGGGGAAGGAGCAATCAGGCTCGCGCAATTGAAAAGGGAGTTCCCGAATATATGCTTCGACAACTACGTATTCCCCCCGAACTTGAAAAGAATCCCACAGGAGGCCGAGCAGTGGGCGCTTGATTATGTGCACGATTTCTACGCACAGTACAAAGTGTGGTATAGAGCGGCCGAAAAAGCATCGGCCTTGGCCTTCGAAAGAGCAGCCACCATTGAAAGATTGCAAGCCGAGTTAGCACAAAAAGATCGCATCATTCAAGTGCTGAATACTGAGGCTGAATCATCCCGTAAATCTGAAATAGAGGCCGCTAAAAAAGCCGATGAAGCCCAGGCAATCATGGATAGGATGAAACGCGAACACTACGCCACGGTTGAGGACATGGGTCATCGAAACACATTGGTTACTGCAGAGAGGGACGCTGCCCTGAAGGAGTTGAATGAGCTTAAGTCGAAATTTGCTGAAATTGCCAAGGAAAGGGATGATGCGAATAGCGCAGCTCAGGAGGCGTGCGAACAAGCTGTGATTCTTCGCACCGAAAGGGATGCTGCGGTGGCGAAAGTTCAAGCGGTCGAGATAGAGGTGGAGGAGAAAGTTCAACGAGCAGAGGCCAGGCTAGAGGCCGATATCGAAGATCTGCTTATAACTTATAACGCCAACGTGTTAAAACACCGAAATTTAGCCTGGCTTCAAGATTATCCCGTTCACCTTCGCAGCGCTTGGGAGCGATTGGTCGAGGAAGAGGGGGAAGCGCATCCGGGCGAATCGGTTGACCGATTTGAGCTTGAGAACCGGCTGCTAACTGAGGATGAAAAGAAGGTCCTTCACGATGCTATCATTGCTCATGAGAAGGAGATGGTGGGTGGTCGTTCCCTGGAAGTTGGAGAGGGATCGGGCGTTGAGCACCATGCGGATGTCACTGAAGTCACCACATCGCCTTCGTCCGTGTCTGCGTCTGCGGTCAGCTTGCCACCTGTTCCTGCTTACGACCCGGAGCGGCCGCACTTATCTCCCATCCATGAGCACACTTCCGAGGTCGTTCAGCCATCTGTGAGTCAAACTGGAGAAGGTATTTCGAAATTATCTCAAGTGTTTCCTAAATAAAGAGTTTGTTTTGAAGAAGTTACTGATAACTTATCATTTTTGCCTAGTGACGGAGGTTGCGCCGACAGTCACGGCTCAAGAACCAAGCCAAAAGGTTAAGGCCATCGCCACCGAGACCACTGCTGTAACTGCGGTATCGATCGAGGCGGCACAGGGGAGCGGGTTATCTCTCGAGGAACAGATGGTGAGCGAGCTGCTCGGTGAGCAGGGCGGTTTCTCTACGGACTTACAGTTTATCATCGTTAGTGATCCCCTGCCGACCTCAAGTTCTTCGACGCAAGCTGCGGATGCCCCCAGCCAAGCCCAAGCGACTCGAGAAGAGGAAATTTTGGCTGAAATCAGCGCTGAAATAGAAGCTGCGGGGCACAGTGGTAGCGCCGGTGGCAGCGCGACGGCGCATAGCTCAACACCTGCTAGGATAGTACCATCGGGTGCCACTATCTCAATTTCCGTCACAGATCCAGTCCCCCCTACTCCTCCGGCGGGAAGCCTCCCTGTAGATTCGAGCTCTGAGGAGGACGTCGATATCATGCCCCCAGCCGAAGCGTCACCGCCGAAGAGGAGGCACTCAAAAAGAATTTCTGTCGCTAGTGATTCTGATAACGATGAACCACTAATAAGGAAGACGAAGAAGAGGAAGAAGTAGAGTGGCTTTACAAGTAGATTTTTTGGTAGACAAGTACTTGTTTTTTATTTTCGTAAGCCGTGTATAGATGCAGGTTCGGCTCCTGCTAGTAGGGATTGTTTTTGGGAAAACTTTTTCATATGTAAGCCCTCATTTTTGGTTAGTTGAAATAAACTTTAGTTTCTTTGTTTCAACTCTTGTTTTATTTGTGCTTAAGTACTTGCAATGCCTTGTTTTCGGTCCGGTGTACTTGTGGTGTTTTCACCGTTTAAGTAGGGCTCGTTTCATTTGCCACGCTTGAGAACCTTGGTCACAAGTTGCGATTGATGAATGAGTTGAACTTCGGACGTTGTATCACTTCGGTGAGTGATTGACACTTAACTTCCGTGCCCCCCAGTCTTGGGGAACAACACTTATATTTTTGGCAGTCGATTGCACTTGTTGCGAATCTTAAGTACACGTCCGTCTTCCGGGGACTTAGAGTAATTTGAGATCGATAACCTGGTATGCATTCCAGGAGTTCAAGTGTTATTGATACTTGTAACATGGCTCACGCTCCGGGAACTTGGGGATGGTGTTCACATTCCAACTTGCACTCCACTAACTCGGAGTTAGTATTAACGCTTTAGTTCGCACTATGGGAACTTTGACTTGGTGTTGGTGCTCCAACTCACGCGCCGGGAGCTTGGATAAAACATGTAAGTTTGGGTTCGTACTTCAGGAACCCGGAATTGACATTTATACCCCAACTCGCACTTCGGGAATATGGAGTTTACACGGATGCTTCGGTTCGCGCTCCGGGAACCCGTAGCTTATGTTCATACCCCGATTCATGTTTTGGGGATTCGGAGTCCGCGTTGATGGGTTGGTTCACGCAGTGGGAACGAATTATTAAATGTTTATACTCCAATTCACGCTGCGGGAAGTTGGAGTCCGTTCGCACTCCAGGAACGAGTTGTTAAATGTTTATACTCCAATTCACGCTGCGGGAAGTTGGAGTCCATTCGCACTCCGGGAACGAATTGTTAAATGTTTATACTCCAATTCACGCAGTGGGAAGTTGGAGTCCGTTCGCACTCCGGGAACGAATTGTTAAATGTTTATACTCCAATTCACGCAGTGGGAAGTTGGAGTCCGTTCGCACTCCGGGAACGAATCATTAATTGTTTATACTCCAATTCACGCAGTGGGAAGTTGGAGTCCGTTCGCACTCCGGGAACGAATTGTTAAATGTTTATACTCCAATTCACGCAGTGGGAAGTTGGAGTCCGTTCGCACTCCGGGAACGAATTGTTAAATGTTTATACTCCAATTCACGCAGTGGGAAGTTGGAGTCCGTTCGCACTCCGGGAACGAATTGTTAAATGTTTATACTCCAATTCACGCAGTGGGAAGTTGGAGTCCGTTCGCACTCCGGGAACGAATTATTAATTGTTTATACTCCAATTCACGCAGTGGGAAGATGGAGTCCGTTCGCACTCCGGGAACGAATTATTGAATGGGCTGTCGTGTGTTGGTTGATCTCCAGCAGTTGGCATACGATTCCCATCTTGTCGGGGTCGCGGAGATCGATTGAGATAATCAGAAGACGAAGGACTCTCGTTGGAGGAACGAGACATGTGGTCTCTCTTGGATCTCTTTCGTTTGTGGCGATCCAATTTGTCGATTAGTTCAGCGTTATCGCGTAGCCGAGCTTCCAGTTGCTGGCGACTCTGGGTCGGCTCTTGGATTAGCGACTGCAACTCTTGTCGGGTAACCGGAGCTGAGGGTTCTGAGTGTGCAGTGGTATCTAGATTAGGTGGAGGCAGAGTTACAGGATTCTGTCGATCCTGTTCTTCTTGAACGACGGCGTTAGAAGTGGTTCTTGTGCTAGCCATCTCAAACGCTGGATTCCTTTCCTTAGACTTTTGCAAATCTGAATAGAATGGAAGGAATTTGAATTCAAAGATCTGGATCTCTCTCTTAGATTTATTCAATCCGGTATCGAGGACAGATCCAACGAGCAGGAGAAAAGCTGGGTTTTCTCAGTGAAAGCACCAAAGTGTTTGTGTCAAAATTGGTCACAACACTCTTCGGGAGTCGTTGAAGAGATAACAATCAATAGTATGAACTGAATGTGAATATTATCTAACAAAAACTCCAATCAACAGTAAAGAAAATGCGTAGACAAGCGATTTATAGTGGTTCGGCGTGTCGCCTACGTCCACTGTGAAGTTTTTTGATGTTTTATTGATTCTCTTTCAATGTTTACAAGTTGTTACAGCGATCAACAGCAAGTTACAACTGGAAATTCGAAATCAACAGTGAAATTATGATGGAGATGTCAATCCGGCAGAGTCTGGGCGCTTTAGAGTAAGGAGATCCCGAAGTCCCTTTTCTGTTGGCCTTGGAGCTCTATTTATAGGCGTAGGCTGCTGATATCTTGGTGAAAACTCGGGAGACCACTTCTGGCACGTGAGGGGGCCCACACGTACGGTCTCGGGAAGTTTGGGCCCACTTTGGCATCGGTTCGAACTCCATTCGAACCAATCAAGAATTCATCCAATCGAGGTGAAATTTGGCGTGGACATTCTTCAACATATATGCAAGCATCTGTGAAAGTTTCATTGCATTTGGATCAGTAGGTTAGGAGATATGTTGGTTTCGAAATGGACATCACGACAAGGCTGTTTGGTTCGAACCCATGATCTCGAAACGATGGTTTCGAACCCATTGTGGCATGCGACCTCGTGGTGACGTGGAGCGCAAGTTTCGAATCGATCCGGACTTCTCTCCGTGTTGACCGCTTCGACTCCATGTATCTCGGCTATTTCGAACCGATGGAAGACACGTGGGTTGACCCAGTGGGTTCGAACAAGGCAACGCAGGATGGGTTCGAACATGGCTCCGTGATGGTTTCGAACGTGGCTTCTGCGATGGGTTCGAACATGGCACTGTGATGGGTTCGAACGTAACATGTCGATGGGTTCGAAGCATGCTTGTCTGGTGGTTTCGAAGTTAGGTCGTGGAACATGGATTCGAAACAGCTACTCTCTGATAGATTCGAAGTCCATTGTTATGGACTTGGTAGGTATGGACCTGATGGTTTCGAAACCGAGGCATCGCGAGGGTTTCGAAGATGATGGTTTCGAACAGGAGCGCTCCGATGGATTCGAAGTTGAGGGATTCGAAGGTGATGGTTTCGAACCGTTGACAAATGATGGGTTCGAAACCCGGGCTTTCCCCTTCAAATTGAATTGATCATAACTCGAGCGTATGAACTCGGATTGCCTTGAAATTTGAAATGCTGACTCCTGTAGTCTTTCTTGCCGTGTCCTATCAATTGTGGCTCATTCTGGACTCGGATAAAATTCAGTGATATCCATGGCTAAAGGAAGTACGATCAACCTCTGAGGCGAACTGTCCTTCGTTTTCGATCAATCTTTTGGTATCGCGGCTTTGCCAAAAAGCGGGATAACATGATCATCAGAAGCAGCACGCAAGAGCAACTCAAATCAAATTTTCGCAAGGGAACAAAACCCCCAAATTGACAGAGCCGCCATTTCTCTTCGCGAATCAAAAGAAGGAACGGGTTAAAGAATAGAAGTGGATCGGGTTAAAAAACAAGGGGCCGGCCTTGTTTGTTAAAAAGGGGATTCAATTTATTTTTATTTTAGAGGGCTTTAGTTTAATTTTCAATAGGGTTTTTATTTTGAGCAAAAATTAGGGATTCTAGTTTATATTTTAATTTTTGCTCCTGCTTGTATTTTTGAACGTATTTGTTTTTTCTTTTCGAGTCAAAGAATTTGTAAATCACCACCTAGGTTGTAGGTAGTGTCAGATTGTCTATTTAGAATTAGTTCAGTGAGCAGGGTGTGCGAGTTTGCAAAACTCTATAGGCGGGAGCAGAGTATGCGAGTAAGCGAAACTCTATAGGCGGAGCAGGGTGTGCGAGTCTAGTAGAGTGTTTGTGAGCGGGAGAAAAAGGGTCTGCGAGTCTAGTAGAGTGTTTGTAAGCGGGATACTGTTTAATTCTAATAGAAATCTGAGAATGCAGCAGTAGGCAGGGGTTGCCGAAGCTGGGTAAATTTTGTGCGTGATTTACTTTTTCAGCATATTTATTTCTGCAGTTTATTTCTGTGTTTAAATCGAGAAAATTTGCTATAACCCTATTCACCCCCCCTCTAGGGTTAATCTAGATCCTATATAGAGGGATTTTACAGGAAGTTTTTCAGGATCTGATGGCGAGATTGGCGACTGCTCTTGTTTTGTTTTTTTGGACAGGAGAAGTTAGTTTTCTACTGATGATTGTGAAGTAGAGTTGCTCTTGATTCTAGTAGATCTTGAGAGGATCGTTTTAGTTGGGTTGTTCTTGGTCCAGTTTACTTCTAGAGGCATCAGCGAAGTTGAGCTGATCAGGAAGGATGAAGGCACCCCAGGAATCATTAGAAGAGTTTTGTGGATAAGAGACGAAGGAATTTGGATTCCGAAGTCGGAGATTTGATTTTGGATAAGTTTTCTCCGATCAATGGAGCTATAAGATTTGGTAAGACTGGGAGGCTAGCTCTGATATATTGGATCTTTTATGTGTTCTGGTAGGGTTAAGTGTTTTGGGCCTTCAGCATTGAAGACTGGGATTCAATGTGTTTCACGTATCTCTAAGGGAGTACGTGTATGATCCATCTCTGATTGTGGAACTAGCAGTTCTGGAGGATTTGGTAGTTGAGCAGGACTTGACTGAGATCTGATATCCTGTTCAGTTTTATAGATCTAGATGAATAGGAGATTAGTTTCCTAGTAGTGTAGATTGTTTGGATTCAGTAGAGCGATCCAGTATTTATACTTGGAAACTCAAGATAGCGTTAGGAAGATCTATCATGATTTGTGTCAAGATCATTAGATTTGTTTGATTAAGTGAATTGGTTGCTATGGTTGTTAGCATATGGTTGATAATATAAGCTTGTGGTTTAAATTAAAATCTTTGATGGGTTATTAAATTATCTTTGCTTTTAAATTTCGGGGACGAAATTCTTTTAAGAATGGAGGAATGTGATGACCAGGAATTTTGAGCAATATCAATTTAATAATCTGTATTAATGATTAAATTGATTTGATAATTGTCTTTTATAATTTAATTTAAATTGGCAAATTTATCCTTTTAAAAGCAAATAAATATTTAATTGGTAATTTTTATCTTTTAAACACTAATAAAATGTTTTCTATTTATAATGTATGTATATATATATATATTTGTGTATATTTTAAATAGAAAACTTGGGTTTGAATTTAACAAATAAATCATGTTTTTAAATTCTAATTTTTATTGGTAATTTAGAAATTATGATTAAATTTAATATAAAAAATATCAAAGATTATTTAAATAAATAACCAAATAGTTTTAAAATACTTAAGGTAAATGTTAACCGTTTAAATATTTTTAGCTTAAGTTTAAATTTAAATAAGATTAACAAAAAGGTTTGTTTTATTTTCTTTTTAAATATTACTTGATTAATATGATTTGAATATATACATATGTGTGTGTGTGTGTTTAAAATACAATTTATAAATTTATATAACATATGATATATTAATTCAATTAGTAATATAAGTAAATTATAAATAATGTGATATTCCCTTTTTAAATTATTTAAAATTGGCTAAATTGTTATTTTAAACAATAATAATAATGTGTTGTTTTATATATAAATATAAATAGATCTTAAAGAAAATAGAATTGTTATTTTCAAATTTAATATGTTGTTATATATATATATAAGTTGACTTTAAATTGGATTTTTAAATTTAATATGAATTTGAATTTGGATTTAAAATTGAAACTCAAAAGATAGATATCGAAAAATATTTTGGATTTTTAAAAATATATGTATAAGCTTTTATTTATATATAATTGGTTTTATTTTCTTTAAAGTAATTTATATATATATACACATTTACATAAGAATTTATAAATTAAGTATAAAGCTTATTATTAATATTAATAAATAAAAATTACATGATTACAAGTGTAATTAAATTAAGAGACAATAGTAACAAGTGTTAAATAATAAGAAAATGCAAATGACAAATGGTGAATTTTAAAAAAATGTCATTTTTAGCTTTGTTTTCTTTTATTTTTAATAAATCATTTAGCCTTTATAAACATGCTTTCTTCTCTTCATTTTTTTCTATTCTCTTTTCAAAGCTAAGAAAAACTTTAACCTGTACAATACTCAAACCAAAATTTCTCAAAACAATCTGTAAATCAAACACTTCACAAGCCAGAAACTTATCAAAATCAAAACCTGTAATCAAAATTTGCATATCAAGAACAAAGCCCGCAAGCATTTTTTTCAAACCTAGGATAAATCAAAGCAGGCAAACCTGAGATTTTAACAAAAGAAAATCAACTATATTTCAACAGCAAGCAATTTCAATTCTGTTTAAAATGCAAGATCATATCAACATCAAAGTAATTTCAAAAATCTAGTTCAGATTTCAAGCTTATATTTCAAGCTCTGTCTTCCAAACTAGTGAGTAAATAAAACATTTAAAAAACGGTGATATGATTGCTAGTTTTATTGCATGTGATGATCCTGTATAAAGAAGTTGTTTGCATGATTGACTTTATCTGGATATATGTGAATTGCTTTGTTTATATGTGAATATATTTGTGTGTGTGTGTGTGTGTATATATATAAACTGCTTCTTTGTTCTAGTTTTACAGTGAGTAAATAGAAATTTTTAAAGCTAAGAATTCTTATTTATATTGATGCATATGTTAGATTTGTGTAGCAATAATGAATAAAAGGAGTGCATGGATGTTTTTAAGTTTGAAGATTGATTAAACTTCTCTGTATATATGATATATATGTCTATGTGCATATATCTATGTTTCCTGTTGTCTGTTGTATTTACAGACTCAAGAAAAGGAAACAAATTTATATCTCCTTACCCAAGTAAATTCAAGCTATGATCATAGAATAGAAAATGATTATGATAAGGTAAATTCATTTTTAAAAATAAATTCAGGTGGAATTATTTAGTAGATATTTCAAAATTAAGTTTTTAAAGTGAAAACTTGTTTAATCAGAAAATTCAAATATTTTAATTTCATAAATTAAATCCATGACTAGATTTACTATTGAAAATAATGAATTTAGGTATAGAAATCATAATTTTTAGTTAAATAATTTCTGAGAAATCAGAGATGAAGGGTTTTTAGGTTTATTGCCATTTTCTGGCGATCGACATGGTGGTCGGCGTCGAGCTTGTGGTCAAAGGAGGCTCGTGGGTGGATGGTCTCAGGAAAAATGGGTTGGAATTTTTCCGAAGACCGTAGTCGCCAGGGGATGGCAATTTAGGGTTTTGTGAGGTGTTTGGATTGTCGATGTTCTCGGGGTTATGGCGAAGTTTAGGATGGGACGGAAGCGTTCGCGATTGAGGGGGTCGCTGCTGGAAGTCGAGGCGAGTCTGCGGCGAGAACAGCGAGGTTTCTCAGTATCGAGATCATCGGTGATGGGTGTTTTTCCGATGATGTTTGTTCCAGAATTGGATGGTTTGTTCGATTTTTGGTTTGCGGATGGTATCGACGTTCTAGGTTGACGATTGAGTAGGCGAGGTCGGCATCGATTTGTCAATGGTCGGAGGAACGGCAGAGATGGTCGGAGAATGGTGCACTGTGCACACGTGCACATTTGACTCTGGCGGGTCGAGGTATCGGGTAACTCGAGTTTTCTCTCGAAGTCGTTTTTGGTTTGGTCTAGAGGCAGGAGGTAGCGTGAGTACTCGGGTTTTTGTTCGGGGGATGATCGTGTTAGGCTAGGGTTATTTTTGGTTGCTGGGTTTTTATAGAAGTATACCAGGTTTCTAAAGAAAATTTAAAAAAAAGAACAGTTTTAAAGTTTTAAGCTTTAAAATGGCTTCGCTTCAAAAATAATCTTCTTTCAGATTTTAGTTGAAGTATGATAAGTTTTAAATCAAGTTTTGTTTTAAGTGAATGGATTGAGTTTCAAAATAAATATTGTAACATGATTTTGAAAAATAAAGTTTTATAAAAACAAAATGTTTTAAACAAGTTTTAAAAGATTTAAATGTTAAAGTAAATGTTTAAAATTTGTTTAACTTGATTTTGTTATTTTAAATCTAAAATTAAATGATTTAATCAAATGTTTTATGTTTGCGGAAAAAATGGGCAAACACCTCCAAGTCGTGTGATTTAGTTGATTTTATGTGATTCTTAATGATTTAGATGAGTTATGTAAATATGAAAAAAGCAGGGGCTGAAATGTAAAAGACACACAGATTTATAGTGGTTCGGCCAGAACGTGCCTACGTCCACTTTATATGTTATTATCTTCTTTGTTTCAGATTACAAGTACAATGCTTTGTGTACAAGTATATGAAAGTAGTTTGAAAGTTCCTTCCGTGCTTGAGCTCTCAATTTGTCTGCCATTATTGTACCCCTGCCCCTTTATTTATAGAGTGAGGCTGGGGGCAGGGGTCCTGGACGTATATAGCTGCTGGTGGGCTTGGGCTGAAGCAATCTGGCCTGGTAGCGTTCTGCTTCGGCGAGGCTTCATTCGGTGGTGAGGTATGAGGTTGGCTCGGTGGTGTTGGTCCGGTCATGGTGGTCCGGTGATGGTGGGAAATGGTGTTGGACCGGTGGTGATGGGATAGGCACTTGGTTCGGTTGTGGATGGTTCGGCCCTACTTTGGTTTGGTATTGAAGGGGTTGTGGTTTGACCGGTAGTGGTTTGGACCGGTGATGGTGAGAACTTTGAGGGTTGGTACGGCCTTGGTGGTGAAGTACGCTTGTGACCGGATGGTCTTATGCCGAATGGGCTTCTATATGGAGAATGCCGGATGGACTTTTATGTCTGTATTGAGCCTTGTGTTTGCCGAATGAAGTGGAGGTTGCGAACCCGGGTGATACTGACACTTCTTGGTCTCGAGATCTCCTGGGTGAGAATTCGCCCAACATTTGCCCCCCAAAGTGGGGCGCGTGCTTGCATGTGTCGCGCTTTGTTTCCCTATGGTAGGAAAGCTTGTTTCGTAACGCCATGGGCTGGATATTCATGTCCTGTCAGTGTCCTCATGCCTCCCGGTAGGAAGGCGTTTTTGTAATGCAATGAGCTGGATGTCCATATCCTGTTGATTTCCTGCAAAGGAATTTACAGTTTTAATGTGATTTCAAATGACGATCGTTCGGGATCGAAATATTTGAGGCGAAGTGAATTGTGCCATTCAGGGCGAGATGTGACCGTTCGAGGTCGGGTGCCGTTTGAGGCGAGTAGGTGTGCCCTGAGGGGGCTTAGCGTTACCGATGCCAGGCTCACGTTCCAGTGGATTCCTGGATCGTTTGTGAAGATGGTTTATCGCCAGCTCAGAGCATGCCTAAGGATCGTTCGCGACCCCGTACATGTTTAAGTAGCTTAGCCATTTCAGATTAGCAGAGCTAAATATCCATCCGACCGATGAATTTTAAAAGGATGTCGAAGTGTAGATTCTCACAATGATAGGGTTAATAGCCATTCAGAGCGTGCCTGTGGACCGTTCGTGGTCGCGTACATGTGTAAATGGGTAACCCATGTTAGTGAGCGATTTACGACTTGTTCATCGTTATCATAATCTCTATTTTATTAGTAGGTCCTAGAGTTCGGTACTTATCTGTGTGAGGTGCCTTGCATGCCACCTGTTTCTGGTTTTTGCTGGCTGAGATGGTTTCATTTGGTTTTTGGTTGGTCCGGTATGCCGAACCGGATGGACCGGTGCTTCTGCCCTCGTCTATATATAGGGGCTACACCCCCCTTAGTTATTCCTTACCGAACCAACGAGTGCCGAATCAATCTCTAGCCGAACTAAGCTTTTACTGAATTAGGTATAAGTTCCTTTGCCGAATGACCTTTACCACCGAATGAATCTGATTGCCGAATACACGCGTAAGGCTGTTAATGCCGAATGATTTTTGTACCGAATGAACCTGGGAATTTAGTGCCGGATGAACTTTGCACTGTACTACCGAACGAATTCGTATACCGGATGAACTTCCAATGCCGAATGGAACTACCGAATGAGGCATATACCGAATGAGACTCGGAAATTTGAATCTTGAGCGAAATCTTAGGCTTTTATACGCTTGCTTTAGATACTTTATGTTTATGTTTCTATACTTCTTGTTCTAACACCGTGTTTTTCTTGTGCTGCAGATAAATGTCTCGCAAAGCGGAAACCCGATCGGATAAAAAGAAGTCTAAAGGTAGAGGAGAGTCATCCTCCTCCGTGCCCCCAGCCCAAGCAAGACCGGTGCAACATGGGCCTGCTCCGAGGTCGTTAGTGGATGGGTACGGTCCCCGGAACTTCTGGTCTCCCCTCTCGATTGCTTTCCTAGCTCCCTAAAGGAGGAGCAACTTAATGTTATATCCCGTTCCTTCGGGATAGACAGGGCTCGCATGCTGTTGCCGGGAGATGGAGTGATGCCGTATAATCCCCCCGAAGGCTACTTTGCTTACAGCAGATATCATTGCATGTGTGGTGCTATCCCTCCTATCAATGCCTGGATAGTTAGCTTTACCACATATTTGAAGGTGGCTCCATTCCAGCTCCAGCCGAACTCTTATGGCATTCTGGTGAGCCTTTTCGTTATCTTTCAGAGGAGGTACGGGCGCCCTCCTTCTAACCGGGAAATTCGATATTTGTATAATCTGAGAGGCTACAAGAAGGGGTCTCCGTATATCAGTCTAGAAGCGGCCGTGCCCTTCAAACCGGTCTTGGACTTATATTCAAAGTTTACCATGTTCAAGAAAGAATGGTTTTTTTATCAAGGACGATTCTGTTTCTTTCCGCCTATTCACTTCCGGCTGTAAGATGAATTTCATTTATATTTTTCATGTTCTGACTGTAGTGCTTCTTCTGACACGCTTCCATTTCTTGCTAGCGACAGGTGGTATTGCAGTCGTGGAAGATGATTCTTTGGCGCGGATGGCTGCTGAAATAAAGGCCATTCCCGCACGGGACAGGTCGGCTTCGTTCCTGATCAGGAACGCTACCCTCCTGGAGTACAACTTGATCCAGCCGCACCAGTCCGTGGTTAAGCAGAGGGACACGGCTGAGGAGAAGGCCGCTAAAGCTAAGGAGGGGGCCACGGTGAAGAGTGGCAAGAGGAAGCCCTTTGCGCAACATCCCGTCGCGGGAGGCAAGAAGCTTAAGGAGTCTGAGGGCCCCTCTCCTATTACTTGCCCGATCATTCTGGAGGAGGAAGGTGTGGAAGAGGGCGAAGGAGGCGATATGGAAGGAGAGTCGGAGGGCGGAGGAGATGGAGATGGTCAGGGTGGTAGTGGTGCTGGTGCCTTAGCTTCTGGGCAAGACTCTGAACTGGATGAGGCTCTCCGCCAGGCCTTCGGGGAATCGGAGGGAGAATCGGAAGCGGAGAAGGCGAAGGAGACTGGCAAGGTCGGGGCTGGTGCCGATCTATCCCCAAAGGGCTCCTCAGCCAGGGTGACTCCGGCGATGCAAGGTGAACTTTTGTCCTCTGTCGATTCCATTTACGATAGGGACTTAGAAATATTTTATGGTTCACTTCCATCCTGGAATGAGATTCAGGACTTATTGCAGTATCCCACTCCTCCGCAGGGTTTGTATAATAGATGTGCATTCTCACTTTTTCTTTCTTTTTAACTTAACATGTTTCTTGAATTATGGATCGTCGTATGTTCATAACACTTGTTTTTTTACTCCAGGGGCAGGCCAGCGGCTAAAACGTCAGACGTTCGACACCGCCTTGAACAATTCAAGTTGATGAGAGCTTCTGATAAGCCGAAGCCTCTTACTGGTCGTCCTGGGGACGTGGTCAGATACCGTCCTCTTCTTGAGGTCATTGAAGAGAGCATTCAGAAAAGGAAGAGGAGTCGTTCCTTATTTGAGCCTTCCCCTGGTCCGCAGCTTCCTGTTCAGCCTCCTCGTGATACCACGGAGGAGAGCACGGAGTTTATCCCCCCTCCACCTCCTTCTAAGAATCCCACTGTTATCCGTATAAGGCGTCCTGACGTGCCTCGCAACCCCTTTGCCGGTCATCCTGATTTAGATCCAAGCTCTCGGGATATTTCATTTGATGAGGCCATGGGTGAGCACCTTCTTCCCCGCAACCCCATGGTACGAGTGTTAGACGAGGCTAAGTCCCTAGATCTTGATCTTCTTACCACTCGGGTAGTTACCATGGGAGACGAAGCCAAAGCTAATATCGATCGGGTGGCTGAAGAGACCAAGAAGTTAATGAAGTATCATGCTCAATTGGTCAAGGCCGGGGAGGAGATTGGGAGTGCTAATATTCAGCTGCGGCTGAAGGTTGCCGATCAGGCCGAACAGCTTGCCAGTCAAGCCGTTCAGATTTCTCAGCACGAGGAAGCCTCCAGGCGGCTGAAAGAGACCATGGAAAAGGCTAGTAGGGCAGAATTACGGAAGATGGAGGTCGCCTGTAAGGAGTGGATCGACATGGCCATTGCGACAGTGGATGAGGTTCGGAATGCGGATCTCGAGCAGGTAGAGGAGTTGTCTGGGAGGCTTGAGGCCGCGGAGATTGCTCAAGTCAAGTTAAAGGAGGAGATGGAGGAGATGAGGAGGTCTCTCCAGGCTGACTGCTTGAGATACCGATCAGAGAGGGATGTCGCTGTCGCCAAGTTGCAGGCTTCCGAGGCCCGGGTGAGGGAGTTTGAGGAGAATGAGGGGATGATGGACGAGATGCTGCAGGACATGTACTTCCGCACTTGGAAGGAGGGCAGCTTGTCTTGGATGGATGACTATCCCCGGGTCATGGCCAAGATATATCTTCGGGCTTTAGAGGAGGCCAGGGTCAATGCGGGTAAGGAAGGTGGAGTGGCTTTTAGTCTGGATGTGGTCACTGCTCAGTTCTCGAAAGAGGAGCAAGCGGCGGTGAAGGAGGGGATGCGGCTGCTTGCTGCGGAGGAAGCGGGTGTGCAACTGGAGGATGAGGATCAAGCGGCAGACGCTGGTGAGTTATTCTTCTCTTTTCCTTTTCTTTCGGGGTTTCCATAACTTGATCGTTTATCGTTTGTTTAATGAATTCCTCTTCTGAATTGGACAGGTGGAACTTCCGATCAACACGCTGGGGGCCCCGACCCTGCGGCCAAGTAGGCTTGGGGGAGTTGGTAGGATGAGAGCGAAGGGTGGACGCAGCTGGTTACTTGTCCGGATTTGGCTACCTTTTTATTTCCTTTTATCGCTGTTTATGTTAGTCCAAAACATTGATGTGACTGTAATAATATTATTTGTAAAGAATAACTTTATGTGATTTTATGACATAAGCTGATTTTGCTATGTTTAAATGTTGTTTGTCATTTTGATGTGGTGCGTGAGAAGTATGCATATGCCTGTGATTTTAGTTGTGTTTGATGTTAAGCTGTTGCTTGAAGTATAATTTCATGTTTTGCAATGTTAGTGTGATGTATGAATAAACTATGGTTACATATTTATATACAAGAGAAGAGAGTACCGCCCTTCATGTTTTAGTTGCAGGTGTTAGCTTTGAGCGTCTTGTGTAACTGATCATGGATATAGCTGAGTACCTTGCCACCCAGTACGCAGGCTTAGATTCTCATGAGTGAATGCTCCCTATTTGGTTTCCTGTACTTTAGAGTTTGTTATACAGGATAGGAGAAAAGTATTTAAATGAAATGGAAATATGGAAAAAGTAAAACTTCCAGTCACGGAAGGCCGTCGATGTGCTTAAGTTCGTGGTAAACAGGTTTTGTAGTCACTTTCCCTAGCTGTGGGTCTTGGAGACATTTGTCACCCATCTTACGCCTCCGCGGGGAGTTTTCTTTTTTACCACAGCCGCACTTAAGACACATCGGAGCCGAGATCGCGCATGGTAACTACCCGAACCATTATGGTCCGTAATCGTGGGTATTATTCAATTTACCGTGGTCGGCTAGCGTGGGTGCCGTTGGCCGTGAACTATCCCTGGCTGGCCACACCTTATGTTGGGGCTTAAAGTAGGTTCACAGTTGCCGGCGATCCGAACGCCGTAATGAACTGCCATCGGCTATAGTCGGCCTTTATGATGACTTATAATCGGCTCATCACAGTTGGCTTTGAGGGCAGTCACGAGCAATGAGTTAACCCGCAGCAGAGGGATGCTGGAGCAAAAGAGTCTCATTTGCGAGTGCATAGAATCGTAGCGTACTTGTTAGGCCTTGTCCAGATGAGGCCGCGGTGCGTCTTGAGTGGAGATGCCATAGGATTTTGTTCAACAGAAAAGGATAAAGCTTAACAAGCAGCCAAGATATAAAGAAACAAGTTAAAAAGAGACAAGATTTTTTAAAGTGGTTCGGCATGAAAATGCCTACATCCACTGATTCTCTTTGTTAATTCACTTCATATGGGCAGTACAAGTAAGAAAAGTATCAACGGAGGTGTCGGATGTTCCACGCCCTCTGGAACACCTCTCCGTCCACTGTTGACAAAATATAAGCTCCGTTGTGGAGATCTTTATGAATTACATATGGTCCGTCCCAGATGGGGTCCAATGCCTCGGGGCGCGGAAAGACTCGCCTGAGGACAAGATCTCCTTCTTGTAAGATGCGATGCTTGACTTTGGAGTTGTATAGTGCTGCCACTTTTTGTTTGTGAGCTGCTGCTTTGAGGGCTGCATCGTTTCTCCTTTCCTCAATCAGATCCAAAGACATGAGGAGGAGTTCTTCGTTTTCTTCTGGATTGTAGTGGATCCTACGGTGGGAAGGAACAATAGTCTCAACAGGGAGCATTGCCTCCGATCCGTATGCCAAAGAGAAAGGAGTATGTCCCGTTGATGTTCTGAAAGATGTGCGGTAGGCCCAAAGTGCCGTAGGAAGTTCGTCCACCCAAGCGCCTTTTGACTTTTTAAGTTTCTTCTTGATTAGGGTTTTGAGAATTTTGTTGACAGCTTCGACTTGTCCGTTCGCCTGAGGATAAGCTACTGATGAGAAGCTTTTATGAATTCCATGCTCTTGGCACCAGTCGGCGAATTCTTCGCTGTCAAATTGGAGTCCGTTGTCTGATATGATCTTGAGTGGTACTCCGTACCTGCACAGAATATTTTTGATCAAGAAGTTGATAACTTTTGCTGAAGATATTTTATTTAGGGGTTCCGCTTCCACCCATTTGGTGAAATAATCGACTGCCACTATAGCATATTTGGCCCCGCCCCTGCCCGTTGGCAGTTCGCCAATTAAATCAATTCCCCATACAGCAAAGGGCCAAGGGCTGGTCATTTGAGTAATCTCATTTGTGGGTAGTCGAGGAATCTTGGCGAATTTCTGACATCTGTCGCATCTCTTGACGAAGTCTAAGGCGTCTTTGTTTAGTGTGGGCCAGTAATATCCATATCGGAGTATCTTTTTCGCCAGAGTCTGCCCTCCAGTGTGATCTCCGCAACTTCCTTGATGGATGTTGAATAAGATTTCATTGGCTTCCCTTCCAGCGACGCATCTGAATAAGGGGCTAGAGAAGCCACGCCGATAGAGGATGCCTTCTTGTATTGTGTAGTGGGGAGCTTTCCTCAAGATTCTCCTGACTTCATCACGTTTGTCTGGTAGTGTGCCGTCCTGCAAATATTTCCGGATAGGAGTCATCCAAGTTCCTTCTTCGATTGCAGTTATCAGATTCACCTGTTCGAAACTTGGGGCTAGCTGCCTTGAGATGGCTAGTGCTCCGAAAATGGTGCTATTCTTCATACTAGCTTGCTTTGCTAGTTCATCGGCCTCTTGGTTATCTTCTTGAGGAATGTGTTTGATTAGATAATGGTCCAATTGATCGAGCAGCAGTTTGGTTTTCTTTAGATATGCTGTGAGTCGTTCTCCTCGTGTCTGGAATTCTCCTAGTACTTGGTTTACGATAAGTTGAGAATCACTATGAAGACATAAAGAATTGACTCCAATTTCTAAGGCAAGCTCCAATCCCGCTATTACTGCCCCTCATACTCCGCATCGTCGTTAGTGGCCGCGAATTCCAACCTTAATGCGTAGTACAGCTTTCTTCCCCTGGGGGTGATTATCACAATACCTGCCCCCGAGCCTTGTTCGTTCGATGCTCCATCTACAAAGAGGTTCCACTTGATGTTTTTTGCTGTTTCAAACTGATCCTTGCCTTCGTTGGTAGTGAATTCGGCAATGAAATCGGCCATGGCTTGCCCCTTGATAGCGGTGCGAGGATGGTAGGTGACGTCATACTGACTTAGTTCAATGCACCATTTGAGGAGTCGTCCAGAAGTGTCGGGACGATGGAGCACCTGTCTTAGTGGTTGATCGGTTAGAACTCTGATGGAGTGAGATTGGAAGTAGTGTCACAGTTTTCGTGACGCGATCAATAAACAATATGCCAATTTCTCAAGTTTAGGATATCTGGCTTCTGCCCCTGTAAATCTCTTGCTTATGAAGTATACCGGGCGTTGTGTGCGGTCCTCTTCTCTTACCAGGGCAGCGCTTAGAGCATGAGATGATACAGCGAGGTATAGGTATAGCTCTTCGCCTTCGTTTGGAGTTGAGAGTACTGGTGGTCTCTAAAGGTGTTCGATCAGGTTAAGGAAGGCTTTTAAGCATTCATCGGTCCACTCGAACTTTCCTTTGTCTTTCTTGAGAGCTTCGAAGAAAGGGACGCACTTGTCAGTTGCTTTGGAAATGAATCTGCTTAGGGCGGCCACCTTTCCGTTTAGGCTCTGCATCTCTTTTCGAGTGGAAGGTATCCTTATTTCTTTTAGAGCCCGGATTTGTTCAGGCTTTGCTTCAATTCCTCTGGCATGGACGATGAATCCTAAGAATTTTCCCGATGACACTCCGAAGGAGCACTTTAGAGGATTCAGCTTCATTCCATATCGGCGAAGTACCTGAAACATCTCGCCCAGGTGGCTTACATGATCGTCGGCTCTCCTGGACTTTACCAACATGTCATCCACATATACTTCCATAGTTCGTCCTATTAATTCCGCGAACATCTTGTTGACAAGGCGCTGATAGGTAGCTCCGGCATTTTTGAGTCCAAAAGGCATGACTTTGTAACAATATAATCCCTGGTCAGTGATGAAGCTAGTGTGGTCTTGATCGGGAGCGTGCATGGGAATCTGGTTGTATCCGGAGTATGCGTCCATAAAAGATAAGAGTTCGTACCCGGCAGTGCTGTCCACAAGTTGATCGATTCGGGTGAGCGGGAAGCAGTCTTTCGGGCAAGCGTCATTTAAGTTGGAGAAATCAATGCATGTTCGCCACTTCCCATTAGCTTTCTTTACTAGTACCGGGTTAGCGATCCATTCTGGGTAGATGGTTTCTCATATGAAGTCATTAGCAAGTAGGTTCTTTACTTTCTCATCGAGGGCTGCTGATCGTTCTGCTCCCATGCTTCTCTTTTTCTGCTTTATCGGTACCTTGGTGGGATCGATGTTCAGCATGTGGCGTGCTATGTCTGGGGAGATTCCTGTCATATCGGCATGTGTCCACGCAAATACATCTAAGTTGTGGCGGAGAAAGTCAATGAGTTGATCCTTCAATTCTATTTTTAGCTGAGGTCCTATTTTTAATAGTCTACTTGAATCATGTTTGTCTACAGATACGAATTCCATGGCCTCTGCAGGCTCAGCGGTAGCCTCCTCCTCCTTATCCCTGGGGTCTAGTTCATTGAAAGGATCGCTGGTGTATCGAAGAGGAGGGGCTTTCTTTAGTTGCTATGCTTCCAAGCTTTTCATGCAGAGAGTAGTCTCTGCATCTTTCCCTTTATTCTTTCTACGGTTATTGCGAAGTTCAGTTACATAGAAATCTCGAGCGGCGTCTTGATCTCCTTCAACTTCTCCTATTCCGCTATCGGTTGGGAATTTCATCTTTAGGCACCACGGGGCTAGGACAATTTGGAAGTCAGATAAGGCTGGTCTTCCCAAGAAGGCGTTGTAGGCCGAGTGGTTTTCTATTAGTACGAACGTTTGTTTTCGCACAACGGAGCGGGGATGACTTCCTATTTCGACGAAGAGGTCAAGTTGCCCGAGGGGCATTTTCGCATCTCCAGTGAAACCGTGCAGGGGTTTGTTGCAGGGAGACACATCCTTCATTGACAGCTTCATTTTGTCGAAAGCATGCTTGAAGAGGATATTTACGGAGCTTCCTGTGTCTATTAGAATTCGGAAAACTTTAGCTGGACCGAACCAGGCAGAGATGACCATGGAATCCATATGCGGATACTGTCTTCCTTCTAAATCACGCCTACTGAATACGATGTCGTCACTCTCTTTCCGTTTCGGGTGGCGTTCTTCCATAATGGAGTTAACATAGCCTTCAGCATTTCTAAGTGACTTGCCGTATCTTTCCATCTCTGCCCAGCTTCTGTCAGCGATGTGTGGTCCTCCCGAGATGGTATGGACCACTATCTTCTCTTGACTAGAGCCACTGGTGTTGCGATTCCCCCCGCCTACTTCTAGGAGGGGTCGCTTTGAGTTCTCATTGGCAGGAGTTGGAGTCCTTTTCTGACCTTTCACATAGCGTTCCAGCCTTCTTCTTCTGATGTGTTCTTCGATCAAGTCCCGGAGATGGTGGCATCCATTGGTGTCATGTCCGTGGGATTCGTGGAAGCGGCAGAACTTTCCAGACTTGAGTGCGTTATCAGATTCTTTCTTGTGCGGGGGGCGCTTGTATCCGAGTTCGCCCTGAGTGGCTAGAAAGATGTTTTCGATTGTTTCATTCAAAGGAGTGTAGGAGTCAAATCTTGGTCCTGGTCGATATTGGCGTTTTTCAAACTTCCTGCCCCCAACATTGTCTCTAGATTCATTTCTTAGAGTGTCCTTAGCTGCAGCGGGAACCTTGTCCGAAGTTGTCTTACCTTGTTGTCATGACTGCCTCTCAGTGGCGGCGTCTTCAAGTCTCATATACTTTCCAGCTTCATGGAAGAAATCAGGTAAGGTAGCTGGTTTTTCCTTAGTTAGTCTCCTAGCGAACTTGGTATCTGGGTGTACACCACTACAGAGGGCCATTAGGGTGAGCTTCTCATTGGCATCTTGGACTGCGGCCGCTGCGGCGTTGAACCAGGTTAGATATTGTTGCAGGGTCTCTCTGGATTTCTGTTTGACATTGGATAGAGAATAAGCATCCTTGGGTTGTTCTACATGGATGCGGAACTGGCTAATGAACCTTTCTTTCAACATCTCCCATGAGCTGATAGATCCTTGGGGTAGGTGGAAAAACCAGGAGGTAGCTAGATCTGCTAGGAATAGCGGAAAGCATTTACACAACACCCCTTCTGTTGCTCCTCTCATGAGCATATGCTGGGTGTATCTTTGTAAGTGTACGATAGGGTCGGAAGTTCCCTTGTAAGGTTCCATGGTTGGCATTTTCCATTCCCGGGGGGTGATGGCAGTTTCGATATTGCGGGTGAAGGGGCTGGTGACCCTAGCGCCTATTCCTCGGTCCCTTTACTCCCGTTGGACGCATTCTCTGAATAATCGTGTCATTCTTTCATCAGAATTTGGAGCGGATAGAAACGAACTTGGTTCTTCCCTGCGGGATCGATCTCGTCCAGATGACCTATAGGGATGGTATAGTCTATCACTTCTGATGTTATCCAGTGGTTGCCTCTGGCCGCTCGGATGCATGCTAGGACCAGCTACAGTTGCCCCCTCCCTTGATCTTCCCCTGTGGGGTTCTGTTTCGAGTATTTCCATGGGGTCAACTTCGGGCTGGGTTCTAGCTCGGCTCCGTTCAGCGGGGTTTCTATGATTAGGTGGCATGACTGGCTCAGCTACATCCGATCCTCGCCTGGCGCCTCCCCCACTGGGTTCGGTTCCAAGCGTTTCCTCGAGTCGGAGTTCGGGCTGAGTCCGGGCGCGGCCCCTATCATTGTTGTTCCTATTGATGGCTTCCTCGAAGAGGGAAGACCTTTGCTGTCTCCAAGATCCTCCAGATTGAGATTCATCCCATGATTCAGTGTTGCGGTTGGATTCTTCGACATCCCTCAAGCGTGACATGAGTTGGTTCACCAAAGCTTCTTGTTGGGATGCGAAGCGGTTAGTCACTTCCACCACAACTCTGTCTAGGTCTGCTCTAGTGATTACTGCCGGCTGTTCCGCGGAAGGGGCTGTTGGAATTGCCTGATCTACATGCGGCACTGCTGCTGTAGTGGGATGGTTCTCTTGATTTGGATCCACTGGATTTGGAGCGCTGCTAGTTGCGATGTTCTTTCCCTTGTTGGCGTCTTTTCTTGGCCTGGAAGTCATGTTTCCTAGGCAATGAAGGGTGCTATTGGGAAAGAAGGTTGAATGAGGGAAGATGAAGCTTCGAGTTCGAAGCTCTCAATGGAAGCACCAAAAATGTTTGCGCAAAAAATGGGCAAACACCTCCAAGTCGTGTGATTTAGTTGATTTTATGTGATTCTTAATGATTTAGATGAGTTATGTAAATATGAAAAAAGCAGAGGATGAAATGTAAAAGACACACAGATTTATAGTGGTTCGGCCAGAACGTGCCTACGTCCACTTTATATGTTATTATCTTCTTTGTTTCAGATTACAAGTACAATGCTTTGTGTACAAGTTATGAAAGTAGTTTGAAAGTTCCTTCCGTGCTTGAGCTCTCAACTTGTCTGCCATTGTTGTACCCCTGCCCCTCTATTTATAGAGTGAGGCTGGGGGCAGGGGTCCTGGATGTATATAGCTGCTGGTGGGCTTGGGCTGAAGCAATCTGTCCTGGTAGCGTTCTGGTTCGGCGAGGCTTCATTCGGTGGTGAGGTATGAGGTTGGCTCGGTGGTGTTGGTCCGGTCATGGTGGTCCGGTGATGGTGGGAAATGGTGTTGGACCGGTGGTGACGGGATAGGCACTTGGTTCGGTTGTGGATGGTTCGGCCTTACTTTGGTTTGGTATTGAAGGGGTTGTGGTTTGACCGGTAGTGGTTTGGACCGGTGATGGTGAGAACTTTGAGGGTTGGTACGGCCTTGGTGGTGAAGTATGCTTGCGACCGGATGGTCTTATGCCGAATGGGCTTCTATATGGAGAATGCCGGATGGACTTTTATGTCTGTATTGAGCCTTGTGTTTGCCGAATGAAGTGGAGGTTGCGAACCCGGGTGATACTGACACTTCTTGGTCTCGAGATCTCCTGGGTGAGAATTCGCCCAACATTTTAAAAACGATTTAGGATAATTAAGTTCATTAATAAGGAAATGTTTTATCTTAAAGTTAATTAAGATTTAATGATTTAAGATTAATTTAATAATTAAATAATTAATAAGTAATTAATGAATTAGTAAATTGATAATGAAGAATAAATTAAACTATAATTATAATTATGATTTATTAAATATTTATTTAATTGATAAGTTTGGACTAATTAATTAAGTGATTAAGATTGATCGATTTAATTAGAGATTAATTAATTAAGTAATTAGAATTAATTAATTAGTAATTAGGAATTAATGGTTAATTAATGTTTAATTACTTAAGGAAAGTAATTAAAGAATTGTTAATAGTTAATGAAAGATCATTAACTAGGGATTATGAAATGATTAATTAATGTAATTAATTTAAGATAATTAATTAGATTTATTAATTAAGGATAATCATTGTGGAGTTGATTAAGTATAATTACTTAATATAACTTATAAAGTGCAATTACTTAGTGAAGTAATTAATGGGTTATTATTGGATGTAATTAATTGAAGAATGGAAGTAATTTGGGTTTAATTACTTTGCATAATTAATAAGAAGGATTATTACTTAGTGGAAGTAATTAGGAATTAATTACTTAGTGTAATTAATTTAAGAATTAATTAATATAATTTTTTTGAAAGTTAACTAAGTAATGTAATTAATTAAGAATAGTTAATTATTGAACGTGGTTAATCAAGGTTGATTAATGAATGTGATTAATTAAGATTAATTATTCATTGTGATTAATTAGAAATATAATTAATTAATTACGTACTTAGAGTATTATTAATTAATGATGTAATTAAGGGATTGATTAATTAAGGATAATTAATCAATGAAGTGATTAAAGAATAATTAATTAATGTTAATTAAGGAATGCAATTAATTATAGTTAATTAATTAATGAGTAATTTAAGATTAATAACTATAAATGGTTAAGGATAATTAATTTGTGTAATTAATTAAAGGCTAATTACTTAACGTAATTGAAGTATAATTAATCAAGGAAGATTAATTAAGATGGATAATTAAAGGATGATTAATTAATTGGTTTTCAATTAATTAATGGTTAAGTAAGCAAGATTTATAGTAATGGAAGTAATTAATTTAATTTACTTTAAATTAATTAGAGATGGTGCGATTAATAAATCTTTGCTTATGGATGGCTGAATGATATTCAATGCCTTGGATTGTTTGATATCTCTGATTTGAGATATGTGTTGATCTGTGATATGAGATGCTTTGGTTGAATAGTGATGACATGAATTAACTATTTGTGATAATGTGAATTATCTAACCATGTAAGTATAAATAAATGAATTGAATTGTTTTAACTTTAAAACAACTTGGACTTAAAAGACGACATTTTGGATTTCAGTGAGACCGGGATCAGATTTCCAAATTTGGATATCCGAAAACCACATCGATCCAAATTAAATGACAGATCGTGAATCTCAAGTGAATATGAAGATTCAGAGTGCAAGGGCTATTGTCGTTGACTCTGAGGGTGATTCCAAAATGAGTGTAACAAGATAGTTCCTTTGGATTCGTTCGAACCCATAACGAACTTGTATGGATTGAATGCTTTTAGAACATCGTCAGGTGGACGATAAGCATTCTAAGATTGATGTGTTCTATAAAGGTAATCGTAGCCTCATGCCTCATTAACCGGGAATGGCTAAAACAGGGGAGGTGCAGCAAGGCCAAGTGAGTTGCGCTCAAGTAGGACAAGATTTTCCCCTGTCTAGAGGTCCCATTTTGTTCGGCTGTGTGGGCAGTTGGTTGCAAACAACTACGGCGTTGTCTTGTTTGGGACTATCCAGTAAGGGATGGTTCCGGCCTTGTGTTGCAGGGGATTTATGATGGATCCTCGGTATGGTGATCTAGGCCATGTACTGAGACAGGCGGTACCCCATTAGCCCCGCCCTTGTATGGAATCCAATCTCCAATAAGTGTCGTACGTTTTAGTTGGGCCCAACTATGTTGGAATGTGAGATGTAAGCATTCCAGCTATTTCTGTATTTTATTTGAAAACCCTAAACCCTATTATAATATCACTGGATTTCCTATCAAATGTTTTGGTTACCGTAAGGTAATTTTTTTTCCGTGTTTATGTGCGGGAAGTCTTACGAGATACCTTTTGTTTTCAAAAGTTTTTTCAAAGTTAAGCAACTTAACTCTTTTACTCACACCAGACCCATGTCTGACCTAGAGTTTATTTTCTATTTTATTAAACTCTTGGGTACTGAAATGTTTATGAGTAGCCAAGAGATTCAGGTTTGCTTTGACGAATTCTGGAGGAAATGGAGCAAGAGGCTTCAACGTTTGTAGGTATAAAGTGTTCCGCTGTGTTGGTGTCTCTGTGTTGTATCTTTGAGTTGTAATGATTAGACAGGTGTTTATAACTATCTAGTATGTGATGTATAAGCCATGTAACTCTTATAGATGTTGAATATTATGTAATATTTATGTGATTAATATATTCGTTCCGCTGTGAGATTCTGATATCTGTTTGTTCTTTCTTCTCTATCTTTTTTTTTATCCCTTTCTTTCTTAATGATAATGCGTCTTTCTATGGAATAAAAGGCGGTCGTTTCAGTTATAGGGAGCGGCACTAACTGGTGGAATAGTGTTACTATTGGAGAGACCATGACTTGGGCGAAATTCAAAAGGAGGTTGGAGGAAAGTTCACGTAGGAGATCGCCAAGTCAACTATGCTAAGGAAGTTTGTTCAATTGGAGCAGGGAGACATAATAGTGCTTGTATTCTACCAGATTTGAGAAGTTATCGTGGTATGGGTATGCTACGTTTGATACGGTTATTAAAAGAAATGAGAAGTTCATCCATAGGTAAAAACCTAAATTTGCTAAAGCAACTTTGTCACATATTAGAGATCCATGTAATGTAATTGTTGAGATGGCTTTGAGGCTGAAGGAGATGCTTGCTTTTCTTGATGCAAACAAAGCAGGGAAAGCTCAAGGAGGGAAGAACCAAAAGAGAATGTTTTTCCATAAGAAGAGAGCTCAAAAGAGTGGAGATGCCAAGAAAGAAAAGAAGGAAGTTATCTGCTATAATTGTGACAAGAAAGGGCATTTCATAAATGAATATCACTCAAGAGATGGAATGAAGGCGATCAGGAAGAAGAATATCAGATGCTTCAACTGTGATCAGGTTGGACATTATAAGAATCAGTGTAGGGAACCAGCCAGGGTTGGAAGACGCAAAATGTTTACACTGGAACCAGCAACCTCAAGGCCAATAGTAGAGGAGAATGGAAAAGCTATGTTGGGCGGTATGCTTCTAATTCATGATGTATCAGTTAGAGTCCTATTTGATACCCGTGCATCGCATTCTTTTATATCTCATTGTTTGGTTTATAAGCTTAACCTAGAACCCTCATACCTAGTTTCTTCCTTAACGGCTGCGAATCCGATAGGAGAGTATGCGACTCTTGAAACGAGATGTGACCACTTAGAGTTTCAATTGTCAGGTCATATATTTTCTTGCAGTTCGCATGTATTTGATTTCATAGGGTTTAGATTATTTGGGGTATGGAATGGTTAAGAAAGTACAATGCTAGGATATTTTTCCATGATAGAAAAATATAATTTAGATGCCCTAGTTTTAATGATCGAATTATATATTCCATAGAAAAACCTAGTTTTGAGGTTGATGCTTTGTTGGGTGTTATGGAGGTAGAAGACGAGTTGGATCAAGTCTTCATTGTTAGAGAATTTGCCGATGTCTTTAAGCCCATAGTAGGACTACCACCGAAACAAGCTACTAAGTTTTGAACAGATTTAGTACCAAGGGCAGAACCGGTGAGTAGGCCGTTGAGTAGAATGACACCTACCGAGATGAAGGAGGTATAGAAGAAGTTGGTAGATTTAGAAGGTAAGAACTTTATCAGACCAAGAAGTTCTTGGGGAGCAGCTGTAGTGTTTGCGGGCAAACCGGTTGGATCATTAAGATGTATCAATTATCGTAAGTTGATTACGAAGATGATAAAGAATCAATATCAATTACCTAGAATTGACGATTTGTTCATCTAGTTGAGTGGAGCCAAAGTATTTTCCCAGTTGATTTCGTTAAAAGGATTCCATCGTCTTAGAGTGGCAGAGGATAATATTCTTTAACGGTGTTTTGGATAAGATATGGATCGTACAAATGGTTAGTGATGTCATTCGGACTAACTAATGTGCCAACATTTTTCACGCACCAAATGAACAGAATCTTCTGAGAACATCTGGACAGATCCGTGTTAGTGTTGATAGACGACATTTGATATACTCTAAGGATGAAAGAGAGCATGAAGTTTATGTTAGAGTGGTTCTTGAAATGTTGAGGCAACATCAACTGAAAGCGAAAATTTTGAAATGTCATTTCTAGAAGAAGCAAGTGGAGTTTCTAAATCATTAGTCTTAAAGAAGGGTTGTCAGTAGATCCAGCTAGGATCAAGGTAGTGAATAGTTAGAATAGACCCAAGACGTTGACTTAGATAAAGATTTTCTTGGGTTAGATGGTTATTATCAGAGATTGATTAAGGATTTTTCACGGATAGCAGCACTGATGAGTAAGTTAACTCGGAAAGATGTGAAGTTTATCAGGACTGATAAGTGTGAGGAAGCATTCCTAAAATTAATGTATTTATTGATGAATGCACCTGTATTAGTTGTTCCGGAAGGGAATCAAGACTTAGTGGTATACATGGACGTATGTGGAACTACGTTAGGAGATGTGTTGATGCAAAGAGGTACAGTGATTGCCTATGCTTCACGACAACTTAGACCAGATGAAGCAAGATATCCAACTCAAGATTTTGAATAAGTTGTCATGATTTTCTTGTCGAAGGTGTGGAGACATTACTTTTTAGGAGAAAGATTTGAGTTGTATACGGATCATAAGTCACTAAGGTATTTATTCTCTCAGAAGGAGTTGAATATGAGACAACAAAGGTGGCTGGAGCTTTTAGCTGCTTATGACTTTGGTATTGAATACACACCAGCAAAAGGCAATTAGGTAGCAGATGCACTTAGCAAAAAAAATATCAAAATGCAGTTGTTATCCCGCCTTTTGGCAAAGCCCCGACACCAAAAACTTGACTAGAAACCAAGGACAGTACGTCCTGGAGATCGTTAATACACAGGTCTACTATGGATACCGGTAAATATTATTCGAGTCCGGATCAAGCTACAATTGATATGACAGGACCAGCAAAGCTATGAAAGACAAAGTTTCAAATTTCAAGTCAATTGGAGTTCATTTGCTCAAGATATTGATCAATCAAGGTTGAGAAATCCAACTTTATTCGTATCCATCCAATTTCGTATCCATTCCCCAAGAGAGATTCAATTCATATCCATCCAATTTCGTATCCATTCCCCATAAGAGATTCAATTCGTATCCATTACCCACTAATTTCCTTCGTATCCATCAAAATGAAGCTACTTCGTATCCATCATATTAACAAGACTTCGTATCCATCAACCAATGTCAATTTCATACCGGTCTCCTTCCATCCATCTCATATCGATCTCCCACCATTGATACGAACAGCAACAACTACCGATTGATACGAAGAAGGCAACATGAAGCATCGATACGAAGGCAGCCTCCACCCTTCGTTACGAAGTTGCATGCAAGCATCGATACGAATAGAGCCACGCAGGACCGTTGCAAAATAGTATCGATATGAAGACGACAATGTCATACAAATCCAAACTTGCATCGATCATAACTCGAGATTTACAAGTCCAAATTCCAATAAATTTTCACAGATGCTTGCCTACAACGTCAAGAATGTACTAGATAAATTTCAACTAAAAAGATCAGTTCTTGATCGATACGAATTCCATTCGTATCGCTCCCATATCGAGTCAAAACCGCTTGAACTCGATCCCATGGGACTACCCACGTGAGAGAAGAAGTCTTCCAAGATCCGGGCAAGTTATTTTTAGCCTACGCCTATAAATAGCAGCCATATGCATCCAGAATAGGGACTTTAGACTTCTGTATGCTGATACTATGCCGAAATCATTATCAAACTTTAGTTGTACTTTTGTAATATCATGTAAGCAGCTAGTCAAATTCAATAAACATAAGTCATTTCATAGTGGACATAGGCAATACGCCGAATCACTCTAAGTTCGTGTGTTACTGTGCATTTTCTTATCTGCTGATTGACGTGTTATTAGATCTGCCTCATTTTACATTGACTTTCTTCATTCCACCTCTTCAAATACATCCAAAGAGGGTTGTGTCCAATTTTGATACAAACAGTAGTGTTGACAATGATAGCTGAGAGGAAAGATTCAGAAGCATTGACTATATGTAGAATACAGTGGAGATCTGAAGCTAGTTCTAGTAAAGAAACTGCTATGTTTTCATGTTTAGAAGTTTGATTGATGATAATCGAAAAGATTTCTTCTAAACAAGGAGAGGATCCTTTATTAGCTAAATGGATCATAAGGTTAAAGAATGGAATGGAAAGCCATGACTTGAAAGATTACAGTCTTGACCTAAATGAATGGTTGAGGAAAAAAAGACGATTGTGTGTTCTGAATGTAGAAAACATTAGGAAGGAAGTCATCGGAGAATGCCATTGTTCAAAGTTTACCATTCATTTAGAACTGAGATATATTGTGATTTCAAAAAGAGTTTCTTTTGGTAAGGTATGAAGAGAGATATAGGCTTATGGGTAAGGCAGTGTTTGAACTATCAATAGGTAAAAGCCGAACATCAAAAACCGGGTGGTTACTTCAGCTTTTAGATGTTCCAATCTGGAAATGGGATTCTATCTCAGTGGATTTCATAGATGGGTTACCAAGGTGGAATAGGGGAAATGAGCTAGGTTATAGTGGATAGATTGACCAAGATTACCCATTTTATTTCAGTTAAGTCGACCAGGACAACACCAGATCTAGCTAAGTTATTCATGAAGGATATAGTTAGATTGCATGGAATTCCTCATAGTATAGTAAATGATAGCGATTCCTTATTTATTAGTGAGTTCTGGAAGATTCTATAGGAGACTTTAGGTTGCAAGCTCGAGATGAGTACCGCTTACCATCTCCACACAGATGGGCAAACAGAAGAGTAAACAAAGTCTTGGAGGATTTGTTAATAGCCTATGTGCTATATTTTGGAGGATCATGGAAAGACCGCCTACATTTGGTCAAGTTTTCATATAATAACAATTATCAGACTAGTATAAGCATCGCACCGTCTGAAGCTTTGTGTAGAAGACAATGCAAATCTCCTATTTGTTGGTTAGAGACAGGGTATAGGTTAGTTCTTGGTTTAGAATTGGTTAGAGAAGCTACATAGAAGATTGAGTTGGTTCGAGTTAGGATGAAGGAAGCTCGTTCTAGGAAGTAGAGTTATGCTGATAAGAGATAAAAAGATTTAGAGTTCTCAGTTGGAGATCATGTTTTCATCAAGGTATAACCAATGAAAGGTGTAATCCAAATGGAAAATTAAAAAAATTGGCACAAAGATTCATTGGCCAATTTCCTGTTATAGAAAGGATCGGAAAACTTAGTATATAGTAGAGTTACCCGATATTTAGGTAGGAGTCCACAATGTTTTTCATATTTCTCATCTAAGGAAGTGTATTTGTGATCCAGAAACTACTATTACACTGACTGTGCTAGATTATCTAGTAGTGGAGATGGATATGCCTATAGTTAGAAAATCAGCTCGCGTAGTCGCGAGAGATGAGAAGAGACTAAGGAACAAGGTAGTCGGATTAGTCAAAGTCCAGTGGAGTAATGAGGAGATCGACTGTAGTTCGAAAACTAAGAGCAGGGTTAGAGATACTTATCTTGACTTGTTGGATGGTATGTTTTACCTTTATATTTAATTATTATAAGTACCTTATCGTAATTTCAAGGACGAAATTATTTAAGGAGGGGAGTCTATAATGATCTTAATTTTGACTAATATTATTTAATACATTAAATTAGATTAATTAAATGAAATAATGTAGATGGTTAAGGAATTGAGATTTGTCAACCAATAAGGGGCCATGCCTTAATGAATGTATAAACAAAAGAGAATAAAAAAGTTAGTAGGAGGAATGTGATAAGGGCAAAATAGGAATAGTCTTTATTATTATACCCTAAACCTTTATGTCCTTAATTTCTCATTAACTTCAATATTTACAAACAAAACTAAAACCCAAAGGGCTTGGATGGCCATAATTAAGAAGAATCAAAGGAAGATAAGCTAGGAATCAAGTAGAAAGGTTGAAGAAATTAATCAAAGAGCAAATCTAAATCTTCTTAATACCAAGCCAAGGTGAATAATTATCTTACATCTCATTTTTATATTGATTAGGTTTTAAGTTATATCCAAATTAATTATGCAAATAATGCGCCATGTTATGTTTGTTTAAACGGATATATTTGTTTGTTGATGATTTATATTGCTTCATATAGATTTTATGATATGTTTTAGAAAACCTATTAAATGACATCCAAATGACTTGCATCTTTGATATATGGTCAAAAACATTATTTTAAAACTGGGTTTCAAGTGTTACAATTTTCTTAGTAATTATGGATTTATCATGAATTTTCAATGAAATAAAATAGCTAACATTGGGTTTAAATTAATCATGGCAATTATATATTAACTTTGGGTTTGAAATTTAAATATGTTAGAAAACATATTTAAAATGAATTATGCTGATTTTTGGGGAATCTTCCTAAACATTTTACTATTGTAAGATCGATTTCACCCTAGAGGAGTGTGAATAGGGTGATACTAATAATTATAAAAATTTAATGCACAAGTATATAAAATAATTTCAGCACTGACAATAGCAGAATAATAGCAGCATAGATAATAGCAGAATAATAGAAAGTAGAAATAGAACAACGTAGATTTACCGAGCTTCGGCAAAACCCTGCATACGTGCTGCCCCCAAGGTTTCTACTAAAAATTAAGTAGTCAGACGCTTACACATGTAAACTCATGACACCCGCTATCGACTAACCTAACTCTATGCCCAAAACTCTGTCACAACTCAGCCACCGAGTTGCGAATTCTCGAACTACACCACCATAGCTCGTCCCCTAGTCATACTACTAGAAATTACAAAAGTTTAAAAGTAAATTACAAATAAAAACAATTAAAAAACACAAAACCCTAGTTTGTAAACTAAAGCCCAAATAGAAAAAACCGACCTAGTAAAAATTAACAAAGAAATCCCCTTTTCTTTTTATTATCGGATGTAACCCTATGTTTTTATTTGTTCGGCCTTGAATCCTTTGAGTTGAAAATGGTTGCTTCCTTTTTCTTGTTCGTTCCTCTATAAAGAAAACTTAAGGCTTTGCTGTAATTGAAAGCGCCACCTGTGTCTGCTTAATTCCAGTGATTATCTTCATTGTTTGGCTTGGATGATTGATTATCTAGCTGTGATATGGTTTTGGTCGCTCCAATTTGATCGAGTTCGAACTAAAATGGCTTGTGATTTATGCTATTTTCTTTACCGGTTAGCTTGCTTTAACTCGATTGATTTGAATGCCGATGATGACATGGGATTTTATAGGGATCAATTTCCCTAATTATCATTCGTATATATTCTATTGAATTCGTCCTTGGCCACTGATTTTCATTTGGATGCTCGTGATGTTTTCTGACTTCTTCAATTCGTATATTTTCGTTCCTTGAATATCACGGCTTTGATTTTGACTTGCTTGATTTTCTCTTAGTCACTATGGCTTTGACTTTGGTATTTAAAATTGTGATGATTGGTTCCATTCTTTATGCTGTTGACATCGACAACTATGAATTTTGTGATAATATTTACTTGTTTGATTCTTTTTAACACCTGGACTTTACTCTGGCTTGTTCGAACTCTACTTGACTTGGTACTAATTTTTGCTGGCCTCGATTATAATATTTGAATTTGTTGACTGCACTTTGGTTGATTGCACTGTCCACTTGTTTCACTGTTGGTCTGCACTTTAGTAAAAATGCCTCTAGTCTAGATGATGTTTAAGTCCGTACTTGCTCAATCGAGCTGCTGTTTCATTCAATATACTGGTTGAAGTTACTTTATTTTACCTACTTCACTGCATCCTATCACTGCATACATTTTTTACTGCAGATATATATATATATATATATATATATATGTATGTATGTATGTATGTATGTATGTATGTATGTATGTATGTATGTATGTATGTATGTATGTATACATGTGTGTTTTCACATGTATATGTGTATACTTGTGAAACTTTGCTCGACTTGATACTCTGTAATCACCTCTGTTGCATTTTTTAATGCTGGTCATTTCTATTTGTATGCATAAATATTTCACTGCATATGTATATATGTTGTTTCTTGTTGCCAGACTTGTTTATGTGCTTGCTGTTTCATGGTTCATTTGAACTTTGTTTCACTTGAGTTTCTCTTAGAGTCTTGGTTATTGTACACATGTATATATGTATGTGCTGGCTGTTTTGTTGAGTTCATCTTGGTTTGCATTGTGTTGGTTGTCACTCTATTGCAGTTTGCATTTTTGTGATGAGTTGCTTCTGTGTTCATGTGGTCTGCACCTCCATGTTGCACCTCTGTTTAATTTTTGTTCTTGTGTAATTATGTGCATTGTCAACTGCTTGTACTGGTTCAACCTGCACTTTGTCCTGATTTTTGGAAACTGATCTGGTTGTGGTGTTTGGAGGTCTATATGCATATTTTGGTCCTTGACTGTTGAGGCTTCACTTGATATCTCTGTATATTGATGTCACCTGGTAACAACATTGCCTGACCATATGCATGCTTTGAGCCTTTATTTTACTGGTGGTTGTTTTGATCGTGACTATGTCGTGTTGGTGCCATTTTAGTCTGATTGCTTCGTTGTTCTTGTGTTTGACCATATGTGTTTGATTAGTAGCTGTTGTATCATCTTCATTTGTATACACGCATACATTTATGTATGTGTATATCTGGTTTCATTTTGTGCATCTTTGTCTGGAGTAGTTCTAAACTATATATGCATGCGCGCCACTGTTATCTTAATATTGCTTTGTTTGCATTGAGTTGATGTGCACTTGCTGTTGGTCTTCATGGGTTTACTGGCCTGGTGGAATTTGACTGGTCGAGTCTTTTTCAAGTGTACACATTGAATTTTGGTCAAGGCATGTTTTATGTTGGTTTTTGGATTCTAGTACTCGACAATTTTGTGGTGTTTTTGTATTGCACCTAAGTTGAACCTCGCTTTGCCTCGGGTTTGACCTAGTGCTCATGCTGTGACTTTACTTGTATTGAACTTGAGTTAAACTTGGCTTTTTATTTGGTTTGACCTTGTGCTCACCTATCTTTGTAGTTTTATCAAGCATATATTGGTATGCACGGCTTAGTGGCATGTACAGTGATGCACCGTGCATGTCATAGGTTGTTCGTGTTTTATTAATTTAATGATGACGAATAACCAAATAACTGAGGCAAATAATATTATCGATAATACATTTAATTTTATGCTGCAAAAATATTTCTTTTCCAATTTTACTACGTCGGTGTGTATTTTGCAGATAACTCGGATGCTAGATTCAGACTGGAGTAGAGTTCAAAATAAAATACGAGTGAATGGGTAATATGCAGTGAGGTGAACAATGTAAATTAAAAATTGTGACGTAATCGAAATTGTATTGTGATCAAAAATTGTGTATATATATAGTGAGAGCTCAAATTTATGCTATTCAAGATTGTAATAAAATATTTTTTTGAATAAAATATCTATTTGAATTTAAATTTAATGTTATTTATTTTATTCAGCAAATATTTATTTATTTATGTGAAAAATAAAATAGTACATTAACAAATACATTTAAATGAATATATATATATATATATATATATATTATCACCAAACAAAAATCATATACTAGCATATTCAACAATCTCCCCCTTTTGATGATAACAAACATATATGTAACGACCCATAAATTTTAGTGATTTTATTTATTTAATTAATTGAATTTTGTGAAATTTTAAATAATTGAAATTGGAAATAAAAATTTAATATTTGGAATACGTCTACTTAAATATAGCAAAATGGTAAATTTTCATCAGATAATATGGAAGTCTAATTTATTGTGTAATTTTATTTGAATTTTATCAGTTAATATTTAACGATAATATTTTTTTTCCCAAATATGAATATTTTTATACAACAAATTTGTAAATCATCTTCTGAGTGAGGCGTCATCTTTGGTTTCTCCAAATTTGAACTGTTATTGCTCCGTTTATCTTAATTCTGGCATTTTAGCAACATTTTCAATGCCTATTATCGAGGATGATCCTACAACTATTATTTATATACCGTTTTGAGCGTCTCATCGTGCTGATCTTTAGGCAATATTTATTTCTACGATTTGGAAACCGGTCCATTGCGGAATCCGTAAAAAAGTTAACCGTATCGGTACCAACTCTGTGGCTATTCAATTGTCAAATGGCTAAAAAATAAATAATCCATTGGTTATTAAACCTCTTGTACTCTTTAGCTATTGATATCCTACCATTTCTAATTTTCGATACAAATGTTGGATCGAATCTTACAATTTTCAACATGTTCATTTCTTTCTGAGATAAATTTATAATATATATAATGAACGCATTTATTTATTCCTGTAGCCTTGTCCTTCCAGTAGCTTTCTTCTTCTCCTCACCTTGCTCTCTCCCTTTTCTTTCTCCCATGCTTGAATAAAATAAATACGTGGCTCTATTTTTTTCCATGTCTCCGCCTTTCAACCACCATTAGCAACGCCTGCAACCTCCATCATCCCACTTCCGTGAGCGGCCTCACCAACACCCACCCCGCTTGAGCATCACCTTCCCACCAAGCACGTAAAGTGCATGTGTTACATTGCCTCACCTTCTCCCCTTCCTTTGCCTAAGGCTGAGCACCACCATCACAACTTTATTCGCCCCAGCCTCCTTTAATTTGGCACATGCACACCATTCCCCACGTGACTGTACCCCTTCAGCCCTTCATGTACGAACATCTACCCGATAGCGTGCAACTACCCTGCTCCGACAAACTACTGTACAACATCAAACAAGCTCAGCCCGCCTTTTCTCCTATTTCTTCCCCTCATCCAAAGGCTTATATAAGGTACTACACATATTATATATATATATATATTAGTTCGATATATTATTGTTAATATTATGTTTTGATCTGTGTGTAATTGTTTATATAAGTTTTCAGCAGTTGTATATATTAGTTGTTATATATATGTTCTAGCTGTTGGCTTTAAAAGTGGTTTGAATATATATATATATATATATATATATATATATTGTTATAAAGTTACCTGTTAGTTTATAAAGTTTAGTATAATATGTCTATTTATATACTTATGTAGTATACATGTTATATAATTTATAAAGTGTATAAAGTTATCTGTTAGTTATAATACAGGCTTATACAAAAGTTTACTTATACTATTTTATATATGCCAGTTAACTTGTTTTATATACATATGTGTTGATATTTATAAAAGCATATATGTTATACTAGCATATATATATATATATATGATTGTTATTTTTTTTTAACAATATTATGTTTTATGATGTAATAGGTTGTGTAAACTTTACCTGTGTGTTTACAGTATCATAACTTCTTGAGTTATATATATCAGTTCACATGAGTACATAAGTTATATATATTAGTATTATATTCATTTTATAAAGTGAATGTAGATCATTGCAATTTTCTATATAGTTTATAATGATTGATTTATAAATTAGTTGCATAGTTTATATAGTTTGTTTGTATATATATAAGCCTATACATAAAATTGTACGTGCATATTTCTTATATAACTTTAATACTGTACATATGGGTTTTAAGATATAGTAGATAAATGTATATTGATTTTAGTAATATATATATATATATATATATATATATATACACACACACACACTAGTTTAAATATATTATTTTATGTATAAGTAAGGATATGGCTAGGTATATATAAGTAACTATTTCAACATATATTATGTATATGTATTTGACTTTAATATATGATTTTATATATATGCACATAGTTGTATACATATGTTCACTTATACCAATTATCTTCATTGATCCAGTTCCAATTTGAATTCGCCAGTTCCTATTATCAGTTTGTCAGTCGAATTTGCCAATCTAGCTTTGCTTTGGATTCGTGCTTGGATTTCGTAACTCAACTTCATTGTCTATCTCTCTAGCCTCGAAAGGTGAGCAATCTGTATATGCTATTATTAGATATTTACATTATTATATATGCTATTATCTGTATATGTTCAACTGTGAAATCTGACACCATTATTTGTTATTTATATTGATGATATATGCCTGCTATATTAGTTTCATATCTGCTATCACTCTGCAAGTTCCCTATTATTATGGAATTCACTATGGGTTGAAATGATATATATCCGAATGATCTGTAGAATATGAGAAAATCGTTATGGGTTGAAACGATAAACCAAAGCGATTTTCATTGAATTGAATTTAGGATTGCGGGTTAAAATGATATATACCCGTATATATTTAAATTGAGGATTGAAATAATAAATATCTATATCACTTAACCATAGGATGGAAAATTATATACAAACACCGCTGGTCAATATATATATATATATATATATATATATATATATATATATATATATATTTTGAAATGATTTCCAAGGTTTTGAAACTGAATTTATTTAAGAATTATACTCAAATAAGTTTGATTCGAAATTTATTAAATTTGGGATTTTTAAGGATATGATTTTATAACTTGATTTTTGATTAAAAGTGATTTAAATGAATATTTTGAATTTACATGAATTAAAATGGTATATTTAGTTTTATTTAAATTTGAAGTTTGAAGTTTATTTAAATGTTATTTGAGTGATTAAGTAAATATTTCAAAATAAATAATAGTAAAGTGAATTTGCTATATATATATATATATATATGGAATTATCAAATCTAGTTTTGAAATTTTTTAATATTTAAAGCTTTGAAAATATTGAAATTGAAATGGTTTATTTTGTCATTAAAAATCTGTATTTTAATATAAATCATTCTAATATAAACTATTTTAACATAAACTATTTTAATATAAACTATTTTAATATACTAACTATTTTAACTTATAACTCTTTTATATAAACTATTTTACTTTATAAACTATTTTGTTATGTATACTATTTTAATATCTAAATATTTTTAGTGATGGAAGTTATATTTCAAAGTTATGAATTTCAAAGTATTATGTTTTGAAAGTGTTATAATTTCAAGTATTTGGTTTCGAAAGTGTTATAACTTTGAAAGTGCTATGATTTTGGAAAGGATATATTTGAAATGAAATGATATCGTATTTGGTTTGAAATGGAAATGATATCGTATTTGATTATGAAATGGAAATGATATCGTATTGATATGATTTTGAAATAGCAGTGATATTTTGGTTTTGAAGTATAAACTATTTTGAAATGACCGCGGTGTTATAATAACAAATGGTTGTCAAAGAGACCGGGATCGGATATTGTCATACTCTCTGCCAATAACGAAAACCACTTTAACAAACGTGTACGCGGTCGAGATTCCAGAATGAAGTAGGACGGTGACAACGTCTTATTGAGGTATATACATGGACCCAACTCCCATGAGTTGGCATAAGGTGGCTAAAACAGAAGCGATTCTCGGGCCAAGTGAGGTCATTCCTCTGATCGGACACATTCCTTCGATACTATATTCTGACTTTGCGATTGATTTGGTGGCCACACTTGATTTTTTGATTTGGGAGTGTGTTTCGAGGTGATCCGTAGTGGATGTTATGCGTTACCACCTGCCCGGATGTGTAATTGGTATATCTACCCTGACATTGCCTTGTTGTGCCATGTCACCTACCATATCGAGCCCACTACGAGTTTGTTTTGTATCATACCTATTGAGTGCCTTCTGACGACGCCTAGTACGGGGGAGATTACGGTACTCTATAAACTATGAGAATATATAAAATGTGTTAAGGGGGATATGGTTAACGCCTTAACGCTATTTTAATAGTTTACTTTACTATAGACATTATTATAATAGCGTATATTACTACATAGTAAATAGTTTAACGGATCCTTAGGGGATGGTTATCCAAACATCCTTTGAGTTACTTCTTTCAGTTGATATTTTACTTGAGTTGGATTTATTAATATAAGAATGTTAATCCTGACTCGAGTGTTTTGTGTTTTGATTTACACTCGGGTTAGGCTGAGTGATACAGCTTTTGAGACTTACCTTTGGAGTTGGAGCTTCGTTTAGAGATCCATTTAAATCTTTTCAGCTTGTAGTTATTTAGTTGATTCCTGTGATGTATTTTGATTCTTGTATTTGATTATTGTATTTGAGACTTCTATTGTATCTTTTTTAACTCTATTATATATATATATTATAGCTTTATGAACTACTATTCTTTTGTTTCCGCTGCATATTGTATATTACTCCGTGTCTGTGATTCTGTGATTTAATTATTTTATATGCTGAGTTTTGCCAAATATAAATTTACAATCTGGTATTTTGAGAAATCCAAACATGTGTGGATGCAAATGGTTGAAAACATCGGGTCGTTATAATATATTTAAGATTTTGAATTTATCAAATATATCTGATCGTTAATGAACGCTATTTGCTCCCCTTATTTGAATGCTCCCTCTCTACGACAAAGCTCATGCTCCATATAAGCATGAAAACAAGTAAAAATATGCAAATGAACCTAGATCCAAATACAAAATAAATTATTTGACCTTTATTTGCCAAAATCTTAACTTTTCTCTCCTCCTTTTGTTATCAGCAAAAGAGTAATAGTTTAGAAAAATAAAGATGAAGTGATAGACATTAATACAATATTAATACCTAATCGAGTATAAATATTAAATTTCAATAAAAAATCAAACAAAAATCATAAATACCCTGTTAGATGCATATTCTACTTTAGAATGATAGGGATGATGCAAAACCATATAGCTGCGTCTATTTGTGGTAATTTATATCAGGAATTTGAATATCTACTAACCATGCATAACCGTTAGGACTTTTAAATGAGATTAATAGTATTCCAAAATTTAAAAAAGAATTCAAATATCCTCTAACCACGCGTAACCATAAGGACCGTTAAATGGGATTAGAATAAACTTGTCTATTTAATCAATCAATTTTGATGTGTGTTCCATACATGCATAACCATGAGGACTTTTAAATGAGCATGAAAGCACATAATCGAAAATTCCAAGTAATTCACCCATGCGTAACCGTGAGACTTTTAAATGAGAGTAAATACTTTGGATGTTTTTATTGCTAAAAATAAAATGAAAGTGAATAATTTCTCATTTAAAATACAACATATTGACATATTATATTGGATTTTGATGAGTGACGGTTGATAGAAATATGGTAGAAATAGAGATGGTCATGGAAATTTTACCCATCAAAAAGTTATTATAAATCTTGTTTAAATTTCCAAAGAAATTTACTAAATGTAACGTCTCAAATTATAAAATATGCTTAATATCAACACTTGTCACTTTTTCAATCACTATTTATCTTTTCGATAATCAGTAGGGTGTCAAATTAGTTAATGTAGTCATTTAAAATCAATTCCAAAAATAATCAAATTTTCTAAAATGCCTAATCTGAAACAAGGCCAACTATTTTCTGGAAAGGGTTTTGAAATCAATTAAAACGAAAAATATGTAGATATTTTCATTGAAAATGTGATGCAACTATTGAATGCCTCAACATAAATCACGTTCCACTAGTAATTTTTCCGCCAACTTGATTGCCAGTGTAATCTGCATCTAAATTTCTTGTTGACTCAAGTTTATCATTAGTTGGATGCCGTAGACCAGATCATGAAGTTGCAACATATATGTGTTCTTGTGTCTGACCATATGTGTTTGATTGGTAGCTGTAGTGTCATCCACATTTGTATACACGCAAACATTTATATATATATATATATATATCTGGTTTCAGCTTGTACATCTCTGTCTGGAGTAGTTCTGAACTACATTTGCATTTGCACCACAATTATCTTGTTATTGCTTTGTTTGCATTGAGTTGATGTGCACTTACTGTTGGTCTTCCTGGGTTTACTGGTCTGGTGCAGTTTGACTGGCCGAGTATTTTTTAAGTGTATACATTGAATTTTTGTCGAGGCTTGTTTTATGTCGGTAATTGGATTCTAGTACTCTACAATTTTGTGGTGTTTTTTTATTGCACCTGAATTGAACCTAGCTTTGCCTAAGGTTTGACCTTATGCTCATGCCGTGACTTTACTTGTATTACACTTGAGTTGAACCTGGAATTTTATTTGGTTTGACCTTGTGGTCAACTGTCCTTGTAGTTTTATCAATCGCATATCGGTGTTCACGATCTTGTGGCATGTATAGTGATACACTGTGCAAATCATAGGTTGTTCATGCTTGATGAATTAAATGATGACCAATAACCCAAATAACCGAGGCAAATAATATTTTCAAAAATACATTTTATTTTACACTGCAAAAATATTTCTTTTTCAATTTTACTACGTCGGTGTTTTGTAGATAACTCAGATGCTAGATTCAGGCTGGAGCGGAGTCGAAGATAAAAAACGAGTGAATGTGTGATATGCAATGAGGTGAACGATGTAAATTAAAAATTATGATGCAATCGAAATTGTATTGTAATCAAAAGTTGTATATATAACGAGAACTCAAATTTGTACTATTCAAGATTGTAATAAATTATTTGTTTGAATAAAATGTCTATTTGAATTTAAATTTTGTGTTATTAATTTTATTCAACAAATATTTATATATTTATTTATTTATGTGAAAAATAAAATAGTACATTAACAAATACATTTAAATGAATATATATATATATATATATTATCAACAAACAAAAATATATACTAGCATATTCAACAACTATGACAGTAAAATTATTTAAGATAAGGGACATAAATGTTTTTATATGTTTTATTAAGGAGAAAAGCTTATTTGCTAAATGTATTTAATTGATAATTTTGAATTTGGCAGCCTTTTTGGTAAAGGAATTTGATAAAGAAATGGCAACTAACTATGTTTTTACAAATGATGCAAGTTAGGTGAAAAGAAATTTCTTTTAAAGGCTAAAAATCAATTTTGCTTAGATTTACAACTTCGGTACTTCCATCTTTTAGCTTTTGACATCGTACCTCCACTGCATAACCTATTTGAAACTAAATCACATGGTATCAATAAATTGATATGTGGTGCGTTGGAGAAAAGCAGAAGGACCATGTCTAAACCTTGCTTTCGAAGGAGTAGAAGCTATTCTTATTAACTTTAAACTACTTCTATTTATAAATGATGTTTTAGAAGGGGTCAAAGACAACTTACATTAGCTTTTGACTCAATCAATTTGCCTTTGTTCTAGAAAAGAGATTTCAAAAGATTCTCCTCCTTTTTCTTTAAAAGAAGCTTCCAAAATGGTAGCCGCTTCGAACATATTCCAAACCTCTATTGCCGCTTTCTTACCATTAGAACTAGTTAAGGCCACTTTTCTTTATACCCTTAAAACATGATTTTGAAAGGGTGCTTTCGACTTCGTACCTTGAAGCCAGCTTCTCAATGCTTTCGAAAGGGTCCTGTAGCTATTTTCAAAATGGATTTAGGGATAATGAGTTTGAAAGGGTGGGTTTTGAAACTATCCTCTTCCTTTTAATTGGGATTAATGCTTTCAGAAGCAATGCTTTTGCCTCTGTTCTTTTATGACCCTTAGTTGTACTAAATGCTAAACCCAAATGTTTCAAAAGGAATAATTATTAAAGGTTTCGAAGGGGGAGATCCCCAATGTTTCCAAAAGGTTTACTTTAAATGTTTAAATGGAAGGTTCACAATGCTTTCGATGGACAAGTTTATTGTTTTGAAAGAGAATGTCTAAGGTTTTAAGTTATGCTTTCAAAAGGATTTTTTCAATGATTTCGAAAGGTATTGCTTAAGGTTTAAAACAAAGGTTTCGAAAGCAATATCTTGGCCTTAAAGCCTAATATTTTCTAAGCCAAAAAGGGTTTAAACTTATTTTAAAGGGATAAATAACCCTTTTTATTTAGATTTTCATCAACATTGTTTTGTATAAAGCATATATCATGGCATAAGTGTTTTGAGTAAAGCAAATGGTGTATTTTCCTTGTTAAGTATGATTTAAAAGGGTTAAATCAATTTGAAAGTAATATTTTCAATGAAAAGTGGATAGGGTTGTTAACCTAAGTATGACTCAAATATTAGAAGACCATATGGGACTGGTATTGGGTTCCGCTCTATACTTTCGCTATTATCCCCTAGCTAAAATAAGAACAAAATACCAATATGTGGGGCTTTGTCATAGGTAAGACTAAAAGGATGTTACACATAGAAAGAAATATACATAGAAAAGATAGGTTATTGGTGAGCCCATAAATCCACTAGGATTAGTTAACCTTAGGTGATGTATATTAAGGACAGAACGTCCAGTATCGTGTCTAACAAAAGTTAAATTATTTATTATGTATGGTAGGCCCGAGTCAGCCAATGGTTAATAGTTAACTAGATAAAAATATAATGTTGGGTAGATAACCCATTGATTACTTGATTTATGTGCATATGTGTTATTGCTCTTGCTATTATTATCACTTCGATTGATTTGAAAAATGTATTATTTAAAGGGTATTAGTGAGGGGAAACCCGTTCCATTAAGCGGCTAGTCTCACTTAATATCAGTAAACCGAGATGTAATAGAATTATTCACACAAGGCTTTTTGTTTTTCTTGAATTTTATATTTCCCCTTAAACTATTAAGTGCTCAAAATCAATTTGAGTAGATTGGGAGTTAAGGTTTTTTTTCAAGTTAGTAGTTTGGACGAATAAGCATCTGAAGACGTGCAGGGGGCTAACTTAGGTATGTAGGGGCTATTTAGTATTATTTCTGCTGTGATGTATTTATGACTAATATGTCTATTTATTACTCTGATCGGCTAAAGGGGCATCTTCATATGTCGCTCTTGGCGTACTTTGTAGTAATTATATTTGACCAAGAATTGGGAATCATTATGGGATTATGTAATTGAATACGAAATGTTTTATTGCAATGTAATCAGAAAAGTTGTTTTTGAAATCTGTGTCGATTTTATTTCAAACCCATGTGCTTTTGATATTATAGATACTATTAAAATTACTGTATTTTGTCATCAAAAGTTAATATTATAGATGATTGCAGCATCTGTAACGCTTAGCTTCAGGCCTTAAAGTTGGAGATGTTACAACCTCATTTTGAAACAAGTTCTCTTTATTATGAGGGAACTTGGTCCGAATTAGGGAAAGTCTTTATTTGATTGAACCGAAGCTTGGAGATGGAACTTTCAAGCTAGCAACTATCGATGAGATCCCAATTCATGGACATGGAAAAACAAACAATTACGACACTATTTCACTTAGGTTTATTTATTTAATTTTCTACAAATAATCCCCGTAGTGTACTATAGGAAATGTTACAAGACATGACCTTCTCTTTCTTTTATTTATAAATAAAGCTCCCTTCTAGAATTAATGGACCATTTTGTTATAAGCTAAACCTGGTGCTGCGTGATTAGCAACACAATCAAGTACCCAAAGATAGGTACTACAAAATTATTTGATCCATGATCGGGTTAGGGTAGTATTATCGCACTGGAGTCACCCGAATGATTCATCCTTATCCCTCCTTTCTTTACTAATGCCTAGAGATATCCTAAGTCAATGAAGGATGCCTAAAGACTAGAAACCGAAGCATCGATTCCTAAAGGAAGGAATTAGTGCATAGTCAAAACATTAACAACCACACTTGCGACTTGACAAGACATGCTCGGTCGAGGATAAGTGATCATGTTCAATTAGTGTTCTCAGTCAACACCCAAAGAGAGGTGAGATTGAGAGCAGATACTTGGAGGTAGGCCCTCGAAACACCATTTTCTAGAGATAAGAATCGGTGTATAATTAGAGCTTTCACTACTATGTTTAAGGCTCGACAAGACATGGCCAGCTAAGGATAAATGATGATGGTCGATGAGTTGTTTCAGTTAGTGCCTAGAGACAAGAGAAGTTGGACGTTGAAGCACAAAGATGAGCATTTAAAATATTGATCCTCCAGGTTAATGATAAGTGACGATGGTCAATGAATGAATTCAATCAATGCTTGAAGATAGGCGAGATCGAAATATGGTGTCTGGGGATAGAGACTCAGAATGTAGTTTGCTAGAGATAGGAAATGTTAAGAAGTTCATACTTCTTTGACTATAACCTCGTTCACTGTTGGATGGATCTTAGTCAAGAATAAATGAGGTCGGCCATGAAACTAGCCATGTGAGTAACAAGCTTTGCTTAACCATAATAGAAAACTTAGGCAATGATAAATAGAAATGTGTGATGGAGTATAACTGACCATTCATATAAATTTACTTATACGTATAGAGATGCAGTAAGTAAAAGAATTGCATAGACGTAGGAATGTATAATATAAACGATCAAGCATCACAAATAATTCTATAATATGTGTAGAAAAATAAAATAAAAGTGGAAATATGGAAATATGGCAAAGATTTTAGAGAAAATATTTTTATCCACATATTTTTTGACTACTATATCAAAAGAGTAACCAAAGGAAAGATAGAAAACTTCATCAATAAAAGGATATGGGAGCATTCAAAGATAGATACCGAACTTGTAAATGCGTGATGATATGACAAGCTAAAATGTTTATGGTGATGTATTGAAATCCCAAATCAGTGATATACCAAACTTGTAAAGAAGACATATTGAATCTGTAATGAATAAGGATGACAAATACATATAGCAACTTTCAATTGTCAAATGAGTGTACTTTACATCCAGAAAGCTATCAAGGTAAGGGTAAAATTATTATGCTATCAGGTGGGCTAAGTACATGAAGGATTTAGCTTTATATTCAAGTACTAATGCAATTAAAGCATATGCAAACATAATATCAAAGTTTTCGAACCTCTAAAGATCATTAATACAGAAACACAAGAGGTGTTGCATACGAAAGTGTATCTGGCCTATAATCATAAAAAGGGCATCAAACTTATGTAGAAGCTACCGAATTTATAAATAGAAGACATTTTGGTTTGGTCAAGCAATGAAGGTGGCAAGTTTGTAAAGTGGTCAGTCATGTTAAGCATATGATTTTGGACATAATGAGGATAATTAGTGATAGCACGCTTCAACAGTGGCAGAAAGGTGTCACGCCACTACAATAAAAAGCGTTTGCAAACGTGTAGCAAAAAGGAGATACCGAGCATCTAACGTTATAAGAAGATACCAGGTCTCTAAATGAGTCAGCATGTCAGCATATATGTCATGAGTGTGCCAAGCATGAAGTTAGTAAGCCTGTATTCAAAGGGAGTGTCAAACATTGAATAACCAAAGGATGTCAAACTTATAATGAATACCGAATTGTCAAAGAGTGTCAAGCATCTAATCACAAGAGAAGGGTAGCAAATCTCTTTGGAAAGTCAAGCCTTGGTTGTGATAACTGTCATAGAGCCTTTACAAAATTAATTATTATAAAGTAGCTCTAAGTAGATAATGATACTGAGTTTTTACAAAAAGAAGGGATGTCTAGTGTTGACTTGATATCGGAGGATGATGAATATGGACTGTATAAGAAGAATCCTAATATCAATAATGCAAAGGGGATGTCGAATGTCATCAATGCATAGGAAATGTCAAATGTCATCAATATATGGGTGATGTCGAATGTCTTCCTAGATGGATGCATGGTAAGCATGCTACCTCCCCCAACCTCAATAAATAAACCCTCTCAACTGCCTTAGAATAGGGAATCTTCTTTCTCCATGTCTCAAATTACAATTTTTTAAACCCTACATTGAGTTGAGGATTTCATGATTTGCATATAAGAACATAGATAATAAACTTTGCATATCGTATGCCTTCAATATATGTATCTTCGATTATTATTGAGAGAATAGACTTGCATATAGCTTTCCATTGAACTTGGACTTGAATTTGGACTTGCATATTGACTATTTGAACAAGGCCATTTTAGCCCTCGCCTAAATTAAATTTTAATTGCATAACCACCATAGTGTCGATTGGAATATGAACAAAGGATTGAACCATACGTGAATCGCCTATTTAGTCCATTACATGAGTTATGGGCTATTGCCCAATTATATGACTTTCCTATTTTACCCTTGAACATTTGACCTGAACTTTTAATAGACTCATGACGATGTTAAAGCCCGTGGGAATTACTGGGATCATTTTGGATAATACTCTCTTATGTGCCATGTCGGATATTGAACCATTTTTGTGGTTTAACATTTTGGTGCTAGAAGGAGGGGTTGAACCTTTTGGTCATAGTCCTTACTTTGAATGCAAATAAAGTGATATTTTGTTTAGGAAAATAGTAAAGACAAAGAAGGTTAATGTCCTGAATAAAGAAGTTATCAACAGACAGCCCCAAAGGGCATTGTCACTCAGAACTTTAATTTGGAAAATACAAAGATTATGTTAATCGAAATTCAGCACTTGAAATTGATCGAAAAGAGGTAAAAGAATTAAAAGATGAAGATTTGAAAGAAATAAATTTCTTTAGGAATAAATATTGAACTTTGTAAGATCTATATATAAAATTGAAATTATTCCTAAGAAGTATATGAATATAGATTATTTAGAAAGTGATGATTTCTATGAATCGTTTAAGCCAATATACTTTTCAAAATATGTACATATATACACGATTGTAAAATATATAAAGGATTTTTAAAGAAAGGTATCTAAAATTTATATGTAAAAGTGAAGCTTTATTGGGAAGTTCAGTAAAAAAAAATTGTGGAATAATAATAAGATAAATATGGCTTTCTTATTATATGAAAATTATTGTTAACAAAGTGTATTTTGTCAAAAGGACTTTGGAAGTAATATACAATCAGTATTTGATAATTGTTAAAACAAAAGGGTATTTGTTTTCCAAGTTGTTGGATTATATATTTGGAAGTGTTTGAATTGAATTATTATAAAAAGAGAAATTTTGTATTTGGTCATATAAATGAAATTAGAAAATCCATATTTTATTGTTAAATATATGACGATTATTATAAAAGAACCTCGGGATGAATAATTATCTCTTGCTAGTAATATTTTAAAAGGAAAATTCAAAGTGAATAGGAGTTTTAAAGTACTGGTTTTGGAATTCCAAGTCATGGTTTGGGAAATATTTTGAGTAGAAAATCCTTATAGAAAAGTGAGACTATTTAGATTTGTTGTTCAAAGGAAATTATAAATTATAAAAAATTCTTTGGTATTATTATTTTAAATCTATTAAGAAGAGTTTTTATGTTTATAAATTACTTTCGAAATAAATATTTTGAGGAATTTGGAACTAAATAAATGCTTAAAATACGGATTTTCTTATAATTATATGAGAGGTTTTTATATAAATATTCTAGAGAGGAATAAGATTTTATTAATTAAACCTCTTTGAAAATTAATATTTTCCTTACAAAATTAAATCAAAGGTTCTCAAAATAGATATTTTATTATAAAACCTATATGAATCGATAAATAATTGAAGTTTGTAATTTGTGTGGAATTCTATATTGTGAGATCATTTAGGTAAATGGATTAGATTTCAGAAGTAAGCAAGAAAGAATGAATCTTCCAAAGGTCTAAAAGAGGTAAGCTTAGATTTGCTAGATTCAACCAAACGGTAAAAATAAGAAAAGAACTAGGTGGCAGACTTAGAGGAGAGCTTACCTGACTCCTCGTACCTTGCAAGCAAGTGCTTGTCGGAACTCACTCAGGCATGGTTAGAATAGATCAAGTAATTATGAGCCATGCTATGAATACGAATCCAAATATCGTCCTTATTCGATAAAGGAAAAGGAAGTTCAATAAAATTTGAGCTAATAAGGAATAAGTGGGAGGTTACTTGAGATTGGATTTATTAGAAAAATCTTTTATCCCAAATGGTTGGCTAATCTTGTACTAGTTAAAGAATCTAAAGGAAAAGGGAGAACGTACATTAATTATACCAATCTATATAAGGCATGCCCCAAAGATTTCTATCCCTTACCTAGAATATGTCAATTGATTGATGTCACAAATAGACATAATTTGTAACCTTTTGTGGATGCATGCTCAATATATAATTAAATCCCCATGTTTAAATTAGATGATGAAGACACACGTTTTATATCTGGTCGAGGAACATACTATTACAAAACAGTGCCCCTTTAAGCTGAAGAATGCAGTGGTTATATATCAAAGGATATATCATCAATGCTCGAAGAATTATGGCCAATCCTAACTAAATCAAGAGATTAAAGGGAAAGGAAGAGCCAAAAACAAGTAGATATTTTGATGAGATTAAATGAAAGGATGAAAGTTTTAAACAGATTTTCTATGGATTCATTGCTGTAGTCCAAGCATATCACTCCCAATATGGTAATCGATATGACTTCTGAGGTCGAAGATGTGGTTGGACCCTCTCATTGGATCAAATCCTAGAAGGGTTATTTTTGTAGCATTCTGGCTTTTTGAAAAATCACTCTTTAAAGTTTCCATGATTTTCTTAAATTTATTACCCAACCAAATGAGGTAGGATAATACAAACCACCCTTTATTTGATAAAATATTTTCATTTAAAACCCTATTTGTCCAAAATATAGAATTTTATGGAGTTTAATGATTATTGAACAATCCATTAATTTAAGTTATTTTACACATTACTATTTCAAAAGAAATTTGCAAAATAATGTATAATTTTTATTGTATGGCCACAATTTTAACCCGAAAGATGTTTGATGAGGTCATCTTTAAAATTTTCTAAAAGGAAATTGCATGTTGCCAATATTAACTAAAAAAGAGTGGCTAATCGCAAAAAGAGCTTATGGGATTTTAGGGCTAGAAGTCGAATCTAGGACAACCAACATAAAATCCCTTACTTAAGGCATCATATTTCTTTAATTGTTCAAGCAGCTTTCAAGAAGTTGAAAGATAGAGGCATCCTCATGGAAAACCATGGTTTTGAATAGTCAAGTGGACAAATTGGTATGAAAGTACGATCTTAATGTTCAAATCTTGAGTATCGATAACAAATTCTTACGAAGAGAAAGTTAGAATCCAATGCTATTAACGGATCACCTTATATTTTCAGCATACTAATGATTAAAGATGTTACTTCTACTTAAACAAGGACAATTCAAGGAGTAAGTAATACGATCATCAACATTAGAAAATAAAGTGATAATGACGACTGACTAAATGAGTGCAAATCTAAGATAAAGTAACATCGAGGAAAATTGGAATTATATATATGTATTACCATACCTTGACCAAGAATGATCTTGCATCCATAAGTAGCAGCTTAAGAGAAATGAGTGGAGCTGTGAGCGGAAATCCAAAATGATTTTTAGATGAATCATTCTAGCCATAAGTAGTAAGGTAATGAAAGAAACAAGACAAGAATTCATTAGTTACGAAGTAAGTCAAGAAAAAATAGTTACTTTAAGATAAAATAAGTTCTTTGTAATCGAACATCGCTCCAGCTCAAGCCCACAACCTTTTATGGAATAGAAAACTACTATTTGACCTAAAGGAAGAAAATTTAAGTAACAACAATTATTCATCTAACCAATTAGAGGTTAAATCATCATCCAACATAGTAACCTTTGAACACTACACAGACTTATACATACGAATGTTGTTGGCCACGGAATCAATTGAAACTCAAAAAGACATTCAGAAATTAAATAGCCAAAGTCCTATCTATGAAATCTCAAATAGTAACCAAGTAGTAAGACCAACATGGAATGTCCTAGAAAACTAATGGATATCAACAAAGATTAACATCAACGGTATGTAAGTTCCAAGATATTGATTGCCATAGACTAATCTTTATATAATCTCAATATGGTTTATTGACCAAGTCATGAAATGTATTTGAACAACTTATCCACAAAGTTGGAAAACAGAATTGGGTGGAACTTATCATATATATACCTAGTCTTTGAAGGAAAATGAACCAAGAAGTGTTAATGGTGAAAACCTAAAGGAACCATTCATACAGAAATAGATAACCAATACAAAACAATTGGATGACATACATAGTTAAATACTTAGTAGAAGGGAAACTACTAGAAGATAAAAGGAAATCGAAAGATAAGGCACTAGTCCAAATTTTATTTTGATGGATGGAACACTTTATGAAAAAGGATATTCACCCCCTTACTTGAGATGTGGTAATCCAGAAAGTGACATAGAAATACTGAGGGAAGCCCATGAAAGGTTGAATGGGGATTACTCTGATGGCATAAAATTGACTAAAAGGTCACAAATCAAGGTTTTTATTAGTCCCATATGACCAACAATGCGATAATTTATGTAAAAAGATGTGAGAAATGACAAACATTTTCAACAATTCCACATATGCCAAAAAAGTAAACTAACCTCATTCTCAAGCCCATTGCCCTTCGATGTATGCGGGATCGACTTAATCGGGCAGTTACCTATATCTAGAGATGGAGCTAAGTGTGTGGTAATGGCCGTTGATTACTTTACTAAATGGGTAGAAGTAAAGTCATTACCAAACGTAACATCAAAAAAAGTGCTAAAATTTGTGATTAAAACAAAGTTTCCCTGTTTGGAATACCACATAAGATAATATCCGATAATGGAACTCAATTTGAAAGTGAGGATTTCATCAGATTCTGTACAAGAATGGAACAATCAAAAGTTTTCCATTTGTAGCTCATCCCAAGGCTAACGGAGTAGTTGAAGCTACCAACAAAACTATTAAGACTATCTTTAATAAGCGACTGATAAAGCAAAAGGAAAGTGGGTAGAAGAATTACCGCTCATGCTTATGTCATATTGAACTTCTACAGAAACTACAACATGACATACTCCATTCTCTTTGACATATGGGTGCAAGGCAATTCTTCTAATTGAAATTGAGAAAACATCTCACAAGAGAATACATATGCTTATAACCCTAATCAAGAGCTAAGAAATGAATCCTTAGACTTGATTAATAAATAGAGGGATGAGTGGCCATACGAACGGCTAAATATCAACGAAGGACAACAAATACGGATGGCCAAAGTAAAGCAAGCCTTCGGTCCCGCCTATGTTGCCTAGCCAGAGTGCCTTTAGAGGAGGGTGGAATAAGTCTTTGGTCTCGTCTAAGATGGCATGGCCAAAGTACTGTGCCAGGCTTATGTTCTACATATGAAGCCTGAATTGAGCGCCTCCTAGAGGAAGGAAGGGTAATACTTTGGTTCTGCCTAAGATGGCTAACCAAACACATCGACTAGCCTAAATTATTACGTATAAGATAATAAGGGGATTAATTAAAGCTAAATTATCACCCAAAGAGTGATAAGAGTGATGAGAATCAAAGCTTAAAATCATCGCCCAGAGAGCGATAAAAGGTGAAAGGAATCAAAGCCTAAATCATCATCCAAAGGGTGATAAAGGGCAAAGAAAACCAACCAAGCAAGTATGACTTCGTCCTAAGAATGGATCATAGTAATCTCATAAAAGGAAGTGTAATGAAGCACAACTAATCTGACAGTAAGCTAAGAATAAGGCAACCTTCAAAGGAAGGAACAAGAACCATCTATTACTCAGAACTAGGGATCTTAGCATCAATATGGACATCTGAGAAGTTGTGAATATCTTGGTCAGAAATACTCTAGTAAATAACAAGAATTTTCATTATCACTTAAATTTCCAAGCTCCTATTAATTGGGACGTATTATTTCCAAATAGATTTTTGGTTTTCTATTCAAACGAAATTACAATATTATTACCAAACTGATTTTTCATCTTCTATTCAAAGGAAATAATGGTATTATTACCAAATGGATTGGTGATCTTCTATGAAATGTGGTATTATTGCAAGATGGATTTCTCGCTTCTATTTAAATGAGCAATGATATTATTTCTAGATGGATTTATGGTCTTATATTCAAATGAAACTATAGTATTATTGCTAAATGGATTTTTGATCTGCTTAACTAACAAATTTATGGACTTCTTTCCAAATGGATTTCTGGCCTTCTTACTAAAAGGGAATTATGGATTGCTTGCCAAAAAGATTTCTGAATTTCTAAACAGATGGGTTTCTGCTCTTCTTATTGATTGAACATCTAGACTTGTTATCAAATGAATCAATGGGATTCTTATTAGATGAATTTTCCTATCTTCTTGCTAACTAAGTTTATGGTTTTCTTATCAAGAAATTTTTTGTTCTTATTAATTAAAACTTAGCTTTATACTGAAACATAAAAGCTCCTTTATATGAAGAAGAAGACTAATTGATCCGTAACTTTACTAAATTCAAAAGGATTTTTCTAAAATTTAATTTAAAGTAAATAATGAAATTATCATCATTTACTTTATGGTTTTCAGGAAAACAGAACTGAAGAGAAAATCTCACAAGAAATTGGAAAATAAGAAGTACAAAATTTCTTTTATAAAAGGAAGGGTTAAATGTTTTCTACATACTTTTTGTCTGGTATATCAAAAGAGTTACCAAATGAATGAGAGGCAACTGAATCAATGAGAGAATATGGGAGCATTCAAAGATAGGTATCAAACTTGAAAATGTGTTATGATATGACAAGCTAAAAAGTTCATGGTGGTGTATAAAGATTCAAAATTAATAATGTACCAAACCTCTAAAGAAGACATATCGAATCTGTAATGTATAAGGATGACATATAGACACAACAACTTTCAACTGTCAAATGAGTGTAATTTACATCAAGCAAGCTATAAAGACAAGGGTAAACAAGTTATGCTATTGGTGGGTCGAGCATATGAAGAACAAAGCTTTATATTCAAGTACTAAATGCAATATAAAGCCCATGCTTACATAATATCAAGTTTTCAAATCTTTGAAGATTATTAATACCGAAGCACTAAAGGTTATGCATATCGAGCCTATATGCATAAAAAGGATATCGAACTTATATAGAAGTTGCTGAATTTATAATAAAAGACATCTTGGGATTGTAAAGCAATGAAGGTGGCCAGTTTATAAAGTGATCAGACATGTTAAGCATATAATTTTAGATATAACGAGTCTCTAAAAAATTAGTGATAGCAACTTTCTAACACAGTAGAAGGATGTCGAGGTACTATAACAAGAAACATTGCCAAACATGTAACAAAAATGGGATATCGAGCGTTTAACAATATAGGAAGATATCAAGTCTCTAAATGTGTAAGCATGTCGGGCATATAAATCTCAAGTGTGCCAAGCATGAAGATGTCAAGCTTGAATTTAAAGGAAGTATCGAACATTGAATAAGCAAAGGATGTAAAACTTCTAAAGGATACCAACCCGTGAAAGAGTATCTCGCATCTAATTACAAGAGAGGATGGTAAATCTCTTTGCGAAAACAAGCTTTGGATACGGTAAGTATCATCGAGCCTTTACAATATTAATTGTTACAAAGCATCTCTAAGTAGATAACAATGTCGATTTTCTACAAAAGGGAAGGATGTTAAATGTTGACAAGATATCAAAGGATAATGAATATCGACAATATAAAAAGATTCCAAATATCAAATAATGCAAAGGGGGATGTCGAATGTCATCAGTGCATGGGAAATTCGAATGTTACCAATGCATGGGATGTCGAATGTCTAGCTAAATGGATGCATGGCAACCATGCTGCTTGCCACAACTTCTATGAATAGATCCCCTCTACTACTTAAGAAGGGGGAACCATTTCTTTTTCTATTTTCTCAAATTACAAAGTTGTAAACCCAAAATTGAATTGGGGATTACTTGGTACAACAGTAACTTTTAGCACATAAGGACTTGGACAATAAACTTTGCATGCCATTGATGTATGTATCTTTGACTATTATTGGGAGAACAAACTTATAGCTTACTTATGGACTTGGAATTGAATTTGGACTTGCATATTGACTATCTGCACATGGCCATTTCAGCCCTTGCCTAAATTAAAGTTTATTTTGCATAACTACTATAACGCCCACTGGCATATGAACTAAGGATTGAACCATATGTGAATCACCTATTTAGTCTGTTACTCAAGTCATAGACTATTGCATAATTATATGACTTTCCTATTTTACCCTTGAACATGCGACATGAATTTTTGAGTAGCTTCATGATGATATTGAGCTTATGGGCATTATTGGGATCATTTCAGATAATACTATCTTATGCACCATCTCAGATATTGAACCATCTTTGGATTTAACGAGTATTCTTTTATTTACATTCACTTTTTATATATAAGAACTGTGAGGGTTGCTCCCATACAATGTTGACCTATACGAAAAGAGTACCAAAATACATAAAAAGGCAATGAAGCTACTTTTACAAAACTTAAGCTAGAAGCCTAGTTCTTCTATCCTCACTTACTGCTACCTTAAGATCATCCTTCACTGGGCGATTCTTCGAATCCTTCCCGCCCTTGGACTTCCCCTTTTCTAGAGTACTCCCTTCAAAAGGTGTTATTTCTTCTTCAACTATCAATTTGGTGAGGTCCTTGGGCTTGTTAATGGTAGGGTCGAAAGATAGTGAAGAACCACCAACACCAACATCATGACCTTTCAAAGGCATGATTTTCAAGGGAGGAGGCTTAAGAATAATGCTTGGCCTATTAGCATCGGTGGAAGTTTTTTAGTTCCTGGCTCAAGTTTAATTTTTAATTTCTCATAGTCAGCCTTCAACATCTCCACCATCGTGATGTGGTCATCTGGGTCCTTTTCCCTAGTAGTTATAATGTCTTCCTCCAAAGATTGGCTGATGTTGTCAAACCCTTCCAATGCCCCTATTTTATATGAATCAGGACCAGAACCAGAGCTAGAAGGAGGAGTTAGGATGGTCGACTCTACGGCTACAGAGGTCGGCGTGGTTGAGATTGCACCGAAACCCGAACCCCTGAATGGTTGGTGGTGAATGAATATAAAGTGATGGATGACCTAAAAATTGACAGCCCATGAACTAAAGGATTGTGATGACCTTGGGCAAGAACTGAAGCTTCTTGAATATAGAGAGAAGAGAAATACCATCGTCGGGCAAAGCTCGTTTGATTAAAGACTTAGCAATCTCACCTTGTTTAATAGGTGATAGAATGGGTTGAGAGATAGGAGGACGAATGTACGGTTCTTCGGCAGTCATTATAGCGGATATGGGAATTTCAGTGTAAGCAGCCTCAGAAGTAGCCACCATGTACGCTCTATAGATTTCAAAGTAGTTGATTCTTCTGGATCCATTGCACTAGGATCGATATGATCTTCAATGGGTATTTTTCTTATAGCCATGCTCCCCTCAGCCAGGAGGGCCTTTCCTTCTAGAGCTAGTATATCTTCCTCATCCAAGAACCTTTCTATTAGCTTACCTTCAATCTGTCCTTCCTTGACCTCATTTGATCGAAGGAGAATCTCCTCCCTGGCATTAGCAAGCATAACGGGATAGTTATCGCTTCGCTGGGGATTTCAAATTTTTGTTCTCGATGACATTTGTAAAAAATTGTAGGAGTTTGGCATTCATCTCCTCATTGCTCTTTTTTTCATATGCTTTAAGCTCTTTGATTTAGAATTCAGCCAATGGCAAGATTGATCTGAGCTTGTGTTGTACAGTCTGTTTTAGCTTTCTAATCGGTTTTAAGCATGTTAACTTTATCTTGAAGTATTTTAAGCTCTTTATCCTTAACTTGAAATGCTTTTTCCCCGGCCTTGACTTTTATGGTGAGGACGCAACTCTTTTGATGAGCATCCTTGAGTTTGTCATTAACAGCATTGAGAGCTTGGGTATATTTGGCTACCAACTCTGCATTTAGCTATTTAGTGTTGCTAGGTTGATAAAGGAGCATCATCCCTTTGTTTTGTGGTTAATTCTAGCTCGACTTATAACCTGCCATAATATTAAGAGATCCCACACTCTCAAATAATCATTTGAAATAATGGTATATACTTATCACTTTTGGATATCAAATTATAATTTCTCCATTAAACAAAAATCCGTTTTACCAAAACAACTCAATAGAAAACTACAATAGTAGCATCCCCCACATTGAAACTCAAAAATGAACGCCGATGATGTTGTAATCATCACTTGAATTATTTCCCAGCGATAGAAGTGAATTTAGTACTTTCTACCTCTTTAAATCCTTTTTAAGTTATTTCTATTGATAAATACTTTCAAATGAATGTCAATGATGTTACATTCATCGTTTGAATTACTTTTCAGTGACAGAAGTGAGTTCGGTACTTTTTACCTCCTTTGAAATCCTTTTTAAATATTTTCTTGAAAATTTTGAAAAAACAATTTTATTTAAAATGCCGGAATTTAAGCTCTCAATTTCTCAATATAGATCCATTTTAGTTTATAAACCATATTTTATAAACCAATTATTTTTTTATATTAAATTACATTCTTATATAAAATCATTTCACAAAAAAATTATTCTAAATACCTTTCTTTTAGATTATAATAAACACCCTTTATTAAAGTTAGCTTTTAACCCAACATTTTGACCGAACACCTTATAGTCAAACTGTGAAACTTAATTCATAAGGTATCTATTTTAATGTTCCCACAATTGCTATCAACCCAACCCATGTGGTAAAAGGTAAATCACTTATTAACTCTTTAAAAACAAAAATCAAAAAACAATAATCAGTGTTCATAAACTGGTCGAGCATGTTAAGCCAATAAATGAGGGATAAATAAATATTATTAATCCCTACATAATGAAATATACCATCAACCTATACTTATATGTGACTAAAGTATAACAAATATGTATATGCTCTCATACATATAATACACTTAGCTCATGCTAGGGCAATCCATACTTATCCCTTAATGAGTTATCCACTACTAAAGCCAAGGTTCTCGCTTAACCTTCAACTCTGTTACTAAGCTATAACGACTAGCTTTTCAACCCTTGAATATCGACATTGATACATCTATGATATTCATCTATCGAGCACCTAAGTGCCAGAATGGTAAAATGTTAGTGTCAAAAAGAAGAAAATAAAAGGAAGAAGAAAAAAGTAAACAAAAATATCATAATCTCACATGTAGAATGATAATGTACAATAAAAGATAGTACATAGAGCTACTCTAATATACATTGCGTTTTAGAGTTACTAATCCGACTACTTTCATTAGCCTTGGCAGTAATAACAACATGTCCTTATAATTGATTATATATATAATGCTATAGAAATAAATTCTATGGTAAGTAAAACATCCAAGTCCTCTTCAAAAGCCTAATAAGTGTCAATGAAAACCTGCCTTTCTCAACTACTCGAGAGACCATTCATGGAAATAATGGAAAATAAAACCACAGGTCAGGAAATTGTGATATCCCGGAATTTAATAATCTTTATTTAAAATTAAATTGATTTGATAATTTTTGATAAATAAAATTTAAATTGGTTTAATAATCTAATTAAATAAATATTTAATTAGTGATTTTATCTTTTTAAAGCTAATAAATGTTTCTATTTATAATGTGTATATATATTTGTATATATTTTATAGATAATCTTTGATTTGGAATTTAAATAAATGAATAAAGTTTTGTTTTCAAATTCTAATAATATATTTAATAACTTGGAAATTATGATTTAAATTAATATTAAGCTTTTCAAAGTTATTTAATTAATAACTATATGATTTGTAAATACTTAAGATAAATGTTGTTTAAAATTATATCTTAGCTTGTTTTTTATTTATTTAAATAAAAGGTTTGTCTTATTTCTTTTTAAATATTACTTGATAAATATAAATGTGATTTGAAAACTTATTATATAAGTTTAAATTAAAAAATGGCATATGGTCTTAATTCATTTAATAATAGTGATTTATAATCTCTTTTATAAATCATTTAAAATTGTTAAATTTGTTATTTTCAAGCCATATTAATAATGTATTATTTTTCCATATAAATATAAAAAGAATTAAAATAAGAAAATGAAACTATCATTTTAAATTGAATAAGTTGACTTTAATTTGGATTTCAAAAGTTAAATTTGAATTTGGAATTTATTTTGAAATTCAAAAAAAAATATAGATTCTTAAAATATTTGGACAAGCTTTAATTTATGATTTTTTTATTACATTTCATTTGCATAAGTAATTCACATTTATATTTACATAAGTACAAATAAATTATGTAAAATCCTTTATTAACATTTAAAATAAATAGGAAACTAAATAAGACAAGTGTTAACATATTAAGATATCAAATAACATGTGTTAAGTAGTAAAATAAACAGCATGACAAGTGTCATTGTATTTTGATCTTTTTCTTTTATTTTGTTAATTAATTTCAGCCCTTAAACATATTCTTTTCCCCTTCATTTTCTTTTTCAAAATCAAATTCTAAGCTAATAAAGCAAGTTTGAAATCATCTCTTGACCAAAACATATCTGAAATTCTAACCTGAAAATCCACTTCAAAAACATAACTTGTTCATTTGCAAAAATCAAATGTCTGCATTTTCAAAACCCAAAGAAATCAACCCTGCATTTCATCCTCTGGAAATCAACAGCATGCAATTACAGTTCTAAAATCATGTCTGCATTTTTAAAACCTGTAATTCCATAAATTCATCAACCTGGAATTTGGCTGGAGTAGTTCAAGATCTTGTAACATCAATTAACAAGCATGCAACTGTTGTTTTTAAAAGCAAAAGACAAAGGAGCAACTCAAGTTTCAAAAGCATTTCTGTTTCAACAGCATGCAACTCAATTTTTAAAAGATCAAGCTTTTCAAAATCAAAGAGGCTCTGTTTTTCTAAAGAAACAGGTGAGTAACATTTTGTTTTAAAATGAGTTAAGTATAATGTTGGTTGCCTAATTTATCTCTGGATATTAGATTGCTTGTGAATATTTGGATGAATCTGTGCATGCCTGCTATAATAAAAAAATACCTCTGTTCTTTGCTTTTTAGGATCCAGATTGCAAACATAATCCTTATCTTTTGATCTAAGATCTGTTAGAACTTAGTATATAGACAAATATTGTTTGTTTGGTTATGCAGTAATTTTTAAAATTTATTTAAGTTCAAATAAGTTTGAAAATCTCACTGGAAACCTTTAAGAACAGTGCAAGCTTGATTAATGTTAACTTTCAAACATATGAATTCACTAATCTAAGTATAAAATCTGAAAGCTTAATCAAAATCTTGATTTTTAAAACTAAAAACAAAGTTTTTAGCTTGGGTATGGATGTACATTACTGTTTTGACCAGAAATGGAGTCTTGGTTCTTCTCTGGTGATTCACTTGTTTTGGAGGGTCGGGCTTCTTCATAGAGGTGGAAATGTGATCTGAGAATCGGGGAAAAATATTGGATGGATGTGCAGATGATCGTGGCGGCGGCGGTGATCAGTACAAATATGTAACCCTAGTTTTTGATCAAGTTAGGAATTTGATCATTTCAGTCTTTATGTTTGATCGAGTGAGATGGGGCTTTGAGCGTTGGTAGCTGGGTCGATGACGAGGGCATGGCAGGAGTTGCAGCACTTATGGTGGTCGGAGGACGGTGATTGGGGCGTTGACAGGTTTGGGTTTGAGGGGAGTTTTGGTGTTCTAGGTTTTTGGTTCATGTTCAGTTTTTGGGTTAAACACTCGAATTTAATTTCGAGTTTGATATCGATGTTCCTATGTTTTTAATGATGCGCGAGGTTGTTATCTGAGGTGATGATGCTGTAGAAGCTGACCGGTGATGGTCAGAGCCATCGCGCACGTGCATGGTGGTCTTAGTTTTCTGATGATCTGGAATATTGGTGAGGGTATTGTACTCGAGTAAATACTCGAGTCATTACAGTGTTTTACCCGAAGTCTAGTGAGAGATGACTCGAAGTAAAATTTGTACAGGCTCGGGTAAGTTTTTGTTTCAGGTTTTTGAAACCTGACAGTGTGCAGTTTTTAAATTTAAAACTAAATTTAAATAATGAAGCAAAGCAAGTTTTAAACAAAGGTTTGAAACAAGCTTAAATCTGAAATTCAATTAAGTTTGAATTCTAGTTTTTAAAAATAAATAAATTTATAAGAAATGAAATGTTTTTTTTACAACTTAAATTTGTTACAGTATTTTATAAAGAGGTTTAAAATCTGAAAATGAGATTTAAACAAGATTATAAATTTAAGTTAATTTTAAATCAGAATTCAAATTTGAATTTGAATCTTAAGTTTTGAAAAGAAAATAAAGTTTATAAATTCTAATGTTGTAAATAAGTTGAATGTTAAAGTAGTTTATAACATGATCTAAAATCTGAAGATATAAGATTTTAAACAGAGTTTTCAAATCTAAGTTTAGAATCTGGAATTCAAAAATGAATTTGAATCCTAGTTTGAAATAAAATAAGTTTTTGAATTTAAAATGTTTAAACAACTTGGAATGTTTAAAGTTTATTTTAAATTGATTTAAATTGAATATGGATTTAAAACTATTTAAATTTCCCTTGGAAGATAAGTAATTCTTTAACATGAAATTAAAAGGTTTTGAATTGTTAAACCTTGTTTAAGTTCAAATTGTTTCTATTTTAAATCTTGAATTTAAAATGGGATTTAATAGAAATTTAAAGGCAAATTGTTTTTAAATTACTTTGTTAATGATAATTAAATCAATAATAAGATTTAGGTTTATCTTAAAATTAATTAGGACTTAATAATTTATAATTCATTAAATTGTTAAGTTATTTAAGATGGATAATTAATTAATTAAATTAATTAATGATTTGAGTTAATTAATTAAGTAACCAATGGTTTTATTTAATTAATTAAAGGAATAAGTAAGTTAATAAAGATTGATTAATTTGTAATTAAGGAATCATTAATTAGATAAGATTTGATTTTAAATTAATGATTTGAAATTTATTAATCAAGTAATTCACAATTAATTAAGTTATAGATTAACACTTGATTAATTAAATAATTTGAGATTAATTAATGGGTTTTATAGATGATTTAATTTGTAATTAATAATGATTAATCTCAGATAATTACTTTAGGGAAGTAATTAAAAATTTGTTAATGGTTAATGAAAGTCGTTAACTTAGGATTATTTATAATTAATTAATGTGATTAATTTTAATAATTAACTAGATTAATTAATTTAAAGATAATCATTTGTGAATTGTTTAAGTAATTACTTAGTTGGGAGTAATTAAGAAATTAATTACTAAGTGTAATTAATTAAGTTTATTTTTGATTAGTTTAAGTTAATTAATTAAGTTTAATTAATATAAAATAATCACTGGATAATTTAAGAAGTAATTGCTCAATGTAATTAAATGAAGAATAATTACTTAGCGGAAGTAATTAATAATTAATTATTAGTGGAAGTAATTAATAATTAATTACTTAGTGTAATTAATTAAGATTTGATTAATAAAGTTATTTGAAGATAATAAAGAGATGTAATTAGTTAAGTGTAATTAATTATTTAATGTGATTTACCAAGAGTGATTAGTCAATATGGACAATTGATAATTAAATTACTTAATTTAAATAGGGTAATTATTAATAAAATAATTAAGGATCATTAATTTATATAATTATGATGTAATTAAGGATGGATTAATTAAGAACAATTAATCAATGAAGGAATTAATTAATGTAATTAGTTAAGGATTAATGTAATTAATTATAATTAATTAATTAATGAAGTAATAAAAAGGTTAATTACTGAATTTGGTTTGGAATAAATAATTTGTGAAATTAATTAGAGGTTAATTACTTGAATGTAATTAAAAGATAATTTGTCAAGGGTGATTAATTTAGGGTAATTTGTTGAGGGATATTAATTAATTGATTTATAATTAATTAATGGGTATGTAAGCAAGATTTATGTAATTATTTAATTTACTTTAAATTAATTAGAGAAGAAGTAATTAATTTAATTCATTTTAAATTAATTATAGAATGGTGATTAGTAAATCACTGCTTATGAATGCTGGTTGATATTGATTGCCCTGAATAGTTGAGATCTCAGATATGAGATAAGTGATGTTGTGTGATATGGATGCTTTGGTTGCATTGTGATGATAATATGAATTATCTGTTGTGATGATAATATGGATTATCTGTTATGATGATAATGTTGATTATCTATTATGATATTGTGAATTATCTATCGGTGTGTATATAGATAATAATGAATTGAAATTGTTTTAAACTTTAAAACAACTTGGACCTAAAAGACACGTTTTGGATTTCGATGAGACCGGGATCGGGTTTCCATATTTGGATATCCGAAAACCACATCGATCCAAATTAATGATAGGTCATGAATCTGAAGTGAAGATGAAGATTCAGAGTGCAACAGTTATCGTCGTTAACTCTGAGGGTGATTCCAAAATGAGTGTAACGAGATAATGCCTTCGGTTTCGTCCGAACCCAGAACGAACTTGTATGGATTGAATGCTTTCAGAACATCATCAGATGGACGATGAGCATTCTAAGAGATGTGTTCTCTAAAGGTAATCGTAGCCTCAAGCCTCATCAACCGGGAATGGCTAAAACATGGGAGGTGTAGCAAGGTTAAGTGGGTCATGCCCAAGTAGGACGAGATTTACCCCAGTCTAGAAGTCCCTTTATATTCGGCTGTGTGGGGGCAGTTGATTGCAACAACTGCCGGGGTTGTCTTGTTTGGGACTGTTCAGTAAGGAATGGTCCCGGCCTTCTGTTGTAGGGGAGTTAGGGTGGCTCCTCTGTACGGTGATCTAGGCCACGTACTGTGACGGGCAGTACCCCAGTAGCCCTGCCATTATATGGAATCCAATCTCCAATAAGTGCCGTACGTTTTAGATGTGCCCAACTATGTTGGAACGTAAGATGTAAGCATTCCAGCTATTTCTGTATTTTACTTGAAAACCCTAGACACTATTATAATATCATCGGATTTCCTATCAAATGTTTTGGTTAGTGTAAGGTAAATTTTTTTCCATGTTTATATGTGGGAAGTCTTACGTGATACCTTTCTTTTCAAAAGGTTTTTAAAGTTAAGCAACCTTAACCTGTTACTCACACCAGACCCATGTCCGACCCGGAGTTTATCTTCTGTTTTCTTAAACTCTTGGGTACTCAAATTTTTATCGAGTAGCCAAGGGATTCAGGTTAGCTTTGACGAATTGTGGAGGAGCAATGGAGCAGGAGGCTTCGATGTTAGATATATAGTTTCCGCTATGTGTTCTCTGTGTTAGTATCTTTTTGTAGAGTTGTATTGAGTTGTAATAACTAGACAGGTGTTTATAACTGTCTAGTATGTGTTGTTTATGCTGTGTAACTCTGATTGGTTTGCATATTATGTAATACTTAAGTTATTAATATAATTTATTCGTTTCGCTGTTGAGATTCTGGTGTTGTTTCTTCTTTCTTTTATCTTTTCTATCCCTTTCTTTCTTAAAGATGATACGACTTTTTGTGGAGAAAAAGTCGGGTCGTCACAGAAATAGTGTGGTATTAGAAACTCAAGAAACATATGTGACATATAACAACACCTTTTGAGATCGTCGTAATGGTTATCACCTCAAAAGAGCCAAACCATCTAATAAGTACATATTGCGATATAATAGTTAATGTCTAGGGTGAAGAATATAAATCAGAAATAGTTATGTTGTTTGCGTCGTATGACACAACAATATTGAATAGACATATAATCAAAACCGTAAAAGCGTGTTCGCGTAATTGATTTTCCATGGGGACGCCGCTATCTTAAAAAATAAAGTAAATCTTCATGTTAAGGATCAGAAAATACCTTTTCAGCCTTGTATATCTCTAGATAGGATATACCATAAGATAAACACAAAAGGACAATGCCCAAGCATTTTCATGAACCACGTGGAACTAGGTATCATCAACTCCCGCACGCAACATCGACAAGCATACTCTAGATACTGGAGTTGATGTACCCCATATAGGTTAGCTAAAACCCCAAACTATATATTCTGCTTTATCTTTAGTCATATACCGATGGTGAAGTCACGTTCAACATCTCCATACACGAGTCATCATTACTCGAACAGATTATGAATCCCAAATGGAGTCCAACATCTTGAACAGATCACGAACATCTAAATGGGTTTGAGTATCCCAAGTAGATCTTGAATCTCCATATAGATTCCAATATCTCCAAAGGATCCATTTCCAAGAGATCAAACATGTATTTCAGTCATGAGTGATTTTTTATAGTAAACACTTACAGATCCCAGTCTCATCAAGAATGAATCGATGAATTTCTGGTTAACTTAACTCTCGTTCTTTCATAAATAAACAGAAAACAATATGGGTAGAGATCATCTGCTATCTAGACAGATTTCCTTATCACTTATCCTAGAAGAGAAAGACAAGTTCATACATAAGCTATATCATCACCAAGTGAATAACCATACCATATAATTTTCATGTTTCTTCTAGATACTTCCTAAGTTAATTTTGTCGTATTCAACAACAATGAAATGATCGCATATGGAAACTAAGTCTCGTACACTTATCACGTTATCGAACTTGTCAACCTCCGCTATCCCTTAGTTAATAGTGGAGCCCGATATGTTTGAGAACTATTGCTTCTACACCTTACTCGAACCATCATTCTTAACTTTCACATATAGAAACAAGTCTACTTTGTTGGCTTTAGTACTAAGTAGACGACTAATACTTTTCATAAATAAGTAAACACATAAAGCACGGTCAAATCACATACACGACTTCTAATCCCTTTTCTATTTAATTAATCCGTTATTAACTAAAATCTCTTTTATTATTAAAACTTCTTTGTCTAATAAAACTTCTTCATTTAATTAAAACTTCCTTATTTAATTAAACTCCTTTATTAATTTAAACATCTTATTAATTAAGCTCCATTATTAATTTAAACTATTTATTAATTAAACTCCATTATTTATTAAACTTCCATTATTAATTAAATCGCATTACTAATTAAACTTCCTTTATTTTTAAAATTTGACTTGTTTAAATTTCTTATTAATTAAAACTTAGTTCATCCAATTAAATTCTTATTAATTGAAACTTAAATCATTTAAACTTATATATAGATTCAACATCCCTATATAAATATATATACTTGTACTTTTACCGTTCATGTATTTTATTACTTCCTTATATTACTATTCACACATTTTACTTTTGGTTTATACTCTTTTATATACCCCAAAAGTATTCATATACTTATCACAAATGGTGTAAGTATATTCACAAATCATTAACAATGTTTACTTACTTTATAATCAAATAGATTAGAGACAAATGTTACTTAAACGTTGTTACTATAAGCCCCTTCTCTCTTTTATATCACATATTTTTCTGTCTACGCTCAAAATGATTTCATGATTGTTATTAATATCTTTAAAATTTCACTATTAAATATCTAAATATATTCATAATATTTCTACACTTTGTAATCTAAAGGTTTTGAAAACAAATGTTAATACTTTAAACATTATATTTAAAAATCTCTTTTAAAGATAAATTTATAAGGGTTTAAGACAGCTGTGACTTAAACGTTGTCACAACAACCCAAAACTATTCACTTATAATTGTCTTTAAAATATTCATTATTGAATATCTAATTATATTCTTAAGAATAATGAATAGGTTCAAAATAAATGTTACCAAAACATTGCTAACTGCAATCCAAAATTATTTATATATAGTTATCTTTAAAATATTCATAATTAAAGATCAATGCATATCCACACTGATTATTTAAGGCAATACATTGTTAATATAGCGTCTTAAAACTGTTTATTTTAACATAACTATTAAAATCCAAAAATCGTTTATTACTTTTATAAAAGACTTAACTTATTTTCCTTAATTATATATTTACAAAAAACCATTTTAAAATAATGCATATAATTATATGTATACTGATTTATTTATATGCTAATGTAATTAATAAAATTCTAAATTAATTTAAAATACATTATACACATCAGGTTTTTAATATAATATTAAAATCCTTAACTAAGTTTCCTAAAGTTATATATATTTCAAATATTTTAAAAATATTTTTAAGATACTTATACTATGGTTTAAAACAATTATATTATATACTACTTAAAAATACTTATTTTATAAGTTATTCCATAATATAAAGACCTTTTTATAATTTAAAAATCTTTACTTTAAAAATTCATAAATAATTATTGAAACATATAAAAGCTTTATTATTTTCCATTAATAAGTAAACTTATAATATTTATTAAAATATAAAGAAGTCCATAGGACATCTATCAGAGTTAACTATAAAAATTACCGAATACAAGGCATTTTCAAAGTGCATCCATAACAACCTTTTCTCTTTTAACTTCTACAACTCTTATTCACAATTTCTATGACGTTCAAACAAATTCCTTACTACCCATATACCAAACAACTAGTAGAGAACAATCAAAATATATTATATAATAATATATATATTCATATTCTAACTAATTAAACATATGTTAAACATAAGAGATTTAAAAGTGTGTTTATAGAGACAATTTCGCTTCAACCATTCACAACGCACTTCAAACTTGCATATGATCACTAAACATGTAAACAACAAGTCGTGGTCATGTAACATGTTTTAGCCTGTTACAGAAGAGAATATACTACATATAATTTTGTCATTTGCTTCCTAAAGCAAGGAGGGTTCCAAAAGTAACATCTTGCATCGTTCCCAATTTTAACTTATATTTTACACAACAAACATTATATATCAATATGTATAATTCGACGGTGACTAAACTCAACCAAGCCCAAGCCAAACCAAGACGTAGATAATCTCACTAAGAGTGCAACGACGAAGACCATGTTTTGATTCGACTTCGTATGCAAGAGATATGAATTTGATAAGAAACGAACTTAAAAATAGTAATTATTAACTTAATCAATTAATAAACTTACTTAATCCTTCTTTCCCTTTTCCCGAAATTGCAACTCCCTATACATATACACCATTATTCTGCATGAACCCATATCACACGACCTTCTCTCCTCCCTACCTCACTCAATTCTCAACAAATCGTTGCACGACCACTTTCGATGAATTTCTCTTCGTGCTTACTCCATGATGGACCCAAACACATGACGCTCAACTCCTCCACGATGATCATAATGTACTGCCCCTCTTCACTATAACTTGACATGGCATTTTCCTCTTAGCTGCCGGAGCGCAAGGCGTTAACGTAGAAAGAAGCATCTTGCCAAGAGAAGATCAATGGTACCCCTAATTGCACACAACTCCTCCCCAATCTCTACCCATCTCTCACCCTAGTTGGAACTTCCAAATATCGCATATGGCCAAGCATCATCGCACCTATCAATGTCCATAATGATTCGAAGCCCTTGCTTCCCCGAGTTCAACGGATCCAATGCCAGCTTCTATCAATGCTCGAAGCTCCAGATTTAATTCACGGAAAGAGGTGGTACATTATTTCATTTAATGAAGTGAAGGAGGAGGAAGAAAATAAGATGCGGAAAATAGGAGTAAATGTGGCATTATCTATAATATAAAAGTATTTAATTTCTCAAATTAATAGCTACACTTTGACCTCGTATGATTACATGGGATGTCGGGTCGTTACGAAACTCATAGGCGCACGTCACTTCATTTGTCTAGTCCGGATGACACCAAGTTCATCAAAATCCAAGATAGTTCACCGAGATGATAATTTCATGCATTTTAATGTCGTTTATGGATAAAATGATTTTCTGTCATATTATCGTTATTTATTCGGAAAATTAGTTTTTGTAAACATTTTTCAAAATGTAAAAAGGGTATTAATAAGGTTATAAAATATACATATATTCTCATTAAACCCAAGATTCAAATATTTAAATAATTAAAATACTTCAATAAAAACTTTTCAAAATTTTAGGCCGTTATACATGTGGCATTTAAAAATTAAATTTTCTCCTTTTCTACTTAAAATGTTTTTAAATTAAATATTGAAATAATTGGAAAAAAATTAAAAATTTCATCACCATTATTTTTCAAAACTATATGTGTTTTATCTCTAAAATCATGAATTTTGAATAAAGCATTCGAAAATATTTGTTTTTCAAAATAATTCATTTCACATCCTACGTAGTTGGGTTTTAGTCAACAGTCCATAATGGACTCTTTTTTAACATACGGTAAATGTCAAATTTGAAAACTTTCTATTGATTTTGAATAACAACCAGCAACACAAATTCATTTATAAATTTTAGCTTTTTATGCATAGTCATAAAGACCATAATTTCGCAAAAACCTTCCCCTGTCTTTCGCTTGCCAAAATTTATCTTCAAAAAATTTTAACACTTTTTGGGACTTAACTTTTACTTATCTTTAGTAGCTAATCAAATAAATTATCTTATTTATTTTATAAACTTCTATTGTATTCCTATTTCCTTTTCTTTCACATTAGTTAAGTGTCTTTCATGAAATTTCCTTATTTTTCTATATTCCATATAATACCAAAGTTACCACAGAAAACAAATAAAAAAAGAACATTTGCATTAATATCGTTCGCATTTTATACAAAAACAAATAACTAATACTTACAACCTAAACCTTAAAGAAAAGAATTGCAAGAAGGGAACACTACTACTATTAATACTACTACCCAAGGGTTGGGAGATGGTCCTCTACGAGTGCTAGAACCATGACTATAACCAAAAGATTAGAGCATGGATGTTACGTGTCCAAGCTTATGCCTCTAGCATCGTTTTTCCTCTCTTGTCTCTCTCTATTACACCTAATCTCCTGCAGCTTGACCTTGATCTAAATTTGGAACTCTAGGATCGCTTCATACTTGGGGGGCCTACTACTGTTACCCAATAGCCCATAGATTTGCAAGGGAACCCAATCTGTGTGTTCCTGTCCTAACTACTACTGCTTTTATGCTTCAAAATCCATATGCAACGCCTATATCCTCATCCTCCTAAGGGAGGACTTATCCAAGAACGTAGGTACCCTATTCTATATCGGCTTCCCTTGAAAGCTAACTCCATACTATCAAAAGAAGGGAGTGAAAGATGACAGTATAGGAGGTAGTTCCTATGAGTCCCTGCCGTCGGGCTCGCATAATGGATCATGATCGGTTTGTCCCAGTTCACCTGAATACTAGCTATAACGACATAGGTGGCCTTCTGGATGAGGGGATAACTCTGGTCAAAGCTCCCCATCTTGGTGATGATGTTGTGATGGAAAATGTGGATGACATGACGGTCTTGGTCTCTTTCATTTGATAGATGCCTGTCTTCTGATAAAAAATCTACTACGGAATAGTAGGTTAGGTTGTATTGATATCCTCCAAGTCTTCTCTTGCTCTAGGGAAATGTAGGATTCCACTGAACTGCTAATCAATCGTCCGAGTCTGTAGTCGACTTTGGATGTGAAGCTGGTCTTGTTCTTGTCGAATGCGAATGCAAAATCGGTGTCAAAAGGATGCAAGAATCTCGAACAATGTCCTAGTCAAAAGAGTCATGGCTAAGGATGTGTTGTAATTCTATAGCTATGAATAGACCTTCCAAATCGTAGGCGGAAAAGTCTTTGAACCTCACCGGATGCCCTTGCATTCATTTGAAGTTTGCCACTTCTTCATAACGTTCCACAATTTCTTCATAACGTTGGAGCCACATGATATTTTATGGTGTCAAACCTAAGTGTCGGATGGAAAGGCTGTTATGTGGAGGAGCCATGATATTGGTTTATATCAGGATCTAGGGCTTAGAATGGTTGATTTTTGGTGTGGTTGAGCTGCAGCGTCGCTGCCTAAGGCTGTTGGAGATGAAATCAGCATTGGGGTTGCTCGGATGGTTGGAGACTTTAAGAAGGAGGAAGGAGGTCGATGTCACTTTCGAGGAGAAGAGGGGTTTCATGAGAATGAAGCGGCTTGACCTGGACACGAGTATATCTCGCTTTCGAGGTTTAGGTCATGTCCAAAACCCACGATTGGTCGACCGCCAAATTGGGGCAGTCGAACACTATCGGTCGACTGGTTTTCCCTGGTGGCCACTCATGACTGGGCTAGATTGAACATGGACCCTTTTATGGGCCAAATCGAATATTAACTATTAACTAACTTTGCTTTGTTCTGTCTCTATCTTCGCTAAGGCAGCTCTAAGAAATTCCTATCCACCTATCATGGTGCTACCACCTACCACTTGGTTATATTTTTCCTTTGGATTTTTAATCTTCTTTCCCATTATTATTACCCCAAATTAACTTGTACCATCTCCTATTGTCCGCCCCTAATAAAAATTTACAACATTAATTTTTTCTTCTTCTTAGAAGAATCAATAAGCCATACATGCTATACCATATACATAATATATTTTTTCAAATGAAATAACCTTTTGTCAAATTTTGTTTATGGAAATTTCCAATTTAACTAATTTTAATTTCTACAATAACTATTTATTTAAATATAAAAGGATATTTTGTTCTAGGAAATTTTTACATCTACTTACTTTTCAAAAATAAGGATTTTTGTCTTCAAATAATTCCTTTGAAAATCTTTTCAAATATATTATTTATATATTTTCTTAAACCTTTACATTAAAATCGTTTTGACTTTTATAATCAATTCGTTCATATATGTTTGGACTCAGAGTGGATTTCTTTATTTGTCCATTATCTTCGACTTTCTACTACTTTCTAACTTATCTCCTTTTCCAAATATAAAAATGCGACTACCATCTTGAAGTGATTGCTACGTGCCTTCGTTTGAAACTTATTTTTTGGGGATATCTGCAACTTATAGTTTCTTTCTTTCCCTTTTATTTGGACCTACTGTACATCATCAATTGATAATCCAGCGAAGATCTACAACCATTGGGCAATCAAGGCCCAATAAGGGAATAACATACCATCCAGCTTCAGGGGCACTTCTACGTGTCGCATTAATGCTCTTCTTAAGTCAGTGCCTACAAATACGGCCTACTTAATATGGGGTAACTGTTATAGGTGTATATACCTTCAACTTGATTTATTGTTCCAACTCATAGTCTCATTATCCATCTTTTCAGAATTTGGTTGAACTATTTTTATGGTCAAAATTTATATGATTCGGCGTATAGTATATATAATTACACTAAAAATTACTAATACATTCACTCACTGTGTCCTAATTCTTAAGATCGACTAACCTAGGCTCTGATGCCAAATGTGACAACTCGCATCCCAGTGGACCTGAATTTTTGCTAGGTCAAAAGTCCTAGTCCATGGAATAATGGATCATTGTTTTGGTATCTTGCAAATAAGTAAATGCATATCAGATCACTTTCGATATAAACTCACAGCGGAATAGTAAAGTATAATAAAACATATATTTGCTTACTAAGGTTGACACCTCTGCTATCTGGCATCCTTATTAGTGTCGAGCATGCATAAGGAAATCTACCCTTCCACTGGTCTCACCTTGCACCAGTACCTGTCCTTCTAAAGTATCATGTAAGTTGCAATTAGAAGGGGGTTAGAACAATGCTTTGGTGACTAGTAAATTAAACACTTTACACATAACACTAGTTTATTTCGCTTTCCTTACATCACATGTTATATCTTTTAGTTTACTTAGTTGTCTCAATTCCATGTACACATATGATGCTCCCATCTACCCTAGGTAGACTATAACTACATACGTATATGTATAAATATACAAACACCATAGTCCCCCTTTGGACCAAGATACGTCCCCTATAGTAGTCGCAACCTAACACCTCGTTTGGATCCATCGTCAATGCAGTTTCACATCCTTATCATCATGCATACAAAGGAACTCCCACAATGCCTAATAATGGCATCATAATAAGTTAAACATATTCTATCTCATTTTGGGGATTTTACTAAATGCTTTATATTATGTACTCAACTGCAAGGACTATTAAGGACTTATCCCAATCGTTTGAAAGACCTCTCTTAAGTATTATCTAGCCTTGCTTCCTCACAAATAAAATAGCAAACAACTATGGCGGTTCATGACCTAAACATGATCTACACTAGTAGGAGGTGTAGGCCACTTATGTGTAACCCTCATCTTTCTGCTGACTGCTTAGGACCGATGAAGTTCTCGACCTATATATAGGTCTTACTCCCTTTTATAGTACCAATCACACTTACATAGCATTGAGTCTTGCTCAACATCCCATTTAGATAGCCTAATGCAATCAGGGTAATACCCCCTAAAATGTTGAAGCAGACTCTACTAGCGTATTCCTTTACCTAGACACGAACGCTTGATCCATGGATCCTACAGTTGGATACTTCCCGCATCAGAATAATGTATACACAACTATTGGTAGCCCCTTGCAGTGGGTAAACTTATGTTGTGTAACACTACCGACCTCTCATTCCAATCCATTTTAGTGACCATGTTAACCTTATCGGAGCTAAACTTTAGCTAACTTTAATAATTCACACCTATCAGAAATGCATGCTTGAGGTTACGTACACATATCTGTGTGTATTCATTAGTATTCGTTATTACTCCTCTACTGTTCAACTACTCATATTCAGTTTTTTTTATTTAACGGACTCCTTGTTTTATTAATCTTGGTTTAATATCATTTACCTCTTTCCTTGACCTAAAAGATTTAAGTATCTTTTACTATTTACATTCTTCTCTTATTATTGAATCTTTATTTCTATCCTTTTTAAACCCCTTACCATCCTTCCTTACTTAGTGGACTTCACATACCCGTATAGTTTAATACTTCTTGCCCTTATTCACTTTATTACTTGCCTGCCCTTTTATTGTCCACTACTAGATTTCTATTTTTTCCTTATTGCATATATAATTATATATTAATTTTACAATTTAACCATAATTATTATCACAACTATAGTTTTTTATTCATACTTAGAGATTTCTACATTTTAGGGCATTGGAATTACATATCTCTCAAAAGGAAAGGTTCATGCTATAAATCTTTATATCTTATCCAAAAAGTAAATTTTGTGACATTTGGATTTATAAGCAATGATATTTTTTAGTTACCGAAATAGATAGTATAAAATACGGTAAATATCCCTACTTTATATATCTCTTTTTTAGGCATATTCCTTGTTATGTCAAATGATACGCTTTTATTATGAATCTGAACATGATAATCTATAAACATTTACATTTCCAAACCCAACATTCCAATGAAATAAAGTACTATTTAAATCCCAATAATTTGTTATGATAACTTCTAATTGACATTTAATTCCATGATTCATTCAATCAAAAAATCTGGAACTACTACATAATTTCTCAAATTTAAGGACTATTACTATCAAATAATTTCTAGATTCAAGTACATGCAATATCAAATCTATGTTATGAATCATATAATATCTAGGTAGGATTTATTAATTCACCATATTTATATAATTAGGTCTACAACTCTAAAATTTTGTTTAAGCAAATAAGAACAGATTTACAACGATATAAATTTACATAGGAATATATAATTTTACACTCACCCATTTAGCTTTCCAAATCCACAGATCTAATCCCCGTTATTCCATTTTGACTCCCCTTATTCTTCCTATTTGAATATATATACGCAGTCATACATAAATTTATCAAAATTATAGAAATGAAAAGAGGTGCATATTCAATTTAAATTTTGATTTGGATTTATTACTTACCTTGGCTTTGACGATTTCATTCAACCCTATTCTTCTTCTCAGTTATCTTCTATTATTCTCCACTTGCATAATGTATATAATTATAATTTTATTTAGAATTAAGAATTTACGAAGAAGAGAAAATGATTGAGCTTCGTCGTCCCTTCATAAAATATGAGAAGAAAAGCGATGGGTTAGGCCCGTACTTATATGGGTTCGAACAAATGCTAATTATTAGATTAAATTATTTTAAATCTGAGTCATTCGGTCATGTCAAAATAAATAGCTGACACATACCACTGGTCGACCGTTGACCCTCCTCCACCAGTCGAAGGGTAGGTGCCTACAGGTCAAATATAAGGGTCAACCGGTTGAACTGAATTATGTTAATTAATTGTTGATGTTTATTTGTTGATTTAATTCCCTATAAAACCAACTGAGAAATCTCTTTCTAAACTAAGCTTACTTAAACCCTAAGCAACCATGAACGTTAATTTTTTTTCATTAATTACGTTTTATTTCTCTAATTACATATATAATTATTTTTGATTCAAAAACTTCAAACATCAAAAACTTCTCCGTTTGAACTACGATCATAAAAATTTATGTATGAAAATTAATCAGAAAATTACCAAGCCTAACGATGCAAGTTACATAGCCAAAATTGGACATTTCTAAATATTTTTTTTTTCAGCGTTGCTATTTATTACTTATTTTCTTTTTAGTAAATTATCTTAAAAATAACAGGGTGTTACACACATGTTTCTGCATAAGTATATATTGACATCGTGATCATTGTATTCAGTAATCTAGTAGTGTAACCATGTTATCGTTCCTATTATGTACTATGTAACATATATTTATAGATTCTAGATTTAGACATAATCTGACCCATATGTTATTTTTACAATACTCGGTAAGGTAACATCCCATGTCTAGAGGCAGAAGGCTAAGCGCTACAGATACTGTAGTCATCTATAGTATTAACTTTTGATGATAAAATATTGTAATGCTAATGGTATTTATAATTCCAGAAGCACTTAAATATGAATAAAATAACAGATTTCCAAAACAAAATTTTGCTAATTACATTTCAAAACAATAATTCATATCCAAATTATATAATCCCATAACGTCTTCCAGGTAATGATCAAATATAGTCATTACAATAATACACCGAGAGCAACATATCACGATGCTCCCTTGGTTGACCAGGGTAAATATAGTCATATCTGACTTAATACACATAACAAAAATAAGTTGAATAAAACTATAATTCCTATTTAGCTATCCATTAGCCACATGCCTGTCTCGGGATGCATTATTTGCCAAAATTACAAAAACCTGTAGATCTCAACCCTCAGCCTACTCAAATCAATTTTGGGTACCCAAGAGCTTAAGGGGAGACGAAAAATTCGAGTCATACATTATGCCTCGTGTGAATAATACTATTACATCTCGGTTTACTGATATTAAGTGAGACCAAGCCGCTTAGTGGAATGGGTTTCCCCTTACTAATATCCTTTTCAAAACATATATTTGCAAATCCTTTCCTGCAACTAAACAGGTTAATCAAACTGAATGCACTAATAAAAATAGTAACAATATCCGTTATGCTAAAAACAGGTAAAAAAAATGGACTCTCCATCTGAAACTGGGCTAACCGCATGCAAACTGGACTAACTATCAGCAAAGTGGACTAACTGTCCGCAAACTGGACTAACTGTCTCCTTGATTCACTCGAGCCTAACAGATAAAATACCAAATGGTCTAAACATCTATTAGACAAAACATCTAGGCGATCTGTCCTTAACTTATTATCCAAGGATCAACTGATCCTAATGGTTTTGCGGGCTGACCACTAACCTATCTCCGTACATAAATATTCCTTTTGTTGTATAAACATCATTTAGTCTTACCTGTGACTATGCCCTACACAGTGGAATTCTAGACTAAATTATGTAGGGGCGGTAGCTAATGAGTATAGGAGCGACCCTACACACGTCATATCTGGTCTTCTAATCTGAATCATCGTCTAAGTGTTAACTACCCTTCATTTTTTTTCCTTGAAAACATTTACAAAATGATTTAACCTTTTAAATCATAATTATACAAGGAAAATATGTTCTTATATTTACTCCAAGCTATTTTTCTATGTTATATATACTTTACAAAAATAATGTTGATGAGATTTAAATAAGTTAAAACCCTTTTTAACTTGAAACACTTAGGCTATATTGCCAAAGTAGTACCTTCAAAACCTTTGTTCAAAAACTTTAAACAACCTTTTTGAAATCCTCGAAAGTACCCCTTTCGAAACCCTTAAAAGTATCCCTTCTGAAACCAAATAAAACCCTTTACTTAACCTAGGACGAAAGGCCACTTACTTCTTTTCGAAACCGTTCAAAATCTTCCTTTCGAAAGCTTTAAAACATTATACATCCTTCTTTAAAACCTTTAAACCATGCCTTTGGAAAACATTAAGAAATCTTTCTGCTTAGACCTTTCGAAATCATTGGGAAACCACCCATTTGAAACCTGCATTTTAAACTCTTTCTAAAGCACTAAAACACCAAACCTTTCGAAAGCCTTTAGGCTTCAATTTAAAACATGCAGAAACCTATGGAAACCATTTAAAAATTTAACCCTTACAAACATTTGAAAACCGTTTCGATCGAAACCATTTGGATTATGCCTTCAAGTAGAGCAAAAGGATCGAAAATCCATTAAAGTTGAAAGCACTCCTTTCAAAATCATTCCTAAGTAAAGAAGTGATGGTGTTGAAACTATCTCTTCGAAAGCATTGTAGAAGTGGCCTAATTTTATAAAATGATGTAACTCCTTCGAAACCATCTGGGTCGAATGGTAGAAAGCAGCAGCTAAAGGTTTTGACCAAGTCAAAAAAAATTATTTAATACAAAGGCGCAACCCAATCGAAACCATTTCTTCGAAACCATTTGATCTGGTCGAAAGCCAACCTAGTCGAAAGCTACTCAATCGAAAGCAAAGAGGCGCATTTTCATTTAAAAGCGAAGTACCGCTTCAACCCCTTCGGAATCCCTGATTTCGACCCTATACATTCTGCCTATGTCCAATTCAATACATACCAGTTACCTGATACCATGTGCATTAATTTCAATGGAGTCGGAGGCGAAGGTAAAGAGGCGAATGCCTGGTGCCAAAAGTATTGAAATGGTAAAAACCTTATGTATTTGTCCTTTTAAACTATTTCTTTGTACCTAACCTGGCTTGTTTGTCAAATTGTGATTGGTTGCAAGTTTCTCCTTTTTATAAGTGCTGCTGACTTTCCAAAAATAATAATTTGAATTATTTACGAAAAACCCCTTCTCCTTTTATAAATATATATAAGACATTTAACTCCCATACCTTAAATTTTTTTATATATCCTTAAAAAACTTAGGAAAATTCTACAAAAATCGTAGAAAATCATTTTTTTATATGTTTTCTAACATATGTAAATTTCAGACCCCACCCATTAGTTATTTAACCGTAAATAATTTTTAACCCAAACATTTTCTTTGCTAGAAATTCATATAGAATCCACCAAAATTAAGAAAATTCTCAAAATTGAAACCCATCTCTAAAATATTATTCCTGGTCTATATAAAAATTTACCAGGCATTTGGATGTCATTGAATAGTGTTTTCACCTTAAAACATATCATAAAGTCAATATAAGCATACATAAATCATCAACTAATATATATAATTATCCCATTATTCAAAAACATTTCAAATCAATGCAAAATATTTTGGGTTTCATCTTAAAACGAAAAACAAAAGAAATAGATATGTAATCATTATTCATCTAGCTTCAAAGATTAAGGAGCTTGAGATTTGAATGGATTTGATTTGGTTAGCTTCTTCCTTAGCTTTTCCTAATCTTCTTCCTTTTTTTCCTTTTTAATGGTGGCTGGCTAAATTTTTTTTAATTTATCAAATGAAAAGTGAACATGTATAGAATACAAGCCCAAGGTTTAAGGGTATAAGAATGGCCTTTTTACTATTTTACCCCTTCCCTATTTCATTTTAACTCTTATTTTAGTTTATTGTTTTAACGGCACGGTTACCCCTTAATTTAAATCAAATCTCAATACCCTAATCAACACATTATTTTATTTAGTTAATTAAATAACCTAAATAATGTTACCAAAAATAAAAGATGTTATAGATTCCACTCCTTAAAGATTTTCATCCTCGAAATTATGATAAGGCACACAACAAACCAGTCAAAGAGGTAAAACATACCATCAAACAAGTCAGGATAAGTCCCTGTCATCGTTGCTCCACTGGACTTTGACCAATTTGACCATTTTGGTTCTAAGCCTCTTCTCATCTCTCGCAACAATGCGAATCAGCTTCCTCACTATAGTCAAATCCAGTTCTGCTACTAAGTCCTCTAGCACAGTCGGTGCAATAGTAGTCCCTTGGTCTCTAACACACTTTCATAGATGAGAAACATGGAAAACATCGCGGTCTCCTGTCAAACTACTCGGTAACTCAACTCTATATTCGAGTTTCTCGATCCTCTCAACAATATGAAAAGGTCCAATGAATCTCGCTGCCAACTTTCTTGATTCCCCAAATCTGAACACACCCTTCATCAATGAAACTTTAACGAAAACCTGTTCCCCAACCAAGTACTCTAAATATTTTCATCTTCTATCCGCATAACTCGTCTTCCTAGACTGAACCTCTTTTATTCTAGCACGAATGGCCTTATTCATTTCTGTAGCTCCGCTAACAAAATCTGGACTAATAACCAACCTATCCTTGATCTTTAACCAATATACGGGAGATTTGCATGGCCTTCCATATAAAGTTTAGAACGGTCCCATCCCAATACTCGTCTGATAACTATTGTTATACGAAAACACGAATAAATGTAAATGGTCTTCCCATGATCCCTCAAAATCTAAAACACAAGCTCTTAACAAATCTTTCAAGACTTTGTTAAATCCTTCCATTTGTCGATCAGTCTGCAGATGGTAAGCGGCACTCCTCTTGAGCTTGGTTCCCAAAACTTCTTATAGACTCTTCTGGAAATCACCAGTGAATAAGGAATCTCTATCACTTACTATACTACTAGGAATTCCATGCAGTCTAACCATATTCTTCATAAACAACTTCACTAGAAAAGGTACCGTTCTAGTTGACCTAACTGGAATGAAATGAGCACTCTTGGCCAATCTGTCCACTATGACCCATATATTTTCATTTCCTCTATTAGAACTTGGTAACCCGTCAATAAAATCCATTAAAGTAGAATCCCATTTCTATATCGGAATATCTGATGGCCGAAGCAACCCACTCGGCTTCTGATGTTCAGCTTTTACCTACTAGCAGTTCAAACACCGCTTCACCCATAAGCCAACATCCCGCTTCATACTTTCCCCAAAAAATTTCTCTTCATATCCTGATACATCTTAGTTCCTGCCAGATGAATAATGAACTTCGAACAATTTCATTCCTCCAAAACTTCTTTCCTTATGTCTCCTACACTCGGAACACATAACCTCCCTTTCTTTCTCAACTACCCATTCTGGTCAAGACTAAAGTCCTTTAAGTCATTGCTCTTGGTTCCATCCCTTAACTTCCTGATCCGTTCAGCTAACGCTGGATCCACTTCCTACTGAGAAGCAATTCTTTCGATCATCAATGGTCGAACTTCCCTACTAGATAATACAATAATCCCTTCAGTAGATCCAGCCTTGGATCTCCACCGCACTCTACAAGCTAACAAGGCTTCTAAATTCTTCCACTCAGCAATCATCGCTAATATTGCATTCTTATGTTTCCTGCTAAGCGCATCTGCAACCTTGTTGCCTTCTCCTAGTGTGTACTTAATCCCAAAATCATAAGTGGCAATGAATTCTAACCACCTTTGCTGTCTCATGTTAAGCTCCTTCTAAGTGAACAAATACTTCAGTGACTTATGATTTGCATATAATTCAAACCTCTCTCCCAAAAGGTAATGTCTCCACACCTTCAACTAAATATCACTGCAGCCAATTCCAAATCATGCGTCAGATATCTAACTTCATGTGGTTTAAGATGTCTAGAAGCATGGGCAATCACTTTAACTTTCTACTTCAGCACTGCTCCTAATCTATTCCCATACGTATCTGTATAAACCACCAAATCCCAATTCCCTTCTGGAATAACCAACACAGGTGAATGGGTCAATAAGTGTTTCAAACTCTGGAATGCTTCCTCACACTTACCGATCCACACAAACTTCACATCCTTTCTCGCTAGCTCTGCTATCCGCGGAAAATCCTTAATGAATCTCCAATAATAACCAGCTAATCCAAGGAAACTCTTTATCTCAGTCATTATCTGGGATCTCTTTTAACTATTCATTGCTTCAATATTAGTTGGATCTACTGTGAACCCTTTCTCTGAAACTACATGACTAAGAAATTTCACTTCTTTCTTTCAGAAATGACACTTCGCAAACTTCACCTTTATCTGATGCTGCCTCAGCATCTCAAGCATCACTCTAAGATGAACTTCATGCTCTCTTTCTTCCTTAGAGTATATTAGAATATCATTTATGAAAACTAATATGAACCTATCCAAGTGCTCTCGGAAAATATGGTTCATCAAATCCATAAAGAAAGTCGGTGCATTCGTCAGTCCGAACGACATAACTAACCATTCGTACGATCCATATCTACTCCTAAACGCCGTTAAAAGTATACTCTCCTCTAGTACTCTAAGCTGATGGTTTTTCAAATCTAACTAAGAAAATACCTTGGCTTCACTCTATCGGTCGAACGAATCATAAATTCTCGGCAATGGATATCGATTCTTTATCGTCCACTCATTCAACTTACAATAATCAATACATAGCCTCAAAGATCTGTCCAGCTTCTTAGCAAACACTGTAGTTGCTCTCCAAGGTGAATTACTCGGTCTAATAAAACTCTTGCCTTCTAAATCCACCAACTGCACCTTCAACTCCCTCATCTCTATAGGGGCCATCCTGCTTGGCGGCCTACTCACTTGTTCTGCTCCCAGAACCATATTTATCACAAACGTAGTGGCTCATTTCGGTGGAACTCCTATTATAGGCTCAAAAAAATACATGAATTTTCTAAACACAAAAACTCGATTCAGCTCATCTTTCAACTCCATAACACCCAACATAACATTCACCTCAATGCTAATGTTTTCTATGGTATAAACTATCCGATCACTATAATCAGGGTGTCTAAGCGATATTTTCGTATCCTGGCATAATATCCAAGCATCGTACTCACTTAACCAATGCATACCAAGAATAATTCCAAACCCCATAAAATCAAACACGTGTAAATTACAAATAAAAGAATGACCTAATAAGTCAAACTTTGACTGGTCACATCTCAATCCTAGAGTTGCATACCCTCCTATTGGATTTGCAACCCATAAGGAAGTAACTAAATATGTGGGTTCTAGGTTGAGCTAATCTATCAAACATCTAGATAAAGAAGAATGCAATGAACCAGTATCAAATAGAATGCTAACAGACATACCATGGATCTAATCCCAAAACTGTCGTTCCCTTCTCCTGAGCTGTTAACTTCGAAGTAGCAGGCTCCAATGCATACACCTTGCCCTTTCCATCATTATCGGACTCCTTGCATTGATTCTTGTAGTGGCCAATCTGGTCGTAATTGTAGCACCTAACATTCTTCTACCGACCACATTCGTTGCCTTTCCAGCATGACACTCGTTTGCATAATGTCCCTTCTTGTTGCACTTATAACCGACAATCTCAAAGTTCTCTTTCTTAGCTGCTCCACCTTTCTAAGCACCTTTCTTAGGAAAGAACTTCCTCTTCTGACTCTACCCCACCCGGACCTCCTTAGCCTTAATCTTCTCTAGAGAATCAAGCACCTCCACATGCCTTAAGGCCATCTCCACTACAATATCAAAGGGGTCTCTAATGTGAGGTAATGTAGTCCTTGCTAACTCAGGCTTAAACCCCCTGATGAACTTTTCGTTCCTCTTCATCACCGTGTCCGTTGAAGCATATCCATATCTGGCCAACTCCTCAAACCTTCTATCATACTCCATAATAGACATCTCTCCCTACTCTAACTCAGGAAACTTTCTGATCAGAGATAACTATGCCATCACAGACATGAACCTCTCCTGGAACCTCCTCTTGAATTCTGCCTATGTCATAGTTTCCTCATTCACACTAGCTGCTACACTGTTCCATAAAAACAAAGCTGCTCCCTAAAGCTGTGTTAAAGCAAGCCTCCTTTTCTGCCCATCATTGAGCCTCAAGTCAGTGAAAAACCTTTTGCAGTGCAACAACCAGTTTTCCACTTCGATGACATCCTCGGTTCCAATAAATATCTTCCCTGCAAGCTTAATATAATCTCCACTCAAATTAGCATAATCATTGGAAAGTGGAGCTTAGTGAAATCCTCCTCCCATTACTCTAGCAGTAACTCCCGCTTGCATCATATTCATGAAAAACTGATACATAGCTTACATTCCAACTTGCGGAACTCCAGCACCCACGTTCTCTGCTTGTGCCTAACCTTATGTTCTTCTTGCAATAGGTTTGGCATTTCCATCGATGCCTTCTCCTTTTGAATTAACTCTTCCTTTTCTACCATCCACATTTGTATTCAAACCTCATGAGATATAGAAGAATAATCGTAACAAAGATAGGAGACTAGAGATAAAGCATATACTTATATATAGCAAATACAAGTACGTTACTATAGCGTTATCCCATATCCCAATCTTACTCTAATTCCTTAGGACTATGTTTTCAAAATCAATTTTTTTAGTTTATAGTTTATCATAAACCTATGCTCTAATACAAGTTGTAACATCCGTATCAAGAGGCCAAAATCTAAGCGCTACATATGTTGCAGTCATTTATAATATTAACTTCGGGTGAAAATATACGGTAATGCTAATGGTATCTATAATATCAGAAGCGCTTGAATATGAACAAAATTATAGATTTCCAGAACAACATTTTGCTGACTACATTTCAAAACAATAATTCATATCCAAGTTACATAATCCCATAACATCTCCCAAGTAAAGATCAAATATAATCATTATAATAATATGCCAAGAGCGACATGTAACGATGCCCCCATGGTTGACCAGAGTCAATATAGTCATATCTAACTTAATACTCACAACGGAAATAAATTGAATAAAACAGTAACTCCTAATTAGCTATCTGTCAGACGCCTGCTCATCTTCGGATGCTTTATTCGCCAATATTACTAAACTTGTAAACCTCAACCTCAGCCTACTCAAATCAATTTTGAGCACCTGAGAGTTTAAATGGAAACAAAAACTTCGAGTCAAACATAAAGCCTGGCATGAATAATGCTGTTACATCTTGGTTTATAGATATTAAGTGAGACCATGCCACTTAGCGAAACGTGTTTCCCCTCACTAATATCCCTTTCAAAACATATATTTGCAAACCCTTTTCGAAAATCAAACTGGTTAATCAAACTGATTATACTAATAAGAATAATAGCAATATCCATTATGCTATAAACAGGTAAAAAATGGACTCTTTGTCCAAAAAATGGGCTAACTGCCTACAAACTGGACTAATTGTCCGCAAACTGGACTAATTGTCCTATTGGGTGACTCTGTCCTACCAGATAAAATATCAAATGGTCTAAGCATCTGTTAGACAAAACTTCTGGATGGTCTTTCCTTAACTTACTTCTCCAAAGGTCAACAAATCCAAATGAGCCATTCTTTGAGGGTTAACTACCCTCCATTTTTTTTCCTTGAAACCTTTTCAAAATGATTTGACCTTTTAAATTATAATTATATAAGGGAAATATATTCTTAGCTTTACTCTATGCTATTTTTTCATGTTATATATACTTTACTCAAAATAATGTTGATGAGATTTAATGAGGATTTCCTATTCCCCCAAAATAAGTTAAAATCCCATTTTAACTTAAAATGCTTAGACTATATTGCCAAAGTAGCACCTTTGAAACCTTTGTCCAAAACCTTTAAACAACCTTTTTGAAAACTCTTGAAATTACCACTTTCGAAATCCTTGAAAGTATTCCTTTTGAAACCAAATAAAACACTTTACTTAACCTAGGCCGAAAGTTCAAATCCTTCCTTTCGAAACCATTCAAAATCTTTCTTTCGAAAGCCTTAAAATATTAGACATTCTCCTTTAAAACCTTTAAACCATGCCTTTCAAAAACATTAAAAAACTTTCCTCTTCAACCTTTCAAAATCATTGGGAAACAACCCCTCCAAAACCTGCATTTAAAACCCTTTCGAAAGCATTAAAACACTAAACCTTTCGAAAGCCTTTGGGTTCAATTTAAAACATGTGAAAACCTTTCAAAGCTATTCAAAAATTTATCCCTCTGAAACCTTTAAAAACCATTTCGATCAAAATCATTTGGATTATGTCTTCAAGTAGAGAAAGAAGAACAAAAACCCATTAAAGTTGATAGCACTCCTTTCAAAATCATTCCTAAGTATAGAAGTGATGGTGTCGAAACCACCCATTCGAAAGCATTGTAGAAGTGGCCAAATTTAAGAAAATGAAGTAACTCCTTCGAAACCATCTGGGTCGAAAGGTAGAAAGCGTCGGGTAAAGGTTTCGGCCCAGTCAAAAACATTTATTTAAAACAAAGGTGCAACCCAATCGAAACCATTTCCTTAAAATCATTTGACCTGGACGAAAGCCAACTCAGTCGAAAGCAAGCAAGTGCATTTTGACTTAAAAGCTAAGTATTGCTTCAACCCCTCGGAACTCCTGGTGTCGACCCTATACCTTCCACCTATATCCAATTCACTAAGTACCAGTTACCTAATACCATATGCATTGGTTTCGGTGGAGTATGAGGCGAAGGTAAGGAGGTGAGAGCCTAGTGCCGAAAGTATCGAAATAGTTAAAACCATGTATATTTGTCCTATTAAACTATTTCTTTGTAATTAACCTACCTTGTTTTTCAAATTGTGATAGGTTCTAAGTTTCTCTTTTATAAAAGTACCATCGACTTTCTAGAAATAACAATTTGAATTATTTACAAAAAAACCCCTTCTCCTTTTATAAATATATTAAACATTTAAGTCCCATAGCTTAAATAATTTTATGTATCCCCTACTATACTTAGGAAAATTCTAAAAAAATTCCAAAAAATAACTTCTATTTGTTTTTTAACATACTTAAATTTGAGACCTAACCCATCAATTATTTAACTGTAAATAATTATTTTATCGAAAATAACATTATCTTCACTAGAAAATTTATGTAAAATCCACAAAAAATTTGAAAATTTTGAAAATTGAAGCCATATCTAAAATATCATTTCTGGTCTATATAAATATTCACAAGGCATTTGGAGGTCATTTAATAGGGTTTTCACCTTAAAACATATCATAAAATCAATATAAACATACATAAATCATCAACACGTATATATATTCAGTCCATTATTCAAAAACATGGCAAATCAATGCAAAATATTTCTGGTTTCATTTTAAAACCAAAAGCAAAAGAAATAGAGATGTAATCATTATTCACCTAAGCTTTAGAGATTAAGGAGCTTGAGATTTGAATGGATTTGATTTGACTTAGCATCTTCCTTAGCTTTTCTTAATCTTCTTCCTCTTTTCCTTATTAATGGTGGTCGGTCTTAAGTTTTAAAATTTATCAAATGAAAGGTGAACGTGTATAGGATACAAGGCCAAGGTTTATGGATATAAAAATGGCCTCTTTCCTATTTTACCCCTCCTCTTTTTCATTTTAACTCTTATTCTAATTTATTGTTTTAATGGCTTAGCTACCCCTTAATTAAAATTAAATCTCAATTCCCTAATCAACACATTATTTTATTTACTTTAGCTAAAAAATATTTTAAATAATGTTGCCAAAAATATGGGGTGTTACAGGTACGTCCGAGCTCCCAAGTATAGGGACGATGGGACCAATTTATATTATTTGGGCATAATGGAGACTTGATATAGGATTATTATATATTATTAGTATGATGTAGATTAGTTATGCATTTGAGATAGTGTTATATGTTGATTAAACATTATTTAAGATGTTTTGTACATATACTATCAGCTATATACATAGATACATACACACACACACACACACATATATATGCATACATACATACATACATATATCATATTATATCTTGACCCTACGGTATTGACTCTGCATTCTCAGATATTCATTGTCTCTTGTGTATTGTTTTGTCCTATAGGAAAACATGTTTATTGCTTTGTACCAGCACCGTGTACATCTATGTTTAGTACTAGATGCTTTTGTCATACATACCGTCGTTGGTCCAAGGAAATATTCATATGTGTACCCCATATAGCCTCATTCTTCGTATTACTGATAGTATTACTTAGTAGTATTCTTAGATAATATGGGTATAAGGGTGGGTTGTTTACGATTGGTATTAGAACAAGGTTCAGAATAATACAACATATATAAGAGATATGAGTTAAGAACTTAGATGAGACTTAAATCCCTATACCCTTAGGTGTGTTGGGTAGTTCTCTAAAATAAGGTACAGTAGATATACATAAAATGATTACTAGGGTAATCATCCGGGGAACGTATTTGTTGTTTTTTATACATAATATTTCACTTATAATTTTTCTTTAATAAATATAAATTCAGTAGCATTGGCCCGACTAGTAGTGTCGGTGTTTTTATTGAATATTTGACCTTGTGTGGCTCAATGTTGAATTTTTTATGCTTTGATTTGACTTTGATCAGAGTTCATAGCAGAAACAGATAAATATATTTTTCCTCGAGTGCAATGATTATTGTTTCTTATGCTTTTTCAATTATTGATAATTGTTTATATTGAATTTAATTTTGATTATTAATTTATGGAATATTTATATGTATTTTTCAAAATTACATAGATAATTTAATTTTGATCTTTTCTTATTGTGAATAAACGTATATGTGTTTTGTCTGATATTATATAATGTTGGTTGAAATGGTTCGTTATATAATTACATACGTACGTGTGTACATACATACACACACACATATATATACACAAAGGGTGCTAAAAAGGGTTTTGATGTTTATAAGTATTTGCTAAAGAAAGAAAGAGAGAAAGACTTTTGATAAATAAATATGCTTAATGAATGCCTTCTCGACCCCTGAATGTTGACTATAATACATCCACGTTATTCATGAGCCAAGCATCCAAGTGCCGGAAGGACAAAACATTAGAGTAGATAAAAAGAACAAGAAAGAAGAGAGAAAACAGATCAGAATCTCATAGCGGAATGATAACATGTAGCATCAAATGATAATACATAGAGCAACTCTAATATATATAGCATTTCAGAGTTATTAATCATTGTACCATTATCGGCTTGGACAGTTATAACAGTCTTGCCTTACATTTGTTGATACATATATACATAAAGTAATGCAATAGAAATAACAAATAAAATGGTAGGAAAACATCCAGCTCTCTCTAGGAGCTCAGTGAACATCAATGAAAATCCACCTTTCTTAGACAGCTTGAAAGAGCACACAAGAAATTTAGGGAAAATAAAAGCAATGTGCTAGATATAAGTCTGGTGTGAGAAACTCAAGAAATATGTGTACAACATACAGCAGCATCTTTTGGGACATCGTAATGTTTATCCCCTTAAATGAGCCAAACCATCTAATAACTACATTTTGCAATATTATAGATAATGTCTAGGATGAAGAATATAAATTAAAAAAAACAGCTACGTCGTTTGCATCTCATGACACAAATTTTTTGAAGTACAGTCAAAACCGCGAAGGTGCAATCGCATAATGGATTTTCCATGGAGGCATCCCAGGTAAACTGTAGACCGACCTCCAACAATAAGGATTATAACTTACCTTCCAAGCATCATATATTACTAGATAAAATATACCATAAGGTAAACACAACTAACTCAACATCTAAACACCTTCATAAATAACACCAAGTATCGCAAACTCCCCATGCACATTATATCAATAAGCATACTCTAGATACTGGAGTTGATATACCCTCAAGGGTTATTTGAATCTAGGATCACGCAGCCTATTTTGTCTTCGGTCATATACCGATGAAGAAGTCATGTTTAGCATCTCAACGCACGAGCTGTCATCAGTCGAATAGATAACGAATCCCCAAGTGCATTCCAACTAATCGGACAAATCTCAATACCATATATGGATTCTAGAATGTCAAATAGATCCACTTCCAAGAGATAGAACACGTATATCAATCTTGAAGTGGTTTTCGATAAGTAAAACACTTATTGGTCTCAGTTTCTTATTCAGACTGAGTTGAAGAATTTTGTTATTTTAAATAATAATGAGAATGATTGCATATGGGATGCAAGTCTCGTATACTTATCACATTTCCAACATTCCAAACTTCTGCTATCCAACGATTAAGAGAGAAACCCGGTAGGTTAGAGCACTATTGCTTTTACACCCAACTTGAATCATCCCTCTTAATTCTCATGGATAGAAATAAGTCTGTTTTTTCGGCTTTTGTGCTAAGTACGTAACTAAATACTTTCCATAAATAAGTAACATACAAAGTACGATTAACATACACCAAGCACGATTAAGTCACGTAAATTACTTTAATGACCTTATTTAATTAATTAATCCTTTGTTAACTAAAACTTCTTTCATTAGTATGACTCCTTTTATCTAATAATTTCATTAATTAAAACTTTCTTATTTGATTAAAACTTCATTTATTTAATTAATAACTTAACCTTTTAATTAAATCTCTTATTTATTAAAACTTCACTTGTTTAATTAATAACTTAACTTATTAATTAAACTTCTCATTAAACTTAGATATAGATGTTTATTTCTTTGTAAAAAAGATATATATGTGTGTGTGTGTGTTCCTGTATGTACGTATTTTAATATTCATATATTTACTATTTATACTCTTTCGATACTTCAAAAGTATTCATATACTTATCTCGAATGGTATAAGTATATTCACAAATCATAATAAGATTTACTTTAAAATACAATCAAAGAGGTTAAAAAATAAATATTGTTACTATAAACCTCTTCTCTTTTATAAATTAATCATATAACTTTTCTCTCTTTATTTCAAAATATTCCATCCTTACTATTATCTTTAAAATTCCATTACTAAAGATCTAATTATATTTATAATATTTTTCCCCTTTTAAAATAAAATTCAAGGGTTTGAAAACAAATGTTACTAAAACATCGTTTACTACAAACCTAAAATATTAAAATTAAAAATTATCTTTAAACTCATTTTTAAAGATATAATTACTTTTATAGGGGTTTAAGACAAGAGTTATTACGCATTGTCATAACAACCCAAAATTATTCACTTATAATTATATTTAAAATATTCATTATCAATTACTTAATTATATTCCTAATTATAATCTTAATTATAATTCTAATTATAATATAAATTATATTTCTAATTCTAATCTTAATTATAATCATAAACTAATTTAACAAGCTAATATACTTTTCCTTGACTTTACAAAACCATTTATTTTACTAAAATGTTACAATCCAAATCTTCCTTTATTTCTCTATAAAAGGTTCAACTTATTTGTCTCAACTTATATATCTACTAAAAACCTTTTTAAAATAATATATATTTATATTAATTTATTAAGATAAATTATTTAAGATATTGTATTACTCAAGCTTTTATTTATTTTAACAAAGTATTTAACTAATTTTTTAAAAGCTATATATATACACACACTAAAATACTTTAGAAACACTTAAATTATACTTTAAAACATTTATATCAAATATTACTTAAAAATGCTTACTTTATAATTTATTTTGAAACATAAAAACATGTTTCAATTTAAAACCCTTTACTTTAAACATTCATAAATAATTATCAAAAATATATTTAAACATTGTTAATTTTCCAATAATAAATACCCTTGTAGTATTTATTAAAATACAAAGAAGCCCTAAGATGTCTTGTAAAGTGAACTTTAAAAATCGCCGGGCACAAAGCAATTTCAAAGTGCACCTACAACAACCTTTTTGCTTCTAATTATCACAACTTCTAGTTTTTGTAACTTTCCAAACCAATTCATTTATGTCAACACACCAAAACATGTGTAATAAATAACCAAATATATATATTCTCACGATATAATAATATTTAACCAATTTAACATACTTCCATTACAATGGAATTCAAAATGTGTTTATAACTACTGTTTTGCTTCAAACATTTACAACATACTATCAAACATGTAAATAACAAGTCTAGGCCACATCACATAATTTAGAGGGTTATAAGAGAGATTATACTACATATAATATTGTCACTTGTTTTACAAAATAAGGAGGGGTTCGAAAGTAATAACTTACATTGTTATCTATTTGTATGTTTGACACAAAAACAATTATATACAAAAACATATACAAATTAAATGGTGATTTAACTTATGCCTGCCCAGGCCTAACTAAGACATAAATAATCCCGTCATTAGTGCAATGGCAAAGACAACATCTTGACTCGACCTCATATGCGAAAGTAATTTATTTTATAAGATTTTGCATTAATTTAAATAATTAATTAACTACTTACTTAATTAAATTAATTAACTATCTTCTCATCATCTTCCCTAAATTAAAAGTTGCGCATAGATACACTTATACACCCATCATCATCGATGCTCTCGCCTCTTTTCTTCCTTGATACTCTCTCCTCTTTTCTTCCTCGACCATGAAAGCCATGCAACGTTGTACCTACGAACTCTACTTTGCATTTTATTCCCAATAGACCCAAGGATTTCACGCTTAACACCCCCTCTTTGAAAAGACCTAAAGCCCTCCGCCTACTGTAACTCGACATTGCATTTCACTAGAAAGAGCCACACTTTCCCAAACTACCATCCCTACTTCATCTTTGCACGAGAAGTTCGAATCCATCATACCTTTGGCTAAATTCAGCCTCTAGCTCCAACATGCATAAACCTAAGTTCAGCTTCTTAGTGTCTATTATCTCTAGACATCACTACACAAACCCTAAATAGATTTAAAGTCTTACTCATAAAAGTACAATGCATCCAACATTTCTCGTTTTGTCACTCTCATCTCCTAAATCAATCGGATGTAGTTGCAGGTGTTGTTTTTCTTTATAGGCAAGTAAAAAGAGAGAGAGGAAGGGGAAGTGAAAGAGAAGAGACGAGGTATGGGTGTGTTTATATAATAAAACAAACATTATTATATTTAATTTTCTCTTTTGAATCGTATCCCATTTCAGGCTTACATGACCATAGAATGCATCTAACCAACACTAAGCTCGTTAAGGTATATCGTCTTATTATTTCGGTTCCGATGACACTAATTTTGTCAAAATCCAAGATAGTTCCCTGGGATGATAATTTCATGTGTTTCGAAACCATTTATCAGTCCAATAATTTTTTATCTCATTATCGATATTTATTTGAACTATTTATTTTTGTAAATAAATTTCGAATTTTTTTCTCAGCATTAGTTATTCTTTAAAAAAGATTAACAAGGTAATTAAATAAATTTATTCATATTAACTCTAAGATCTAGTATTCAAATAATTAAAATATTTAAGTATGAAATGTTTGAAATTTTAGGTCAGTACATTCTCCCTAACTTAGAATATTTCGTCCTCGAAATTCTAACACAAACAGTTGTAGAAACAATCAAACATCAACACTTAATATTTTTTACTATTACTAGCAAACATAGCTTATAGTTTGCCCAGTTCAAAAATTCTCTTATTGCTATATTAAGAGTACCTTCAGCTCAATAGCCTCAGTTTATTGTTTATTCGAATGTTCAAGCTACCTCAAACAATTTGAAGAGTCTTTCACCAAACTCTTTATAACCCAATAAAAATAGTACACAAAAATACTAAAGCTTGCATGACGTACATAAGCATCTGTACGCAATAACTTTGATCACTTGCAAGATCACGTAGATTTCACAGCCAAACTAGTATAAATCACTTTGCCTCTCTAGTGACAACTTAGATTTACCTCCCAGAAAGTTCAGTTCTCTGCATAGCCATACATTATGATATAAATCATTAAAATCATATCAAGAATCTATATCAAGTGTTCACCATTCAGAATTGAGTAAAAAATCCATATTCAGATCGATGTAAATCACCTTGAAATCATGTACTCGAATCCCAGATCGGGACCTATCATGCGAATAAAATCATCTACATGGAACTTACCTACCTTATTCCAATGATTTCTTTGTTACACCAATTACTTTACATTTTATGTCACATTCATTTACAAAAATTCATTTCTTATCTAATACTAAAATCGCTTATAAAACATTCTTAAAACATTACTTATGTTTATAAATATTCGATAAAGACTTATATTCATTTGTAAAATATTTCACTAAAATATAATATCGCTTTAAAATAGTTCAAGACTTAAGCTCATACTTGTATAATACTCCTCTACATCCTAGGTGTATATAAAAAAGATTCATATTTATTTTAATTAACAAGGATGTTTAAAAAGCTTTAAACTTGTTTTATCTTACTATCTTTTGAATTTGAGAGTTATAAAAATTCAATTTTTATATTTTTATATCAAATTTGTATAATAATTCGGTAATTTTCGATTGTCCCAAATAGTCAAAATTCCATTTTATTTCAACAAACGAGAACTTTCTAACAATATATCATAATATGATGCACAAATCAACTACCTTGATGCGTAGGAAACATGCATCCACAAAATAATTTAATAAGAAATTTCAAAAGTAAATACCAGGTTTTATTTCAAATCAATTTAAAATGATTATATATGCTAAAAAATCTTGTATATCAAGTCATACTTTTGAGATTTAAATTAAAATCCATTTTACCAAAACAACTCTTTAGCAAATTGCTATGGTAGCATCCCCCACTTAGAAACTCGATAATGAATGCCGATGATGTTGCAGTCATCATTGGAATAATTTTACAATGACAAAATTGAGTTTAGTAATTTCTACCTCCTTTAAAGTCCCCTTTTAAATATTTCTATACATGAATACTTTCAAATTATTATTATTTTGTTATAATCCTTGAAAACAATTTTTCAAAATGCCAGGATTTAAGTTCTCAAATTCTCAGTTTAAGTCCTTTCTATTTATAAAACATATATTATAAACCATACTTATGCAAATTCACTTTATTATATAAAATTATTTGACAAATATTTACTCCAAAATATCTTGCTTTTTTTAGATTATTACTAAACATCTTTTATTAAATTTAATTTTTCAACCCAACATTATCACCATACGCATTATGGTCAAACTGTGAACCTCAATTCACAAGGTATTCACTTCAATGTTCTCATTGTTATTATCTTATCTAACCCTTATTGTAAAAAGATAACTTACTTATAAATTATTTGAGCACAAAAAACAACAAACACTAATCAATGCTCTTAAACTAGCCAAGCATAACTAGTCAATCAACAAATAATAACAATGCTCGTAAAATGGCTGAGCAATATTAAGCTAATAATTCTATAAATGATAATAAGGCTCATAAATAGGTTGAGAATGTCACATCATTCTACAAAGGATAGCAATGCTCATACATTGGCCAAGCATGGCTAAGCTAATCAATGAGGGGAAATGAATGAACATCATTAGTCACTACATTAATCAACTACACTATCAACTTACTTATATAAGTTACCTTATATAATATTTTAATTTTTACGATTGGAATTACCTTTAAGGAAAACATTTATAAAAAATTCAAATACGCTCTCATATGTATAATACACTAAAATCATGCTACTATAATCCACTAACCTAACTCTTAATGAGTTATACCCAACAAAGCCAAAGTTCTTGCTTAACCCTCAGCTCTAATACCATGTTGTAACAGATGCCTTTTTGACCATCTAATGTTGACACTAATACATCCATGACATTTACATGCTGAGCACCCAAGTATCAGAAAGACAGAATATTAAGGTAAAGATAAAGAAGAAAAGATAAGGAAGAAGAAAGAGGAGAACAAAAATATCAAATTCTTACAGCAGAATGATAACATACAGTATCAAAAGATAGTACGCTGAGCAACTATAATATATGAAGCACTTCAGAGTTATTAATCAGAGTACCATCATCTGCTTTGATAGTTATAGCAGTTTGCTCTTACAATTGCTGATATTAAGTAATGCAGTTGACATAAGAATATAACAGTAGGTAAACATCTAGCTCCTCTCTAACAGCTCAGTGAACATCAACAAAAATTTGTCTTTCTCAGACCGCTTGAAAGAGCACATGAGGAATTTAGGAATAATGAAAGGTACGTGTCAGACATAAGTTTGGTGTGAGAAACTCAAGAAAACGTGTACAATATATAACAACACCTTTTAAGACCATCATAATGATTATCCCCTTAAAAAAGCCAAATCATATAATAACTACATACTACGATATAATAGACAATGTCCAGGGTAAGGAATATAAATAAGAAAATAGTAGTTGTTAGCTTAAAAAATTGATCAACACCCTAGAATGTGATGTGAAAACACTAGCCCTGTTAGAACAGAGCAAATATGGTAGAAAATTAGTGGAAATAAATGAAGAGAGTTTTATAGTGATTTAGCTTTTTACAATGTCTATGCCCACTTTATTATTGTGTTTATTGATTTGACGTTGTTTTTATAAGATTACAAGGGGATAGTGAGAGAATTAGTCATAAGTACCGAGGCTAGACAAGTTCTAAGTCTTTGAAATGTCTATAGCTACCTTGGTGACTATGATGTAGACATAAGAGTCGAAGAAAGATGGAGATCCCTTGTAGTGTTAGCATAATCCAGATCCTTTTTTGTTGCTCTATGACTTGTATTTATAAGGGCAGCAGGTGTATTGATCCAGGAGGAGAGTTGAAGCAAAACCTAGATGAAAGCCCAAAAGAGAATGTGAAGATCCAAATGGCATTGAGCTCACATGTGATGTCGGTACCGACCTCTCATGTCGGCACTGACATGTGAGTTTGAGCCCAATTGTCTCGTACCTTTCTACATTGCTTTTACTCTATCATTATTAGGTGTCCCATGTGGTTTACTTGGATAGATAGTTGACTAGGTGATAGTTCATTCATCACCTAGTCTTTTTGTCATTCGGACTGCTAACTCTTTAACTCTAGTGATTGGTCATTCAAAACCCTTTGATATCTCTTATGTACACATGAATAGGTAATAAAGGACTCATGCAAAGTTTGAGCTAGAAATATGGGAGTATGAGTAGTCCTATGACCTCTTTAAGTCGGTATCAACATATTATGTTTGCTCCATTTATGTTGAAACTTCTCTAAGGTGCTTCTTCACCTTATCTAGGTGTGCTTTCAAGATTTCAAGTCGCTTTGTCTTCATCTCGACGTTCTAACTCTTAATGACATTTGCTTGATCAAAATCTTAGTTAACATTTGCCTCCCAGAGTATACTTTCATTGAAAACAAAGTGTGTATTTCAACGAGCCAAATCTTGAACTTCTATCTTATAAATCTTGGCTAATCATTTGAACGTTATTTAGAAACATTACGTTCACCTGGTCTTAATTGATTGATTACTATTCACCATCTGCTCTAGTTAGGATGAGAATTATCTTCTCAATGATGTTACTGTATACTTTGGATATCGAAACTTACACTCATCTTTATCCAGTTAGATGAATTCATCTGAATAATTTGATCAAACTTGGGTAAGATGTTGGGTGTCGGTACTGACCACTCATATAGGTATCGACATGTGCACTTATGAGAATATTTTGTTGCTTGTCCTATAAGTTATACTTGATGACTTAAGTTGCAATGACCCGGTTTTTCGATGCCCGAAAATCGACATCAATAAGTCGACTGTATCGAATGCCAAACAATCGAATGCTGAAAAACAGACCGTTAGGGTTAAAGAAGGAGGTAGAAGAAGAAATTAGAAAAAAATATTAGAATCTCACAGTCGCAGTGGAACAATATATAATAGATAAATGATTGATTTTTAAAAACAAAAGAACTATATTTGTTTATGCATTACATCATCAGAGTAGAATATAAATCAACTAGAATACAAATCAACAACACAATTCAGGACAGTTTTAATATCTTGTCCTCCCAAAGCTGAATATACCACTTACACTGCACAGCGGAAATATAAATATACGAAAATACGCCTCATCGTCCACCTCGTCTCCTGAGCTCCACAGCAGTCCATCCCAAAATCTGTACTCTATAATACTCGGTCTGACCCGAGCATTATGGTTAAATAACACTTGAGTCAGTCTGGAAAACCAGCGTGAGAAAATACACTCAATTGGATTATTAAAATTTTCAAAATCCTTTTAAAATCGAAGGTATCTCGTAAGACCACAACACACATAAACATGTCGGGTTTTTACCTTACGATAACCAAAATATTTATTATAAAATCCTCTGATATTATAGTAGTGTCTATCTACAAATACTTATTTAAATAGCCTAAATTGTTACATTATTAAATTCCAGCGATACTAGGCTCCACAAACAAAACCGTAAAGGCACGTAGGGAGAATGATTTCCATCAATGGCAGCGCTACTGGGGTACCGCCCGTCACAGTACGTGGTCTAGATCACCGTACCGAGGATTCACCCTGATCCCCTGCATCACAAGACCAGAGCTACCCCTTACTGGATAGTCCGAATAAGTTCGCCCCACGGTTGGGATCAGCAACCACCCACACAGCCGAAATAAAGGGACATCTAGAGGGGTGACCTTACCCTAATTGGTTGCTAGCCACTTAGCCTTGTGCACATCTCCCCTATTTTAGTAATTCCCGGTTGATGAGGCTTGAGATCAAGCGTTACCTTTTTAGCACACATTCACTTAGAATGCTCATCATTCTCTTGATGATGTTCTGAAAGCATTCATCCATACAAGTCCATTCCGGGTCCGAACGGAACCGAAGGCACTACCATACTACATCCATTTTGGAATCAACCTCAAGATTTGCAGCGACTAAACCTTGCACTTCACTACTCCATCTTCGACTCCCAGCTTTTGTCTACCTCACGAAAAAGTTCAAACCGAATCGAAGTGGCTTTCGCGAAATCAATCCCGACCCTGGTCTCTTCGAAACGATCAACGCATTGGCCAATATTGATAGCCGATTATTTAACTATCAAATAACTTTCACAAACAAATCATCAGCCTAAATTTTTTTACAAATTATTTATTATTCAAAATATCTTCGTAAGTTATCATTCCACACTTCAACCCTTTGAAAACAGTTTTCAAATCACTTGCCACTCCCAGATTACATTCCCAAATATTGTTTATTTCAACTAGAAATAACCAAGTCTAAATACTTTAGATTTAAAATAATTTAAAATTGATTTACCCAAAATATATATACTTTAAAACATTTAAAATAAAAACACTTAAAAGACTTTATTTAAATTACTAGTTATGAAATTTTATAATAACTTCTCATATAAAACTTAAGCCAAACAAATTTTAAAATAAACGTTACGAAGTTCTATACAAGTTTTTCCCAAATAATTTTTTTAGCCAAACTATCTTTAAAATAAAACAACTTATAAAATATAATATTAATAATTATCTTTTAAATCATAATACCAATTAACCCTTTTTAAATAATTACTACAATAACTAGTTTAATAAATATTTACTTTTAAAATTTTAAACAATTTAAATAATAATTCTCAAAAACATTCTTTAAAAACAATTTTAAAACTTTTAAGTTATACTTAAAAATCTGCTTCGAAAACGTACTTGGCTTTTCAAGGAAATACACTATCCTTTCACCTTTAAAAATAAGCCACTATTTATTTTTGAAACAATTTACCCATTCCTTTATAAATTCCCATCCTGATTTATAATTCCAAATATCCACAGATATCTTAGTTGACTTTATAAACCCAATTTATAAATTCCATTGTCTCATTCTTCTTTTAAAACACAGTATCAAACACTAAATCAATTTTCAAAATTTACTCCATTTAAAAATTACTCCTTTACTTATCCAAATTTATTTCAAAATTTAATAATTCCAAACTCACTTCTTTATTTATGATTCGAAATCTTATTTTAAACTGAAAATACTAATTTCATACTTTATTTCAGAATTCTTCTCTTATTTCTTTCCAAATCATTTAAATCCTGAATCTAAAAGTGAATTCTTAAATTTTTAAACAATACCACTTAAGCCCTTCATTTATTTCCATTTATTCAAAATCTCTTTTCTCATACTCGAGATTTATTTATTAGAATTTAAAAATAAATTTTTATCCTTTTCCAATTCATTCTTTAATTTATTCCAATTCTCTATAATTATTTACTTAAAGATTCTCTCTTTTATTTTCCCTTCAAAAATCCAATCTATATATTTTTGATAACTCAATATACCCAAATATATTCAATCAAACCATAGCATCCCATATTTCGATTACCAATATAATCTATCTCAGATTATCTAATAAATCATATCACAGAGTAGTAAAATAGTCTAAATATTTTAAGGAATCCAGTTGGATCCCTCCAACATATTTCCTTGCATCCACAGAAGTTAGCACAATATAAAAATAACAATTCCACTTCGAGGTGGAATATCGTGGTATATGGGGTCATCCGCTATTATGTGGGGCTCATAGGGTTTCCTCCGCTATATAATGCAGGAATAACAATCACTCCAATATATATATATATATAATATCACATCTAGGTAATTCAAACAATCAACCAATCATTTAAATTCGAACTATTTAAATTAACAATGATCCAGATGAGTGAGATTAACTCACCTTTGATTTTTGTTTGCGATCCAATCCAAACTGGCTTGCCTCTCTACTATTTTTGACCTTGTGTAAACAATTTACATTTTATTAATATTTGAAATACTCTAAAAATAAATTATCATTTATTAGATTTAATTAACTAACTTTCCTTTAAAACCGTACACTTATAAAAGTTTATTTATATGGATTCAAAAATCTAATTTCATATAAACCCTTCGACATTTAAAAATTCCTACATATTCTCAAAATCTTTTCTACATATATATAATTAAACTAGAATAGGCATGTGTGTATAGTATCTTTTTCTTTCTTTTCTGTAAATAACAAAAATAAAAAAAAGTATTTACTTCATTGTTAATTTTAAACAAATTGTAAATTTCTAAATCTATATATATACCTTGCTGTAAGTTATTTAATAAAAATAGTTTTTCTCTGGGACATACCAACATACCCAAATCCTTATAGATGAATATTCACTTGATTTTCAAAATTCGCGGTTTTCAAATTTTCTGTACGCAACCGGAATTTTAAATTAGTAAGCTATTATTATTAAAAAGGAACAGAAAATGCCGAAAGAAAACGGGCCATGAACGGTGACCGCCGCCTCCGAGTTCCGCCACCCCACCGACCTGCTGCTGCCACGCGAGTCGCGGTGTCCATCGCCACACCCTTGCGCGCTCACCTCAGCCTCACTGAGTTGTGACAATGACTTTGAACAGGCGCAAATTGGATCATGTACAACCTACGCCATGCCTCCACCAGTCCCTTTACACGAAGTCGCACCTCCCATAGAGGTTACCGCACCACTAGTCAATTGTCACCGAAGCACTCGCATGGGCTGAATCCACGAGCTTGCCTTGATTTAATCGAGCAAACCCTAGCTTAAGTAGCGATTCCGAATGGGAAGAGGGACTCGAGAATTGACCCTAAAGAAGGAGGAGAGCTATGATTAAGTTTGGCCTTTTGATTCTCTTCGATTAATTATTAAATGAACTGGGAGGACTTGATTTTGTTTCTCATTCCAAAGGAGCAAAAGAAATAGGGACAACGAGTTTGAACTGTTGACTTTTATTTAATTGATTTCGATATTAGGTGAAAACTCGACCTAGATAAAAAAAAGAACAAGGAGACGCGTGTTAACCCAGTTGAACAGTGTTTACAATTTCTTTATGTGTTAAATTTATCTATTGCATGTGAAGATATATTTATTTAATTTAAGTTCAAATTCAAATCGTCGCGATTTTCGCAACTCACAATCTCAACCTCCGATCTAGGCATGCTACTAGGCGTTTATAATGTTAAACCCCTATTCTGAACGCAGTGGAAAAGGTTTCGAGTCCTAATTTGATCGTATGGAGAAGATAGCTTTTTGAACCCAGTTATTATATTGAATTTCCGATATAAATTTCAGCGCGTTTATCTACCGTATGATCAGACAACGACTCCAAATGCTACGAAAATTGAAATCCGATAATAATACACTATTACGGATCCAATGGAACTGGTTTTGTCGAATTCCAAGACTGTGCCTTGGAAGGTTATTTTTAAATTTAATTTAAACAATATATTTTTAAAACTGAGCAAAAAACTTTTAAATTCATATTTAAAGCTTTCCTTATCTTCAGTATCATTAATATAAATTTTACAAGCTCTTAAATTATTTTTAACAAGCATGGAACTCCAGATTCAACAATTTTCCCAATTTCCTATAACAACCCTGTATTTGTAATTATTTTATTGTATATTTTAATTATTTTTAATGTAAGATTTTGATTTAAAAACTTATTTTACTTATTTGAAATGATTAAATTTATTATTTAAATATAATCTTGATTTTTATGAGTTATAATTACAAACTTGTGTAAGTTGAATATTTGCCTGAAATGCTGATTTTGGTCAAAATAGTCAAACTGTGACTTTCAACTTAAAATTTTAAAAGTTTAAAATTTTAATTTTTTTCATTTATTTAAAGACTTTGGCTTTTGTTTTCTTAAAAATCTAATTTTGGAAATTTTCTTGAAATGATTTCTGATCATTTGTCCAAATAAAAATAAACAATGTCTGAAAATTTGATTTGGATAAAAAGTGTAACTTTAATAGAAATTCTAAATTTTATAATTCTAAAGGCAAAATTTTCATCCTGAACTGTATACAATTGTGTAACATTTGTTTCACTTTTGTTTTGGTCATATTTGTTGTATACTTTAAAAAAAAAAGTTAGTAATAATTAGTGTGAAACGGGAAATAAACTTTACATTTCTTTTACATATGTTTACATCTGTTTCTTAACTTTATATTTAACAATCAATTGGATGAAGCTAAATCAAATGTTATTAATTATGGTATAATTGCTATTAAATTTTGGTTTAAAGTGATGGTTTCTTTTTCCTAATAGAAACGTTAGTATTTTAAATTTATTTAATAAGAGAAACAAAATAATTTGTACGTTACTTTGGGCATATATTTAATTGTTGCTCTTGCCTTTTCGTTATATAATTGATTTTTTTCTTGCGTTAACAATGCAAAGTTTTCAGCCGTATATTCTCTTTTGAGAATCCAAAATCTTGCTCAAATCTTGCCTTAAATCATTTCCGTGTGTGAATTATTTCTTTCCCTCTTGCCTCCCATACGTTTCCACCTATTGGATAGAATTAAATTGCCTCTACCGTTCAAGCATTTTACTCTTGCATGCCCTCTACATAAATTAGTGAGCAAATGTTAATATATATTTCACGTTCAAAAGTTCCATACCACAAACTATTCATTTTGCTTCCATCAAAATTTGCGTGAGCATCTCCTGAAGGTATGAACCGGCGCATGCTTTTCCTTTCATTTTTTTTCTCTTTTTTCTTTCTTTCTTCTTTTCACTCTTGTTTTATTTCATTTGTTCTCCTTTCATTGTTTTGCTTTATCCTATTGCCTGCCACCGTGCTTGGCCATTCACCATATTTTTCCGACCCTACCCATGCCAGACCACCGAGCCTTGTTTGAGAAAAAAAAGGAATGAAAAAAATTCCATTTGTCGCCTTTGTATTTTGCTTTTGAAGTAATATTGCCACCGAGCCTTGTTTTGAAAAAAAAGGGGAAATGAAAAAAAAAGTTGCTTTTGTCACTTTGTATTTTTGAAGTTATAATCTATTTTTCCACTTGCCCTTGTTCTGGAAAAAAGAAATGAGAAAAAAAAAATTGTTTTGTCACCTCTGTAATTTGGCATTCTAGTCTATATTCCCTCTGCCCTTTTGTTTGAAAAAAAAAGAAATGAACAAAATTTGTTTTGTCGCCTTTGTTTTGAAGTTATAGTCTATTTTAAAAGTGGTCTTGTATTTTTGAAGTCATAGTTTATTTTGTTTTTATAAAATTAAATAGAAAAGAAAATTTGAAAGGCCTTAAACTTTCTATCTTTCTATGGGCCTTTATAGTCCACCCTTTTACTTTTAACCTAACCTTTCACCAATTAACCCTAACACCTCCTCATATCATCTCCTACCACTTCACATTTTTGTGCTTGCCATGCCTTTGTGATGCCAAACCAGATCCTTTTCCACCTGAAAACATGTGTGGCCTAGCCCTAAGCATGTATGGACGAGCATACATGGAGTTGTGGTCAAGCAAAAGTGGTTGAAAAGCTTGGTAATGTCATTTGTTGCTTCTACTTTTCTATTGTTCAACAAATCTTTATATTGTATGCATATGTTTATATGGTCTTGTTTATTTGTTGTATACAAGATCATTATCAAGGCTTTCCATTCATTCAATTCAAATCGTGTTTGTCGTGCTTTTGGAATCGCTCTTGTGTTTGTTGTTTTGGTCTCTAGCTTCGAAAAGGTGAGTCTTTCTCACTCTGACATATATACTTATGAAAAGTGGATTGATGACAAGTGTTTAGTAATGTAAAATGTTTATGCAAGTTAATGATGATCATATGATATGCTACGCCGTGTTATTACCATGTTATTACCATGTTAAAACTGTTAATTTTCACCTGACATCTGATACATGACTGTATATTGTGATATTGACATTGTTTATATTATTTCTGTATATGATCACACTGCAAGTTCCCTGTTAGGATAAAAAATCATTATGGGCTGAAATGATAGGCCTGAGTTATTTTATTTATTTATTTAAACTTGGGATTGCGGGTTTGAAATGATAGAACCCGGATTTTTACCTTTTAAACTGCGAATTGAAATGATACATATCCGTATCACTTGACCTAGGTTAGAAAACTATATACAGACCCGTGGTTATTCTATAAAGTGCTTTGAATATTTTAAGTATTTTAAAAATATAAAATTATGAAATTTGATTTAAATAGATTTTGAAAGGTTTTAAAATAAATAAATTATGATTTTTCTATGTGTTAAAAATGTAATTTATGAATGGATTAACTGGATTTTGAAATATAACTTATGTTTGAAATTTGGAATTTTGACTAAAAATGTTATTTAAGTTACATGAATAAAATGGACTTTAATTTTATTTGGAAATGGTAAATATGATAAATTGATTTATATTTGAATTTAAGTGATTTATTAAAGAATTATTGATTTTCTATAAATTTAAGTGGTTGAATAAATGACTGTTGAAAATGAAATTTTAAAATATAACTTGACTTGAAAATGTGAAATTTGAGTTTTAACTAAAGATGTTAAATTAATCAAATAAACTGGAAGTTTAGTTAAATTTGTAAAATGGTAATATAAATCTGAAACGTATAGGTTTTAATTTATGAAAGAAATGTATAGGTTTTAATTTATGAAAGAAACGTATAGGGTTTAATTTATGAAAGAAACGTATAGGTTTTAATTTATGAAAGGAACGTATATGTTTTAATTTATGAAAGAAACGTAACGTATAGGGTTTAATTTATGAAAGAAACGTATAGGTTTTAATTTATGAAAGAACGTATGGCGTTCTAATTAATGATAGGAACATGTAAATTCCTAATTAATGAAAGAAGGTATAAGTTTTAATTAATGATAGAAACATATAAGTTTTTAATTAATGAAAGAAACGTGTAAAGTCCTAATTAATGAGAGAACATGAAAGTTTTAATTAATTCAAGAACATGTAAAGTTTTAATTAAGAAAGAAACATGTAAAGTTTTAAGTAGTGTGGTATTGATTTAATTAATAAATGTTCATTATTGTAATAGGAATATAAAATTTAAAACGTACATTTGACACGTAGATTTTAATCAATGTAATGGTGTATTTTAAATTGATTAAAATGATAAATGTTACTTATTGTAATAATAATGTAAGTTAATAAGGTGCTTTTAACTTAACATAAGAATTTCGGTTTAAATTGTATGTTACAGTAAGAAAGTTTATTTAACTATAAGGTTATGATAAATTGACATGTTAAAATTTTAAGCTTATCAATACTTTGATTATATATAATGTAAAGTGGAAAGTAGTACATTCCAAAAATGCTATGATTCCTTAAGGTAACATTTCCAAAATGCTATGTTAATTTAAAGGAATATTTCAAGTTTAATAAATTTAAAGAAATATTCAGTGATTTGAAAATTTGGGTTTTATTTGAATGATATAATATTGAATTATTTTTGAAATGGAAATGATACAATTGTGATATTATTTTGAAATAAGTATGATATTTTGGTCTTGAAAGTATAAATTATTTGAAATAAATATCCATGGGTTATAATAACGATTGGTTGTTAAAGAGACCGGGATCGGATATTGTCTTATAGCCGGCCAATACCGAAAACCACTTTAACAACTGTGTACGCGGTGGAGATTCCAGAATGAAGTAGGATGGTGGCGACGTTCTCGAGGTATATTACCTGGACCCAACTCCCGTGAGTTGGCATATATGACTAAAACAGGAGCTATACCGAGCTACACAAAGGGTCGCACCCTTTCATCGAGCATGCTCCATCGGAAACTATTCTATTACTATTGTGATTCGATTCGGTGGCGCCACTTTGATTCGGGGGTATTGTTCGAGGTGGGCGGAAGCTGCTGGCTTGCCGTCACCACCGGTCCGGGAGTGCAAACGGTGTATTCACCCTGGCATTGCCTCGCGTGCCGTGTCATATCCTTATATCGAGCCCACTACGATTTTGGGTTTAAAGATCCAACCGCGTTAAGGTTCACCATCCCCTTAACGCTATTTTCTATATGATTATACTTTACTGATTAGACACTACCGTATATAGCATATATTACTACATAGTAAATAGTTTAACGGATCCTTAGAGGATGGGCGGTCACAAGCATCCTTTAAGTTACTGATGCATTTTGTTACTGTTCACTTGAGTTGATTTACAGTTTATAAGTATTTATGTCCTGACTCGAGGGTTTTGTGTTTTGCTTTACGCTCGGGTCAGATTGATTGAGTTAGCATTCAAGATTCACCTTCGGCGTTGGAGCTTTCCTTGAAGATCCGGCCATCTATTTTGTTTCAGTATCCAGTGGTTCAGTGATGTATCTGATTTGTACCTGATGTGTCCTGTTACTCTTCTGTTGTATCTTATTTAACTCTGATGTATCTCATATTTTATATATTAGCTTCATGAACTACTATCTCTTTTCTTCCGCTGCATTTTTATATACTCTGTGTCTGTGATCTGTGATTTTTATTTACTGTATATTCTGAGGTTTGCCAAAATTTTATTTACAACGCGGTATTTTGAGCAATTCAATTCTGGCATGAGTGTCTACCTATACACTTATAATGGATGCCAATGGTTGAAAAAAATCGGGTCGTTACATTTCCAGTTATTAATTCAATATTTACATTATCCAATAAATAGCGATATTTGAAATTCAAGTTAAAATAACGTTCAAAAATTTAAAATCAATTAAATATTTCAATTTCAAATACACAAAAATTTCAGATCGTCCCATTCTGCCCTCTTAAAAGAATTCGTCCCCGAAATTAGAAGTTAGGAAGAATAGTACATAACCCGTTAACTATATTCCCAATCCAAATAGTTTCTAACAACTCACCAAACCAAACAGTTTCAATTAAAGACAATATCACTCTTACTGACTTTTCCAAACTCGACTATAGATTACAATCCATATTATTTCCTCAATCATTTCAAATTTTAATTCAAAACCAAATTCTAAATTTTTAAAAAATTTCAAAAAAATTTCTTACTCCCTAAATTTCACAATTTTTTGTCAGCGTCTCCTTTGCGCTGCTAGCTCGGTACAACTACAAAATGCCTCTACGGGCCCCCAGATTTCAAAAACAAAAAAAGGCCAAGTGGATAGACCAAAAAAATCATTAAATTTCATACAGAAATTTAAACACATACCTCTATGTTGGCCAATTTAAATTTATCTTTAGAAATTAAAAACATCCATTTATCCTTTGTCTTTAGATGCCTACACTTATCTACAAATAGTGTTTACTAGTACAGTCAAATTTATTTTACTCGTCTCTTTACAAGATTTCAATATTCATTTCATTTAAGCCCGTACGATGTACACATATCATTCGTACGCAATACCAAATCCGGTCGCTTACTAGATCACACAATTTCACTTTCAAACTAGTATCGTCCACCCGACTTCCTAGTGCGGACATAGATCTAGCTTTTTGATCAAAAACCATCATTCTCCTTGCATAGCCATAAACTATGATAGAGAATTTCTAGAATCAATCAAAACTCCATATCCAGGGTTCGTCGTCGAAAATCGAGTGAAAAATCCCAACTCGGAACGATATAACTACCTCGAAATTCTATGCTCGAATCTGGATCAAATCGCTATGTGAATACAATAATATACGTACATCTTACGAATTTATCCCAATTGGTTATTAGCTATATCAATTTCTTTTTATTCAGATTCATTTTGATTCCCATTACCTATTCATAATTATCCCATTTCCAACTTCCACTTTAATCTTCACTCAATTATTAACTTTGTACATTTCTAATACCAAATTTACTTAAGTATTTTGCTATTTATTTCTAAAGTCCAATAAGAACATTTTTTATATTTCTTATACTTATTTTCACTTCACCACTTAAGCTTACCCATCTAATTTCATTTAACTGAATTTCCAATTCCCTTTCTGAATTCAATTCACCTTCCCTTCACCAATTTATTCCCAACAAATTTAATTTTGAATTTTTATGTTTGATTAACTAATTTATCTCATTTATTTGACATAACTATAATTTAAAAACTATTCAAATGTTCAATTCCAATTCCTATTTAGTTATAACTAAATTAATTTTCCCATTCACAATTTATCTTCAATTTAATAAATTTTATTTCTTTAACCATCCAATTTAGCTTACTTTTTCTTAATTATTTTATTTTCACACTTATTTAATTTAACTTTTCTTCAGGTTAGATTTTATTCTAACAATGTCAAATTTCATAAGTTTTCAAACTCAATTATATTTTATAAATATTTTAAATAAGATTCCAGAGTCCTTTAAACAATTACTCAACATTTCAAAATTATTTTTGAAATTAATTATATACATAATTCATTTGCATATCAAATTATCCTTTGAATTTCAAACCAAACCTAGCTTTGCAAACAACTCCAAATTAAACATTTTGGTAGCAGTACCTCTCTTGGAAACACGAAAATGAACATCGATGATGCTGCAGTCATCACCCAAGTTATTTCCCAGCGACTGAAAAGAGTTCAATGCTTTATCTCTTTAAAAACATTTTCAAACACTGTTTAATTTAAAATCCCACCAGATTTCAGATCCAATTAAACAAATATTTTCCAAATATATCACCATTATTTCACCAAAACTTTTGAAAATCATTTTCAAACTCAAAGGAATTAAAATTTCCCAAATTTCAACTTTCAAATCCTTTAAATTTATTTTCAAATATTTATCTAGAATTCTATTTTAAATTATAAATCACATTTACAATTTATATTTACAATTCCATTCGTATATGAATTTATTTCTTAGCTTTTACTTATGATTTCAATTTCTTATTCAATTTTTACAAAACAATGATAAAAATCTAGTATTATCACTTCCTAACAACCAAGCAACCATATATAACTATAATAATTTATGGAAAATTATTTATTTTATATACAAAATAATTTGGGCAAAATTATTTCATATACCCACTTTTATGAATAATACTGTGTCGGTTTGCTTAGTTTAAGAGTTTAGAAATCCCTATCGATATAGTTGGCCAGACTGCATCGACCAAAATTTATAAACTCTCAACTGATAAGTCGACACAATATAAAACAATTTATATTGACTAACAAATACACGCTCATATCTATTAATACACTCAAACTCATTCTAGAGTACAACTGACTCTATTTTAATGAGTAATCCCCACCAAAGCCAAGGTTCTCGCTTAACCTTCAGCTCTGATACCGAGTGCAACGACACGGTTTTTCAACGCCCGAAAATCGACATCAATACGTCAACTGTATCGAATGCTATACAATCGAATGCCGGAAAATGGACCATTAGTGTAAAAGAAGAAGGAGATAGAAGAAGAAATAGAAAACAATATCAGAATTTCACAGTCTCAGCGGAACAATATATAGTAGATAAATGACTAATTTTTAAAAACAAAAGAACTATATCTGTTTATACATTACATCATCAAAGTAGAATACAAATCAACCACACAATTCAGGACAGTTATAATATCTTGTCCTCCAAAAGCTGAATATACCGCTTACACTCCACAACGAAAATATAAATATATGGAAATACGCCTCGTTCCAGCTCGTCTTCTGAGCACCACAGCAGTCCATCCTAAAATCTATACTCTATAATACTCGGTCTGACCCGAGCATTATACTTAAATAACGCTCGAGTCAGTCTCGAAAACCAGCGTGAGAAAATACACTCAATTGGAAAATTATAGTTTTCAAAATCCTTTAAAAATCAAAGGTATCTCATAAGACCACGCCACAAATAAACATGTCGGGTTTTTACCATATGACAACCAAAGCATTTCTTATAAAATCCTCTAATATTGTAGTAGTGTCTATCTACAAATACTTATTCAGATAGCCGAAATTGTTACATTATTAAATTCCAGCAATACTAGGCTCTATAAACAAAACTGTAAAGGCACGTAAGTAGAATGGATTTCCATCAATGGCAAGGCTACTGGGGTACCGCCTGTCATAGTGCGTGGTCTAGATCACCGTACCAAGGATCCACCCTGATCCCTGCATCACAAGACCGGAGCTACCCCTTACTGGATAGTCCGAATAAGCTCACCCTGCAGTTGGGATCAGCAACCGCCCACACAGTCGAAATAAAGGGACATCTAGATAGGAGTAACCTGACCCTAATTGGTTGCTAGCCACCTAGCCTTGTGCGCACCTCCCCTGTTTGAGCCATTCTCGGTTGATGAGGCTCGAGGTTAAGCATTAGCTTTTTAGCACACATTCACTTAGAATGCTCATCGTCCTCCTGACGATGTTTTGAAAGCATTCATCCATACAAGTCCATTCCGGGTCCGAACGGAACCAAGGCACTACTCCTACTACAACCATTTTGGAATCACACTCAAGATTAGTAGCGACTAGCCTTTGCACTTCACTGCTCCATCTTCGACTCCCTGCTCTTGTCTTCCTCACGAAAACGTTCAAACCATATCGAAGTGCTTTCGAGAAATCAATCCTGACCCAGCCTCTTCGAAATGATCAGCGCATTGGCCAATATTGATAGTCGGTTATTTAACTATCAAATAACATTCACAAACAAATCATCAGCCTTAAAAAATTTCCAAATTATTATTCAAAATATCTTCACAAGATATCTTTCCACACTTTAACACTTTGAAAACAGTTTTCAAATCACTTGCTTCTTACAGAATAAATTCCTAAATATTGTTTATTTCCACCAGAAATCATTAAGTCTAAATACTTTAGATTTAAAATAATTTAAAATTGCTTTACCCAAAATATATATATATTAAAACTTTTAGAATAAAACCACTAAAAAGACTTTATTTATATTACTAGTTATGAAATTTTATAATAACTTCTCATAGAAAACTTAAGCCAAACAAATTCTAAAATAAAAGTGACGAAGTTCTACACATGTTTTTCCCAAATAAAACCTTTAGCCAAACTATCTTTAAAATAAAATTACTTATAAAATATAATATTAATAATTATCTTTTAAATCATAATACCAATTAACCCTTTTAAAATTAATTACTATAACTAATTTAATAAACATTTACTTTAAAATTTTAAACAATTTAAATAATAATTCTCAAAAACATTCTTTAAAACTTTTAGCTTATACTTAAAAATCTGCTTCGAAAGCGTACTTGGCTTTTTAGGGAAATACATTATCCTTTCACCTTTAAAAATAAACCACATTTATTTTTAAAACAATTTATCCATTCCTTTATAAATTCCCATCCTAAATTTATACTTCCAAATATCCACAGATATCTTATTTTACTTTATAAACCCAATTTATAAATTCCACTGTCTCATTCTTCTTTTAAAACACCGTTTCAAACATTAAATCAATTTCCAAAATTTACTCCATTTGAAAATTAGTCCTTTATTTATCCCAATTTATTTCAATATCTAATAATTCTAAACTCACTACTTTATTTATGATTCAAAATCTTATTTTAAATTGAAAATACTAATTTCATACTTTATTTCAAAATTCTTCTCTTAAGTCTTTCCAAATCATTTAAATCCTGAATTTAAAAGTAAATTCTTAAATTTTTAAACAACACCACTTAAGCCCTTCATTTATTTCCATTTATTCAAAATCTCATTTTCCATACTTGGGATTTATTTATTAGAATTTAAAAATAAATTTTTATCCTTTTCTAATTCATTCTTTAGCTTATGCCAATTCTCTATAATTATTTACTTAAATATTCTCTCTTTTATTTTCCCTTCAAAAATCCAATCTATATATTTTTGATAACTTAATATACCCAAATATATTCAATCAAACCATAGCATCCCATATTGCGATTACCAATGTAATCTATCTCAGATTATCTAATAAATCATGTCACAGAGTATTAAACCAATCTAAATATTTTAAGAAATCCAGTTGGATCCCTCCAACCTGTTTCCCTGCATCCACAGAAGTTAGCACAATATAAAAACACCAATTCCACTTCGAGGTGGAATATCGCGATATATGGGGTCATCCGCTATTATGTGGGGTGCATAAGGTCTCATCCACTACATAATGCGGGAATATCAATCACTCTAATATGTATATACTAGTGTGAACTTGTGCTACACACACTGGTTATGACTAACTTTTTGTGATTTCATGCATGAATATTATGAAGATAATTAACTTGGACATTTCATTTAATTGATTTCTTACCAAATGAATTTAAGAATTCAAAATCGGTGTTCTTTTCTTTGTAGCACCATTTTTCTAAATTTTGAACTGTGTGTTGTTACTCTGGAAATAGAACACATCTACAAACATTTCATGCTCATTAGAGTGTACAAACAAAGATATGATTATACAAAATCCAACAAAAATATAATTGTTCCGATGGAGATATTAGATTTAGAAAACGAAAATGGATTACTTTAGACATTTTTTAGTAGCAACATAAAGAACATTTTATTGCTAGATTTGTGCAAATGCTAGATTGTGCAAAGTCATTCCTAGAAAAATACATGAAAAATATGGATCTTAATATAACTATAGGGTATCAAGAGTAATAAAAATAAGATCGAGGGATAACAGAATAAACAATAAGTAAAATGCGTACACTTTATGATTCTATATGACATCAATTCAAAAGAGCATTTTTTCTCCTAGTATGATTAACTTTCTCAATATTTCAGACATTTGTTTTTTTTAGATTGCATTTCTGAAAAAACATTTGAAATGGTAATGCAGAGCACATAATAAATATTCACAACTATAGCTCATTAGTCAAGTTCATTGTTGTATATTCATTAAATATAGAAATCAGAACATATGGTTTATTTGTAAATGCCTATGAAGCAAGAAGAGGATATATTACTCAAAATAGGAAGTATTTGCATTAAATACAGAAGTATGAATATTTCTTTTTCAAACATATGTGCCAAGAGGAAATAGAGGATATGATGCTCCAAATTATAGCTTTAGCATAGGATAACCATTTGGAAGCCAACAGAGCCACGTAACTAGCCATAGTGCCAATAATCAAAAAATTGAAATTGGAGTGATGCTATTAAATACAATATTGATATATAAAATAAGGAAAAGTTGTAGAAGATCCACATAGTGCAAGATATAACTTAAAATAATAAATAAAAGTGACATCTGTGGAAGTGTTTGTCAAACGTATAATCTTCAAAATGCATGAAAAAGTAGAACCAAAAGATTGAATTGATTAAAATAAAACAGCCTAAAACCTATCTGTAAACATAACATCTAAACTTATTGAAAAATCTTTGATTTTCGATACTGCTAAAATTCAAATATAATGAATTTGACATTGGTTGAAGTTGATGCAACAATCTTGCAGTACGATATTCATAGGCATACAGTAATGAAAAATTTAAATCACGTGCTCTAAGATTACACTACAACAACTAAACCTTCATATTAAATAAGTACATATCATATCAGGTAACCGCAACTAAGGTAAGAGATAAGTTGAATTAAATATGATTCTACGATGAATGTATTAAACATCAAAGCAACATTAAGCAGCGAAAAAAAATACATAAGTGTCATGGATGATTTTAAATAGCAATCAAGCTTTAAAGTCATAGAGTAGAGCCGACATAAGGTCGATCAAGTCGTTGCCCTAATCATATTCTTTTAAACATATTATCTCCTTCAGCTACAGGCATGGCTTTGGCCTAGCAATTTTCCCACTTATTTTTGTTTTAACCTTTAACTCGAGGATTCTAAATTCTAATTTTTCCCTGTTTCCTTCTTAACCTCATTTCAATTTCATTATCTTTCTTATTCTATGTGATGGTTGAAAAGTATAAAAATTCAAAATTTTATAGAAGTACAACATTTACTATTATTGAAACTGATGACATATATGCAGTTATTCCTTATGATCTAAATATTTATTATAGTGCTGCTATTAAATCCCATGCCTATTAGCAATAAAAATTTATGCAAGTTCTATGAGTTCATTTCTTTCAAAAAAGTTTTAAATTTTATCTTTAGTTATTAAACCAACCTTTTAGATATTGAAGCTGCCCATGTACAGCTACACTGAGCAGCGAATCTCTGCTCTTTACCAATAATCGTAAAATGGACCATAAATGGTTGCCTTACCTCTATATCTAAAAAAATTATTAGTTAATGCATAGGGGTATTTGCTAATTACAACAAAAATTAAATAATCTAGAACAAAATTTTTATAATTGACGGCTAAAGATTCCTGCAGCAACCATGCCCTTTAGACTTTTTCGGTATCTTAGTTTCCAAGATAATTGATAAAACTATATATTAGTATATGCAAAAATTTAGGTTGGATGATAAATGTATGTTGTCATAATAATAAAATAACAAATGCATCGATGATAAAAATGCTGCATAAGAAATTGATCGCCTGCTCCAAGCACCATAAACTATTGGAAATGACATACTTTTTTATTCAATGGTATTAATATCAATATTTATTATTGTTCATGACCAAGTAACGGTGGAATTCCCTATGTATTTAGAATAATGGGATTAAGGACTTAAGATAATGCTTATCATTATAGAATGTTTTCCCCACCCATTATGTATGTAAATTTATTCAAATTATAAGCCTAAGTTCATAATAAATATTTCTTTAATGATATTTTACATCTCATTATATCATTTAAGGGAGAACTTTTGTATTGTTCTGCAGCCTGTGATGGAGTTAGCATACATAATAGAATTTACAAAGTTCAATTAGGATTTGGACAATTAAAACCAAAGTAGAGATGTTCAGTTATTAAGATCACATATTAGACAGTTCAAATCAAATGAGATAGTCTATGTGTCATTTAATTTGATCGGATAACTCAGATCTAATTTTTTTTTGAGTTGGTTACATGAGAATATGCCTAATAACTAATAGTTTAAGCCACCCTTAACTCATTGTAGATACACAAAGGGATAGTGTTAATCTTGGATGTTGCCGACATCTATCTCCTTTCTAATATTCATTTTCACTCACTTTCATTCATTACTTGCTGCTATATCTGTATGCTTATAGTTATTTAATAATAATAAAAATCAACTTATTTATTTGGTTCAGTGGTGCTTCGTCATTCTTTTATTCCCAACCCTACTCTTAAACTTTTATCACATGCATTATAGAAAAATACATGTAGGTTCTGATTTCTTTCACATGCATTATATTATTTACCTTCTTTGCACGAACATATCGATGATCGTGACAAAATTAGTGAGGAGTGCATGATGAGCTTCAAGTATGAAATTAAATCAGTTTTTCTAATGCTACTTCCTAATACTACGGCAGCGTTATAAAATAATGAGCTGATCAATTTTTATGTACTATATATAAACAATACTTATACCATGTTGGCAACACGTTTGGTAGTTAGCCTAGAACAATGCTGTAGGGGTCCAATTCCTTAAATTCTACTTTTTATTTAATATCAACAAACCATTGGTTCCTTTAAAAGGAAAGGTATAAAAAAGAAATTAAATGATAAGATTTCTAATTTTCCATCTGCATTCAAACATAAAATACATCTACGAATGCTAATAAGAAGACATCACATTGCTAAAGCACAACGAATTTATAAGAATTAACTATTAGTTGTCAAGTATCATTACGTTGTCGGTAGAGGTTCTTGGCCATGGGTTCGAACCTCCGAGACATTAAAATGAGTGTTTTGCTAGAATAAAGTACCACTCTTGTTATAACATAAAAGAATCAACCATTAGTATTACTGTTGATATTCATCTTAATAAATGCATATATCGAAAGAAAGTCAAGGCTTCAATACTCCAAGTGTAAGATATAAGCCTTGACGATAGATTAACCATGTACGCACTTACTCCAATGAATTTTCAATCTTCAATCGAGGAGGGTATAAAAGAGAGGTCAATTATGTAGACCGAGTTCCATAGTACATCATTTGGATTAGTTAATGTAATAGCTTCAATGAAGATCTCTAAAGAAATTTAGAGTGATCATCCATTGGATTAACATTGGTCAAAAACATAAATTGTTGACACTCTCTAGGCAAGCATAGATGGTTTCCCAAATAACTACTTGGAAATAAGCATAAGTTGGACAAATTTAATGTTTTAGTTCACGTTAACACTAATAACCATCAAAACCATGCTTAAAAGTACAAATATCTTTGAATTTTTGCGTTTGATCCAATTTATTAGTATACTATGTTACCAAATACCCACTGATGAGATTTAGAGCTTTGATAAATGGAAGAAGGTTCCGACTAAAGAATTTGGCTATTCAAGAGTAACATTACTTCATGTAAAATCCAAATCATGGTTGGAATAAAAGTAATATAAGTGAAAGCTTTAAAATATTGACTGTTAAAAATACCGTCTTATAGTATTAAAGTTAATCTATAAATAGTCATACAATGTTTCGGTAATACTACCTAAACTTTGTTTTTTTAGTCTAAAATGTTAACATTCAAGACCAACTTTCCTCACAAAACATGTCAGATACATGGTAGATTTATTCATGTGGATTCAAAACGTAGAATTGGAAGAAAAAAACAAAACATAAAAAGTAAGTGTAGCTAAATAAATAAAAATCTAAATTTGGAGAATAATATGGAAAAAGACTTTGGGAAAGAACCATTTTAAGTATAACCTAAACTCCAACAAATTAATATATTCAAGTAAACGTAAATAAAAATGATGAACATATATTTCAAAAGTGCATGTAATTATTAAAATACCATTTGTTGGCGGTCTAAAAAGTGGACTTAGTGAGAGTAATATGAAGAATTCTTACCTATTTTATTTAGTAGTAGCACATTTGGTGATGTTTATAATCCCATTCTCTCTACAATATTTTGCTTGTGTTTTGTTTTGAAAACCACAAAGAGAAAATTAGCGATTTAACTTGAGAAATTTGTAGTAAAATATAACATATAAAAAATCAAATTGCCGATATTTATATGTTGTCTAATATGTTAGTAGATTTTTTTTATTTTCACCATATAGATATTCAACATGAACAACATTGAACAACAAATAAAGTAGAAACATTATAGAGTTTGGTAATGTATATATATATAAGAGAATGAATACCATACATTAAAATAATTTGCAAAGAAGAATGATTTACCATCTCCTTTTACCATTACAAACTAAATGGAAAAATTATATGCATGCTTCTAGGCTGTGATAGGAAGATATCTTGCATTAAGTTGAAGTGCAGATTTAAATACTTCAAAATAGAATTTAGGCTTCTAAAGCTCGGTTATGTAGGGAATGAAAAAGGAGAAAATGTAGGAAAAATATAAATAGTACCAAGATCCAAAGCACTTACTAAAAATGAAAATAACATTAGGAAAACTGTATGGAATAAACAAATGAGTGAAATCATTTATTGATTTGAAGATTTAAAATTTATACGCAGGTGTTGTACTGTATATGTAACTTATAGGTTACTTTCATCCCTTAGACAAAAATTAACAGCGTTAAATTTAGATAAATTGAAAGCAATATTTGCAATTACCCACAAAAATTTCTTCTGAAATTGATTACTTAGCATATTATTATATTCTGTGACAAATGCACATATATTACGTTTAAAATTGTATCAATATGTAGCATTATCTCAATATTGACATAAATAGCCTCGGTTTTTGAAAAAACTGAAAATAAATCTATTTAAGTTTCTACCATAAGAAATATAACTAAATAACCCACAAAAAATACATATTTTTTTCATTTTATCAGTGCACCCATAGGTTATTAAACTAAAAATGTTTAGACTTACTTTCAACAAGAATATATACAAATTTGAATTAATAACGCAACTTGGAGTCATAGATCAACAACATAAACAGAAAAAACATCATAGTCATAGATCAACAACATAAACAAAAAAAAATCATACTCTTACCTTATAAATAAGTAAATAATAGGTAAGAAGTAACAATAGAAGTTTGAATAATGATTCCTTGTAAAAACAGAGATAATAATTAGAAGAAAAATATCACCATCTGAAGGAAGTTGGATCAAAAAGTAGACAACAGTAATAATACCTACAATTGAGTATGTTAAAGTGAACTCAAAATAAAAGTAGAGTCTTTAGTACTATTTTTGAATTGTTTAGGCCTTTTATCTTTACTATAGAAACAACGCCCTAGTAATAATATTCTGTTAAATGAGATATTTCTCCATACTACAACTATATTTCAAAGGATGATAATTTTGAGTCCCAACCACCTATGGATACTTTTGTACAGCTGATGGCTTGCTGGGCAGAAAACCTATGGAAAATAGGAAATAGTGGTTCCAAGGGCTTCGTCCTATGTTTTATACTTCACACGGTTTTTATATTTAAATCATTTGCAAAACATACCATTTATACCATTAAATACTAGAAGTTACAAAATATAATGGTAATTAGTTCAGTATAAGATGGATAATTTTATGTTTTAATGTAGAATTGTAGATTTATACATCATTCTTTGTTTTCGGGCAGTCTGAAGATTGGTGGTCCAGTAGAAGAACAATTTCAAATATGATATTGTGCATTTGAGTGTACATCAAGAAAATTATATTTCTTTCCAACCATGGCAACTTTAAATTTTATGTACTTTCATGCTTGGACATTAATCAGACTTGAGTAATTTATTGGTATACATACTAAATTAAAAAAGAATTCTATCATACACGCCAACCATAAAAATTAAAAATTAAAAATCTTGTTATTGTAGATGTTTATTTAACATTTTATATTTTAAATTCTAGGTATATAATATTCAAGGATATTTAATTCAAATGGGTGGTCTAAGAGTTGTTCCATATTCATAGGAAAATTGCATATTCCTTATATCTAGCATGCAATAGAGCTTAAATTGTCGTATTCAAGAAATGGTTTAGTAACTAACCTTGCATTTGCTAATGGTCACCAATAGGAAAACAGATCAAATAAATAATAGTATATAAAGGGTATTGGTCTCCAACAATTGCATTTGATGAAATTTTGGCTCGTATAATCCCATGGTTCTGACTAAATTGAAGCTTTCTTAAATTAATATCTAACATTTGACAGAATTCATTATGTTTTCCATTATCATTAACATAAGTTTATTTTTAATCAAATCCTTAGATCGCAGTAGTTAAATAGGTTCACGGTAACCAATTAGATAAAATCCCAAATTCAATTAGACAAAAATAAATAAATAATAAACAAACAAAAAATCAGGTAAAACAACAATGTCCGTAACCATAGAAACAAAGTAGAAGAAGCATACAATTATCTTGAAAAATCGAGTCATGGTGATAAAAATAGTAAGAATGAAAAAAATAAAACATAGAACAGAAGGGTATAGAAGAATACCATAAGGCACGTTCAAGAATAAAACATGACATTAGTAATAAAACTGTGAGACCTCTAATTGCGCACTGTGGAAACAAAAAAAGAAATTAAAGAGGAAACCTAGCCGATGATGCGGTAAATTAGACAACCAAAAGGAAACCTGCAAACAATAATTCACCATTAGATAATAAGAACCACAGTTGAACCTTAGATGATGAAATTGAACGAAAATACTATCAGGTAAATAATAATTTACCATAAAATCTCAGACCCGGTTAAGAAGAGATAGAAAAGGAAATAAAGGATTAGAGTTCCAAAACCATTGAGGACCCGAACTTAGAACCATCCTCCAGTACACGCCTAGATCCATTTTGACTATTAACATTTGGGTGTGAGGAGTGGGGAGTTGGGATGCGAATGTTTAGAGTTTAGATGGGAAGGGTGGAATGAGAGAACGAAGGAATTAAAAAGTGTGACGGTTGATTTCCAAAAAAATTAGGAAAGGCTCCGTAGCTATAGAAATCAATCTCAGTAATAATAATATAGTAAAGATAGATTTGGAGACTGTTCATTTCCCAAAATTCAAGGAGGCTTGTGTGATTTTGAAATTGAACTGGGTATTCATATTATAATATAGATATGATATGAGATCCAGGTAATTCAAACAATCAACCAATCTTTTAAATTCGAACTACTTAAATTAACAGTGATCTAGATGAGTGAGATTAACTCACCTTTGATTTTTGTTTGTAATCCAATCCAAACTGGCTTGCCTCTCCACTATTTTTTATCTTGTATAAGCAATTTACATTCTATTAATATTTGAAATACTCTAAAAATAAATTATCATTTATTAGATTTAATTAACTAACTTTCCTTTAAAACCATACACTTATAAAAGTTTATTTATATGGATTCAAAAATCTAATTTCATATAAACCCTTCGACATTTAAAAATTCCTATATATCCTCAAAATCATTCCTGTATATAGATAATTAAACTAGAATAGGCATGTGTGTATAATATTTTTTTCCTTTCTTTTCAGTAAATAACAAAAAAAGTATTTACTTCACTATTAATTTTAAACAAACTGGAATTTCTAAATCTATACATATATACCTTTCTGTAAGCTATTTAATAAAATTTAGTTTTTCTATAGGATATACCAACATACCCAAATACTTATAGATGAATATTCACTTGATTTTCAAAATTCATGATTTTCGAATTTGCTGTATGCAACCAAAATTTTAAATTAGTAAACTATTATTATTAAAAAGGAACGGAAAATACCATAAGAAACCGAGCCACGAAAGGTGACCACCGCCTCTGAGTTCGGCCGCCCCATCGACATGCTGCTGGCACGCGAGTCACCATATCCATCGCCATGCCCCTACGCGCTCACCTCAACCTCACTGAGTAGCGATCATGACTTCGAACAGGCGTAAATTGGATCGTGTACAACCTACGTCACGCCTCCACCAGTCCTTTCGCACGAAGTCGCGCCTCCCACAGAGGTCACCGCACCTCCAGTCAATTATCACCGAAGCACTCGCACAGGCTAAATCCACAAGCTTGTCTCAATTCAATCGATCAAACCCTAGCTTGTGTAGCGGTTTCGAATGGGAAGAGGGGCTCAAGCACTTCGACCTTGAAGAAGGAGGAGGCCTATGATTAAGTTTGGCCATTTGATTCACTTCGATTAGTTATTGAATGAACCAGGAGGACTTGATTTTGTTTCTCATTCCAAAGGAGCAAAAGAAATAGGGACAACGAGTTTGAGCTGTTGATTTTTTTATCGATTTCGTTAACAGGGGAAAACTCGGCTAAGATGAAAAAAGGGGAGACACGTGTTAACTCAGTTGAACATGTATTTACAATTTCTTTATGTGTTAAATTTGTCTATTGCATGTGAAGATATATTTATTTAATTTAAATTCAAATTTCAAATTTCAAATCACCTCGATTTTCGCAACTCACAATCTCAATCTCTAATCGAGGCATGCTGCTAGGCATTTATAATGTTAAACCCCTATTCTGAATGCAATGGAAAAGGTTTCGAGTCCTAATTTGATTGTATGGAGAAGATAGCTTTTTGAACCCAACTATTATATTGAATTTTCGATATAAATTTTCAGCGCATTTATCTACCATACGATCACACAACAACTCCAAGTGCTACGAAAATTGAAATTCGATAATAATACACTATTATGAATCCAATGGAATTGGTTTCATCGACTGTGCCTCGAAAGGCTATTTTTAAATTTAATTTAAACAATACATTTTTTAAACTGAGCAAAACACTTTTAAATTCAAATTTAAAGCTTTCCTTATCTTCAGTATCATTAATATAAATTTTACAAGCTTTCAAATTATTTTTAACAAGCCTGGGATTCCCGATTCAACAATTTTCCCAATTTCTAGTTATTAATTCAATATTTACATTATCCAATAAATAGAGATATTTGAAATTCAAGTTAAAATAACGTTAAAATATTTAAAATCAATTAAAAATTTCAATTTCAAATATTTAGAAATTCCGGGTTGTCACATAACTCCTCCCACTTTCTTTTCCATACCGCTGACTTCCCAATACTTGCTATCGAATTCTCAAGTGCCGACTTACCTTTATCTACCAAATCTCATCATTGCCAACCTGCTCCTTTGCCACCGTATGTCTTTTCGTAGCCTCCTCTTGCACTCACCATCACCCAGCTTCAATGCCACCTCTAGAACCACCATTCGAGATATCATAGCCGATTTGAAATTGAAACCCTGGGCGAATCATCTCGTGATATGATTCGAAGGTAGATTGTAAGGTGATGATAGCATTGGAGAAATGATCTAGGCATAGTCAATTTCGATTTGATGGAAAACAATCAAATCCTTGTACATTTTATTGACAATCTAAAGTTTATCCTAGTCAAGCACGAACCACTATAATGATAAGCTTTAGTCCTCCATTTCAATTGTTTCCTTTGTGAAATTGACTGAGTTTAATCATGGAATCGATTCTGATACGACGACTTGACCTTGAATTTGAGGGTATTGGATGATTCCACCATTCCTTTTCATTTTTGCACGTCTAGTGATCCTAAAAAGAAAGACGTTCTACGTTGCCTCGGACAACTGATACATTATTAATCGATGATTAATAAGGGGTAGGTATAGAAAAGTAGTTTCAGAAGATGATACAGATTGTTTTTCAACTGCAAGCAAGCTATCTACACTGGATGATACGTTCGTAATATTCAAGGAATTGGATTCATCTCATTTAGGTAATATACTACATTTGCCTCTGCCAACACTTAGAATTCGATTGGTCGATACATGTTGATTTCTATTGAATTCTAGGCATTGGTCATATAGGGTGTTTATATTTAATGTTAAGTTTCTTGTGACCATGTTCAACGTCAAGTTCTTCTATCTAGAAGGACTCGCCAATCGGCACGTCATAAATCTGGTGAAGGACCATCAATTACCACTGCTCCGGTTTCCCTATCTGTCCCAATTGACACGAACCAACCTTCAATTTCAAAGTCTGGGTGTCAGATGGTGCTGGTAGGTCCTAGTATTTTGCCTCAGATGCCACTAAATCTAATTATAACTAACCCATTGGAATAGGCGCCCACTATTATGACTAAAAACAAGTTTTCTAATGCCTACTTACAACATTGAATTCCTGTCGAAGATGTTCGCTTACCAGCAAGAAATGAATTTGCATATCGTCCTCATCCTGATTTCACAACTTGTAGCCAGTACATTTGTCTCAACGGCGCCTTTCCACCCTTCGACTCTTTCGTAGAAGAGATTGGACTTGCACCATTTTAGATTTACCCAAACGGGTTTACCTTATTGAGCTCACTATACATCTTGTTCATGCAATGATTTAAGCGCCCTCCACACTTTAGAGAGCTCATGTATTTGCTCAAATTCAAAAGGAGAAAAGATTGCTCCTCCTTCGTTATCATCAAAGCCTAGACTATGTGCAAGGGGATTTAGAACCTTCATAGTCAGCATTCGATGTTTGAAACCAAAAATTTATTCATCCATTGTTCGAAAGGATTCAATTGCTTCTGGTTAAAAGGAAGCAAGTTCTGTTCCATCTATCCTCTTTATACTGACACTTCTTTACTATAAACTTAATGCATATCTCTCAATGGTTTTCCGTTGCTCAGATATCTAAAGGCCATTAAGCATGCGAACTCTCCGTCAGCTTCCTCTTGACGAATTAAAACTTGTTAGAGTATGGCTTGCCTGCCCCTGGAAGAGTAACTAACACCGAAGTTCCTTCGCGGAGCAGCTCTAGTTCCTCTACCTATTCCAGTGCATCCAATCATGGCTCTCACTCGAGTCCTTTAGATGAAAGGGAAGAAGGTGGTGATGGATGTGAGTCTAGGATGATTATAAAGAGGAGGTTGTTGTATGGAGACTGACGAGCCATTGGGAGATAATGATGAAGGAGAGGATGTTGAAACTAAGGCAGAAAAGCTCATGAAAATGGATGTTTCTAGTCATGAGGGTGATAGTAGGAGAATGCCCAGCATTCGGGAGAGGGATGGAACAATTAAAAGGAGAAAAGGAAAACATGCCATGGTTGCAGAGGAAGGGGAGATCTTCGACGATGAGAACAATAATGACCTTTAGACCACTAAGGAAGTTGAAAGCCAATCGAGGGATGAATCAGTAGGAATGAGCCCAAGACTCTTTGACCTTCCTTCTTGGGACATTTTGGCCAATGAAACATTAAGTCTAGATCTTGGTACTCCTTCCCTCAAGAATGACCAGTTGTCGAGATGCCACTTTCCACGGGAGATCAAATTGGAGGGCCTTCTATTGAAACTACATCAACCTCTAACTTCATGAAAGATATTGCCATCCATGTGAGCGAGCACGGGGACATCTCAATTATGAAATGATAGGAGCAATCAGCTCACATATCGACATATCCTTCGGGCAATTATAAGTGAAGGCAGTAGCACTCCAACTCTAAGACCATCCCCAATCGATTTAAAGCTACAAAAGGGGTTGTCGCTGTTATACACATCACTCTAGGATCATGGACATTCATATTTACATGTACTTTGATTTGTGTAATTTTGGTGGTGATAGATTTTTCTTTGTTTTAGGCTTAGTGGTGCATGCAGATGTAGAATCTTCACTATAGCTCACGAATATTAGGGGAGAACTCCTGACCCTCATCTTTGTCAGTACGAAATAGATGAAAAGAGGTAGAGGTGAAAAGAGAGCAAGCGTGATAAAGCTCGAAGAACTGAGAGAGAATGCCTCAAAGCTGAAGAAGAAAGAGTGAAGAGAAAGACGGTTTTTGGGGGAGATTCCTCCGTGAGACCTACAAACACCCTTGGAGAGACTCATCCAACTACCATGGGGATACTACTTCTATTATCCTCCCACATTTGGAAGTTTAAACTACCATTATCCAAGACACTCCTTCATCACTGACGCTCACAACTATTGCTGCCACCGCTTCATCTCAAAGCACCTCAACGCTAATGCCTCCACTTGGCTTTACCGCCTCCAAGATGCTTATCCACACCTATACTATAGTGGTTTAAAATTTGATCACGACATTGAAATTGTTACTATAGAAAGTGCAACGAAAAACTTAGAGACAATGCAAAGCGATGTTGACTCGGTTTTCGGATGGCAGTGATTATGTAAGGCTCTTTCCAAGATTAACATGATCAAATTCACACAACTTGATTCGCTCAAGAAAGGAAGCGTAGACCGCGCAGGGGAAATTAAAGAATGGGATGCTGACTTGATTAATGTTACTAAAGAATAGGACCACACACTTGAACAGAAAGCAAGCTCAGACAGTTTAATGAAAGAGATGTAGCATGCATATACCAATAAAGAGATAGCGATGAGGAGGTCAAATATAAGGATGAAATTATAAAAGTGAAAGACCAAGCCATTTCGGGTCAGGCATTCAAACATAAAGGCCTCCGCAAAGAAGTGCATAAACTCCATGAGGAAAGCCATGGGCTGATTGGAAAGTGGGACACTCTATCATCCGATAAGCTTCCAAATGACATCGAGCTTATTGTTTTCCAAAGCGAGTTGACTAACCTTGAAGAATCTTAGAATGTAGAGAATGTGAAGTGGGACTAAGAGAGGGAAGACACCAACCAAGCTTTCCAACATATCTATTCGAATGTGATGTGCACGTGGATAGAAAGTGGGTAGGAAACGATTGTCCTTCACTCTTACTGATGCATGGACAGAAGTGTTGCACTAAGCTAAGGATGATTACTCCGAGATGGAGCTACCGGTGTAGTACTTGAGTGCTGAAAAGATGGATATGCTTACCATAGGGAAGGCATATTTGCCGAGGAGGATGCCAAGGCTAATACTGCTCTTGCTAGCCCAAGCTCTTCGATTCAGCATGAAGTGCATGTCTCATAGTCTAGGGCTCCAGTAACGATCATCTCTTTTTTGGCCACACTACATGGACCTTATTTCATTTCTCCAATAATTGGGCAGTTCTTGGCAATTAGAGAGTACAAGATTGACATCATACTAAGGAGTCCCATTATAGGTATATCTCTTGTTTCTACCATGCTCTAATAGGTCGATCTCACTCTTGAATCTATCACTATTCTGTACCATTCTCTCTGTGAACTAATAGGTCAACTCGACGTACCACCGCTGCCTTTTAGTTCTCAAAGTGCAAAAACTGAAGCGATCTTCATCACCTACACTAATATTTCCATAAGTTCACCTACACACTCCAACCTTCCACCTTCAAGTCCAGGTCCGATGCTCAACAAATCATTGGGTTAGAAGGATTAGAGGAGATTGTTGTATAATCGAAGAAGGATATTCAAATGATCAGTACTATAGATCTGACTAGAGACAAGACAATGGCCGAGTGGATCAAGAGGAAGAGAGAGAAGGCAAAGCTTAAAGTGGAGTCAGATGCTGCAAAGTCCAGGATCCTCCCATTCTTCATCAAGACTAGTAAACCGAAATTAAAAGTGGGTCGATCGGTGGATCTGAGGAAACTGACTCAAGAAAGTTGGCAGTGAAGAAGAAGAAGAACCTAACCCGACCAGTAAGGGTAAGAAAAGTGGCAGCGGGAAGAAGTGATAGGATCGAGCATCAGTGGAGCCGAGATTCGGGGGTTCTTTTAGTTTGTATCTTGTTGGTTTTATGAGCTTTTTTGTTGAGTCTATACTTAGCATCTTTTCTTTTGCTATTGCGTCAGTAGAGTCTATACTTTTACTTTTTGGTGTCCAAACAGGACAATGTTGTGCGGGAATGGCTCCCATTGTTGATATTGTACATAAAGGGATATAAGTAATCAAAAGATTCGTATTTCTACTATAATCTCTTTTGTGTAAGTTTCTATATTCTATTACCATGCATGTTTATATACCGTTGTATGTGTGCGTAAAACGATTGCTTATCTCGCAATTCCATATTATACACTACTATACTGTGTGATATACCATGTGTAACTTGCAGTTATTTAGTTTTACTATTAAAATTGGCTCTGTTGTAGCTGTTATAATTTTTGTTCGATGTAACCGAACTGTGGAGTGACTTTTACACCGACCAAGTGTTGGTATGCTGTGTGCCCCCTGTTTACAGGGCTGGTTACTCTAAATGCGTGATGTGAGACCAGGCGCTCTGTGCTACTCTATGGTTGCCCCAGTCAAGGATTTATTATAGCTCCTATCTTTGGGAACTTGCAATCTGAATGCTCGATTTTGAGCACTGTGTACTTAAGCCACATCTGATTCTCTCCGAATTAGGTATTGAGGTTCCATTTGTACATCAGGCTTTGTTTCTTGAGACATGCAGACAGCTCAATTCCTGGATTTTTCTTTATTATTGCCGATATCTGGGCAATGTTGAGTTTTGTGCGATGGGGATTGTGCCAATCATGCAACTAATAACATTCCCGATGCTTTTAGAGAAACGTTAGTATTTAGGAGGTTCTGATAAACTTATAATATTACCAGGGTAATAACAACGGTTCAGAGCATGCTTGAATGTTGTTGTGTTGGTTCAAGAAACAAGGGAGTGGGTGCTTGGTTGGACGTGGTTCCATTGGTCCAAGAAGCGAAGGAGTTAGACACACTTAAATGTAGTTCGATCGATTTAAATTGCTAAGGAATGAAAGCTTTCTAAGATGCGGTTCCATCTATCCAGGAAGCGAAAGAAATGAGGCGCATTTGAATTTCGTTCCATCGGTTCGAGTGGCTAAGGAAATAGGGGCTTGCTCGAAAGCGATTCCATTGGCCTAAGAATATAGGCACGACTAATAGATGAGTGCGAGGGTTTGGGCCTTCCTAATGTTGCTAGAGCAATATCGATTCTTAAAAGGCGGGGATCGATTTTCCCTATCGAACCAGTATTTTGAGTCGGTTTTCTCCGGTCGACTCAACAGAATGCTTACTTGAAGTCGGCTCCATAAGTTCAAGAAGCGAATGTGTGGAGTGCAGATTAACATGGTTCCATCGATCCAAGTAGCAAGTGAATAGTTTTTAAGTCGATTTGACCTCATCGACCCAATAGTTTGCTTAAATGAATGCTACTCCATTTTTTCAAAAAGCTAAATAACTTTATTGATAAAATAATTAGAGAGGCAAATTCTGCCAATTTATAATGCCCCGTATCACTAGGTGGTTTATTTGTGAATACAGGAAGTACATAGATAAAAATTCAAATAAAATAGTGTTGTAGTGAATCGCTATTCCAAGAATGGGGAATCTAATTCCTCCCACCATTGTGAAGTTGAAAGTTCCATCTTCAAGTTTTTGGCCGATAACATCGGGTCCTTCCCAGTTTGGGCCAAGCGCCCTATACCTTGGGTAGATTCATTTCAGGATGAGATCACCCTTTCGAAGGTGCGATTGTAAATGTTGGCGTTGGAGTGTTAAGCTACTCTCTTTTTATGGGCAGTAGTCCTTAGTTTAGATTCTTCCCGCTTCTCATTAATCTAATCAAGCGATTCAAGCAAGAGCTACTAGTTCTCACTTTTGTTGATGTGTCATCTCCAATGAGAAGGGACTTCCAGTTCCGCTGGAATCAATGCTTCCAAACCGTATGCCAAGGCGATGGGTGAATGCCCGATCGATTTACGAGTCATTTTGTAAGCCCATAGTGCAATCCAATGTTCATCAACCCAATTTCCTTTAGCTTTTGTCAGCCATTTCTTGATGGCAGATTTGATTATTTTGTTCACTACCTCCACTTTCCCACTTGGTTATGGGTGTTGTTAACCCAAAAAATAGATCAACACCCTGCATCGAGTGTGAAAGCACTAGTGCAAATAATTAACAGCACAAATCTCACATAAACAACAAATAAAAAGTAGAAGTAAGAAAAGAGACATAGAATTTTTATAGTGGTTCGGCTGGTTCTGGCCTACGTCAACTTTAATCAAACTTGGATAGCTAGCGATCCATCTCCTATGGATAGCTAGCGATCCATCAAGATACGTTAGATTGTTCTCAAATTTTATGAGCTCATTTGGAGCTCTAAGTAAAGGCTTATGGTAAAAAAATTTGCTAAGTTGATGGATAGCTAACGATCCATCCCCTATGGATAGCTAGCGATCCATAGAAATGACTCAGATTGATTTGAGATTTTCGGTGATGACTTGGCATAATAACTAAACTCTTCAACACTTGGATTTATGGCCCAATACTTACTGAATTCCCTTATAAATACTCACCTACCACCAACTAGGGATGGATCTTTAATAGGAAGAGAGCTTCCATTACTCTATTGGAATTCCTTCATCTCTTCAACTTTCTTTTCCCTCAAATTAGTGATCAAGGGGTTTACTATGATTTTCTAGTAAACCCTTGTACTTGTGGCTTATTCTAACTCATTGTAACTTATATTTAAGGACTAATTAGTTGATATCCAGAGAGAATAACTTAGTATAATCATAATAAAGATTGATTGAAGTGGAAGTAGGCCAGAGTTAGCCGAACCACTATGAAAATTCTATGTCTATTTTCTTAATTACGCTTTTTATTTTTGTTTATCTGAGATTTGTGTTTCTAATTATCTTCACTGGTGCTTTCGCATTTGATCCAAGGCATTGATCTATTTATTGGGTTAATAGGTGTGCCACCGTAGAGAAGCTTTTTTCGATATAGAAATGCTCGTAGAAGTTCTTGAATTTGGCACTCTCGAACTGAGTTCCATTATTCACGATGATTTATTATGGTACTCCGAACCTGCAAATAATATTTGTAGTAATGAAATTAATTGCTTTCGTAGTACTGATGTGGCCAGTCATTTTGCTTTGGCCCATTTTGTGAAGTAATCAATAACCATGATAGCATATTTAGCTCTCCCTTTAGCTATTGGTAATACGCTTATTAGAACGATTTCCCAAATTGCAAATGGTCATGGGCTGACCATTTGCATCAGCTCTATGGGTGAGGTTCTCATGACTTTAGCAAATATCTAGCACTGATAACATTGTCTACCATAGCTACTACATTTTGGTCGATTAATATCCAGAAGTATCCATAATGAAGGACCTTCTTTGTTAGTGTCTACCCTTTGATGTGGTCTTCGCAGCCGCCATCGGGAACTTCTATTAGGATCCTTTTGGATTAGCTGCTCGTTACACATCTGAGTAAGGGGGTGGAGATTCCCCTCTTATAGAGCATTTCATCTTGCGGTAGAATCATGGCGCCTTTCAAAGAAGCTTCTTCCACTTATTTTAACCCTATGGGGAGCGTCCCTATGAGCAGATAGTCTTTGATCGGTGTCATCTATGATTCCTCTTCCTTTGTAGTTTCTAAAATCCTATCGACGTCCACGTATTCTATACTGAGAGCCATCAGCGTCTCAACTGGAACCAGCTCCATTGATTGTGCTTCTCTATAACTGGCTAGTTTAGCTAGGTAATTGTATTTTCATATTATGTTCTCTTGGAATTTGAATTATGGCATAGTGTTCAATGTTGTTTAGCGATTCCTATGCCTTCGATAGATAAAGGGCAAGGTTTTCCCACTTGACCTGATATTCCACACTTTCACTTGACAAACAACTAGCCAAGAGTCGTTGCAGACGTGCACAACCTTTATTCTTTATTCCTTCATGATATTCAGTCCTGCTATTAACGCTTGTATTCTGCCTTATTGTTAGTAGCAGTGAACTCCAGTCTTAGAGTGTGGCATGCATACTGTTCATTGAGAGTATTGAGAACAACTCTGAGCAAAAATCATTTGATGCACCATTGACAAACACTTTCCACTATGACAATACTTTTGGAGTGTTTTCTTCTTCACCATCTCGCATGGTGAACTTGACGATGAAATATGCCAATGCCTGTCTATTGACTGCGCTTCAGAGGTGACAAGTGATGTCTTACCGACATAACTCAGTGTTCCATTTAAGAAGTAGTCCCCACTTCCCTGGACGGTACATCACTTGTTTCAAAGGTTGATGCGATCAACGGGCGATATGCTAGTTTTTCCAACTTTGATAGCTCTTCTCGGCTCAAGTGAATTAGTTACAGATGTGGTAAATGGGTTACTGGATCCTAGTTTCTTTACGTACCAATGCTGCTCCCAAAGCATGAGTTAACACTACCAGGTAGATGAATAGGTCTTCCCCATCCATCGACTTAGATACTAATAGTGGGGTCTCTATATGTGATGACCCACATTTCGAAAGGTTTAAATCAACAATAATCCACACATGTCCAACTTAAACAATCCGGAACATAATAATCAATGTGGTTAATTAAGGAAAATAAGAAAAGAATAAGAAAACAAGCACAGAATCTCGCAGCAGAATGACAAAATATAATAATCAAATAAACAGGTCATGAAGCTGTTTATACTATACATTTGATTATAATTTATACAACGTTTATCATAGTTATATATATAATAGAATATATAAACAATGCAGTAGAACACTTGATGTAGGGAATATTACTAGTAATAATTAGTTTACCAAATCTTCATCTTCGTCCTCAAGAAAATGATCTTCACTGCGGTGGAATACTCAAGATTGACCCGAGCGTAATGAAAAGACAAAACACTAGAGTCAGGATTAAAATATCCTTATGTGAGTCAAATCGATATCGCATATAACATGAGTGTAATGGTGTCAGAGATGTTTACGGGGGTTTACATCTCCTATCCAGTGTATAACGTGCGTGCAACAACTCAAGAGATGTTATGGGATTTTCCATCTCTTAAGGATTCGTAAATACACACACACACACACATATTCGAATACGTTACATATATAATGTCTAATCAGTAAAATAAATATTTTTCTTAGCATGAAGGCTTTATATTGATCCCCCTTGACTCCTTTTTAAGCATTGTCGTATAGTTTTCATATAACGCCCAAGTAGAATATAGAGGAATTAGGATGCGTCGTGATACGACAACACTAAATAGTAATGTTCTCGTATAGGGATAAAAATATGACAAGGCATGTGAGCATTGCCCAAGGTAGGATACTAGCAGTTCAAGTCGCAGGGCTAATGGTAATGCATCCTAGCCACGACTGCCCACCACGTCTATCCATCCCATATCGAGTCAAAATGGAGGTTATCGCAAATCAAGATGCACCAATCGAAATCAATAATAAGAGGAATAATATGGACCGAGTCGAAGAAAATTGAAGAATGAATGTTCGCTAGGGGTAGCTAGCCTATTTGGCCCTGTCAAGCCGTCCTATTTTAGTCATTTCAAGTTAGCACAAGTGCTGGGGTCTATGCATCATCGTTCTCTTTCTTCAAATCCAGCAAACAATGCCAAATCCAACCACTTCGTTCTGGAGTCTCCTCCGTGTACACAGTTGTTAAAGTTGTTCCAATATTGACAAAGGGTATGCCAATAAGAGGCCATGGTCTCTTTAACAACCAAACGTCGTTTTACACACCAGTTGGTACTTTTACATTTTGAAAATGATTCACACTTGGTATCAAAATATCGTATTCGCTTCAAAATCAATTTTATTCTGAAATCATTATATTTACTTTAGAATTCAATTCTAATTAAAAATTTTGTTATAACTTCAATTTAACCCAATTTTTATTTAAACCCATGATTTAGCTATAAACAGTTCCCACTCTGGCCAGTTTGGATTCTTAGAAAATAGTTTGAATAGTATTAAAACAGTTTAAATAGTTGAAATAATTTAATATAAAATGCTTTGAGTATTGAAATGATTTATATAGCATAATAGCTTGGAAAATCAAAATAATTTGAATATTAAAAAAAATAGATTCTAAATAGTTTATATCAAAATAATTTTATTTGAAAATAGTTTCAAAGTCAAACTGATTCAATCCTAAATTTTCCAATTCAAATCAGTTTTAATTTCCATTTCTATTCCAATTGATTCAATTTCGATTTCAATTCGAATTAATTTCATTTCCAATTTTAATTCTTCAATATCGATTTCAATTCCAATTAATTTCAATTTCGATTTTCATTGGTTCAATTCAAATAGTTTGAATTTCAATTCAATTTCAAATTTTAAACAATTTCAATTTATATAAAGTTCGAATTCAACTTCAGAATATCGATTTAAATCTTTTAAATCAAATTTAACTTCGATATTTAATTCAATGTTCAAATCTTTCAAAATAATTCAATTTCGAGGCAAAGTTTGAAATTTCAACTTATATCACATTTACTTGAATAACTTCGAATTTCAAGTAAAAGTTCAAATCCTTTTAAAAAATTCAGTTTCGATAATAGAAGTCATATTTTAATCATGACTTCAAATTCCAATTAAATTCTTTAAAACAATTTCCATTAACCACACTTAATTTCAACATTTAAAACTCAAATTCATAATTAATTCTAACTTACCCAAATTTGCTTTTTATTTTTTTACATCAAAATCATTTAAATAATTTCAAAACCAAAATTTTTAAATTTATTTAATTTGACCAATCCGGTGTCCATATATAATTTTCTATCCTATGGCCAAATGATCGGTTATTTCAATTTAATTTCAGGGATGGATATATATCATTTAATTCAAAATAAATGTCATAGATATATATCATTTCAACCTATATCTTAATTTATTCGAAATAATTCGATTTACAGTTTTATATACTGTAAATAATTATAGGGTGATAACAGGATATATATATATATATATATATAATAAATAAACATCCAATCATCCAAATATCAACCAATTGTCATCCATCACAATCAGTCATCCAAACAGTCAAAATATCACCATAATTAACTAGTTATCAATAATCAGGAGTTTGCTAGTAATTTGATTCCAATTCATTTTATCTGCCTGTTCAAATTTCTATCAGTTAATTCAGATGTCAATTTAAATTTCAATTAATACTATTAAACAACAATCAACAAATTAAAATCACTTCATAATTTTAAATTTAACTAATATAAATATTATAGTACTTTGTGAGCATATAAAAAACTCACCTTTTATTTGAACTGAAAATATTTCAACTTCAAATAAATTCCACTCTAGCTCCATGTCGTAGCTTTCGTCGATATGAACCTAATGCCAGACCTTTCGACCGAATTGGACCTCATATGGACAAGATACGAGTTTTTAAACATTGACCTAACTAAAAATTTAATTAAATACCAATTAACTAAAACTATCTTAATAAAACATTTCCACTCATCTTATTTATTTAACATTTCTTAGATCATTAGCTACCATTTTCATATAACTACTTGGTTTAATTTTTTATAAATTTTTCTTTAAACACAATTCCAATTTGGGCATTTTTATTTCTTAATTTCAAACTTGTATAATATTCTATTACCATTCATATTTAACATTACAAGCTTTTAACATCTCTGATACGTTTTATACATGTTTTTAGAATGTAATTGAATGTTATACAAATTTATCTTATTCGTTTTAGTTTATATGAATTTTCAATAATTTGTACAAGTTAAATTTCCATTATCTTTTTTTTTGGCAAGGCCAAATTTCCATTATCTTGAAATTTAAGAGTTATAATTTAACTTCTCATGTTTTATTTAAAAAATTGGCTTTAATTCTTATTTTCTCATTTTAGATGTTTCCAACTACATAAAAATTTCACTTTGTTTCTACAACTGAAAATCGTTAATTAATAGAAACTCAAGAATTCAAATACCAGGTTCATTTTAAATTATCTGAAAATAATATATATACTCATATCTTTTATATATATCAAATCATATTAAGAAATTTTAAGTCAAAATCTGTTTGTTGAATTAAAAGCGTAGCAAAGCTACTAAGGGCCTCCCCTACTTTGAAACTCGAAAGTGAATGTCGATGATGCAGCCGTCATCACCACAATTATTTTCCAACGACGGAAGAGGGGAGTACAGGATCTATTTCCTTTTAATTCCTTTTGAAATAATTTCTATTCGTAAATATTTTTAAATAATACTAATATTATTTTTAAAATCTTAGAAACAATTTCAAAAGAACCGGAAATTAAATTCTCAAAATTTAATTTAAATTCATTCATTTACTTAAACTAAGGTTTGATTTTTATTTCATAACTCATTACTTAAGTTTATAAACATCCATAATTCAACTTTTCTAAGTTAATATTTCTAAACTTAGTTTACGACCTATTCTCTTGATATTCAATTTATTTTATAAATCTATTCATTTCATAATTTGAACTTATATCTCTTACCTTTTGCACCCAAATGTATCAACATTTCTTTATTTAACATTCACTTATTTCATATTCAGTTAGTTAACATTTGACTTATTTATAACCAATTTAAATCCAATTTAATTCAATTTCAATTACTCACATTAATTTTACTTGCTCATTTATTATCATTCAATTTCTTTTTATACATAATATATAATTTAGGTAAAATTATTTTATTTGTACTATCTTAAAACAATATTATGTCGACTTGCCTCGTTTAAGGGTTTAGAAACCCCTATCAATAACATGGCATCCCACGCATCGACCAGAATTTATAAACAACTCAATGGATAAGTAAACACAATATAAAATATTTTATAACACCAACAAGTACACGCTCTCATATATATACGCTCAAACAGACTCATTCTAAGGTATTACTACCATATCTCTAATGAGTCAAACCCTACAAAGCTAAGGTTATCGCTAAACCAAAGCTCTGATGCCAACTGTGACAATCTACATTTCGGAAGGTTTAAATCAATAATAATCCACACATCTCCAACTCAAACAATCCATAACGTAGATAATCATTGGGGTTAATTAAGAAAAATATGAAAAGAAGATGAATACAAACATAGAATCTCGTAGCGAAATAATAAAATATTATAATCAAATAAACAGTTCATGAAGCTGTTTATACTATACACTTGATTGTAATTTATACAATATTTACCAAAGTTATATATATATACAATAGAACAAATAAATAATGTAGCAGAACACATGATTAGAAAATATTACTAGTACTAATTAATATATCAAATCTTTGTCTTCGTCCTTCATAAAATGATCTTTTGGAATACTCAAGGATAACCCAAGCTTAATGAAAAGATAAAACACTCAAGTCAGGACTAAAAATCCTTCTGTGAGTCAAATCGATATCACATATAACATGAGTGTAATGGTGTCTGAGATGTTTATGGGGTTTCACATCTCCTATCCAGTTTATACATGCGTGCAACAACTGAAGAGATGTTACGAGATTTTCCATCTCTTAAGGATCCGTCAAAATATTTATATATAGTAGAATATGCTATATATATAACGTTTAATTCAGTAAAGTAAATATTTTTCTTAGCGTTAAAGCTTTACATTGATCCCCCTTAATACGTTTTTAAGCATTGTCGTATAGTTTGCATATAACGCCCCAGTAGCACGTCGAGGAATAAGGATGCACCGTGATACGACAACACTAAGTTAAGTCGTAGTAGTCTCGTATAGGGATAAAAGTATGACAAGGCACATGTGCAATGCCCAAGGTAGGATACTAGAAGTTCGAGTCGTAGGGCTAGTGGTAACGCATCATAGCCACGATCGCCCACCGGTCCATCCCATATCGAGTTAAAGGGAGGTTGTGCACCAATCGAAACCAACAACATGAGGAATAATGTGGACCGAGTCGAAGAATATCAGAGAATGGATGTCCGCTAGGGGTATCTAGCCCACTTGGCCCTATCAAGCCATCCTTTTTGGTCATTTCAAATTAACATAAGTGTCGAAGTCTATCTATCATCGTTCTCGTTCTTCAAATCTAGCAAACAACGTCAAATCCAACCACTTTGTTCTGGAGTCTCCTCCACGTACACAGTTGTTAAAGTGGTTCCAATATTTACAGAGAGTATGCCAATAAGAGACCACGGTCTCTTTAACAACCAAATGTCATTTTACACACCGGTTGGTACTTTTACATTTCAAAAACGATTCATACTTGATATCAAAATATCGTATTCGTTTCGAAATCAATTTCATTCCAAATTCATCACATTTACTTCAAAACATCATATTTACTTCAAAATTCAATTCGAACTACAATTTAGGTTATAACTTCAATTCAACCAAATTCGTATTCAAATCCATAATTTAGCTAAACAATTCCCACTCTAACCGATTTGGATTTTTAGAAAATAGTTTAAATAGTTTTAAAATAGTTTAATATAAAATAGTTTGAGTATTGAAATGGTTTATATAGTAAAATAGCTTGAAAAATTAAAATAATTTGATTATTTAAAAAGATATATTTTAAATAATTTATATTAAAATAATTGTATTTGAAAATAGCTTCAAAGTCAAACTGACTCAATCCCAAATCTTCCAATTCAAATCAATTTTAATTTCCATTCAAATCGATTCAATTTCGATTTCAATTCTTATTAATTTCGATTCCAATTTTAATTCTTTAATATAGGTTTCAATTCCAATTAATTTCAATTTTGATTTTCATTGATTCAATTCAAATAGTTTGAATTTCAATTCAATTTCCAATTTTAAACCATTTCAATTTATATAAAGTTCATGTTCAACTTCAGAATATCGATTTAAATCTTTTAAATCAAATTTAACTTCGATGTTTAATTCAATGTTCAATTATACTAAAAATATGTAGCGACCTAGAATTTCACTACTTTCATTTGTGGATATTTAATTTACTTTAAATATTCAAATATATAAGTTTTATAAAATAAAACTCCTTTTAATAATAAATAATAATGGTAATATAGTTTTCAAAATTTGTTTACAAAAATAAAAGTTCGGAGAAAAATCGAAAATGTGAATGAAATTTATTTACCGAATTTTCGACTTTTCACCAGCTAAAAGTTGTCGAAACATCGTAATCTCTAGTCGAAACATATAAACATTCAAAATGGAAATAAATAAAGGTATTGAAATTTATATGGTGTATATGTATGCATGTATTATCGTATGTATGCATGCATTTATACTAAGTATATAAGTTATAAAGACAAAAAAAGACGCTTCTTTAGACATTATTTGACACTTTGGGGGGTACGGTACAAGCATTAAATGCATGTGTACATGAGGGAGGGGACAAAATTTTGAGTTTTTCAAGGTGGATGGGGACAGGTCAATTGAGGTGTCATGTGTGTAGTAGAGGATAGTGTTTTAAGGGCATATATGTAGTTTAGCTATGTCATTTTATATAAAAGCAAATACCTAACATTTTTATTTCATTTCATTCATTCATTATCTCTTTCATTTCCATTCTCTAAAGCTTGCTTAAAATCTTCAAAAGTGTTCAAGTTATACATTTTCAAATTTTCAAATTTTTAAAATGATTTAAACTTAACTTCAAACTCTTCCTTTCCACTTCAAAATTCTTCCATTATTGCCCTAATTTCCTTCGGCCATAGCTTCAAGAGAACTTTACCAAATCAAGATATTCTTTCTCCTGAATCATGTATAATTCCAGTGGCAATAACTTTATGGTTCACCACTTTTTCTGATTTTGAATATAACTAGGCCAAAATTTCAAATCTTTACAAAGTGTTCTTGAACTTAGATTCTGAAGGCCAAAAATGGTCCTCCTTGTTTTGGTCTTAGCTTCTTCAAAATTTAATATTTTTGAGTAATTCATTATTTAAGTGATATAGAAAAGAAAAATATAAAACATTCCTTTTTATCACTTTACCAAAATAAGGGAGTAAAATATCCAAAAGTCGAGTGCAAAATGACATTTTTCAAGAAGAGTTGTGGCTTTCCAATCTTCCCGAAAGCTAAAGTATTTCAAGTTTTCAAAACCTTTAGTGAGTAAACATTTGTTTTAAAATCAAGCGTTAAACTTTTATATATTGATTGATTTGAGGCTTGGTTTGCTATTGGAAATTTTAGTTTGTTATGTGATTGCTTGTTTGTGTACATTGGTTGTATGCGATAGTAGTTAGACTTGAAGTTGAAATTTAAATATGGTATCTTTCAGCAAGTTGTAAACTTTGTTATATGTTATGAGCTTGCTTTTGTTTTGATTGTTGCGTTTATATGTTGGCATTGACATGATTATAAGTTGGGTTTCTAGGAAAGATAGCACTTTGATTTGATCCGATGGCGAATCCTTAAATGGAAGAAAGATACAAACTTTGTTTTAAATCCAAATCGTTTTAAAGTTAGTGAATGGAAAGATAGTAAGAGACGTTAGTGAATGGAAGTTAATGGGCTATATTAGCACTTGAAATTACGGCTATCTATAGCGATTGTCGCTATGGATGCAGTTTCGCGTTAAAAATCCAATTTTTGAAAAATTTGGTTTTAAACATAAAAGTGTTTGCAAATGTTTTATAAACTTAATAATAATGTTTTAGGAAGTTAATTAAGTTCTCAATAATTAATTTTAATTAAGTAATTTTTTAATAATTAATTAGGAAAGAATAAGGTTTAATAATTATAATTACGTTAAGATTAGTTCTTAATTAATTATATTTTAAAATAAAGATTTATTTTAATTACTTATTAATTAAGTTGATTAAGTACTAGTATGTATGCACGCCCTATGGGCTTGCATCTATTTACATTGATATGTAGACTTTTTATATATAATAATATCTTTACTATTATTTCAGGAGCACATTGTTTTCTTTCCTTAGTTAACATCTATTTGATGATTACTACATTTATTCATTGTTCTATTCTTTATAGGGTGAATCAAAATTCAAAACTCCATCGTTGACTCCTCTTCTGTAACATCCCACCATTGTGCACGTTTTAAATCGACAATAAACTACACACGTCAGACTTAAACCATACAGAAGGGCATGGTGTTATGGGGTAAATAAGAAAAAGCAGAGGAAGAAAAAAACAAAACAGAATCTTGCAGCGGAACGATAAAATATTATAATCAAATACACAGTTCATGAAGCTATTTTAAAAAATATTCGATTATACTTATGTAATATATATCAGAGTTACATATACCAGAGAACAATAAATAATGCAACGGAACAGTATGAATGTAGTGGAATACTATAATAAATAATAATAAATCTTCGTCTTCGTCTTCGTCCCCCAGAATACGGTCTTCCAAATCCTGAAATGCTCAGGCTGACCCGAGCGAATTGAAAAGACAAAACACTCGAGTTAAAACTAAAAGATCTTATGTAAGTTAAATCAATGGTAACAATATGAGTGGGGCGGCGTCGGAGATGTTTATGGGATTTGACATCTCCTATCCAGTGTCAAACGTGAGTGCAATACTTAAAAGATGCTCGGGATTCACATCTCCTAAGGATCCGTTAAACTATTTACTATGTAGTAATATTTCGCTATTATAATAATGTCTATAGTAAATTAAACTTACTTTTAAATAACTTGGAGTGACCCAATATTTCCCTTAGCACAGTAATAGTCCCAGTAGTCCATCCAGTACTAGCGTATCTCCAGATCAGGAGACTACCCTAAATATTCCACGGGCTATGGGAGAAATCCAATATCGTACAAGACATGCTGGGTAGGTGACATGGCACAACTAGGCAATGCTAGGGTAGATATACCAATTATGCTTCTAGGCCGGTGGTAACGCGTAGCGCACAACTACCGCCCACCTCGAGCCACACCCCCAAATCAAATATCAAAAGTGGCCACTGAATCAATCCAAAAGTCAGAGTATGATATCGAAGGGATGTGTCCGATAAAAGGTGCTACCTACTTAACCCGTCATCGCTCCCGTTTTACCCACCTTATGCCAACTTACGGGAGTCGGGTCCACGTATATACCTCAAGGAACGTTGCTGAAACGACCCGCAAATCTGTACCCCTTGAGTTAACACTATTGTACCTAAATCAACTCAAGTTGTATAGAAATAAGAACCATTTGGGTTAAAGAAAAGAGGTAGAAGAAGAAAATAGAAAGCAACAACAGAATCTAACCATCGCAACGGAATAAAATATAATAGATGATAAACACTCTTTACTTAAAAATCAAATATCTCTGTTCATATATATTACATCATCATCAGAGTACATCAATCACAGTTCAATAACAACAACATACAAATGGATACACAACAACTCAACACAGCGGAATATATATAAACAAGTATGGAAGTACGTATCGTCATCCAGCTCGTCTCCTGAGCTCCACTGCATCATATCCTGTATCCTATAATACTCGGTCTCTTCGAAATGATCAACACATTTGTCCAATATTGATAGTCGGTGATTTAACTATCAATTAATATTTACAACATCCATCAAACAATAAATAATTTCCCTAAATTATTTATTTATCTCAAAAATATCTTCACAAGATATAATTTCACTTTTCAAACTCCTTGAAAAAGTCTTCAAAACTATCTACCTTTCTTAGAATAAATTCCAAGTATTTCTATTTCCACTGGAATCACCAAGCACAAAACTTTAGATTTTTAAAATAATTTAAAAACACTTTATTGAAATATACTTTAAAACCTTTAAGTTAAAAACTATTTCAAAAATTTGTTAAAAATACGTACTATATGAATATTTGAAAATAATGTTTACTTTATAAATTTAAAACTAGTTTTCACTTTTTAAAACAAAATACTAAGTCACCTTTAAAAAATTATTACAATAATAGATTTGAAAAAAAATTACTTAAGAATTTTAATCATTAAGAAATAATAAATTTTCTAAAACATGCCTTTTGAAACCACCTTAAACTTTTCTCTTATATTTAAAAATTTACTTAAAACGTACTTGGCTATCCAGAGAAATATACTTCTCTTCACAACCTTTAAAAATAAATCACTACTTATTTTTAAACAAATTTTTTTCATTCCTTTAATAAATTTCCACCTGAATTTATTCTTCCAAATATCCAATTTCAACACTTAAATCAATCCCAAATTGATTTCCAATTTACTTTATTTATTCAAAAATCCTTAATTTCAGATTTTATTCCTTAATTATGATTTAAATTACTTTTAATTGAAATATCAATTTAGATTTCTTAATTTACTTCTTATTCCTTTAAATAAATTTAAAACTTTAAGTTTTAAAATAATTCTTTATTCCTTTAAATTGATATCACATAATTTTACAATTCGTTAATTACTGTTTATTCAAATCCTTTTCTTCTCATATTCGAACTTATTTATTAGTATTTAACATACTTCCATTTATTTCTCAATTCATTCTTAATTTATTAAATTCTCTAAGATTATTTCGTTTACAAATTTACTTCCTTTATTTTCTTTCCAAAATCCAATTTACATATTTTTGGCAATTCATTATACCCAATATATATCCAATCAAATCATATCATTCAATATTCCAATATATTCAACATTGAATATCTAGTAATCACAACAGAGAATTTTAAATAATAAATGTTGAGGGTTCCAGTTGGATCCCTCCAACCTGTTTTCCCTGCATCGACAGATGTTAGCACAATATAATATGCCAATTCCAAAATTACCATACTATAGCACATCAATCAACCTCAACCATTCAAACAATTATTTAAATTTAATCATTTAAATTTAAATTTAAATTAACTGAGTGAGATTAACTCACCTTTGACCTTGTTTGCAACCTGATCTATCCCGATTAGTTCCCTCAAGATTTGGACCTTGAACAAACAATATACGGTTTATAAATATTTGAACTTATCGGAAATAAATTTCCATTCATTAACATTTTCCCATGATTTTAAACTACCATTACTATTTCCATTTTAAATTTAAATCTACCAGGTTAATAAAATTATAAACTTTACTGTTAAAACTTTGATAAACAGATTAAATTAAAAGTTTTAACTTACTTAACCTACATAAAAAAAATGTTTGAAAGATGAAATTTTCTTAAGATATGTACATATTTTCCCTTTAAATCGTTTATAACAAAAATGTGTGTGTGTGTTTATATATATAAAACAATACTGTAATATGCCAGAAACCCAAAACTACTTTTATAAACAATACATAAACTGATAAATGTTATTATTTTGACAAATCCATTTAGCTGTTTAACAACTTAATATTATCAGTTAATAGATTTAATTAACCAATTTTAAATTGATAATTTAGCTAGTTAAATTTCATATCTCTATTTAAAAAAACAGGAGTTAAGTACTGAGAAAATTTAGAAAACTAAAAAGAAAAACAACTCGAATACCAAATAAAACTCCGGTGACGAACGACGACCCTCCCACGAAACGCTCACTGTCGAGATCCACCCTCATCCTCGCTGAACTTATCACCTCGCGCCTCACGAAGCACGTGATCGATCGAAGTCGCCGACCCCCAATCGCCGAAATTGACACTTAACAGCTCATCAGGATCCCACGAACCGCCTACCACAAGCACCCAGGCCTTGCTCGAACACGCAAGCCTTCATTCGACCATCAGCCTCTACGTCGCTCGAACCTTACTCGATCGCCTAGTTCGATTCGCTCCACTAATCCCCTGACTCGAATCGAACCTCCCCCAAATCGAAGATGGAAATCTGGAGCAAGGACGGAGCTCGCGATTAAGTTTAAATTTTAATTTTTTCTTCTTCTTCGAACGAATTGTTTAAATGGGAGAGGACACGATGCGTTTGATCTAGAAAATAGGAGGAAAAAGGACGAGGAATTTTAACGAGTTCGGCCATGATTTGTTTTAAAGGAGGATCGACTGTGGTTATTGTTTCTCAAATGAAATTGGACAGAAAAAAGAAAAAGGAATGAAGGGGAACACGATTTGATAATCATGTGATTTGAACAGGTGAACAGTATTCCTGGAATGAAGTGGAAAAGTTTTGATGCGACTAGTTTTGGACTGGTTAAAAAATATGTTTTAAATTTAAATTTTAGGTTTAAACCGCCCCGAATCGCAGCTAAAAATCTTGACCTCCTATCGAAGCATGCTGCTAGGCGTTCGTAATGTTATACACCTATTCCGAACGCACTAGAAAAGATACCGAGTCCTAATTTTATCGTATAGAGAAGATAGCTTTTCGGGTTCAGTTATAATATTAAATTTTGATATAGATTTAGGCGCATTTGTATATCGTACGCTCACGAAACAACTCCGATCACTACGAAAATTGAAATACGATAATAAAAAACTATTACGGATCCAATAGAACTAGTTTCGTCGAATTTCGAGACTGTGCCTCGGAAGGCTATTTTTAAATTCAATTTAAACGATGAAATTTCAAAACTGAACAAATCACTGTTAAATTTAATTTTAAAACTTCTATTATCTTCAGCACTATCAATATAAATTTTATGGACCTTTAAATTATTTTTAACAGGCTTAAAACTCTAGATTCAACGTCTTACCCAATTTCCAATAATTAAATTCAATAATTAAATTCCAAATAAATGGTGATATTCGAAATTTAAGTTACAAATTGACTTTTTAATATTTAAAATTAATTAAATATTCCAATTTTAAATGCTCAAAAATTCCGGGTCGTCGCATTCCTCCCCCCTTAAAAGAATTTCGTCCTCGAAATTACTAGTTAAGAAGAATGTTCCCATACCCGTTTACTTTTTCCCAAAATCAAACAGTTTTATCAACTTGCCAAAACATAACTTTTATTAAAGACCCACTATTACTTCAACCAACTTCCCTAAATCTTCCATAGTTTTCAATATTATTACTTGCTCAATCATTCAAATTTCAATTTAAAACCAAAATTTGAATTATCAAAATTTCCTCAGATTTTTTTTCTAACTCCCTAAATTTTCGAAATTTTTTGCCAGTGTCTCCTTTGCGCGGTTAGCTCGGTACAACTACAAAATGCCTCTACGGGCTCCCAAATTCCAAAAGAAAACAAAAAGCCAAGTGGCTAAATCCAAAACCCCAATCAAATTTCACAGAAATTTAAACACATACCTTTTTGTCGAGCAATTCAAATTTATCTTCTGAAATCAAAATCAATTTTCCTTTTCCTTTTATAATACCTGCATAACTTACTTAGCAATAATATCCCATCATAACATTCCAAAAACATTTTATTGATTCCCTTACAAAATGTCAATATTCATTCATCCAAAATATTATCTTAGATTATATTTGTAGTATCGATCTTTCATTTAAGAATTCACCATTCCTTCTTAAGTTAGTATAAGCATTTTATATGTTTCTTATATTTATTTTCATCTTACCACTTTAGTTTATATCTATTTCTATTTAAACTGATTCCTTCATTTTCATATGAATTTAATTTATCTTTAACTCTGAATATTTAAATTTTATTTTTCATTTATACCGATTCATGTCATTATTTTAAATTAGTTTCATTCACTAATTTATTTCAGTTTCCAGTTTGAAATTGTTATGTCGTTAACAAAATTTTTCAAAAATTTTCAAAAATTTTCTAACTCCCACAATTTATAAAAAAATTTGGCAGAGTCTCCCTTGTACGGAGGAGCTTTTGCAATTTGACAAAAGATATAAATATGTATACATCGACCCACACTTTCGGAAAAACCAAAAACAGTTCATATTTCCTATTTTTATTGCGTAGGCGTACCTTATTTAGCATTTTTAAGCAAACAGCTTTTATTCTGAGCATCTAGCGCGACCAAAATCCAGCCAAACGGCTTCCCGGTACCTGTACTTACTCAATTTAAACACATAAGTAACATATCTATGAAATTTATAACATTTCATTCATTTAAACTGCTACAACATATCAACAACATAAGTAATTCATTATAAATACTTCCATAAGCAATTTGTATAGTTTCCAAACTAGTTTAATTTGCTTTTAACCGATTCATAAACCATTTTCATTCATCACAAGTGAGTTACAACTCATTTACTTATCTTCAATTCATATTTATGTCTAAACAACTCATATTTGTCATAATTGATTCAAAAATCAATTTTATCTACTTTTATTAATCCATGGAATTTTATTTTCCTTCGTTTACGTCGAACGGCCAAGTTAAGCAATCTCGATGGTATTTATTTAAATAATCAATTTCTTTAATTTTATAATTATTTTAAAATTGATTCCTACTCAATTTATATTTAATTCCATTCCAATTTTTATTTACAAACTATAGATTTGCATTTTATTTCATATTTATCTTGGTTTCATTCAAACCATTTTATTCGGCTTAGAAACACTCCCTTAAGCAACCATTCAACATATTTATTTAAGCCGAACTTCCATTCAATTATTTGCTTAAGTTATTTATTTTTTCAGCTTTATAACCCAAGTTTGTATTTATTTATTTATTTATTATTTTTTATAAACAATCTCCAATTTATATTATTGATTTGATTTTTATTTACTAAACCCATTTCACTTACTAACTTAACTCACTTTGTTTATTCATGTATTCATTTGAAAATTTTTAGTTCACATTCACAGTTCATTTCCGAATCTATTTATTTAATTATAAGGCCAATTCAAAATTTTATTACCACTCTCTTTGATTTATTTGTAATTCAATCCATAATCTAACTCTTTCATTCGACAATACTTCAATTTAGTTTACTGACAATATGCATTGAATATTATTTATAACTCAATTCTATGTCATAATCAAAGTTTATTAACTCTCAATTCAACTCATTAAGTTATCCCAAATTAGTTTACTTACATTTTCAATTAATATTGATTTTTATTACAAAATCACTTCATTATATTATTATTTTTGTGTTCAATTCTAATTTTATAATTCAAGTTTGGATGTCTATTTCATTTCCAAAATACAAAATATTTTATTTTGACTTATTTATTCCACTTTTAAAATTTTATAAGCCATACACTCATTTATTTTCCCTCGCTTCCATTCATCTACACCCAATCACATTTATCTTTCACCTTTAACTCAAGATCTTACCTTTATTAAGCCAAACATACTTTCATTTCAAGCATTTAAATTTCTTTTGATAAGCAATCGAAGTTTATTTATTCAATTTAATCCTTATCCAATTATTTCTATTCGAATAAGGATTTTATTTCATTCAACTTAAATTATTCAAGCTTTTATTTAATAAATTTTCCACTTCCCTCGAAATCACCCTTCCATAATTTTTTAATCTTAATTTAATTTATTTATTTCAACTTCATACTTAATTTCATTTCCAATTTATTTGATACTCATGTAACCAAATTCCATTTACTTTAATTAGCCATTCTCATACATCCATTTAAATTTTGTTAGAATTATACCCAAGGCCATATTTAATTCATTCTTTCTCGAATTGGATTCATTTGAAAATTCAAACTAGCTCTAAACTTAAGTTAATTTACTTCAATTCACCACCATTTCATGTCTTAAGTTCATTCTCGTTTTAATTTATTCATACTCGAATTTGATTTATTTCATCACAAATCATTTTTATTTTAATCCAATTCCATACAACTCAAGCTTTATTTCCAGACTCTATTACATATTCACAATCTTTGATTTGATTTTCCTTTGATCAAATCCCCAACCATTTCACTAATTAATTCGATTAGTTTCTTCTTTTATCCATTTTGAATTTTAATTACATTAACAATTCATTGTTGGATTTATTAATAATAAGGCCATTTAATTTATGCTGGAATTGGATTTGTTTATATTTCACACCATATCCATTTTAATCCAATTCAAATTTTCATTCAACAACACTTCCAATTATAATCCAATTTAATTCAATTTAACTTTCAATTTTATTTAACTTATCTCAAGTTAAATTCAAATATATTTTCTTCACTTTCATTCACTTAAGTTAAATTTTAATTGTCGGATTAAAATTTTCAACTCATTCTTATTAATATCAACTTTACTTTATCAGTTCAATAGTTGATTCATTTATTCATTCACAAATTCGTTTTCAACCAATAAATTTTGTTTTCAAGCATTAATTATTTTTAGTCCATTTGAACTTATTCTGCTCCTTATTTTACACATTTCAATCAACATCATCAATATCCAATTTCATTTCATTTCATTTGCATACTATATTAATTAATCAGTTACTTATAAATTTTAATCTTAAAACTTTGTTTATTTAATCCAACTTGACTAAAATTTCTTTTCCGAACTTAAGTTCAACATTCAATTTTGAAAACATATATATATCTCACCAAATTATTCCTTTGCATTTTCAAAATCAACCAAATTCCTCCAACAACATTAATACAAAACATCCTGGTAGCAATTCCTCTTTTGGAAACTCAAAAATAAACATCGATGATACTGCAGCCATCACCGAAATTATTTTCCAGCGACCGTAAGAGTTCAATTCTTTTATCTCTTTTTAAAACCCTCCAAATATTTTTAAATTCCAAATCTCTCTAGATTTCAAATCCGATTCAAAAATATTTCTCTCAGATATATTATTTTTCCCAACCTTTGGGAATCATCTCCAAATTCAAAGGAACTTAAATTTCCAAATTTCCAAATTCCAAACCCTTTAAATTTATATTCAAACATTACTTTGGAACTTTATTTTATTTTAATTATTAACCATATTATAATTTACATTTATAATTTATATTTACAAATTTCATTAATATATGAACTTGTTTCTTAGTTTGTAATTATAATTTCAATTCCTTATTCAATTATGAATCACATTTACAAATTCATTCATTTTCTTCCTTAATCTTCAGTTATTATTTCAATTTCTTATCAATTCTCATACAACAATGATAATAATTAAATATTATCACTTTCTACCATCCAAGCATCCATATATAATGATAACAATTTACAAAAAAATTATTTCCTTTATATACAAAATAATTTTGGGTAAAATTATTTCATTTACCCTATTTAAAACAATACTGTGTCGGTTTATCTTGTTCAAGAGTTTAGAAATTCCTATCGATAACATGGCATCCCATATATCGACCAGGATCCATAAACACTCAACCGATAAATCAACGCAATATAAAACAATTTTATATTCACTAACAAATATGCACTCATATCTATTAATACTCTCAAACCCATTTTAGACTACTAGGACCTCTATTTAATGAGTAGTTCCCACCAGAGCCAAGGTTATCACCAATCTAAGCTCTGATACCAAGTGAAACGACCCGCAAATCTCTACCCCTTGAGTTAACACTATTCTACCATAATCAACTCAAGTTGTACAGAAATACGAACCATTTGGGTTAAAGTAGAAGAGGTAGAAGAAGAAAATAGAACGTAACAACAGAATCTAACCATCGCAGCGGAATAAAATATAATAGATGATAAACACTCTTTACTTAAAAATCAAATATCTCTGTTTATATATATTACATCATCATCAGAGTACATCAATCACAGTTCAATAACAACAGCATACAAATGGATACACATCAACTCATCACAGCGGAATATATATATAAATAAGTACGGAAGTACGTATCATCATCCAGCTCGTCTCCTGAGCTCCACTGCATCATATCCTGTATCCTATAATACTCGGTCTCTTCGAAACGATCAACGCATTTGTCCTATATTGATAGTCGGTGATTTAACTATCAATTAATATTTACAACATCCATCAAACAATAAATAATTTCCCTAAATTATTTATTTATCTCAAAAATATCTTCACAAGATATAATTTCACTTTTCAAACTCCTTGAAAACATTTTTCAAAACTATCTGCCTTTCTCAGAATAAATTCCAAGTATTTCTATTTCCACAGGAATCACCAAGCACAAAACTTTAGATTTTTAAAATAATTTAAAAACACTTTATTGAAATATACTTTAAAACCTTTAAGTTAAAAACAATTTCAAAAATTTGTTAAAAATACATACTATATGAATATTTGAAAATAATGTTTACTTTATAAATATAAAACTAGTTTCCACTTTTTAAAACAAAATAATAAGTCACCTTTAAATAATTATCACAATAATAGATTTGAAAAAAATATTTACTTAAGACTTTTAGTCATTCAGAAATAATAAATTTTCTAAAACATGATTTTTAAAACAACCTTAAACTTTTCTCTTATATTTAAAAATTTACTTAAAACGTACTTGGCTATCCAGAGAAATATACTTCTCTTCACAACCTTTAAAAATAAATCACTATTTATTTTTAAACAAATTTTTTTCATTCCTTTAATAAATTTCCACCTGAATTTATTCTTCCAAATATCCAATTTCAACACTTAAATCAATCCCAAATTGATTTCCAATTTACTTTATTTATTCAAAAATCCTTAATTTCAGATTTTATTCCTTAATTATGATTTAAATTACTTTTAATTGAAATATCAATTTAGATTTCTCAATTTACTTCTTATTCCTTTAAATAAATTTAAAACATTAAGTTTTAAAATAATTCTTTATTCCTTTAAATTGATATCACATAATTTTACAATTCATTAATTACTGTTTATTCAAATCCTTTTCTTCTCATATTCGAAGTTATTTATTAGTATTTAACATACTTCCATTTATTTCTCAATTCATTCTTAATTTATTAAATTCTCTAAGATTATTTCGTTTACAAATTTACTTCCTTTATTTTCTTTCCAAAATCTCATTTATATATTTTTGGTAATTCATTATACCCAATATATATCCAATCAAATCATATCATTCAATATTCCAATATATTCAACATTGAATATCAAGTAATCACAACAGAGAATATTAAATAATAAATGTTGAGGGGTCCAGTTGGATCCCTCCAACCTGTTTTCCCTGCATCCACAGATGTTAGCACAATATAATATGCCAATTCCAAAATTACCATACTATAGCACATAAATCAACCTCAACCATTCAAATAATTATTTAAATTTAATCATTTAGATTTAAATTTAAATTAACTGAGCTAGATTAACTCACCATTGACCTTGTTTGCAACCTGATCTATCCCGATTAGTTCCCTCATAATTTGGACCTTGAACAAACAATATACGGTTTATAAATATTCGAACTTATCGGAAATAAATTTCCATTCATTAACATTTTCCCATGATTTTAAACTACCATTACTATTTCCATTTTAAATTTAAATCTACCAGGTTAATAAAATTATAAACTTTACTGTTAAAATTTTGATAAACAGATTAAATTAAAAGTTTTAACTTACTTAACCTACATAAAAAAAATGTTTGAATGATGAAATTTTCCTAAGATACATGCATATTTTCCCTTTAAATCATTTATAACAAAAATGTGTGTGTGTGTATATATATATATATATATATTTTTAAAACAATACTGTAATATGCCAGAAACCCAAAACTACTTTTATAAACAATACATAAACTGATAAATGTTATTATTTTGACAAATCCATTTAGCTGTATAACAACTTAATATTATCAGTTAATAGATTTAATTAACAAATTTTAAATTAATAATTTAGCTAGTTAAATTTCATATCTCTATAAAAAAAACAGGAGTTAAGTACTGAGAAAATTTAGAAAACTAAAAAGACAAAACAACTCGAATACCTCAGAAAAACTCCGGCGACGAACGACGACCCTCCCACGAAACGCTCACTGTCGAGATCCACCCTCATCCTCGTTGAACTTATCACCTCGCGCCTCACGAAGCACGTGATCGATCGAACTCGCCGACCCCCACTGATATCGACACTCAACAGCTCAACACGATCCTATGAACCGCCTACCACAAGCACCCAGGCCTCGCTCGAGCACGCAAGCCTTCATTCGACCATCAGCCTCTACGTCGCTCGAACCTTACTCGATCGCCGAGTTCGATTCGCTCCACTAATCCCCTGTCTCGAATCGAACCTCCCCCAAATCGAAGATCGAAATCTGGAGCAAGGACGGAGCTTGCGATTAAGTTTAAATTTTAATTTTTTTTTTCTTCAAACGAATTATTTAAATCGGGGAGGACACGATGCGTTTGAACTAGAAAAGAGGAGAAAAAAGGACGGGGAATTTTGATGAGTTCGGCCATGATTTGTTTTAAAGGCGGATCGACTGTGGTTATTGTTTCTCAAATGAAATTGGACAGAAAAAAGAAAAAGGAATGAAAGGGAACACGATTTGATATTCACGTGATTTGAACAGGTGAACAGTATTCCTGGAATGAAGTGAAAAAGTTTTTATGCGGCTAGTTTTTGACTGGTTAAATAATATGTTTTAAATTAAAATTTTAGGTTTAAACCGCCCTGAATCGCAGCAAAAAATCTTGACCTCCTATTGAAGTATGCCGCTAGGCGTTCGTAATGTTATACCCATATTCCGAACGCACTAGAAAAGATTCTGAGTCCTAATTTGATCGTATGGAGAAGATAGCTTTTTGGGTTCAGTTATAATATTAAATTTTGATATAGATTTAAGCGCGTTTGTATATCGTACGCTCACAAAACAACTCCGATCACTATGAAAATTGAAATACGATAATAAAACACTATTACGGATCCAACAGAACTAGTTTCGTCGAATTCCGAGACTGTGCCTCGGAAGGCTATTTTTAAATTCAATTTAAACGATGAAATTTCAAACCTGAACAAATCACTGTTAAATTTAATTTTAAAACTTCTATTATCTTCAGCACTATCAATATAAATTTTACGGACCTTCAAAATATTTTTAACAGGCTTAAAACTTTAGATTCAACGTCTTACCCAATTTCCAATAATTAAATTCAATGATTAAATTCCAAATAAATGGTGATATTCGAAATTTAAGTTACAAATTGACTTTTTAATATTTAAAATTAATTAAATATTCCAATTTTAAATGCTCAAAAATTCCGGGTCGCCACATTCCTCCCCCTTAAAAGAATTTTGTCCCCGAAATTACTAGTTAAGAAGGATGTTCCGATACCCGTTTACTTTTTCCCAAAATCAAACAGTTTTATCAACTTGCCATAACATAACTTTTATTAAAGACCCACTATTACATCAAGAAACTTCCCTAAACCTTACATAGTTTTCAATATTATTACTTGCTCAATCATTCAAATTTCAATTTAAAACCAAAATTTGAATCATCAAAATTTCCTCAAAATTTTTTTCTAACTCCCTAAATTTTCGAAAATTTTTGCCAGCGTCTCCTTTGCGCGGCTACCTCGGTACAACTACAAAATGCCTCTACGGGCTCCCAAATTCCAAAAGAAAACAAAAGGCCAAATGGCTAGATCCAAAAACCCAATCAAATTTCACAGAAATTTAAACACATACCTTTTTGTCGAGCAATTCAAATTTACCTTCTGAAATCAAAATCAATTTTCCTTTTCCTTTTATAATACCTGCATAACTTACTTAGCAATAATATCCCATCACAACATTCCAAAAACATTTTATCGATTCCCTTACAAAATGTCAATATTCATTCATCCCAAATATTATATTAGATTATATTTGTAGTATCAATCTTTCATTTAAGAATTCACCATTCCTTCTTAAGTTACTATAAGCATTTTATATGTTTCTTATATTTATTTTCATCTTACCACTTTAGTTCATATCTATTTCTATTTAAATTGATTCCTTTATTTCCATATGAATTCATCTTTAACTCTGAATATTTAAATTTTATTTTTCATTTATATTGATTCATGTCATTATTTTAAATTAGTTTCATTCACTAATTTATTTCAATTTCCAGTTTGAAATCGTTTTGTCGTTAACAAAATTTTTCTAACTCCCAAAATTTCTAAAAAAATTTGGCAGAGTCTCCCTTGTACGGAGGAGCTTTTGCAAATTGACAAAAGATATAAATATGTATATATCGACCCACACGGTCGGAAAAACCGAAAACAGTTCATATTTCCTATTTTTATTGCGTAGGCGTATCTTATTTAGCATTTTTAAGCAAACAGCTTATATTCTTAGCATCCAGCGTGACCAAAATCCAGCCAAACGGCTTCCCCGTATCTGTACTTACTCATTTTAAACACATAAGTAACATATCTATGAAAATTATAACATTTCATTCATTTAAACTGCTACAACATATCAACAACATAAGTAATGCATTATAAATACTTCCATAAGCAATTTGTATAGTTTCCAAACTAGTTCAATTTGCTTTTAACCGATTTATATACCATTTTCATTCATCACAAGTGAGTTACAACTCATTTACTTATCTTCAATTCATATTTATGTCTAAACAACTCATATTTATCATAATTGATTCAAAAATCAATTTTATTTACTTTTATTAATCCATGGAATTTTATTTTCCTTCGTTTACGTCGAACGGCCAAGTTAAGCAATCTCGACGATATTTATTTAAATAAACAATTTCTTTAATTTTATAATTATTTTAAAATTGATTTCTACTCAATTTATATTTAATTCCATTCCAATTTTTATTTACAAACTATAGATTTGCTTTTATTTCATATTTACCTTGGTTTCATTCAAACCTTTTTTTTTGGGCTTAGAAACACTCCCTTAAGCAACCATTCAACATATTTGTTTAAGCCGAACTTTCATTCAATTGTTTGCTTAAGTTGTTTATTTTTTCAGCTTTATAACCCAAGTTTGTATTTATTTATTTATTTTTTATTTTTTATAAACAATCTCCAATTTATATTCTTGATTTGATTTTTATTTACTAAACCCATTTCACTTACTAACTTAACTCACTTTGTTTATTCATGTATTCATTTGAAAATTTTTAGTTCACATTCACAGTTCATTTCCGAATCTATTTATTTAATTATAAGGCCAATTCATAATTTTATTTCCACTCTCTTCAATTTATTTGTAATTCATTCCATAATCTAACTCTTTCATCGACAATACTTCAATTTAGTTTACTGAAATATGCATTGAATATTATTTATAACTCAATTCTATGTCATATTCAAAGTTTATTAACTCTCAATTCAACTCATTAAGTTATCCCAAATTAGTTTACTTCCATTTTCAATTAAATATTAATTTTTATTACAAAATCACTTCATTATATATTTTTTTGAGTTCAATTCTAATTTTATAATTCAAGTTTGGATGTCTATTTCATTTCCAAGATACAAAATATTTTATTTTGACTTATTTATTCCACTTTTAAAATTCTATAAGCCACACACTCATTTATTTTCCCCCGCTTCCATTCATCTACACCCAATCACATTTATCTTTCACCTTCAACTCAAGATCTTACCTTTATTAAGCCAAACATACTTTCATTTCAAGCATTTAAATTTCTTTTGATAAGCAATCGAAGTTTATGTATTCAATTTAATCCTTATCCAATTATTTCTATTCGAATAAGGATTTTATTTCATTCAACTTAAATTATTCAAGCTTTTATTTAATAAATTTTCCACTTCCCTCGAAATCACCCTTCCATAAATTTTTAATCTTAAGCTAATTTATTTATTTCAACTTCATACTTAATTTCATTTCCAATTTATTTGATACTCATGTAATCAAATTCCATTTACTTTAATTAGCCATTCTCATACATCCATTTAAATTTTGTTAGAATTATACCCAAGGCCATATTTAATTCATTCTTTCTCGAATTGGATTCATTTGAAAATTCAAACTAGCTTTAAACTTAAGTTAATTTACTTCAATTCACCACCATTTCATGTCTTAAGTTCATTCCCATTTTAATTTATTCTTACTCGAATTGGATTTATTTCATCACAAATCATTTTTTTTTAATCCAATTCCATACAACTCAATCTTTATTTCCAAACTCTATTACATATTCACAATCTTTGATTTGATTTTCCTTTGATCAAATCCCCAACCATTTCACTAATTAATTCATTAGTTTCTTCTTTTATCCATTTTAAATTTTAATTACATTAACAATTCATTGTTGGATTTATTAATAATAAGGCCATTTAATTTATTCTTGAATTGGATTTGTTTATATTTCACACCATATCCATTTTAATCCAATTCAAATTTTCATTCACCAACACTTCCAATTATAATCCAATTTAATTCAATTTAAGTTTCAATTTTATTTAACTTATCTCAAGTAAATTCAAATATATTTTCTTCACTTTCATTCACTTAAGTTAAATTTTAATTGTCGGATTAAAATTTTCAATTCCTTCTTATTAATATCAACTTTACTTTATCAGTTCAATAGTTGATTCATTTGTTCATTCACAAATTCATTTTCAACCAATGAATTTTGTTTTCAAATATTAATTATTTTTAGTCCATTTGAACTTATTCTGCTCCTTATTTTACACATTTCAATCAACATCATCCAATATCCAATTTCATTTCATTTCATTTGCATACCATATTAATTAATCAATTACTTATAAATTTTAATCTTAAAACTTTATTTATTTAATCCAACTTGACTAAATTTTCTTTTCCAAACTTAAGTTCAACATTCAATTTTGAAAACATATATATATATATATCTCACCAAATTATTCCTTTGCATTTTCAAAATCAACCAAATTCCTCCAACAACATTAATCCAAAACATCCTGGTAGCAATTCCACTTTTGGAAACTCGAAAATAAACATCGATGACGCTACAGTCATCACCAAAATTATTTTCCAGCGACCGTAAGAGTTCAATTCTTTTATCTCTTTTTAAAACCCTTCAAATATTTTTAAATTCCAAATCTTTCCAGATTTCAAATCCGATTCAAAAATATTTCTCTCATATATATTATTTTTCCCAACCTTTGGGAATCATCTCCAAATTCAAAGGGACTTAAATTTCCAAATTTTCATATTCCAAACCCTTTAAATTTATATTCAAACATTACTCTGGAACTTTATCTTATTTTAATTATTAACCACATTACAATTTACGTTTATAATTTATATTTACAAATTTCATTTATATATGAACTTGTTTCTTAGTTTTAAATTATAATTTCAATTCCTTATTCAATTATGAATCACATTTACAAATTCATTCATTTTCTTCCTTAATCTTTAGTTATTATTTCAATTTCTTATCAATTCTCATACAACAATGATAATAATTAAATATTATCACTTTCTACCATCCAAGCATCCATATATAATGATAACAATTTACAAAAAATTATTTCCTTTATATACAAAATAATTTTGGGTAAAATTATTTCATTTACCCTATTTAAAACAATACTGTGTCGGTTTATCTTGTTCAAGAGTTTAGAAATTCCTATCGATAACATGGCATCCCATATATCGACCAGAATCCATAAACACTCAACCGATAAATCAACGCAATATAAAACAATTTTATATTCACTAAAAAATACGCACTCATATCTATTAATACTCTCAAACTCATTTTAGAGTACTACGACCTCAATTTAATGAGTAGTTCCCACCAGAGCCAAGGTTATAACCCACCTAAGTTCTGATACCAAGTGAAACGACCCGCAAATGCGTACCCCTTGAGTTAACACTATTCTATAAAAATCAACTCAAGTTGAACAGAAATACGAACCATTCGGGTTAAAGAAGAAGAGGTATAAGAAGAAAATAGAAAGCAACAACAGAATCTAACCATCGCAGCGGAATAAAATATAACAGATGATAAACACTCTTTACTTAAAAATCAAATATCTCTGTTTATATATATTACATCATCATCAAAGTACATCAATCACAGTTCAATAACAACAACATACAAATTGATACACAACAACTCATCACAGCGGAAAATATATATAAACAAGTACGGAAGTACGTATTGTCATCCAGCTCGTCTCCTGAGCTCCACTGCATCATATCCTGTATCCTATAATACTCGGTCTCTTCAAACGATCAACGCATTTGTCCAATATTGATAGTCGGTGATTTAACTATCAATTAATATTTACAACATCCATCAAACAATAAATAATTTCCCCAAATTATTTATTTATCTCAAAAATATCTTCACAAGATATAATTTCACTTTTCAAACTCCTTGAAATCATTTTTCAAAACTATCTACCTTTCTCGGAATAAATTCCAAGTATTTCTACTTCCACAGGAATCACCAAGCACAAAACTTTAGATTTTTAAAATAATTTAAAAACACTTTATTGAAATATACTTTAAAACCTTTAAGTTAAAAACTATTTCAAAAATTTGTTAAAAATACATACTATATGAATATTTGAAAAAAATGTTTACTTTATAAATATAAAACTAGTTTTCACTTTTAAAAAATAAATACTAAGTCACCTTTAAATAATTATTACAATAATAGATTTGAAAAAAATATTTACTTAAGAATTTTAATCATTCAGAAATAATAAATTTTCTAAAATGTTCTTTTTAAAACAACCTTAAACTTTTCTCTTATATTTAAAAATTTACTTAAAACGTACTTGGCTATCCAGAGAAATATACTTCTCTTCACAACCTTTAAAAATAAATCACTATTTATTTTTAAACAATTTTTTTTCATTCCTTTAATAAATTTCCACCTGAATATATTCTTCCAAATATCCAATTTCAACACTTAAATCAATCCCAAATTGATTTCCAATTTACTTTATTTATTCAAAAATCCTTAATTTCAGATTTTATTCCTTAATTATAATTTAAATTACTTTTAATTGAAATATCAATTTAGATTTCTCAATTTACTTCTTATTCCTTTAAATAAATTTAAAACTTTAAGTTTTAAAATAATTCTTTATTCCTTTAAATTGATATCACATAATTTTACAATTCGTTAACTATTGTTTATTCAAATCCTTTTCTTCTCATATTCGAAGTTATTTATTAGTATTTAACATACTTCCATTTATTTCTCAATTCATTCTTAATTTATTAAATTCTCTAAGATTATTTCGTTTACAAATTTACTTCCTTTATTTTCTTTCCAAAATCCAATTTATATATTTTTGGTGATTCATTATACCCAATATATATCCAATAAAATCATATCATTCAATATTTCAATATATTCAACATTGAATATCAAGTAATCACAACAGAGAATATTAAATAATAAATGTTGAGGGGTCCAGTTGGATCCCTCCTACCTGTTTTCCCTGCATCCACAGATGTTAGCACAATATAATATGCCAATTCCAAAATTACCATACTATAGCACATCAATCAACCTCAACCATTCAAACAATTATTTAAATTTAATCATTTAAATTTAAATTAACTGAGTGAGATTTACTCACCTTTGACCTTGTTTGCAACCTGATCTATTCCAATTAGTTCCCTAATGATTTGGACTTTGAACAAGCAATATACGGTTTATAAATATTCGAACTTATCGGAAATAAATTTCCATTCATTAACATTTTTCCCATGATTTTAAACTACCATTACTATTTCCATTTTAAATTTAAATCTACCAGGTTAATAAAATTATAAACTTTACTGTTAAAATTTTGATAAACAGATTAAATTAAATTTTTTAACTTACTTAACCTACATAAAAAAATGTTTGAAAGATGAAATTTTCCTAAGATATATACATATTTTCCGTTTAAATCGTTTATAACAAAAATGTGTGTGTGTGTGTGTGTGTGTGTGTATAAAACAATACTGTAATATGCCAGAAACACAAAATTACTTTTATAAACAATACATAAACTGATAAATGTTATTATTTTGACAAATCCATTTAGCTGTTTAACAACTTAATATTATCAGTTAATAGATTTAATTAACCAATTTTAAATTAATAATTTAGCTAGTTAAATTTCATATCTCTATTTAAAAAAAACAGGAGTTAAGTACTGAGAAAATTTAGAAAACTAAAAAGAAAAACAACTCGAATACCTCAGAAAAACTCCGGCGACGAACGGTGACCCTCCCACGAAACGCTCACTGTCGAGATCCACCCTCATCCTCGCTGAACTTATCACCTCGCGCCTCACGAAGCATGTGATCGATCGAACTCGCCGACCCCCAATCACCGAAATCGACACTCAACAGCACATCACGATCCCACGAACCGCCTACCACAAGCACCCAGGCCTCGCTCGAGCACGCAAGCCTTCATTCGACCATCAGCCTCTACGTCGCTCGAACCTTACTCGATCGCCGAGTTCGATTCGCTCCACTAATCCCCTGTCTCGAATCGAACCTCCCCCAAATCGAAGATGGAAATCTGGAGCAAGGACGGAGCTCACGATTAAGTTTAAATTTTAAATTCTTTTTCTTCGAACGAATTGTTTAAATGGGTGAGGACACGATGCGTTTGAACTGGAAAAGAGGAGGAAAAAGGACGAGGAATTTTGATGAGTTCGGCCATGATTTGTTTTAAAGAAGGATCGACTGTGGTTATTGTTAATGAAATTGGACAGAAAAAAGAAAAAGGAATGGAAGGGACACGATTTGATATTCACGTGATTTGAACAGGTGAACAGTATTCCTGGAATGAAGTGAAAAATTTTGATGCGACTAGTTTTTGACTGGTTAAATAATATGTTTTAAATTTATATTTTAGGTTTAAACCGCCCTGAATCGCAGCTAAAAATCTTGACCTCCTATCGAAGCATGCCGCTAGGCGTTCGTAATGTTATACCCCTATTCCGAACGCACTGGAAAAGATTCCAAGTCCTAATTTGATCGGATGGAGAAGATATTTTTTTGGGTTCAGTTATAATATTAAATTTTGATATAGATTTAAGCGCATTTATATATCGTACGCTCACAAAACAACTCCGATCACTACGAAAATTGCAATACGATAACAAAACACTATTACGGATACAATAGAACTAGTTTCGTCGAATTCCGAGACTGTGCCTTGGAAGGCTATTTTTAAATTCAATTTAAACGATGAAATTTCAAAGCTGAACAAATCACTGTTAAATTTAATTTTAAAACTTCTATTATCTTCAGCACTATCAATATCAATTTTACGGACCTTCAAATTATTTTAACAGGCTTAAAACTCTAGATTCAACGTCTTACCCAATTTCCAATAATTAAATTCAATAATTTAATTCCAAATAAATGGTGATATTCGAAATTTAAGTTACAAATTGACTTTTAAATATTTAAAATTAATTAAATATTCCAATTTTAAATGCTCAAAAATTCCAGGTCGTCACAGTCGCCACCATCCTACTTCATTTTGGAATCTCGCCCGCATACACAGTTGCTAAAGTGGTTTTCGGAGTTGGCAGAGAGTATGACAACTTCCGATCTCGGTCTCTTTAACAACCAAACATTATTGTAACACCACGGTCTTTTCAAAATAATTATACTTCAAAACCTGGATATAGTATTCATTTCAAAATCATATAAGTACGATATCATTTTTGTTTTAAAAACAAAATCAATATGATATCATTCTAAAATCATAGTATATCAAAGTTATAAAATTTCGAAACCAAAGACTTAAAACTATAATACTTCCAAAACGTAATACTTTGAAATTTACCACTTTGAAACATAACTTCCACCCCTTACAAGGTTTAAATATTAAAATATTTTATAAAATAAACTAGCTTCTTAAATTTCACAAATCAATTCCAAAACAACCCGAATTTCTAAATTTTAAATTTAACCAAATCCCCAAATCATAAATTTCAATCCAATTCGGTTTTCAACTAGACCATTCCAAATTATATCGATTTCAAAACAGATTTGATCCACAAAATAAACCATTTCAAATTCAATATATTTCAAAGCTTAATATTCAATATTTCAAACTAAATTTTATAATTCATATATATATGTATATATGTATGTATGTATACCAAATTTACTTTACTGTTATTTAGTTTTGAAATATTTGCTTAATAAATCCAATATCCTTTAAATAAAACTTTAAATTTCAATAACTGAATATTCCTCAATTTATTTAGACTTGATATACTCACTTAAATCACCTTAAACTCAAATTAAGTTATAAAACCATATTCTTTTAAAATCTCAATTTCAATAAGTTCTGAATGGATTCTTATTAAATATAACTCTTAATTAAATGAAATCTCAAATAAATTTCAAAAGTATCTTCTCAACCTTGATTTATAAAATCAATATAAACTCTATCTTAAAATATAATTTAAGTAAATGCTTATCCATATTATATTTTAATAAAATCCACTTTATTATTAAACTTATTTTATACTTTAAACAATTTTATTCATAGCTTAAAACAAATAATTTAACTATATATAAAATAACATTTATAAAATATCTAAATCAATATCTCATAAAATCATATATTTCTTTGCAAAACCATAGAAATCATTTCAAAATATTTTTATATATAGAACGCGGTGTCTATATAAAATTTTCTATCCTATGGCCAAGTGATACGGATATTTATTATTTCAATCCGTAATTTAAAATAAAAATACGGTTATACAACATTTCAAACCGCAATCCCGAATGAAATAAAAATGCATAACAACTTGCACTTTTTAACAATATAAAATACAAAATCCATTCATCCAATATCAATCATCAACCATTTATCACAATCATCATCCAATTCAAACAATAACATCAATATAGAATAGATAATAAATAACCGGTAATTACTGGCAGTTTATATTCAAAAATAAACAAATTTGACTGGCATTTTATATGCAATAATAAATTTTAATAAAAAATTAATTCAATAAATTCAATTTAACTAGAATGATGATAAAAATATACTAAACAGCCATAAATAAATTCCTAATCACATCAAAAATTAATTTAACATACATAAGAAATTTTAGAAGTTGTGAGTGTGTTAAAACACTCACTTTTTGAATTTAAATCCAATTTAAACCCAAATTTGAACAGTCTTAAAATTCGTCCAAACTAGCGCCAAAATGTCCGGAATTCTAATACGATCCTAGCGGAGAAACCACGCGTGAATTCGACCTCGTATGCGAAAGTTATATCGATTAGAACAATTGAATTCGAAATTAAAATAAAACAAAATAATAAATAAAAGTCAGCACCTACCATGCCACGTCATCAATCGCGCACGCAACTTCTTCTTCCCAGGAGAAACGCACTACAGCACCGCACGCACGAATGATCCAAATACGCCGCCCTTTGAATATCAAATTCGCACACCTACGTGCGCCAACTGGCCATGGCACCAACCCGCCAGCCTCGCCTAGCCTCCCCCTTCACGCTGCCGAACTCCGGCCTTCTCTGGTGCATGCCGCCGCCGTAATACTAGGGTTTTCAAACCCTAACTTGCGAAATTCGAGAGCCACAGGCCGTGCTAGGCCACGAGACCACTACCTGTCGACTTCCCCTAACGAGTTCTCCAATACCCAACTCTCAATTTTGTTGATTGAGGCCAAAATTGAAAACCCCCAAATCGACGTGTAGGGTTCATGAATTTTGAGCATTGACCGAGCTTTCAGGATGATTCAAGCATCATTTACAGAAACGAATACTTGACATAGATTCGTATCGATGAGATCTATGACATATAATTTTTCTGAATTTTTTTGAGGAGTTTGAAATTTCAATTTGATTTTTGAATTGCAATTGGATTTGGAATTGTCTGCCATTGGAATGAGTTGAGACAGCTGAATTGTACGTACAGAAAAATGAATATAATAGATAAGCTAGGGTTTATAACAAGGTACATATAGGCACGCTGAAATTAGAATGGACCAGATCGATTGATATACGCGTTGAACGATAAAATGGCCCGAAAAGCCCGTTATGACTACGGAACAAAATTGGGTCAACCCATATATCAGAATGGATGTTTTTAAATATTTTAAACGCGATGGAATGGTTTCAAGTCCAAATTCCATCTTATGAAGAAGTTATTCTAAAGTCAATTTTTTCAAATTGATTTCAATTTCATTGATTTCTAGGCGTTTCATGTCCGTACGATCAAATGACAAGTCCGATCGCTACGAAACTTGAAATCCTACAATAATTCACCATTATGGTTCCGATGAAACTAGTTTCGTCGAAATCTGAGTCAGTGGTCAAAATGGCTATTTTTACACGGATTAAATAAATAAATTAATTAACTAATTAATTAAATTCTTAATTTCAATTCTTTAATTGACAAATTTCATCATTTTTGATTTCTCAATCATTTATAATGATTTAAAAAAATTAAAATGTCAATTTAGAGTTGATTAATTTTTCAATTTCAGTATTAACCTCAATCTCGTTAAATTCAAAATTATAAATTTAATTTCCAAAAATTCTATTTAGTTTACTTTTCATTCTATTATTCAATTTATTATTATCAAATGGATGAAATTAACATTGGATTCAAAACCCATTACATTAATATTCTCACATTTAACCTAAATTCCCATTTATGTAATATTTAAATATTTAATTTCATTTAATTGCAATTAATCCCATTATCATAAATTAAATTCCAATATATTGATAAAACTTTATTTCCATTCCTTTTTATTCAATCAACTGTCATATTATACATAAAATTGACATCATTTACAATTATTTCCTTAATTCATACTAACATAACTTTTAATTTAGATTTGTTGCAATTGATTACCGGTTAAAATTTAATATACTAAATAAATGGTTAACTTAAACTAATCGTTACCATTAACGTTTAATTTCATTTATAAGCTATTATTAACAAACAAATGTTGCAATTATTTAGATCTAATTCAATACATTAAATGAATGGGTAAACGATTAAAAATTTGCACTATTGCCAAATTTACTCACATTCATACTTAATTATCAACTAACAATTATTATAATTACTTATCTAGCATTGATTCTAATAAACTGCAATTTATTATGTATTATTTCATCAATTAATATAACTTTTGAATTTATTCCCCAATCCCCTAATTTCAATCAATTATAACCTTACAATTTGTTTTAACTAATAGGTATTGCACTAAATTAGTTACTTATCAACTTGCATCAACCTTGTTACATTAATTTACATTCACTTACTATTAATCAATATATTATTCCATTGGTTGACTCAATACTCTTACTCTTATTCATACTTTTTATAAGTTTCCATTTCCAAACAATATTATAATTTACAGGACACTTATTTTATTCAATTACTATTTATTATTATTAATTCATTAATTAATCCACTATTTACCTTTGTTTTCTTATATTCAATTCTTAGCCTAGTATAACAATTTACATTGCTTCAATTAATCGTAGTTTCATTTCAATTGTTAATACTTAGCTTGAATTTCTATGGTTGCATTTCATTTTTTTACATTTGCTTCATAATAAATTATAAATTTTTTATTTCTTTCTAAATTTAATTACAAAGAGCTTATTAATTTAACTAACTTTAATTATTGAAAATTTACGGGACGTTACACTCTCCCCCACTCAAAACATTTCGTTCTCGAAAAGGAAAAAGAAGGGAAAAGAAGAATTAGGAAATCAATATATCTTACTTAAAACATTAAATTATAAACAAATAAATTTACAAAATTAATTAATTTAAATAAAATATACTAATTTATAACCATTAAATCTTTTTTTATAATCAAATAAATAAAGTATGGAAAACCTTTTCAAAATTTTCTAAGTCTAAAATTTACGGAAAATTTCGATAGAGTCTCCTTTGTACGGAGAGGATCGGGAGAAAATATAATATTAAACATAGCAATATACAACATATTTTCCAAAATAATATATCTCCCAACACAGGAAAATAATATAATAATGCTGTAAACCGTAATCCGAAACGTACCTATTTGTCGGGCAAACACGCTTAATTATGAAACCAAAAGCAGTAGCAATTGCTTTCATAACCTGTATTTCACTTATATAATCTAAAAGAGTTAATAATTATATAAAATGAAATGTTTAAAGTTGTTTCAACCACTAACTACAATCAATATAAATAACAATCACTTGCAACCAACATACCATCATCATATGAAACCGAAACAAATCAATCATCCATTCATATACACAAAACAAATAGTTGTTCGGGTTCAAATCTTTAAATTATACAGAATGAAGAATAAACTACTAAGTGCATCATTTACTCAACAGTCTTAGATGAAACTAAATAGATTATTCATACATCCAAACAAATTTAAAGTATCCATACCCAAACAACCATAAACCAAAACAAACAACAAATCCAAACAATAAATTAAGTTCATTCTTATTAATTTCATTTCATACTATTTGTTGTTTTGATTTCTTTTCTTCCATATAATGATTTATCTTTTTAATTCTTACATTATTTCTTGCAAATTTTCATTTATTACTTACAAATATTCATTTTCATTTATTTATAGTATTCATGTTTAATTCAATTTCTTTGCATATTAATTCATCTACTTAAGTTTAAAATCATATACTTACAATACTTACTTCCTATTACCATTTTTACAGTAACATTTCAATTATACTAAAGTTCACAACAATTACAACATTAAATTCTGATTTATAAAAGAATTTCATTAAATACTTTTCATTACTTCAAGTTTTACTTGTAAAATTTCCCACCACCTTTTCTTTTAATATTTTAACTTTTTGTAATTGGCAAGTTATATATATGTTAAAGAATGCAATTGAAAATTATACAAGTTTATCTCATTTCTTTTAATTAATTAAATGTTCAATAATAATATCCTTTGTTTTATATGTTACAAATTTATATTTTATTTTAATTAAATTTATAACTTAGCATTAAATCTCTTATTTCCTTTAGAGGTTCTCATTTATTAATTAGTTACCTTTCATTTCACTATAATAATTGAAACTATTAATTAACGGAAACTTAAGAACTAAATACCAGGTTAAATTTCAAATCATTTTAAAATAATAGATAAATGTACATACTTACAACTTATATATCCAATTATATTTAAAACAATTTATTATATTTGTTTATCAAAATAAATCTGTAGTAAAACTACTACAGTGGCTTTCCCACTTAGAAACTCGAAAATAAATGTCGATGATGCATGCACTCATCACCGAAATTATTTTCCAGCGAGAGAGAGGGGAGTACAGAACTTATTTCTTTTCAAAATTTCTTTAAAACAATTCTTTCAAATTATAATGAAATATTTATATCAGAAAATACTTCTAAAAATAATGTTATTATATTCCAAAATTGAAAGAAATTTCAAAACCCCGGGACTTATGTTCTAAATTCCCAATTTTCATTTATTTTATTTCCGATCTTATGTCAAATATTATTTATAAATTTTACTACCTAACAACCAATATATTGCAACCAAATATATATATCATTTATAATTTTTTTATTTTATATATAGAAAATATAATAGGCCAAATTATTCCATTCACCTATATTCAAAACAAATATTGTGTCGGTCGGTCTTATTAAGTGTTTAGAAATCCCTATTGATGTCATAGCGTCCCATGCACCAACCAGAATTTATAAATACAAAACTGAATAAATTAACATAATATTAAAACCTTTTTATAACACTAACAAATACGCTCTCTCATATATACGCTTAGCTACTCATCATAGGGCATTACTACCCTATTAGTAAAGAGTCAGACCCCACAAAGCTAAGATTTATCGCTAAACCGTAGCTCTGATACCAGATGTAATGTCCCGCCTTTTTGTACGCTTTAAATCGACGATAAACCACACACGTCAGACTTAAACCATACAGAAGGGTGGATTGTTATGGGATAAATAAGAAAAAACAAAGAAAGAAAAAAACAAAACAGAATCTTGCAGCGAAACGATAAAAATATAATAATCAAATATACAGTTCATGAAGCTGTTTTACAAAATATTCAATTATACTTATACAATATATATCAGAGTTGCACATACCGGAGAACAATAAATAATGCAGCGGAACAATATGAATGTAGTGGAATACTATAATAAATAATAATAAATCTTCATTTTCGTCCTCCAGAATACGGTCTTTCAAATCTTGAAATGCTTAGGCTGACCCGAGCGAATTGAAAAGACAAAACACTCGAGTTAGAACTAAATGATCTTATGTAAGTTAAATCAATCGTAAACAATATAAGTGGGACGTGGTCGGAGATGTTTACGAGATTTGACATCTCCTATCCAGTGTCAAACGTGAGTGCTTAAAAGATTCTCGGGATTCACATCTCCTAAGGATCCGTTAAACTATTTACTATGTAGTAATATTTCGCTATTATAATAATGTCTACAGTAAAATAAACTTACTTTTAAATAGCGTTAAGGAGTGACCCAATATTCCCCTTAACACAGTAATAGTCCTAGTAGTCCATCCAGTATCAACGCATCTCCGGATCGGGAGACTACCCTAAATACTCCATGGGCTACGGGAGAAATCCAAAATCATAGACGGCGTGCTAGGGTAGGTGCCGTGGCAAAACTAGGCAATTCCAGGGTAGATATACCAATTACACTTCCGGACCGGTGGTAACGCGTAGCTACCGCCCACCTCGAGCCACAACCCCAAATCAAAAATCAAAAGTGGCCACCGTATCAATCAAAAAGTCAGTGTATAATATCGAATGGATGTTTCTGATAAAAGGTGATACCTTCTTAACCCGTCAATCGCTCCTGTTTTAGCCACCTTATGCCAACTCATAGGAGTCGGGTCCACATATATACCTCAAGGAACGTCGCCACCATCCTACTTCATTTTGGAATCTCCACTGCGTACACGGTTGTTAAAGGGGTTTTCAGAGTTGGCAGAGAGTATGACAACTTCCGATCCCGGTCTCTTTAACAACCAAACGTTATTATAAAACCGCGGTCTTTTCAAAATAATTGTACTTCAAAACCCAAATATAGCATTCATTTCAAAACCATATAAGTACGATATCATTTTCGTTTTAAAAACAAAATCAATATGATATCATTTTAAAATCATAGTATTTCAAAGTTATAAAATTTTGAGACCAAAGACTTAAAACTATAATACTTCCAAAACGTAATACTTTGAAATTTACAACTTTGACACATAACTTCCACCCCTTACATGGTTTAAATATTAAAATATTTTATAAAATAAACTAGCTTCTTAAATTTCACAAATCAATTCCAAAACAACCCGAATTTCTAAATTTTAAATTTAACCAAATCCCCAAATCATAAATTTCAACTCAATTCGGTTTTCAAATAGACCATTCAAAATTATATCAATTTCAAAACAGATTTAATCCACAAAATAAACCATTTCAAATTCAATATATTTCAAAGCTTAAATATTCAATATTTCAAACTAAATTTTATAATTCATACACACACACACACACACACACACACACACACACACACACCCCAAATTTACTTTACTATTATTTAGTTTTGAAATATTTGCTTAATAAATCCAATATCCTTTATATAAAACTTCAAATTTCAATAACTGAATATTCCTCAATTTATTTAGACTTGATATATTCACTTAAATCACCTTAAACCCGAATTAAGTTATAAAACCATATTCTTTTAAAATCTCAATTTCAATAAGTTTCAAATGGATTCTTATTAAATATAACTCTTAATTAAACAAAATATCAAATAAATTTCAAAACTATCTTCTCAACCTTGATTTATAAAATTAATATAAACTCTATATTAAATATAATTTAAGTAAATACTTATCCATATTATATTTTAATAAAATCCACTTTATTATTAAAATTATTTTATACTTTAAACAATTTTATTCATAGCTTAAAACCAAGAATTTAACTGTATATAATATAACGTTTACTAATTATCCAAATCAATATCTCATAAAATCACATATTTCTTCACAAAATCATAGAAATCATTTCAAAATATTTTTATATATAGACCGCGGTGTCTGTAAAAAAATTTCTATCCTATGGTCAAGTGATACAGATATTTATCATTTCAATCCGTAATTTCAAATAAAAATACGGTTATATATCATTTCAAACCGCAATCTCGAATGAAATAAAAATGAATAACAACTTGAAGTTTATAAAAATATAAAATACAACATCCATTCATCCAATATCAATCATCAACCATTTATCACAATCATCATCCAATTCAAACAATAACATCAATATAGAACAGATAATAAATAACAGGTAATTACTGGCAGTTTATATTCAAAAATAAATAAATTTGACTGGCAGTTTATATGCAATAATAAATTTGAATAACAATTTAATTCAGTAAATTCAATTTAATTAGAATGATGATAAAAATATACCAAACAACCATAAATAAATTTCTATTCACATCAGAAATTAATTTAACACACATAAGAAATTTTAGAAGTTGTGAGTGGGTTAAAACACTCACCTTTTGAATTTAAATTGAATTTAAATCCAATTTAAAGCCAAAATTTGAACAGTCTCGGAATTCTCCAAACTAGCGCCAAAATGTCCAGAATTCCAATACGATCCTAGCGGAGAAAATCGTGTGTGAATTTGACCACATATGCGAAAGTTATATCGATTAGAACAATTGAATTCGAAATTAAAATAAAACAAAATAATAAATAAAAGTCAGCACCTACCATGCCACGTCATCAATCACGCACGCAACTTCTTCTTCCCAGGAAAAACGCACTACAGCACAACACGCACGAGCGATCCAAATACGCCGCCCTTTGACCGTCAAATTCGCACACCTACGTGCGCCAATTGGCCATGGCACCAACCCGCCAACCTCGCCTAGCCTCCCCCTTCACACTGCCGAACTCCGGCCTTCTCTAGTGCACGCCGCCACCGCCGTAATACTAGGGTTTTCAAACCCTAACTCGTGAAAGTCGAGAGCCACAGGCCATGCTAGGCCACGAGACCACTACCTATCGACTTCCCCTGACGAGTTCTCCAATACCCATCTCTCGATTTTGCTGGTTGAGGCCAAAATCGAAAACCCCCAAATCGACGTGTATGGTTCGTGAATTTTGAGCTTTGACCGAGCTCTCAGGATGATTCGAGCATCATTTACAGAAATGAACACTTGACGTAGATTGGTATCGATGAGATCTATGACGTATAATTTTTCTGAATTTTTTTGAGGAGTTTGAAATTTCAATTTGATTTTTGAATTGCAATTGGATTTGGAATTGTCTGCCAATGGAATTAGGAGAGACAGCTGAATTGTACGTACAGAAAAATAAATATAAGAGATAGGCTAGGGTTTATAACAAGGTATATATAGGCAAACTAAAATTAGAATGGACCGGATCGATTGGATATACGCGTTGAACGATAAAATGGCCCGAATAGCCTGTTTTGACTCCGGAACGAAATTGGGTTAACCCATATATCAAAATAGATGTTTTTAAATATTTTAAACGCGATGGAACAGATTTCAAGTCCAAATTCCATCGTATGAAGAAGTTATGCTAAAATCAATTTTTTTCAAATTGATTTCAATTTCATTGATTTCTAGGCGTTTCGAGTCCGTACGATCAAACGACAAGTCCATTCGCTACGAAACTTGAAATCCTACAATAATTCATGGTTACGGATCCGATGAAACTGGTTTCATTGAAATCCGAGTCAGTGGATAAAATGGTTGTTTTTACACTAATTAAATAAATTAATTAATTAACTAATTAATCAAATTCTCAATTTCAATTCTTTAATTGATAAATTTCATCATTTTTCATTTCTCAATCATTTACAATGATTTAAAAAATTAAAATGTCGATTTAGAGTTGATTAATTTATCAATTTCAGTATTAACCTCAATCCCGTTAAATTCAAAATTATAAATTTAATTTCCAAAAATTCTATTTAGTTTACTTTTCATTCTTGTGACGACCCCCCTTTCTAACCACAGAAAGACGTATCATCAATAAGAAAGATAGAGATAGAAATAGAATAGATAGAAAGAAAGATTAACAACATCAGAATCTCATAGCGGAAACGGAACAAAATATAATACATCACATAACTATTACATTGTTTTACATATATCAGAGTTACACAACATCATACAACAAGACAGTCATATATATATATATATATATATATATATATATATATATCTGCCAATACATACACCCCAAAATACAACGTACATCAACTAAAACAACGGAACTAGATAGATGGATATATACGTCTGTACTCGTGCTCCAAGCTTCTCCAGAACTTAACAATCTAAAACCTATCACTTGGCTACTCATAAAAATTTGAGTACCCAAGAGTTTATGAAAAACAGAAATAAACTCCGGGTCAGACATGGGTCTGGTGTGAGTAAACGGGTTAAAGTTTCTTAACTTTGAAAACCATTTGAAAATAAAGGTATCACGTAAGACTTCCCACACATAAACACGGGTAAGTTTTTACCTTACGCTAACCAAAACATTTTATAGGAAATCCAGTGATATTATAATAGCGTCTAGGGTTTTCAAGTAAATAGAAAATAGCCAAAATTGTTACATCTATTAAATTCCAGCTACTAGCCACAAAAGCGGGTAATACAAATCAAAACCGTAGGGTCTCGTAGGGAAAATGGGTTTCCATCAATGGCAGGGTTACTGGGGTACCGCCCGTTACAGTATGGGGCCTTGATCACCGTACCGAGGATCACTCCCGACCCTCTACAACACAAGCCCAAAACCATTCCTTACTGAACAGTTCCGAACAAGATAACCCCGCAGTTGTGGCCAACAATTGCCCACACAACCGAAATAAAGGGACATCTAGACAGTGGTATATCTCGTCCTACTTGGGTACTACCCACCTAACCTTGCTGCATCTCCACTATTTTAGCCATTCCCGGTTTATGAGGCTTGAGGTTGCGATTACCTTTATAGAACACATCTCTTAGAATGCTCATCGTCCACCTGGCGATGTCTAAAAGCATTCAATCCATACAAGATCATTCCGGGTTCGAACGAAACCGAAGGCATTATCTCGTTGCACTCATTTTGGAATCACCCTCAGAGTTAATGTAACCCTTGCACTCTGAAACACCATCTCGATCTTCACTTGAGATGCCATGACCTAACGTTTAATTTGGATCGATGTGGTTTCCGGATAATCTTAACTGATACCCGATCCCGGTCTCATCGAAATCCAAACGCCATTTTAGAGGTCAAGTTGTTTAATAGTTTAAACAATTTAATTCAGAACTTTGAATTCACATGGCATTTATCACAGATAAATCGTATTCAAATATCATAGACATATCGAAGCATATCATAGAGTATCACAGAATACAACCAAATAATTATCACAATCAATCAACCAGGAATCATCAATTCATATCAAAATTAGTTTAATTAACTTAAACTTAATTAATTACTTAAGAATAAACCATTTTATCCTGCTTAATTAATCACTAATTAGTCAACCCATTTAATTTATTAATTACTTCTTAATTACTATTTTATTAATTAATTTACATTTTGCTCACTTAATTAATTATGTCTTGATTATTAATTAATAATGTAACAACACTGGTTTGGGGATTACCTTTCAATATTGAATTATAATGATAGTTATAATTTAATATTGTGAATTAAAATAAAATTTGAGAAATTAAATTGTTTATTTGGAATAAACAATGGTATTTGGAAATTAACATGAGAAAATAAAGTTTGAAACTTTATTTTATTTATTTGGGTTGATAATAAATGGAAAATAATATTTATTTATAGAAATTGCAATAATTTTATTAATTATAGCCAGTTACTTCTTTTAATAATTTTTAAAGGAAGTATTTGATTTTTAAAGGTTGTTTATTGAAATAAAAGGTGGAAATTGGGTTAAAAATAAGTTTTGGCTATAAATAATGTTTTAAAATGGTTTGAAATATTTTTACAAGTGTTAAAATAAATTTTGTGGAATTTTAGGAGTTAAAAACATTGTTTTATTCATTTATTTGAGTAAATAGTGCATTTTTGTTAAATAAAGGAATTTAATAATAATAATTATTTTAAAAATAAAAATTAATCTTTTTATATGATAGAAAATATTTTATTTTGTATGTATACAAGTTTTCATATTTTTCTTACGCGTAAATATGGAGAAAATGCCTTTTGTATGTTGTATATGTACATAAGTTCATATGTTAGTTAATCATTTAGCCTAATTTATTTTCTCTAGTTTCAATTTGGGTCCATGAGCCCATTAGTGCACTAAAGTATGAAATAAGAAAGAAGAGAGAAAAAAAAACTGTACATACTCTACAAACCTTCTTCTTTCAGAACTTGAGAAAACTAAGAAACTCATTTCTCCTTCAACCCTAGCTCAAAAATTCTCCTAATTAATCCAATTATTGTTGTTTTCAATCAAACTGAAACTAATTTTCTCAGGTAATCACTATAAAAACCATTTCTATTTCATCAAAATCATAATTTTTGAGGAGATTGTTTGTTAACAATGAATTTCTTCCTTGCATGCATATGTTTCCTCTTTCTATAGGTTCTACAAGGCCAAATTAGCTCAAAGCTCATTACTTTTGGCTCAAAATCGGATTTTTGCACTTCAAAACAAGGTGAGTTGCTGCTCATAATTTCTAGCTGAAGCAAAAGCTTCAAAATGCCAAAATCTAATCAAAAATAGCTTCAATACAATGATTTCATGTTCATATTTTGTTCTGTGAAATCTGAGTTGGTATGTTACTTTGCACATCATTTTCTCCTAATTCCGGCAACGAAATGCTGCCCGATTTTTTTCAGTTGATAGCCTGTTTGTTGTAGTATATGCGTATCAATTTTCATTGCAAAACGTATTTGTTTGATACCTGAAATCCTTGCTGCAAAATCAATGTACAGCTTGAAATTTACCTGTATATTTGTGTTCAGAGTTGCTGCAAACATGGCCTGAGTCCATGTTTGCGATGTCATAAATCTTTCATTTCTTAATGAAATTAAGCGATTCTTTTTTTTATGAAAGATGAAGTTCTCTACTATAAGCATATCAAATTTCATTTCATTTTGACTGATATAGCTTATAGAAATATGCTGCCGAACTTTGGTTCGGAGCATGTTTTTGTCCAGATTTTTACAGTGAAAACACTGTCTGGGTTTAACTTTGAGCGATCATATCTTTCTCATAATTTATCCAAATTGCATCATTCTTTTTCTATTTAGGAGATGACAATTTCTTCTATATGTGTATCAATTTTTAGCTCAATCTGATGACATTTGATCTCCTATTTTATGCCTGAAAGTTTAGTCCAGGAGTGTTTTAGGCCTGCACATTTACTTGGTTTTTGAACTGTCGCAAACATGGCCTGAGTGCATGTTTGAGACAGCCTAACTCATTCGTTTCAAATTGGATTTGAGTGATTCTTTTTGCAGATTGAAGTAGGAGTGTTGATTTACATTCCTGTAAAATTTCTTGAAAATCTGGGTTGGTTTGCTATTCCTAAACTACTGTCGAACTTGTACTCGCAGCTTGCTGTAATTCAGTATTTTAAACTTTGTTTTGGTCCGACTTTGAAACGACGCAGATTCTTCGTTTCAAATCGGATTTGAATGATTCTTTTTGAAGATTGATGTAGGAATGTTGAACTACATTTCTACCAAATTCCATGTCATTTGGACTCGGTTTGCAGGTCTAAACCTGCTGTCGAACTTGGCTTCGCAGCCTGTTTTCACCGGTTTTTGTACTTATAATAATTTCTTTTTTTTTCTGATATTTTCCCATTTCTTTGAGATTTTTCTCTAGATTTCGTACACGGGTTTTATAAAGCATTACAAAGTGTTTTTCAAGCAAATTGACTTTTGAAATTATTATTTAATATTATTTTTAAGTATTAAATTAATTACTCCGTAATAGGAGAATTTCAAATGCAATTTCTAAAGCGATTTTGAAGCGTTCCTAAAACTTGTTTTCTTCAATTTAATTTCTATATAAAACAAACAATTTTGCACTTCGAGCGAAGAGAGAGGAGAATTGAATGATTAGATAAAACGCGTGCTATGAACGCGTGCGTTTATCTTTTCAGTTAATTCCTAATCTATTCGTTTGATCGTTTTGACCTTTGGGTCTGGTTTACCGATGAGATGAGGTAAACGTTGTACTGCTTTAAGTGTGGAATTGACTAACGGTGAGTAAATCGTTTAGTGTGAACGTATGGTATGGGACACACGTTAACACTTTTCGGGTTCCTTTCCGAGAGTTTGTGACACATATTGCCAGTTAGTGGTGTCCAGTACTGGGCCTCCGGACCTTCGCCACTACGGTTTCTTGCCTTCGGGTTTGTGCCTTAGGGTTTGTGCCTTCGCGTTTGTGCCTTCGGGTTTGTTGCCTTCGGGTTTGTTGCCCTATAGTATCGCTTTTGGAGTTGGTCCTTCGTCACCGCTCGAGAGATACTTGGATTTGTCGCCTTCGGGCTTGTGGATCCTTGTTTATACAGTACTGAGCACGTGCATCTTTTGTTTCATTGATATTTATATTTCCCTAGAGTATCGCCTTTCGGAGTAGGTCTTTTGAACCACTCGATACATAGCGATTACCTTGTAGAAACTTGTGTTACCTTCATTGGTATTTGTTATTTGCCTTTTTGGCTTGTTTGGGATATTCATATCCTTTGTTTATTAAGTTGCCAATGATATGAGGCTTGTTATGATTCATCTTTTGTAGATGATTGAGTTATGTCTTTTAGATATTTGTGGTACTTTATGACCTTGCATGTTCATTATCATTTAGCTTGTCTAACTGATTTGTTTAGCTAGACTGAACCGTGTATTTTATACTCGGGTCAGACCGAGGTGTTTCAGGTTAGGTACTTTTGGACTTAGCCTATTCCGCTTCTGCATGGACTATTCTGCTAGCTCTTTGTGTTATAGCTTTTTATGTAGTCCTTTTTGGCTTGCTACTCTGATATGTATATTCTTTCGAATCATCTGTATATTGTGGTTGCTACGCCACTTGACATGTGTCATTTTGTATACTCTATGATGTATCTGTATATGTATGTGATGATCTATTGTTCTGTGATGTGTTTTACATTTGAGTTGTTATATTTTGTTCTGTTAGATCTTATAGCCATTATAGTTTTGTATTAAGTATCTATTGGATATGTCGATCCACCAAAAAAAAGTATGCTGCATTTATCGACGTATACAGTAGATAGTTAAGACAAGGCTATAGATGGTCGCTCCTATCCAGCTCTATTCTCCGTATTAGCAGACAGTATTACCTTGTAATACTCTTTGCTAATATGACTCTCGGAGTGGGGCGTTACAGCTTGGTACCAGAGCTGAGTTCAGAACAAAATATGATAAACACAGAACAGAAACACATATTACGGTACATCAAAGTGTAATACAAATGTAACGAATCCCAGAATCATCGTGCTTTTGTTCTTTTCGTGTCTTTTAGGTAGATAGAATTTTGGGAATACGTCTAGGAATGCATTTTAATTCCGTAGTATTCCATACTTGAATTAATGATATCTACCATGTGAATAATCTTTTTTCTTATCTTACTTTCAGTTAATGGCTGGAAGAGGTAGAGGACGACGCTCGGATGCTGGGCAATCCAGCGTCTCGCATCCGGACGGCGTTTATATGTCTGCCGATCAGTTTATGGAGTTATTTAGGAGCACCCAGCCTCTAGCTCCTACTCCAGCTTCTCCTTCGCGCAAGTCTCCTTTCGCGCGCATGTGTAGTGATTTTGCACATCTCGGAGGCAAGCCATTCAAAGGCTCCGAGTCTGTTTTGGAGGTTCAGGCTTGGATTCGTTCTTGCGAGCGGATATTTTCTCGCATGGATCTTTCAGATTATCATAGGGTTCTTGTAGCATCTAGCATGTTACAAGATCGTGCTCTTGATTGCTACGAGCTATTCACAGCCGAGCTCGACGAGTTTACTCTTACATGGACTCAGTTTCGGGAACGATTCGAGCTTAAGTTCGTTCCTGAGTCTGAGAAAGCATCTCTTGCCCGTCGCTTCCTCGAGCTAAAGCAAGGGAAATCTTCTATTTCTGATTATGTGTCTTCTTTCGAGGCTCTTTCTAAGTATGGCCTTGAGTATATTAGCACGCCATACAAGAAGAATCTCAAGTTCGTTTCCGGCCTTAAGAAGTATTTGAAGAAATCTTTGATGTTGCAGCTCAAGCTTTCTTTTGAGGAGCTAGTTGACTTGGCGCTTCTTCTTGAAGACGTCGAGAAAGAGATTGATAGTGGTGATGATGTTGAGGTTCGCAAGAACCCCAACAAGAAGCAATTTCCATTTCAAAAGTCCAAGTCCTTTCCTTCCAAGAAGAAGAAGACCGGTGGTTCTAACTCTCAGAATCAGTCTACTGGAACACCTTCCATTCGGAAGTGTTTCAATTGTGGTTCTCCTGATCGTATGATTCGAGCTTGTCCAAAGCCTCTCTTCTGCCGCTATTGCAAGAAGGAAGGTCATCATGTTTCCACCTGCCCTACTATTCCAGCTAATGCCAAGTCCGGCAAGCTTTTTGCTGCTAAGGCTTCTGGAGGTTCTTCTCAGCCCAGAGGTATATCTCCATCTATTTTGGAAGGTTCTATTTTATTTCATGACCGCAGTATTCGAGTTCTTTTCGATACGGGTGCTTCGCATTCATTCATATCGAAAAAGCTCTTCGATGATTTGTCTTTGGATGTTTCTTGTATGGTTACTTCACTGAGGATTGTGAATCCTATCGGGGGATCCGCAACCCTTAGCATGCTTTGTGATGATTTTGAGATTGTTTTATGTGGCTTTTCTATTCGTGCGAATCTGCACGTTATTTCTTATTTGGGATTTGACATGATTTTTGGTATGGACTGGCTAGTGCAATATGATGCCAGGATTGTTTGTGCTCAGCGAATGTTATATCTTCGACATCCCGATTCTCTATCTCAGCTATCTCTTGTTCTTCGGAATGTGGATAATTCCGAAGTGGCTTTATATTCTCTTGACTCACGAGATGCTGATGACATATCTTGTATTCCTATTGTTTGTGACTTCTCTAATGTATTTGAGCCTGTTTCGGGTTTGCCACCCAAGCGGGCTATTGAGTTCCACATTGATCTCATTCCAGGCACGCAGCCAGTTAGTCGTCCTCCCACGAGGATGTCTACAAAAGAAAATAAGGAATTCAAGAAGCAGCTTTTAGAGCTTGAGTCCAAGCAGTTGATTCAGTCTAGTTCTTCACCATGGGGTGGCGCGGTCGTCTTTGTGAGGAAATCCGATGGCACTCTTAGGCTTTGCATTGACTATCGCAAGCTTAACGAGTTGACCATCAAGAATAGGTATCCACTACCTAGGATCGACGATATGTTTGATCAATTGAGTGGCGCTAAGGTCTTCTCTCAGCTTGACCTTGCCACTGTTTTCATCAGCTCCGAGTCGCGGAAGATAGCATACCTCTTACAGCTTTCCGCACTCGATATGGATCTTTCGAGTGGCTTGTTATGCCGTTCGGTTTGACGAATGCTCCTGCATTCTTTGTCGATCTTATGAATCGAGTATTCCGGGAATATCTCGATAAGTTTGTCCTTGTGTTCATCGATGAAATCCTTGTTTATTCGAAATCTGAAGCCGAACATGCTAATCACTTGAGAATTGTCTTGAGTACTCTTCGTCACCGTCAGCTTAAAGCTAAATTCTCCAAGTGCCACTTCTGGGAGAATAAAGTTAAGTTCTTAGGCCACGTCATTTCTTCCGAAGGCATTTCGGTCGATCCTTCGAAGATCGAATCTATCCAGTATTGGAAGAGGCCTGAGAATGTTCATGAGATTCGTAGTTTCCTTGGATTGGCGGGTTATTACCGCCGGTTCATTAAGGATTTCTCTCGTATTGTGCTTCCTCTCACCAGCCTTACTCGGAAAGGCGTTCGATTTATTTGGACCGACAAGTGCGAAGCTTCTTTTCAATAGTTGAAGGAGCTTCTCACTAATGCTCCAATTTTAGTGGTTCCTGAAGGGAATCAAGATCTTGTTGACTACACCGATGCTAGTAGATGTGGCCTCGGTGCCGTACTCATGCAGAAGGATCGGGTAGTTGCTTATGCTTCTAGGCAACTGCGACCGAATGAAGTACGCTATGCCACTCATGACCTCGAGTTAGCCGCCATTGTCTTCGCCTTGAAGATTTGGCGCCATTATTTATTAGGCGAGCACTTTATTCTATACACCGATCACAAGTCCTTGAAATATCTATTCTCACAGAAGGAGCTCAACATGAAGCAACAACGTTGGCTCGAGTTATTTGCTTCCTATGACTTCGATATCCAGTATACCCCTGGTAAGGGTAATCGTGTTGCTGATGCGCTTAGTCGCAAACATTCGGTTGTAGTTTCTATAATGCTAGCCGAGTGGGATGTTCTAGAGACCTTATCCCTTTGTGATATTCGTGATCGAGCTCCATCTTTTGATTCTCCTGTCTTATTATTCAGTTTGAAAGCTTGACTCAGCTTATTGGATCATATTGCCGATGCTCAACGGCATGATCTCGAACTTGTGCACCTTATTCAGATTTGTGAGTCTGAGTCCCATCACGAGGAGTTGAGGGATTTCAGCATTGATTCTCATGGGTGTCTTCGTAAGAAGAATCGTCTTGTTGTGCCTTCTGATTATGCACTTAGGCATGACATTGTCGATGAATGTCATCGTTCTAAGTTTACCATTCATCCTGGCAGTAGTAAGATGTATGCCGATATGCATCGCCTTTATTATTGGGAAGACGCGATGTGGCGAGTTATGTAAGTAATTGCATGACTTGTCAACGTATCAAAGCCGAACATCAGCGCCCTTCTCGTCTCCTTCAGCCACTAGAGATTCCATTGTGGAAATGGGATCAGATTTCGATGGATTTCATTGATGGCCTACCTCGTTCCAGATCGGGCAATTCTAGCATTTGGGTTATTGTTGACCGCCTTACCAAATCAGCTCATTTCATTCCTATATATCTAATAGGAGTGCTTCTCATTTGGCCAAGTTATATGTCAAGGAAATCATGAGACTTCATGGTGTTCCTAGTTCGATTGTTTGTGACCGTGACCCGCTATTCACAAGTCATTTCTGGCAGAGTCTTCAACAAGCTTTGGGAACAAAGCTTAATTTCAGCACAGCATATCATCCGCAGTCTGATGGACAGACTGAACGGGTGAATCGTATCTTGGAAGATCTCCTCCGTATTTGTATTTTTGATTTCGGTGGTAGTTGGGAGGATCACCTACCTCTTGTGGAATTCTCCTATAACAATAGTTTTCAATCCAGTATTGGTATGGCTCCTTTCGAAGCCTTATACGAAAGGCCGTGTCGATCACCTTCTTGTTGGTTGGAATCTGGTGAGAAGCTTATTCTTGGCCAGATTCTGTTCGTGATTCTTCTAAGAAAATTGATATTATTCGTCAGAGAATGAAAGAGGCACAAAGCCGCTAGAAATCCTACGCGGACAACCGTAGGAAGCCTCTCGAGTTCTCGGTTGGTGATCTCGTCTTTATTCGTGTTTCTCCTCTAAAAGGGGTTATGCGCTTCAGTACGACTGGGAAATTGGCTCCTTGCTTTATAGGGCCATTTCCTATTACTGAACGTATTGGCCTTGTGGCTTATAGAGTTTTGCATCCAGCTCATCTATCTGGCATTCATGACGTATTTCACGTCTCTCAGCTTCGGAAGTGTCTTCGAGAGTCGGATTCTGTTATCGATTCTCCTCATTTGCAAGAGCTTGAGATCTCACCAGACTTATCTATTGTACAGCAGCCTATTCGAGTACTTGCTTCGGAGGTGAAACGCCTTCGAAACAAGGACGTGCCGCTCGTTAAGGTTCAATAGTCTGCAAATCCCAATGACTGCACTGGGGAAACCAAAGAGTTTATCGAGCAATCCTACCCTAGTTTTCTTTCTTCGCATAGCGATGGTGAGAAATTCTTTTTACCTCAAGCTTGTTTTCCTATCCTTTGAAGTGATGAAATATATGGTTGCATATATACTTTTCCCTAGGAATTGCGGGGACGTAATTTTGTTAAGGGGGGAAGTCTGTAACAACCCTGGTTTGGAGATTACCTTTCAATATTGAATTATAATGATAGTTATAATTTAATATTGTGAATTAAAATAAAATTTGAGAAATTAAATTGTTTATTTGGAATAAACAATGGTATTTGGAAATTAACATGAGAAAATAAAGTTTGAAACTTTATTTTATTTATTTGGGTTGATAATAAATGGAAAATAAATATTTATTTATAGAAATTGCAATAATTTTATTAATTATAGCCAATTACTTCTTTTAATAATTTTTAAAGGAAATATTTGATTTTTAAAGGTTGTTTACTGAAATAAAAGGTGGAAATTGGGTTAAAAATAAGTTTTGGCTATAAATAATGTTTTTAAATGGTTTGAAATATTTTTACAAGTGTTAAAATAAATTTTGTGGAATTTTAGGAGTTAAAAACATTGTTTTATTCATTTATTTGAGTAAATAGTGCATTTTTGTTAAATAAAGGAATTTAATAATAATTATTATTTTAAAAATAAAAATTAATCTTTTTATATGATAGAAAATATTTTATTTTGTATGTATACAAGTTTTCATATTTTTCTTATGCGTAAATATGGAGAAAATGCCTTTTGTATGTTGTATATGTACATAAGTTCATATGTTAGTTAATCATTTAGCCTAATTTATTTTCTCTAATTTCAATTTGGGTCCATGAGCCCATTAGTGCACTAAAGTAAGAAATAAGAAAGAAGTGAGAAAAAAAAACTGTACGTACTCCACAAACCTTCTTCTTCCAGAACTTGAGAAAACTAAGAAACCCATTTCTCCTTTAACCCTAGCTCAAAAATTCTCCTAATTAATCCAATTATTGTTGTTTTCAATCAAACTGAAACTAATTTTCTCAGGTAATCACTATAAAAACCATTTCTATTTCATCAAAATCATAATTTTTGAGGAGATTGTTTGTTAACAATGAATTTCTTCCTTGCATGCATATGTTTCCTCTTTCTATAGGTTCTACAAGGCCAAATTAGCTCAAAGCTCATTACTTTTGGCTCAAAATCGGATTTTTGCACTTCAAAACAAGGTGAGTTGCTGCTCACAATTTCTAGCTGAAGCAAAAGCTTCAAAATGCCAAAATCTAATCAAAAATAGCTTCCATACAATGATTTCATGTTCATATTTTGTTTTGTGAAATCTGAGTTGGTATGTTACTTTGCACATCATTTTCTCCTAATTCCGGCAACGAAATGCTGCCCGATTTTTTTCAGTTGATAGCCTGTTTGTTGTAGTATATGCATATCAATTTTCATTGCAAAACGTATTCGTTTGACACCTGAAATCCTTGCTGCAAAATCAATGTACAGCTTGAAATTTACCTGTATATTTGTGTTCAGAGTTGCTGCAAACATGGCCTGAGTCCATGTTTGCGATGTCATAAATCTTTCATTTCTTAATGAAATTAAGCGATTCTTTTTTTATGAAAGATGAAGTTCCCTACTATAAGCATATCAAATTTCATTTCATTTTGACTGATATAGCTTATAGAAATATGCTGCCGAACTTCGGTTCGGAGCATGTTTTTGCCCAGATTTTTACAGTAAAAACACTTTCTGGGTTTAACTTTGAGCGATCATATCTTTCTCATAATTTATCCAAATTGCATCATTCTTTTCTGTTTAGGAGATGACAATTTCTGCTATATGTGTATCAATTTTTAGCCAATCTGATGACATTTGATCTCCTATTTTATGCCTGAAAGTTTAGTCCAGGAGTGTTTTAGGCCTGCACATTTACTTGGTTTTTGAACTGTCGCAAACATGGCCTGAGTGCATGTTTGAGACAGCATAACTCATTCGTTTCAAATTGGATTTGAGTGATTCTTTTTGCAGATTGAAGTAGGAGTGTTGATTAACATTATTGTAAAATTTCTTGAAAATCTGGGTTGGTTTGCTATTCCTAAACTACTGTCGAACTTGTACTCGCAGCTTGCTGTAATTCAGTATTTTAAACTTTGTTTTGGTCCGACTTTGAAACGACGCAGATTCTTCGTTTCAAATCGGATTTGAATGATTCTTTTTGAAGATTGAAGTAGGAATGTTGAACTACATTTCTACCAAATTCCATGTCATTTGGACTTGGTTTGCAGGTCCAAACCTGCTGTAGAACATGGCTTCGCAGCCTGTTTTCACCGGTTTTTATACTTAGAATAATTTCCTGTTTTTTCTGATATTTTCCCATTTCTTTGAGATTTTTCTCTAGATTTCGTACACGGGTTTTATAAAGCATTACAAAGTGTTTTTCAAGCAAATTGACTTTTGAAATTATTATTTAATATTATTTTTAAGTATTAAATTAATTACTCCATAATAGGAGAATTTCAAATGCAATTTCTAAAGCGATTTTGAAGCGTTCCTAAAACTCGTTTTCTTCAATTTAATTTCTATATAAAACACACAATTTTGCACTTCGAGCGAAGAGAGAGGAGAATTAAATGATTAGATAAAACGTGTGCTATGAACACGTGCGTTTATCTTTTCAGTTAATTCCTAATCTATTCGTTTGATCGTTTTGACCTTTGGGTCTGGTTTACCGATGAGATGAGGTAAACGTTGTACTGCTTTAAGTGTGGAATTGACTAACGGTTAGTAAATCGTTTAGTGTGAACGTATGGTATGGGACACACGTTAACACTTTTCGGGTTCCTTTCCGAGAGTTTGTGACACATATTGCCAGTTAGTGGTGTCCAGTACTGGGCCTCCGGACCTTCGCCACTACGGTTTGTTGCCTTCGGGTTTGTGCCTTCGGGTTTGTGCCTTCGCGTTTGTGCCTTCGGGTTTGTTGCCTTCGGGTTTGTTGCCCTATAGTATCGCTTTTGGAGTTGGTCCTTCGTCACCGCTCGAGAGATACTTGGTTTTGTCGCCTTCGGGCTTGTGGATCCTTGTTTATACAGTACTGAGCACGTGCATCTTTTGTTTCATTGATATTTATATTTCCCTAGAGTATCGCCTTTCGGAGTAGGTCTTTTGAACCACTCGATACATAACGATTACCTTGTGGAAACTTGTGTTACCTTCATTGGTATTTGTTATTTGCCTTTTTGGCTTGTTTGGGATATTCATATCCTTTGTTTATTAAGTTGCCAATGACATGAGGCTTGTTATGATTCATCTTTTGTAGATGATTGAGTTATCTCTTTTAGATATTTGTGGTACTTTATGACCTTTCATGTTCACTATCATTTAGCTTGTCTAACTGATTTGTTTAGCTAGACTGACCCGTGTATTTTATACTCGGGTCAGACCGAGGTGTTTCAGGTTAGGTACTTTTGGACTTAGCCTATTCCGCTTCTGCATGGACTATTCTGCTAGCTCTTTTTGTTATAGCTTTTTATGTAGTCCTTTTTGGCTTGCTACTCTGATATGTATATTCTTTCGAATCATCTGTATATTGTGGTTGCTACGCCACTTGACATGTATCATTTTGTATATTCTATGATGTATCTGTATATGTATGTGATGATCTACTGTTCTGTGATGTGTTTTACATTTGAGTTGTTATATTTTGTTCTGTTAGATCTTATAGCCATTATAGTTTTGTATTAAGTATCTGTTGGATATGTCGATCCACCAAAAAAAAATATGCTGCATTTATCGACGTATACAGTAGATAGTTAAGACAAGGCTATAGATGGTCGCTCCTATCCAGCTCTATTCTCCGTATTAGCAGACAGTATTACCTTGTAATACTCTTTGCTTATATGGGTCTCGGAGTGGGGCTTTACAAATAACCTTAATTATTTATTAATAAAATTTAATTACAAATGAATTTAACACTTAATTATTAATACCAATCTTAATTACAAATTTATTTAATCTCAAATTACTTAGTTAATTACAATTATAAATTAATTTACATTCTTAATTAACTTACAATATAAGTTAATTATTTATCTTACATTTGAAAATCTCCCTTAACAACTTTTAAATCAAATCTTAACTTAAAATTTGCCAACATTATTTACTTCATTAATACTAAACTTTGTTTAACATTTTTAACTTAAAAGTTTATTAGGCTTAAGCCCTTGAAAACAAAACCAGAGAGAATTCAGTTTTTACTCGAGTTACAACCCGTGTTTCTCTTCTTATTTCCCGAGTCCCCTCTTCTCCCCGCATATGTTTCTTCTTCTGCTTTTTTTTAAGTTATAAACTGTTGTAATATGCAAGCACGCTCACACACCCAGGTTTCACTCGTGCAACCCCTCATCTTTCTCGAGTAATAACTCGAGTCGTTCACAACAAAACTCCCTGACACCTATACGCTGCCATGCACGTGCACAACACCTCGTCGTCGCTCCGGCGAAGTTCGTACATCCGGCAAGTCACGAACAAACGCAACAATCGAATACAAGGTTCAATTCGACGTGATCAAACCCATAGTGAAATCAAGCCTTCAGTTCGAAAACTTGAACTCGACCCCACCCATCAAATTCACTTCGCCTCGCCAACGCCGTCCATCAGAGGCGACACAATTCCGGCCTCACCTCGTCGATACCCCACTCTACCATCCCCTTGAACCTTACGCAACTCGATGCATCAGAGGTGACGAAATCGCCTCGTTTCCCGACCAAGTCCAAACTCGATCATAAACCCTAATTTTGCTTCGTACCATCGATTCTTGCAATAGACAATTTTTTTAACAATTTTCCCATCTTCATCGATTGTCAAACTTGCTTCGTACAAAATTTTAACATCTAAAAATTCTTCAGTCAACAGAACTTGATTAAAACATGGTTTCGGTTCATTTACGAACTGTACTTTGCACACTCAACTAAAAATCACCATTTTTGTTTCAAAAATCTTATTTTTGTATGTAGATTCAAGCTATATAATTGAATTAGCAATTTACAATACTCGAATTCAACATAAAATTATTTTTTTCTGTGTAAATCAAATTTCCAGTTTATATACTTCACTAACAGGTTGAAAACAAATTTTAAAAGCTTGGTTTATGTTTAAACAACCTATTTTGTTTTAAACTCAAAGCCTAATAATAGCTAGATGAAAATATTTTGGATTTCGAATAATTTCTAACAAAACAAAATAGAGAAGAACCAGAACAACACATATATAAACATAGAGCTATATAAACAACATACATATGCAAGCATATTATTATCAATGAATCATACATACAGATTTAATTAAACTCAAGTCTTTAAAATTTTTGTTTACTCACCTGAAATGTGTTTGTACAGAGAGTAACTTTTGTTTTGAATGCTGCAGTTTTGATTTTCCTATAAATCCTTTCTGTTTTGATCTTGAATGATGTTTAAGTTTGTAAGATAATGATGCTTAATTTTCTTTTCTTTCAGGCTTGCTAAGTTTTGTTTGAACGAATAAGAACTAATATGGATGTATATATAAAGAAAATAGGTTTTACAAGGTAGGTGGCTTCTGGTACAAGCTGCTTCCTTTTGGTCAGATTTTTTTTGTGTTTTCTGAAAATTGAAATGATATTTGTTTGTGCTGAGATGATGTTATTTAATGCATATGTTTCCCTATATGTTTACATCTTATCCCATTTGATTTTTGTATGTAGATATTTCTGTTTTGTCTTGCATACCATATGAATCTCCATATGTATTTATACTAGAATTATCTTATGTTTCTATATAAGTTTAATCATCCAACACTTAATTCATATCCATATATTTTTACAATTATATTTTATACTTATATTTAATATTGATAGAATTGATTTTATTTTAACATTATTATCTATATCTCATTCATATGCACATGTTCAAATTAAATGTTAATAATGTAAAACATTAATTAAATTGAATAAGGTAGATTTTATTTTAAATATTTTTGAAAGATTTTATTTTAAATTTTCAAATCAAAGCTTACTTCACAATACATACATACGTACATATATATATATATATATATATAACTGGAAAATGTCCAAAGTCTTATCTGTTTATAAACTGAAAAACTTGTGTTTTATTTAAATTAGATTAAATACTATTAAAATAATAATGCCAAAATCCCGGGTCGTTACAATTTTATTATTCTATTTATTATTATCAAACAGATGAAATTAACATTGGATTCAAAATCCATTACTTCCTTAATTTATGTAATATTTAATTTCATTTAATTGCAATTAATCCTATTATCATAAATTAAATTCCAATATATTGATAAAACTTTATTCCATTCCTTTTTATTTAACCAACTATCATATTATACATAAAATTGACATTATTTTCAATTATTTCTTTAATTTATACTAACATAACTTTTAATTTAGATTTATTGCAATTGATTACCGGTTAAAATTTAATATACTAAATAAATGGTTAACTTAAACTAATCGTTACCATTAACGTTTAATTTCACTTATAAGATATTATTAACAAACAAATGTTGCAATTAACTTGGATCTAATTCAATACATTAAATGAATGGGTAAACGATTAAAAAATTTCACTATTGCCAAATTTACTCACATTCATACTTAATTATCAACTAACAATTATTACAATTACTTATCTAGCATTGATTCTATCAAACTGCAATTTATTGCGTATTATTTCATCAATTAATATAACTTTTGAATTCTTTCCCCAATCCCCTAATTTCAATCAATTAATAGGTATTGCACTAAATTAGTTACTTATCAACTTGCATCAACCTTATTACATTAATTTACATTCAGTTACTATTAATCAATATATTATTCCATTGGTTGATTCAATACTCTTACTCTTATTCATACTTTATATAAGTTTTCATTTCCAATCAATATTATAGTTACTTACAGGACATTGATTTTATTCAATTACTATTTATTATTATTAATTCATTAATTAATCCACTATTTACCTTTGTTTTCTTATATTCAATTCTTAGCCTAGTATAACGATTTACATTGCTTCAATTAATCGTAATTTCATTTCAATTGTTAATACTTAGCTTTAATTTCCATGGCTGCATTTCAATTTTTACATTTGCTTCATTATAAATTATAAAAAAATTATTTCTTTCTAAATTTAATTACAAAGATCTTATTAATTTAACTAATTTTAATTATCGAAAATTTACGGGTCGTTACATCTTCTATGAATGTGAATATATGTACTTAGATAGTTAGCATATTTATGAATTAGTTGTGCTTAATTCAGGTAGTGTATTTCAGAAATACATGTATACTTTTTGTACTTTCTTTACGAATGCAACCAATGTTATTAATATTTATTCGTAAAATAAAAATCATATTCTAAAAGAATGAATTCAACCAAAACCTCAATTATCTTATATGAATGTTAAAATTACATTAAAAACCACACTATATTATTACCAGCTATACAAAAACAAATATTTAATATTGTTACCAACAAAATACTCCTCTCCTAAGCTTACCATGGAATATGAACATGCTGCAAATGCTCCAATAGTTGAACACATAGAGCCATCCTTTATTGTAGGTCCTTCTCCAAACACCCCATTAGTCAAAGATGGAAACACTTGTAACCTTTGAATGTTTCAAACTACCATATCATTGTCTTTTATGGAAATGTCTGACATTATTTCTGCTGTCATACTGCTTATTAGTGTTGTTGCCTATATTGGTGGGATCATGCAAATTTATTCTTCGGATCTAATTCTCTCGTACCTTATCAATGACAAAGCACTCCAGACCATAACATCCTTAGAAAAGTTTGATGCTCAAAATCTTGATGTCGAGGTAGGGAATTCCTGATATGCATATCTTAGTAATGGAGAAGAGGATATAGAAATGCTGGAGTGTCGACAAAGGAAGAGCACAAAGCCATTACTTGTATAGGTTAAGGTGGAAGGAGTCAAGTTGGGTCTCATCTTGGTGAAGGATATCACCCATATGTTGTAAGAAAAAGCAAGGATGCTTCCACGTATTACATCAGATCTACTCATCTAACGCCCATATATACAGATAATATAACTAAAGCCAAGGCTCATAGGTCCATATCCAAGAAGTGTTTGAAAATTTTGTCAGACTAACTTTCAGATTCTATCATTTTTTTTGCTTCTTCATGGCTTACCTTCTTAATTACATCCTCATGCTTAAAAGTCGATGCAACTAAAATTACATACCGGTAATGACCCGCCATTCATTCCACAGAATGATTCATCATTAATAAGAAAGAAAGGGATAGAAAAGAGAAAAGATAGAGAAGAAGGAACTAAACAACATCAGAATCTCACAGCGGAACGAATAAATTATATAAAAAACATAAGTATTACATAGTATACAACAACTATCAGAGTTACACAGATTATACATCACATACTAGATAGTTATAAACACCTGTCTAGTTATTACAACTCAATACAACTCAGAGAAATCAAACACAGCGGAACACTATATATCTACATGCTGAAGCCTTCTGCTCCATTGCTCCTCCACAATTTGTCAAAGCTAACCTGAATTCCTTGGCTACTCGTAAAAATTTGAGTTCCCAAGAGTTTAAGAAAAACAGAAATAAACTCCGGGTCAGACATGGGTCTGGTGTGAGTAACAAGTTAAGGTTGCTTAACTTTTAAAAACCTTTGAATACAAAAGGTATCACATAAGACTTCCCACACATAAACATGGGTAAGTTTTTACCTTACGCTAACCAAAACATTTGATAGGAAATCCAGTGATATTACAATAGGGTCTAGGGTTTTCAAGCAAATAGAAAATAGCCGAAATTGTTACATTCATTAAATTCTAGCTACTAGCCGCAAAAGTGGGTAATACAATCCAAACCGTAAGGGCACGTAGGAAGAATGAACGTTTCCACCAATGGCAAGGCTACCGAGGCACCGCCCGTCACAGTACGGGGCCTAGATCATCATACCGAGGATTACTCCCAATCCCTTGCAACGCAAAGCCGGAACCTTTCCTTACTGAACAGTTCCGAACAAGACAACCCCGCGGTTGTAGCTAGCAACCGCCCACACATCCGAATAAAAAGGGACTCTATACAGGGGTAAATCTCTTCCTACTTGGGCATGACCCACTTAGCCTTGCTGCACCTCCTTTGTTTTAGCCATTCCCGGTTGATGAGGCTTGAGGCTACAATTACCTTTATAGAACATATCTATCTTAGAATGTTCATCGTCCACCTAAACGATGTTCTGAAAACATTCAATCCATACAAGTTCTTCCGGGTTCGAACGAAACCGAAGGCATTATCTCATTCACTCATTTTGGAATCACCCTCAGAGTTAACGACGATAACCCTTGCACTCTGAATCTTCATCTTCACTTCAGATTCACGACCTATCGTTAATTTGGATCGATGTGGTTTTCGGATATTCAATCTGGAAACCCAATCCCGGTCTCATTGAAATCCAAAACGCCATCTTTTAGGTCCAAGTTGTTTTAAAGGTTAAAACAATTCAATTCATTATCTATATACTCACAGATAGATAATTCACATCATCACACAAGTAGATAATCCATATTATTATCATCATAATAGATAATTCACATTATCGTCATAAATAGATAATCCACATTATCATCACAAATAGATAACTCACATTATCATCATAATGCAACCAAAACATCCATATCACACAGCATTACTTATCTCATATCTGAGATTTCAAACCATTCCAGGCAAACAATATCATCCATCCATACATAAGCAATGATCTATAATCACACCATCTATAATTAATTTAAAATGAATTAAATTAATTACTTCCATCACTTATTAATTTAAAGTGAATTAAATTAACTACTTCATTATCATAAATCTTGCTTACATAACTATTAATTAATTACATATCAATTAATTAATTATCCACCTTAATTAATCACCCTTGATTAATTATCCTTTAATCACATTCAAGTAATTATCCTTTAATTAATTTCACAAATTAATTATTCTTAACCACTTATAGTAATTAACCTTTAATTACTTCATTGATTAATTAACTAAAATTAATTACATTTATCCTTAATTAATTACACCAAATTAATTACCTTTTAATCACTTATCATTATTGATTAATCTTAATTAATCAACCCTTAATTACATCATTAATTATATTAATTAATGATCCCTTATTACATTTTAATTAAACACTTTATTTAAATTAATTACATTAAGTAATTAATCTTAATTAAACCACAATTATTAATCACTCTTGATTAATCACATTTAGTAATTAACTACACTTCATTACTTCGTTAATAAATTAATTATTCCTAATTAATTTATCCTTAATTAATCCCTTGATTAATTACAAAGTAATTATACTCAAATTACTTCCATTCTTAAATCATCTTACATTAATTACATCCAGTAATTATCAATTAATTACTTCACAAAGTAATTATGCTCTATTAATTACATTAAGTAATTACACTTATCAAATCATCCAGTGATTATCTTAAATTAATTAAACTTAATTAATTAACATAAACTAATCACATTAAACTCAATTAATTACATTGAGTAATTTATTCCTTAATTACTTCCATTAACAATTCACAATTGATATCTTTAATTAATTAATCTAATTAATTATTAAATTAATCACATTAATTAGTTATTAAATAATCTTAAGTTAATAACCTTCATTAACCATTCTTTAATTACTTTCTTATGTAATTAACTTAGATTAACCACTATTAAATACAAATTAGTTAGTCTTTAATTACCAATTAATTAATCTTTAATTATCTAATTAATTAAGTGTTAACTGTAACTTAATTAATCCTTAAATACTTGATTAATCAATCTTTTTTTTTTGGCAAACCCGACGCGGTTAAATGGACCCCTACCATTTTATTGCTACACTCGAAAGAGGATGAAGTACAAGGCAAAAACTTGCAGAATTGCAAGAGAAAACAGAGTGCAACAATCACTGGGGAAGCACAAAGAAAACACAACATATAAGCATTAAAAAAAAGAAAAATCCTAGCAGAAGATACCAGGATCAAAAGCAAAGGAGACATGACAAATAACACGTCTAATCTCCCGCATCAAATGCCTCTCGAAAAGTTCTGGTATTAAGCTTTTATCCGGTCGAAAGATGCGACAGTTTCTTTCGTCCCAGACCACTTTCATGAATCTTTTGACGACGTATAAGAAAAGTCTATTCAAGTCACTTTTGCCACTTGTGTTATCATAGATATATTTCCACTGCATAACATTGTCTGCTCCTTTCCACCTTCTACCAATCCGCATAATCCAAGACCTCCATATATCATTCAAATACGTGCATTCAAAAAACAAATGCTCTACCAACTCAGGAGATTGATGGCAGAAAACACAGCATGCATCAACAGGAACACCTCTGGTTAGTAACTTAACTTTAGTATTAAGAGCCCTATTCATCACTTTCCAGTGGAATAAATTATCAGTCTGAACATTATCCCTTCGCCGTATTCGCCTCCTCCATTTGTTTTTCTCTCCGACCGCCCCAGTAAGGAAAGCATAAGTTTCTTTGATACTGAAGCAAGATGCATTACTTCCCCACTGGACACTACACCCCGTTTCATTTTTAACTTCACACTTAGCAGCCAAGTTCCAAAATTGCTGAATTCTAAAATTGGAAGTCCTAGGAAGGCGTAATGAATTGCCATGGATAAAGCTCTGAACTGCCGCTTCTTGTCTCACACCAGTTTGCACTAACTCGGCATAAGAAAGAACATTCCTCAATATTACTCCACTGTCAATCCATGGCAAATCTAATTAATAATCGTTAATTACAAATTAATCATTCCTAATTAATCTTAAACCTTAATTAATTAATTTAAAACTTTAATTACTTATTTAATTAATCCAAATCATTAATCAATTAAATATATTTATCACAAATTTATTAACTTAATAATTTAATGAGTTATAAAACATTAAATCTCATTTACTTAAAGATAAAAACATTTTCTTATTAATGATCAAATTATCATTAACAAATCATTTAAAACAATTTACTTTAAATTTTCATTTTAAATTTCATTTTAAATTTAAAGATTTAAAATGAATACAAATTATCTTTAACAAAGTTTAAAACACATTCAAAAACCTTTTTATTTCATAAGTTAAAGAAATATTTATTTTTATAAAGAAGCTTAAAGGAATTTAAAAATGAGATTCATTTTTTAATTCAAATCAATTTAACAATACACTATAACATTCAAAGTTGTTTAAATTATTATTAAATTTAAAAACTTCTTTTCATTTTAAATTCGGAATACATATTTAAATCTGAATCCAGATAAACCTAGATTTAAACTTTATTTTAAATCATCATTTTAAATTCAAACCATTTAACCATTTTAAAGTAGTTAAAACAATTTAAATTTATAAACTTTATTTTTTTTAAAGCTGGGATTCAAACTAAACTTGAATTCCAGAATTAAAAATTTGATTTAAAACTTAGTTTAAACCTTTACTTACAATTTAAACTTCAGTTTAATTTTTTTTTTTTAAAAACAACAAAATAGGTCTTAAGCTTGTAACCCATCATTCTACCCGAGCCACTTCAAATTGGCTTCGAGTCAAATCCAAACAAACTCGAGCAAAACCCTCAATGACTTCGAGTAAAAACTCGAGTAACCCACTCTACTCAAAAACCAACAGCAACATCAGAAACAAAGTGCACCATGCACATGCACGGTGACTTTGATCGCCTCCGACCATCTCCGATGGTCTTCCCACAACGGCAAGCAACTTCACCACTAACCATGATCATCAGATTGAACTTCAATTCTCGAAATCGAATTCGAGACCTCAACCCCAAACCTGGAAACAAGCTGGAGCAAACTGCACCCAAACCTGTTATCGCCTCGACCAAGAAACTCCAACCACCAGGAATGCTGCAACTCCGACCACAATCTCGTCAATGACCACACTTCCATCTCTCCAAACCCCACAACACTCGATCAAACATAGAAGCCGGGCAGACTAATTACTAAGCCTATCAAAAACTAGGGTTATAGAAAAGAAATCACCACAGCTTCCTCCTCGATGAAATGCAACACCATCAGCCATTTTTGCCATCAACGCTGATCACTCCTCCATCATTACCCAAAATTCCGACCTCTCCAAACACTGAGATCACCAGAAAAACTCAGATTCTCATTTCCAGTTCATTCCCAAACTGCACCTAATTCTCATTTCTAAAAATCTTGATTTTAGTGTTAAAAATCATGATTTGGTTTAAGTATTCAATTTATAATGCTGAATCTATAAATTTCACAGCCTGAATTTTGATTTATATTGAGCATGCACTGATGTTTTGGTTTTACAGAGATACTCAGGCTTTAATTTAACTTGATTAAATTTTTAAACCTTAGTCCATAATAAATCAAACAACATTGGTTTGTAAATTACATCCTAACAAAAACCAGATCAAGTGGTAAGGATTTAAATGGGATTTTTGAGCCTGGGAAAATAAAACAGAACAGAGCACATATATTAAACAACATGCATACTATAAATAATTATATCAGGCTTCATTTATACACACATGCAATACTTATTCATTTCAGCCATGCAAGCATGCAGCCAAATTTATTTTAAGTTTAAAAGTTACTCACCATATCATGAAGAAGATAGAGCCTCCCAAACATGATTTGAAAACAGCTTTTTGATACTTTGAATCTTTAAAAATTGAAATCCTTTTGTTTGAGTTAAAACTTTGTACTTGGAAATGAGTTGCTTTATCAACCAGAAATGCTTTTGCTTAAAAATGTAGTTGCATGCATTAACAATTCTAGATTGAAGAGAATATGCAGACTTGAACAGATTTGCTTTGAAAAGATTTGATCAGAGGATTTGTTTACAGGAAAAATGTTTTTGGTTTGAATGTTTTGAAGATGTGTAGGTTTGATCAGATTCCAATTTGCTTATTTGTTAAAAACTGAGTTGCTTGCTTTAAAACTCAGATTTGCATGTTTGATTTTTGATTTTGGTTTTAGAGGAACTGTTTTCAGATTTACTTTGGATTTGGATTTTGAAAATAAAAAGAATGGAATGGAAAAGGATTTGTTAATAAATAGGCTGAAATGTTTGTAAATAAAAATAAAAGAAGCTAAATTAAATTTGACACTTGTCTTCCCTTCTATTTAATTTCCTACACTTGTTATCAAGTGAATTTATATGCTAACACATTTTTAAACAAGTTCTTTATAGATTTACACATGTTCTTTAAGTAATTTGTATTTATATTTTTTTGAAGTTAATATAAACTTATAGTTAACTAATTAGTTTATAAGTATATGTTTATATATATAGATAATTTTAAAGAAATAAAAGCAAATACAGTCATAAATAAAAGTTTATACATATATTTTAAAATCCAAAACAATTTAAAATATCTATCTTTTTAAATTTCAAAACTATAAATTCAAATTCAAATTAAATTCAAAAGTCCAATTTTAAAAACAAGTTATATATATACATATATAACTACATAAATTTAATTTGAAATAACAATTCTATTTATATAAAAATTTATTTGTAAAAACAATACATTATTAATATTGTTTTAAAATAACAAATTATCAATTTCAAATAATTTATAAAAGAAATTTTCTCTGTATTAATAAATTACTTATTTTATCAAGCCATATTTAAAAAGAACAAAACAAACCTTATTATTAATTAATTTAAATTTAAACTTAAGCCAAAATCATTTTAAATAATTTAAACTTTTATCTTAACAATTTTTAAAATCATATAGTTATTAAATAGCTTTGAAAAGCTTAATATTAAATAAAAATCAAATTTCCAAATTACCAAAAATATTAGAATTAGAAAATATGCCTTTATTTATTAAATTTAAAACAAAGCTTATCTATTTACAATATATACCATATATTTACATTATAAGTAGAAACCAATTAATTAGTTTTTAGAAGATAAAATCTACTAATTAAATATTTAATTAATTGGATTATTAAATCAATTCAATTCTTATTAACAATAATCATCAAATCAATTTAATTTTTAACATAGATTATTAAATTGATATTGCCAGAAATTCCGGGATATCACATTCCTCCCCCTTTAAAAGAATTTCGTCCCCGAAATTTAAAAGCAAAGGTAATTTAATAATCTATCTAAGATTAAATTTTAAAACACAAGCATATATTATCTACCATATGCTAACAACCATAGCAACCAATTCACCCAAACAAACAAATTTAACTATCCAAACAAAATTCTAGATAGAACTTCCAAGAGTTTCCCAGGTATAAATACCGGGATACTCGCTCTATAGAATCCAAACAATCAATAGTACTAAGCTACAGAGTTCCTACTCATCTAGATCTACAAAACTAGACAGGATATCAAACTACGGACAAGTCTGACTCAACAACCAAACCTCTTAAACTGCTGGTTCCAAAACCAAAGATGGATCATAAACGTACTCCCTCAGAGATACGTGAAACACATCGAATCCCAGTCTTCCAAACTGGCAATTCAATCCTGAAGACCAACACTTATCCTCACAAGAACACAGAAAAGATCCAAAACACCTCGGAGCTAGCTTTCCAGTCTTACCAAAACTTATAGCTCCTTTATTCGGAGAAAACTTATCCAAAATCAAATCTTTGACTTCAGAATCCAAATTCCTCCATCTCTTATCCACAAAACTCTTCGGACGATCCTGGACAGCCTACATCCTTCTTGATCGGCTCAACCCTTGCTGATGCCTTTAAAAACAAACTAGACAAGAAACAACCCATCAAAATGATCCTCTTAAGATCAACCAGCAACCAAGAACACAACTCTACACCACAAACAACAGAAGACTGAACTTACTTCTCCTTATCCGGAAAAGATAAACAGAAACACTCCCAAACTGCTTCCCGTGCACAATTCTGATCTGAAGTAAGAATGCTGATGATGAACATGAGTACAAACTAGACAACACAACCCAGAAATATGGTTCCATGGATCCATAAAAGAAAACTCAGAAGTTCCACCAAAAATCTGAGCTAATTCACCAACCTTTATCTCTAGGAATTATCCTTCTACTAAGCTGAACCATGGGTTCCGCTCCTGGAATCCTAGTCTATACGAAATCTCAATCTCTCGATGCGGACAAAGCTCTGACTTTCCTGAAGACATTCAGAAAAACTCTGATAACCCAAGAGAACACTCAACTATGGAAAGTCATTTTTGCGATTAACCCGGCCTAATTCCAAAGAAAACTGTTCTCTCTTTACCAAATAGAACAGCTTACGCTGGTCTAGCCAATCCATCGAAGAAATGGATCCACTCTGCTGCTTCTGAACTCCACCTCCAGAAAAACTGCTCGGCCAGAAACTTCCTTGCCGGCACCCAGAATACTCCGAGCTGCATTGCTGACACAGATGCCAAAGACTTCCTAATCCAATATTCTTCGAGAAACCCGGACTTCAAAGCAAATAGAAACACCATGTTGAACTCAGCCACAATACCGAAGCAGACACACTTCCTAAAACTTGTTCCTAAGAAACATCTTCGAACACATCCATAATCACTGCATCTCATCACGCAGCTACTACTTCCTGAGGTATCAAGATATCATTACTCACTTCTGCCAACCAACAGATCCAAACTCTACTAATCCAAACTTTCACTTCAAAGATAGACTCCAAACCCTTAAAAAGGTTTCCTTTAGAGATCGATGCAATCCCTACACCAAACTGCAAAGCTCACTCGAGATGGTATTAGATCTACAGTCCCGATAGATACTCTTCCAACCTCAAACATTCAAACTCCTTCCATTGGTAATCGTGCTACACACACCACTACCCCATCTACCTTTATATCTTATATTGGAAAACCCGAACAGGCAACCCAACAGATAGGTAGAAATATATATAAATGTGTGTGTGTGTGTGTGTATATATTAAAAATACAAATACGCTCTCTCAAGAAGAAATCACTCCAAAGCCTAAGTATTCACTCAACCTAGGCTCTGATACCAACTGTAACGACCCACCATTCATTCCACAGAATGACGCATCATTAATAAGAAAGAAAGGGATAGAAAAGAGAAAAGATAGAGAAGAAAGAACTAAACAACATCAGAATCTCACAATGGAACGAATAAATTATATTAACAACATAAGTATTACATAGTATACAACAACTATCAGAGTTACACAGATTATACATCACATACTAGACAGTTATAAACGCCTGTCTAGTTATTACAATTCAATACAACTCGGAGAAATCAAACACAGCCGAACACTATATATCTACATGCTGAAGCCTTCTGCTCCATTGCTCCTCCACAATTTGTCAAAGCTAACCTGAATCCCTTGGCTACTCGTAAAAATTGGAGTTCCCAAGAGTTTAAGAAAAACAGAAATAAATTCTGGGTCAGACATGGGTCTGGTGTGAGTAACAAGTTAAGGTTTCTTAACTTTTAAAAGCCTTTGAAAACAAAAGGTATCACATAAGACTTCCCACACATAAACATGGGTAAGTTTTTACCTTACGCTAACCAAAACATTAGATAGGAAATCCAGTGATATTATAATAGGGTCTAGGATTTTCAAGTAAATAGAAAATAGCCGAAATTGTTACATTCATTAAATTCCAGCTACTAGCCGCAAAAGTGGGTAATACAATCCAAACCGTAAGGGCACGTAGGATGAATGAGTTTCCACCAATGGCAGGGCTACCGGGGCACCGCCCGTCACAGTACGGGGCCTAGATCACCGTGCCGAGGATTACTCCCAATCCCCTGCAACACAAAGCCTTAACCTTTCCTTACTGAACAGTTCCGAACAAGACAACCCCGCGGTTGTAGCTAGCAACCGCCCACACATCCGAATAAAAAGGGACTCTAGACAGGGGTAAATCTCGTCCTACTTGGGCATGACCCACTTAGCCTTGCTGCACCTCCCCTGTTTTAGCCATTCCCGGTTGATGAGGCTTGAGGCTACGATTACCTTTATAGAACACATCTATCTTAGAATGCTCATCGTCCACCTAACGATGTTCTGAAAGCATTCAATCCATACAAGTTCGTTCCGAGTTCGAACGAAACCGAAGGCATTATCTCATTCACTCATTTTTGAATCACCCTCAGAGTTAACGACAATAACCCTTGCACTCTGAATCTTCATCTTCACTTCAGATTCATGACCTATCGTTAATTTGGATCGATGTGGTTTTCAGATATTCAAATCTGGAAACCCAATCCTGGTCTCATTGAAATCCTAAACGCCATCTTTTAGGTCCAAGTTGTTTTAAAGGTTAAAACAATTCAATTCATTGTCTATATACTCACAGATAGATAATTGACATCATCACACAAGTTGACAATCCATATTATTATCATCATAATAGATAATTCACATTATCATCACAAATAGATAATCCACATTATCATCACAAATAGATAACTCACATTATCATCATAATGCAACCAAAACATCCATATCACACAGCATTACTTATCTCATATCTGAGATTTCAAACCATTCAAGGCAAACAATATCATCCATCCGTACATAAGCAATGATCTATAATCACACCATCTATAATTAATTTAAAATGAATTAAATTAATTACTTCCATCTCTTATTAATTTAAAGTGAATTAAATTAATTACTTCATTATCATAAATCTTTCTTACATAACTATTAATTAATTACAAATCAGTTAATTTATTATCCTCTAATTATCCACCATAATTAATCGCCCATAGTTAATTATCCTTTAATCACATTCAAGTAATTATCCTTTAATTAATTTCACAAATTAATTATTCTTAACCACTTATAGTAATTAACATTTAATTACTTCATTAATTAATTAACTAAAATTAATTACATTAATCCTTAATTAATTACATTAATTAATTACCTTTTAATCACTTATCATTATTGATTAATCTTAATTAATCAACCCTTAATTACATCATTAATTATATTAATTAATGATCCCTAATTACATTTTAATTAATTACTTTATTTAAATTAATTACATTAAGTAATTAATCTTAATTAAACCATAATTATCAATCACTCTTGATTAATCACATTTAGTAATTAACTACCCTTAATTACTTCATTAAATAAATAAATTATTCCTAACTACTTTATCCTTAATTAATCCCTTGATTAATTACAAAGTAATTATACTCAAATTACTTCCATTCTTAAATCATCTTCCATTAATTACGTCCAGTAATTACCGATTAATTACTTCATAAAGTAATTACACTCTATTAATTACATTAAGTAATTACACTTATCAAATCATCCATTGATTATCTTAAATTAATTAAACTTAATTAATTAACTTAAACTAATCACATTAAACTCAATTAATTACATTGAGTAATTAATTCCTTAATTACTTCCATTAACAATTCACAATTGATTATCTTTGATTAACTAATCTAATTAATTATTAAAATTAATCACATTAATTAATTATTAAATAATCTTAAGTTAATAACCTTCATTAACCATTCTTTAATTACTTTCTTAGGTAATTAACTTAGATTAACCACTATTAGCTACAAATTAGTTAGTCTTTAATTACCAATTAATTAGTCTTTAATTATCTAATTAATTAAGTGTTAACTGTAACTTAATTAATCCTTAATTACTTGATTAATTTATCTTAATCATTAATTAAAATCTAATTAATAATCCTTAATTACAAATTAATCTTTCCTAATTAATTAATCTTAAACCCCAATTAATTAATTTAAAACTTTAATTACTTATTTAATAATCCAAATCATTAATCAATTAAATAAATTAATTACAAATTAACTAACTTAATAATTTAATGAGTTATAAAACATTAAATCTTCATTTACTTAAAGATAAAAACATTTTCTTATTAATGATCAAATTATCACTAACAAATCATTTAAAACAATTTACTTTAAATTTTCATTCTAAATTTCATTTTAAATTTAAAGATTTAAAATGAATACAAATTATCTTTAACAAAGTTTAAAACACATTTCAAAAACCTTTTTATTTCACAAGTTAAAGAAATATTTATTTTATAAAGAAGCTTAAAGGAATTTAAAAATAAGATTCATTTTTTAATTCAAATCAATGTAAAAATACACCATTACGTTCAAAGTTGTTTAAATTATTATTAAATTTAAAACATCTTTTCATTTTAAAATTGGATACATATTTAAATCTGAATCCAGATTAAACCTAGATTTAAACTTTATTTTAAATCATCATTTTAAATTCAAACCATTTCTATTTTAAAGTAGTTAAAACAATTTAAATTTATAAACTTTATTTTTTTAAAGCTGGGATTCAAACTAAACTTGAATTCCAGATTTAAAATTTTGATTTAAAATTTAGTTTAAACCTTTACTTACAATTTAAACTTCAGTTTAATTTTTTTTAAACAGAACAGGTCTTAAGCTTGTAACCCATCATTCTACCCGAGCCACTTCAAATTGGCTTCGAGCCAAATCCAAACAAACTCGAGCAAAACCCTCAATGATTTCGAGTAAAAACTCGAGTAACCCTCTCTACTCAAAAACCAACAACAACATCAGAAACAAAGTGCACCGTGCACATGCACGGTGACTTTGACCGCCTCCGACCATCTCCGATGGTCTACCCACAACGGCAAGCAACATCACCACTAACCACAATCATCAGATCGAACTTCAATTCTCGAAATCGAATTCGAAACCTCAACCCCAAACCTGGAAACAAGCTGGAACAATCTGCACCCAAACCTGTCATCGCCTCGACCAAGAAACTCCGGCCATTAGGAATGCTGCAACTCCGGCCACAATCTCGTCAATGACCACACTTCCATCTCTCCAAACCCCATAGCACTCGATCAAACATAGAAGCCGGGCCGACCAATTTACTAAGCCTGTCAAGAACTAGGGTTACAGAAAAGAAATCGCCGCCGCCGCCTCCTCGATGAAATGCAACACCATTAGCCATTTTTGCCATCAACACAGATCATTCCTCCATCATTACCCAATATTCCGACCTCTCCAAACAATGAGATCACCAGAAAAACTATAGTTCTCATTTCCAGTTCATTCCCAAACTGCACCTAATTCTCATTTCTAAAAATATTGATTTTAGTGTTAAAAATCATGATTTGGTTTATGTATTCAATTTATAATACTGAATCTATAAATTTCACAGTTTGAATTTTGATTTATATTGAGCATGCACTGATGATTTGGTTTTACAGAGATACTCAGGCTTTAATTTAACTTGATTAAATTTTTAAACCTTAGTTTATGATAAATCAAACAACATTGGTTTGTAAATTACATCCTAACAAAAACCAGATCAAGTGGTAAGGATTTAAATGGGATTTTTGAGCCTGGGAAAATAAAACAGAACAGAGCACATATATTAAGCAGCATGCATACTATAAATAATCACATCAGACTTCACTTATATACACATGCAATACTTATTCATTTCAGCTATGCAAGCATGCAACCAAATTTATTTTAAGTTTAAAAGTTACTCGCCAGATTATGAAGAAGACAGAGCTTCCCAGACATGATTTGAAAACAGCTTTTTGATACTTTGAATCTTTAAAAACTGAAATCCTTTTGTTTGAGTTAAAACTTTGTACTTGGAAATGAGTTGCTTTATCAACCAGAAATGCTTTTGCTTGAAAATGTTGTTGCATGCAGTAACAATTCCAGATTGAAGAGAATATGCAGACTTGAACAGATTTGCTTTGAAAAGATTTGATCAGAGGATTTGTTTACAGGGAAAATGGTTTTTGGTTTGCATGTTTTGAAGATGTGTAGGTTTGATCAGATTCCAATTTGCTTATTTGTTAAAAACTGAGTTGCTTGCTTTAAAACTCAGATTTGCATGTTTGATTTTTGATTTTGGTTTTAGAGGAAATGTGTTCAGATTTACATTGGCTTTGGATTTTGAAAAGAAAAGGAATGGAATGGAAAAATATTTGTTAATAAATAGGCTGAAATGTTTGTAAATAAAAATAAAACAAGAAACTAAATAAAATTTGACACTTATCTTCCCTTCTATTTAATTTCCTAACACTTGTTATCAAGTGAATTTATATGCTAACACTTGTTTAAACAAGCTCTTTATAGATTTACACATGTTCTTTAAGTAATTTGTATTTATATTTTTTTGAAGTTAATATAAACTTATACTTAACTAATTAGTTTATAAGTATTTGTTTATATATATAGATAATTTTAAAGAAATAAAACCAAATACATTCATAAATAAAAGTTTATACATATATTTTAAAATCCAAAACAATTTAAAATATCTATCTTTTTAAATTTCAAAACTATAAATTCAAATTCAATTTAAATTCAGAAGTCCAATTTTAAAACCAAGTTATATATATATATATATACACACACATATATAACTACATAAATTTAATTTGAAATAACAATTCTATTTATACAAAAATTTATTTGTAAAAACAATACATTATTAATATTGTTTTAAAATAACAAATTATCAATTTGAAATAATTTATAAAAGAAATTTTCTCTTTATTAATAAATTACTTATTTTATCAAGCTATATTTAAAAAAACAAAACAAACCTTATTAATTAATTAATTTAAATTTAAACTTAAGCACAAATCATTTTAAACAATTTAAACTTTTATCTTAACAATTTTTAAAATCATATAGTTATTAAATTGCTTTGAAAAGCTTAATATTAAATAAAAATAAAATTTCCAAATTACCAAAATATTAGAACTAGAAAATATGCCTTTATTTATTTAATTTAAAAAAAAACTTATCTATTTACAATATAAACCATATATTTACATTATAAACAGAAACTAATTAATTAATTTTTAAAGGATAAAATCTACTAATTAAATATTTAATTAATTGGATTATTAAATCAATTCAATTCTTATTAACAATAATTATCAAATCAATTTAATTTTTAACACAGATTATTAAATTGATATTGCCAGAAATTCCGGGATATCACAATACCACATAAAGTTCAGACATATGACATATGCCTCAAGTTGTATTTATGAGTCCTTGCATAAAGGACTCTTCATTGCTGGTACAACGTTTATTTTGTCCACTATGGTCTTTAACATTTACTACTATATTTATTTGCTACACATATACTAACATACGCCAAGCTATAAATGTGCAATGAATCACATACTGATTTGAAGCTTCTATAAGAAATTGTCGGATCTATTCCAACACATAATCCCAACAAATTTAGAATCCCACTAAACATCTTTATTATTTCCAGGTATTCTCTTCACCATTTTAGGCTTAGTTCATTATACTAAAAATATTGCATAACTTACTGAACTCGACCATATTCAGTTCCTTCTATTTATGTACTTATTGCTTAATTATAGAACATGCATGCCAAGCTTACAACGAAGATGCCTCCAGGTTTTAATATCCTATGCACTTCTGCATGTAGTACATTTATGGTATATTCCTTTTTTTCAAGTTAAAGATTAATTATTTATGACATATATAAATAATTAATAAATATGCACCACTTACTTCATATTTAATACAATCAGTAGTTATTGTCAAATAGAGTTGTTTGGACCGATGAATCATATAAATAAACGTTTGAATGGTTAATAGTGAAAATCAAAGATTACTATAATTTGTTTATATAAATGGCATGTGCTATGCATGAGTTTGGGTTCATAATTAGTACAACAGCATGCAATTCACATCTATTATGCGTAATACATACAAATAGCAGCTAAACTAATTATATAAATAAAGCATGCACCCCCATGCGAGGAAAAATAATTTTTGATTCATTATATTTTTACTCATACTAAAATATTTGGTATCTATTTTCAATACAACATTTATTATATTTTTATTTAATAGTATGATTCAGTTTGATGGTTAAGATGTTTACCTTTATGGTGCCGAATCATTTCAACTAACAGGTTAGTTACTCCATGCTTGGCTGTTTAAGTAGAGAACATGCTTAGTGTTCTTGTGAATGGTTTTCTTTCACCGTGCTTTAATTTCACATTGCTTTTAATAATACGCATATTATAATTGGTGCATAATGCTGAGAGAAAATTTTCCATAGAAAATGAAATAATCCAATCATTTTCATAGCAAAACCCAATGTGAAGATTTTGCACGTATTAGTTTGAAATATTTTATGATTCATAATAGTCAACTATTTTAGCGATCTCAAAATCCATAATGTTAGCCTCATATTCATAAGTATCCATACAACATTACAGTTCATTTTATATAGAGGGAAAGCATAAGCATACAAAATTTCTTAATTTTGTGCATACATCGATGGGGAGTTTAATTTTGCCATGGATCACTAACACTCTATCCGGTTGACTCTACCAACAATAGCAGATATGATTAAGTCGTTCAAAATACCAACAAAAAAGAAGATGAAAATGAGAGTTAGCGCAAAAATCACACGTTCAACAACTTCCCTAATCAAGTTCCTTGATGAAGGTTGTCTGTTTGTTAGACGTCAAACATGAAAATTTTCAAGTACTGTTAATTAAAAAGTTAAGTGTTATAGGGCATAATAAAATAGTCTGCAAAATAAAAAACCAAATTCCAAATACTGGCTACGATTGTTCAAGCGCAAAAACATGGTTGAAAACTTTATGAAGCTCTTAACAGTGGTTACTTATGCTGTCAAAAGTTAAAGCTACATTTGTCATCGAAAAAATTACACCTACCATGCCATGAAGTTAATGGTTAAAAAAAATTCTAAAATGACCAAGAATATAGTTCATGTAGTTCTTTATTCTTCTTAAAGTAAAGATTTCTCTTATAGTAAAGGTTTTCCTATTTTGCTTATGCAAATTTTTAGACGACCTAGGTTGAATTTCCTTTTATGGACATGTACTTACACTTTCTATTGCTTTATATCATGCTTCCCAACTTCCAAAATGTACCAATACAATATAAATAATGATAATAATGGAGGGATGCAACCATAAGTTAATTGCCTCCTAGTTTCACTAACCAATTGAAAGTCTTCTGCAACAATTAAATTCTAGTTCATATAATACTTAAAATTACCCAAGAACTTTAAAGTAGTAGATAAGCAAAGGGTTCTAATCTTATACACAGAAATTTTCTCACTATTCACATGTTAAAGTTGTTCTTCCATCATCCTATATCACTAATTTCACCACTTACACTTCTTAAAGACAAAATTTACAGTCACATTTCAGTGTAATGCATTTTTATTCATGGATTATGTATTCCTGCAATTCAACCGTTGATATAGTTAATGTTCTAAAGTTAAAGAAAGTATGTATATGTTTGGAAAAACAATATAATTAAATCATTTGTTTATAAGCCCTTATATACTGTGAGACAACAGTTAACAGTACATCCTCCTATGTTGAATTGAACATCCATAAAAAAATCTACGTTGTTGTTTAATTTGCAACGATGGTAATAATGAAAGAATTAGGAGAAAAAACACAGAAGTTTAGAAAATGCCTAAAAGTGGTCGAAGTTGGGTATCGGAGGATCAGAAGCTGAGAAATAGAAGCACAATAACTTAGCAAAGTTGAGCAGTCATTGCATAATAAATTAGTAGTAGTCTAAGAAATCATGCGATTGCAAGCTACAACACAGTGGAGGAGGTGTAGTTTCCGATAATGGATAGCTTCGATGATCAAGAGGTGGCAGATGACTGGCTTTGGCAATGGACTATCGACGATGACGGCATTAATGATTGAATGGTTAGGTATTTTTACCTGGCTAAGATGAGATGTAAGATGGAATGCACGCGAAAAACTGGCTGAGATAAGTGTAAGATGGAATGACACGCGAAAGGACCACGGATTAGGGAAAAGGGTACTTTTGGAATCCCAAAAGACACGATCGAAAATAGTTCATCAAATTACCATTATTAATAGTAAAGATGGGTTAAGTAAATTGTTTATATTTAATTTATCATTAATTATATATAGGATTAATTATTCATCAGAGGTTTAATTATTTGATTAAAGATTTAAATTATAATAAATTACCTATTAAAGGAAATTTATTATTTAAGTTTAATTAAAGATCATTTAATTAATATTTAATTATTAATTAAGGTTCAAATTATCATTTAATAATCAAATAAAAGAATAATTAATTTTTAATTATTTATTTAGTAATTATTTATTTATATGTTTAAAGGTCAAATTATTTCTTAATTACTTAATTAAATTGAGATAAGATTTAATAAAGATTAGTTATGATTTAAAAACGGGATTTAACTTATAATTTATTATTCTTAGAAGAGTTTAAAGTTTCAAATCCTTTGTTTTTTCAAGAATCAAAGTGTTTTAAAGGAACTTATTTTCCAAAGATGGTTTTCAATTAAAGGAATTCAAGTGTCGATACGATTAAGGAACCATATAACTGTGAATGAGTTATAATGTGGATAGTTGGATTGTTTGGACATTGTTAGCAGAATAAATCCACGTTCTGCTATAAATTGATGGTTGTCTTGTTTGTGTGTTTGTATGAACATATGTTAGCAGAATAAATCCCCGTTCAGCTATGAATTGATTGAATTGTTTGGACACCTTTTTAGCAGGACAAATCACTATCTTGCTATAATATTATTTGGACATGTATGTGCTAGTTAGTTCATATTGACATGTTATCCCCTTATTGGATGTGAGTTGTATTTACATATATGTTGGTCTATGTAATAACTGATAAGTGAATTGGAATTGAAATTGAATGGTAACTTATATTAGTACCATTAGATTGCTAAGCCTCCTTTTGAAATTATGAAGTGTGTTTTTGAATTAACCTCGGTTCTTTGATCAATTTGGGTTTAAAGTTTATGAATGATTTCAAGTTATCTTGTAAAGTTATTTTTAATTAATATCTTGTTTATCAAAGGGGTTTTACTAATGAGTTTAATTAAAGTGGTTTACAAAAGATATTTTGTAAATGATATTTTATAAAGGATTTATAAAGAAGTTTTATAAATTGTTTTGAATTAGAAAGATATTTTATAAACCAATTTAGAGATTTTAAAGGAAGTTTTAAATCAAGCTTGAAAATTTATAACAGGTTTGAAATGTGAAGTGAACTTATAAAAGTATTTTTATAAAGGATAAGTGAATGTATTTTATAGTAAAAGATGTTTTGGGAAGAGAATTGCTTGGCTATTTAGTATGGAATTTTGAAAGAGGAAAGTATTCCAAAAGTTTTTAAGTATAAAAGGGATGTTATGGGTTTTGGAAAAATTATTTTTGAAGGGATGTTTTGATCAAGTTTTGATTTTATTAATTAAAGTTTAATTAATAAAGGCTTATAGGATCCTATATGGGATTGAATCAATGTTTGATTGTTGATTTTGACAGCTAAATCATCGACTATCAAATCTGGACCCAAAACATAATTTTGGAAATATCTAAAGGAAGCATGAGAATTACATGATACAGTTACCATCGAAGGTGTTATACTATACGTATAAACTCGTTTCTTCTTCTAGGATAAAGGATAAGGAAATCCGTCCTTAGACGGTTAGGAAGTGAACTCTGCTCTTATCTTTGTCTATTTCTTTCCTAAAGAATTAGGGTTAGGTTTGCTGGAAATATCGAAAGTTGTTTCGAAGAGACCGGGATTAGATTTGTTATCCGAAAACCACTTCGATCCAATTCATGCGTTTCGAAGTGAAGACATCGTGAAGAGCATGGAAACGAAGATAGAAATGTGAAGTGCAAGGGCTAATCGCTACTAATTCTAAGGGTGATTCCAAAATGGATGTACTATGAATAGTTCCTTCGGTTTCGTTCAGACCCAAAACAGACTTGTATGGATCAATGCTACCAGCACATTGTCATTAGAGGGCAATAAGCATTCTAAGTGTAAATTTCTTGAGAGGTAATCATAGCCTCAGACCTCATCCACTGTGAATGACTGAAAATCAGGGGAGATGCAGGAAGGCTAAGTGGGTAGCACCCATTAGGGTTTTTTTTTGTTGTCACCCTTTTAGATACATCTACATATTTATGGATCGGTTATGAATGAGATCTCGATAAAAAGAGTTGCAAATAAATCGGGGTGATGACATATACGGTACTATCCAGTAAGGGGTAGGCCTGTCTTATATTGGTAGGCATCGATAGCTTCGATCACGATATATTTTCTAGACGTGTATTGTGATAGGTGGTACTCCAGTGCTTAGTCATTGTATGGAATCCATTTTCTAATAAGCGCCGTACGATTTTGATTGTGCTCAACTATGTTGAAACACGAGATGCAAGCATTTCGGCTATTTTCATATTTTACTTTGACCTCTAGACATTATTAAAATATCACTAGATTTTTATATAAAAGTGTTTTAGTTATCGCAAGGTAAAAAGTCATCCGTGTTTATATATGATGTGGTCTTACAAAATACCTTCGATTTTAAAAGAGTTTTAAAAGTAATAATTCAGTTGTTTTGAGTTTACTCACACTAGACCGATGTCTGATCGAGAGTTTTCTTTTCTTAAAACTCTTGGGCGCTTAAATTTTTATGAGAAGCTAAGTAGTCCAAGTTTCTATGGATGAATTTTGAAAGGAGCTTGGAGCAGGAGGCTTCATTGATAGATAGTTATTATCTTATGTTCTCTGTATATTATGTACTCTATATCTGATGTATAAAGATAGGGTGTTATAACAGTCCTAAATTAGAATTTATATTAGTGTAACTCTGATGTATCATTTTTGGAAATGACTTTGTAAAATATTATGTTGATTAATATATGTTATTCCGTTGCATTGTGACATTTTGTGTTTGTTCTTAGTTCTTCTATCTTCTATCTCCTTTATTTTCCCAAACGAATGGTATATTCGGCACTTGAATAGTCGGTATGCAATACAGTCAATGTATTAGTATCGATTTTTGAGGGTCGAAAATCATGTTCATTACATTTGGTATCAAAGCTGAAGGCTAAGCGAGAACCTTCACTATGGTGGGGTTAACTCATTAAAGTTATGGTTTATAGTACCACAGAATGAGTTTGAGTGTATGTTATATACGAGCATGTATTTGTTAGTGATACAAAAATATTTAATAATTGTGTTGTTTAATTTGTTGAATGGCTTATGAATTTCGGTCGACAGGCTTGATCAACGTTGTCGATAGTGGTTACTAAACACTTAAACTAGGCAAGTCGACACAGTATGCTTTTGAAATTGGGTAAATGAGATAATTTTACCTAGGATATATTTTATATACAAAGAATGATTTCTAAAATAACATAGTATTTTTTAGTTATTATTTGCTAAGAGATAATAGGGTTTGTTTAGTCATGCTCATCCGCTTTAGGATTGACTATTATTAGTGTGTACGAGTAGATCCCTCCCTAAGATTTGTGTTGGGTAAATAGGAATTGAGTAAAACTGTGACGACCCGGGTTTCTACTACCAGAAATCCGTATCGTCTTGAAGAAAGAAAGGGGTGAGAAAATAGAAAAGATAGAGAAGAAAGAACAGCAACATCAGAATCTCACAGCGGAACGAATAAATTATAATAATCACATAAGTATTTACATAATATACAACATCAATCAGAGTTATACAGATAATACATCACATACTAGACAGTTATAGACACCTGTCTAGTTAATACAACACGATACAACTCAAACAATACGACTCAGAGATATGAACACAGCGGAACTATATATATATCTACAACGCTGAAGCCTACTGCTCCAATGCTCCTTCAGAATTCGTCAAAGCCAACCTGAATCCCTTGGCTACTCATAAAAATTTGAGTACCCGAGAGTTTAGAAAAACAGAAATAAACTCCGGGTCAGACATGGGTCTGGTGTGAGTAACAGGTTAAAGTTGCTTAATTTTTGAAAATATTTGAAAACAAAAGGTATCACGTAAGACTTCCCATAAATAAACATGGGTAAGTTTTTACCTTACGCTAACCAAAACATTTGATAGGAAATTCAATGATATTATAATAGGTCTAGGGTTTTCAAGTAAATAGAAAATAGCCGAAATTGTTACATGATTAAATTCCAGCTACTAGCCACAAAAGTGGGTAATACAATCAAATCCGATGGCACTTATTGGATTGTGGATTCCATACAATGGCAGGGCTACGAGGGTACCGCCCGTCACAGTACGTGGCCTAGATCAACGTACCGAGGAGTACGCCCGCTCCCTTGCAACACAAGGCCGGAACCATTCTTTACTGAACAGTCCTGAACAAGATAACCCCGACAGTTATTGCAATTAACCGCCCACACAGCCGAAAAATAAAGGGACATCTAGACAGGGGAATACCTTGTCCTGCTTGGGCATGACCCATCTAACCTTGCTGCACCTCCCCTGTTTTAGCCATTCCCGGTTGATGAGGCTTGAGGCTGCGATTACCTTTAGAGAATACATTTCTTAGAATGCTCATCGCCCACCTGACGATGTTCTGAAAGCATTCAATCCATACAAGTTCGTTCCGGGTTCGAACGAAACTGAAGGATTATCTCGTTACACTCATTTTGGAATCACCCTCAAAGTTAACGACAATAACCCTTGCATTCTGAATCTTCATATTCATTTCAGATTCACGACCTATCGTTAATTTGGATCGATTTGGTTTTCGGATGTCCAAATATGGAAACCCGATCCCGGTCTCATCGAAATCCAAAAACGTATCTTTTAAGGCCAAGTTGTCTATTTAGTCTTAACAGTTTAATTCAATATTATCAATATACACACAGATAGATAATCCACAATATCACAATAGATAATCACATTATCATCATAAACAAATAATTCATATTATCAGCCAAACAGATACTTAATACTATCATCCTTAAACCAAGCATCTATATCACATAGATATTACTCATCTCATATCTGAGATGACATTCAATCAATGAAATATCAATATCATCCATAAGGAATGATTTATGAATCACAATCTATAATTAATTTAAAATGAATTAAATTAACTACTTCTATCTCTAATTAATTTAAAGTAAATTAATTTAATTACTCATTCCATAAATCCTGCTCACACAACCATTAATTAATTATAAATTAAATTAATTAATTATTCTCTAGATGTTCAACTTGATTAAACACCTTTGCTTTATCATCTTCTAATTACAATAACTAATTAGTCTTTATTTAATCCCACAAATTTAATTATTTTAAATCATTTATAGCAATTAACATATAATTACTTCATTTATTAATTAAATATGAATAATTACATTTATCCTTAGTTAATTACATAAATTAATCACCACATTATTAATTATTTCTTAATTAAGAAATTCTTAATTACATCCTTAATTATATTAATTAATGATATCTAATTCAGATTGAAATTAAATTTCTTTATTTAAATTAATTACATTAAATGATTAATCTTTAATTAAACTCAATTATTAATCACCCTTGATTAATAACATTCCAGTAATTTACTACCCTTAATTACTTATATTAGTAAATTAATTATCCCATAATTAATTATCTTTTATAACTAATCTCTTGATTAGTTATAAAAGTAATTATCCAAATTACTTCATTTACAAATAATCTTGTATTAATTACATCATGTAATTATCATCTAATTACTTTCCTAAGTAATTATGCTCCATTAATTACACTAAGTAATTACACTTATCAATTTATCAGATGATTTTCTTAAATTAATTAAACTAAATTAATTAACTTAAATTAATCATTTTATCAAAATTAATTACAATAAGTAATTAATCTCAAGTAATTACATTTAACAATTTACAATAGATTATCTAATTAATCTAATTAATTATCAAAATTTATCACATTAATTAATTAATTATAATCCTTAGTTAATTATCTTCATTAACTAATAACATTACTTAATTTACTTCTTAATTAATCTCTAATTATAAATTAATCTAAATCATTAATTTATAAATTTAATAAATAAATCATTCCTTTATTATCTTATTAATTAAATCATTTAATACCTTAATTATCTCTAAGATAATTTATTTCTTTATTAATGACTCCATTAACATTAAAGTGTATTAGAACATTACATTTTAAATTTAAATTCAAATTCCATTTTTAATTAAAGATTCAAAACGATTTTTTAAACATTTACCAAATTTAAATTCAATTTATAATCTTTTAAATAAATGTAAATAACATTTATTACTTACATATGAAACTTATATAAGAAAAGCCCTTTTAAATTAAACAACTTAACTTTTAGTTAAAAATTTAGCTTTAAAACTACATTGTATCTTTAACTTGCAAATTCAAGTTAAACAATTCATTTAACTTCCATTCAAAAACCTTTTATAAAAGAATTCTCTCAAAATCAAGTTAAATATTTATTTGAAACAAATTTTCTTTTCAAAACTATTTTATTAGAACTTATTTTTAAAACATTCATATTTAAAAATTGATTTAAATTTTCAGATTTGAATTCAAAGTAAACTTGAATTCCATCAATTTATCTTTGATTTAAAACTTTGATTTAAACTTTCTTTTAAAAACTTGAATTAAAAACTTGATTTTCAAATCCAAATCCATTTAAAACCTTAAGATTCAAATGTTCATCTGAATCTGTACTTTAAATTTTTGAATTTAAATCACAGTTTAAATTCTGTTTTCAAACTTTAAATTAATTTAAAATCTAAAAACCTGTCAGGTTTTTAAACCTGAAAACCCACCTTTAAACATTTTAAACTTGATTTCATTTCAAATTTGAATTCAAAAAATAAACTTGAATTCAAACTTCAAACTGGATTTCAACTTGTTTAAATCTATTATTTATTTTTAGGTTTCCTTTGAATTTGTTTTAAAAAAAACAAATTTATGCTCCCAGGTTTTACAAAAGCCTGAACTACACTGACTCGACTCGAACCAAAAAAATGCTCCGAGTCTTCACCTTCCCTGCTTCGAGTCACATACTCGAATGACTCGAGTATGTCCCGAGTCAAAGTACCCTGCACCCAACCACAAATGCCTCAGCACTTCAATGGGCACGATGCACATGCACCGTGGCCCCAGCCACCTCCGGCCACCCACCTGAACTTCATCCCATCGCCAATCATCTCCAGATGATATCACGTCCACCAGAATCCATCCCCACAACTCAAACCAAAAACGAGCAGCAAAAACAGAACCTGGAAAACACAACATCCACCCCTACCCAAACCTGTCATCACCGCATTCTCCCAACCCCGACCACCTGATGGTCAACAGCTTCGGCAATGAACTCGCCTTCGACCAAGCTACCACCTCCCGAGACCTCGTGCAACTCGACGTAAGGTGGAAGTCGCGGTGATCAAAAGTTCGACAACCATAAAAATTAGGGTTACATACTTCAAACGACTGCCACCATCGCCATCGTGCTCAGACCAACAACCAGACATTTTTCCCATCACCACTGTAGGCCCCTCGATCATCACAAACAAGCACGACCACCCAGATAACAGTGATCACCCAAAAATCCCAAATTTGCATTTTCAGTTCATACCAGAACTGCACTTAACCCCTAGTACTAAAAAATCTTGATTTTAGTTTTAAAATTCATACTTTGTTACAGAGACTCAATGTATGTTCCTGGATTTATAATTTAAAATGTTTGGTTTTTCTCTTATTCAAGTTTTGCTTTGTTATTTTGATTTTCCAGAACAATATTCTAATTTAGTTCAACTTAAATAAAACTTTAACTCTAAATTATGTTGAAACAAACAATTTCTGTTTGTATTCTAAGTCCTGAAAGTTATTAGATCAAGAGATAATAAAAAATTGAATCAAACTCAAGCCTGGAAACAAAATAAATAGGTTTGTTACAAAGACTTCAAAATGTACCCAAACAACATCCATATGCACAGAAGAATATATACATACAAATCACACTTATTCCAGATTTTTACCTTGCAACCATTTTTAAATACTTAAGTTTTAGAAATTAAAGTTACTCACCTTGTTCTGAAAATGAACAGAGCATATTGTATTGAAACAGCCTGAACGTTTTTTAAAAACCGAGAATGGCATTGCTGTAGATTCTAAATCTTCTTGCCTTGTTGAGGTATAAAGCTTCAGTTTTATAAAAATAGAAATGTTTTCTACTTGTATTTTTTAGGTTTACTATGACTTGAACGAACTAAAATAAGAAAGCATGTATATAAAGAAGTTTACAGGGGAAGGTGGCATCTGGGTTAGCAAATTTGCAGATACTATTATTTGTGTTTTGTTTTATCAGGCAAGATTTTATCAACTGGGGGCTGAGATGATTTTCAAATTTGACCAATGTTTGCTGAGATGATAAAACATTTAATGCTAATGTACTTCATGTCCACAACCTTACCTTATATGTCTAACATGTACATAGATATTTTATTTACTTTGATCTTGCCTTCATTTCTAAGCTTTACAGTTAACATACAAATATACAAAGCCTGGTTTGCTTTTACTTTATGTTTTCATACTTGTCTTCTTTTCTATCCTTGCCTGCATACTACCTTACAGTCTCATTCATTTCCCTTTTTTTACTTTACTTCGTTTTCTTTCATAACTTTGCATTTCTTTTACAAGCATATTTATTTACAGGCCTATACATATAATTTTTTTTACTTTGGTGTTGATAGATATTTATTTAAACACTATATTCTAGCCAAGCATATTACCTTACAGGCTACAAATTTTATTTTCAAGCTACCTGCATTTTATTTTATTTTTCTTTGTTTATGCTTATGTTTAAATATTTATAAGATTTATTTCATCTTAAACATACTTGAAAGATTTTATTTTATATTTCAAATCCATTGTATTATTATTATTGTTTAAAAATAACTCCTTATTAAATTAAAATAATTCATAAATGAAATTATCACTACATAAATAAATTACTTATTTTATCAACTATATTTAAAACAAAAAACAAAACAACCTTTGTTAAATTTAAATTGAAGTTAAAATCATTTAAAAAAAATTAGCTTTATCTTTAGTATATTTAAACCATATTTTTTTTTATCAAGCTATACTAAAAAGAAAATAAAACAAATCTTTTTATGTTAATAAATTTTAAATTTAAACTTAAGCTAGAATAAGTTCTAACTATTAAACATTTATCTTAAGTATTTAAAACCATATAGATATTTATTTAATAACTTAATACTAAATTAAATCAAATTTCCAAATTTATCAGAAATATTAAAATTAGAAAACTTGTCTTTATTTATTAAATTTAAAACAGAGCGTATCTATTTATAATATATACATATATACATTATAAATAGAAACAATTTAAATTAGCTTTTAAAAGATAAATTATCAGTTGAATATTTATTTAAAAGAAGATTATTAAATTAATTCAAATCTTATTAACAATTATTATCAAATTAATTTAATTTTTAACACAGATTATTAAATTTATATTGCCAAAAATTCCGGGATATCACATTCCTCCCCCCTTAAAAGAATTTCGTTCCCGAAATTTAAAGCAAAGGTAATTTGATAATTCAATTAAAGATTTAATTTTAAAACACAAGCATCTATCAACCAGATGCTAACAATTATAGCAACCAATTTATCCAATCAAACAAATCTAACTATCTAGACAAAATTCTGGATAGAATTTTCTCGAGTTTCCCAAATAAAAATGCCGGGATACTCGCTTTACAGAATCCAAACAACCAATACTACTAAGCTACAGAACTTCCACTCGTCTAGATCTACAACTGAACAGAATATCAGACTACAGACAAGTCCGACTCAACAATCAAACCTCCCAGAACTGCTGATTCTACATCCAAAGATATATCTTACACGCACTCCCTCAGAGATATGTGAAACACAACGAATTCCAGTTATCCAAACTAACAATTCAATTCTGAAGACCAAACACCTATTAAAAATCAAATCTCCGATTTGGGAATCCAAATTCCTTCGTCTCTTATCCACTAAACTCTTCGGACGATCATGTGCTGCCTACATCTTTCCTGATCAGCTCAACTCTTGCTGATGTCCTTAGAAACAAACTGAACCAAAGACAATCCAACAAAATGATCTTTCCAAGATCGACCAAAACTCAGAACACAAACTCTATTCCAAAATTAGAAGACAGATTTCACTTCTCACATCCGAAAGAGATAAAATAGGTGCACTCCAATCTAGTCTCAGATCCTGAGAAATTTTCTTGAAGAAACTCTCTAATCCAAACATTGCAACATCCAAGTGCTTCCAAACTAAAACAACTGCCACCATGCTTCCACTGCGCATCTCTGACTGAGCAGATGAAAATGCTTGAGTCGAACACAGGCCGGACAACACATTCCAAAAATAAAGTTCACATATCCAAAAATAAAACCCAGAAGTTCCTCCAAAACCTGAGCTGCTTCCCCAAACTCAAAAACCATCCTATTACTAGGCTGAACCATCGGTACCACTTCTGAAATCCAGTCGATACCAAACTCAATTTCCAGATGTTAGCAAATCTCTGACTTCTTGAAGACATCCAGAAAATTCTGAAACATAAGAGAACACTTAAACTATCGCAAGTCACTTTTGCGATCAATCCAGCCTAATTCCAAAGATACTGCTTTCTCTTTACCAAACAGAACAACTTACGCTTATGTGGCCAATCCATCGAAGAAATAGATCTACTCTAGTGCTTCCGAAGTTACCCCAAGAAAAACTGCTAAGCCAGAAGACTTCCTAATCCAAAGCTCTTCGAGAAACTCGGACCTCAAACCAAATTGAACCATCTTGCTGAACACAGCCACAACACCGAAGCAGACACTCTTCCTTAACTTGTTCCAAAGAAACATCTTCAGAAGACATCCATAATCACTGTGTCCCATTACACAGCTACTACACCTTGATGTATCTAGATATCATGCATGGCTTCTGTCCAACCGACAGATCCAAACTCTTACACTTCAAAAATGAACTCCGAATGTTAACATGTTTCCTTCAGAGATTAATGAAATCCTTACACCACTCAAAGCTTACTCGAGACGGTATTAGGCTACAGTCTCGACAAATACACTTCCAACCTTAATCATTTAAACTCTAACCATTGGTAGTCGTGTTACACACACCACTACCCAATCTACCTTTATTAACTCATTTGAAAACCCAAACAGGTAACCCAACAAATAGGTAGAAATATATATATATATATATATATATATATATATATATATATATATATAATTACAAATACCCTCTCTCAGGAAAGAAATTACTCAAGAGCCTAGGTATTCACTCAACCTAGCACTCTGATACCAACTATGACGAACCGGGTTTCTACTACCAGAAATCTGTATCGTCATGAAGAAAGAAAGGGGCGAGAAAATAGAAAATATAGAGAAGAAAGAACAACAACATCAGAATCTCACAGCGGAACAAATAAATTATAATAATCACATAAGTATTTACATAATATACAACATCAATTAGAGTTATACAGATAATACATCACATACCAGACAGTTATAGACACCTGTCTAGTTAATACAACACAACACAATACAACTCAAACAATACGACTCAGAGATATCAACACAGCGGAACAATATATATATATATATATATATATATATATATATCTACAACGCTGAAGCCTCCTTCTCCAATGCTCCTCCAGAATTTGTCAAAGCCAACCTGAATCCCTTGGCTACTCGTAAAAATTTGAGTACCCGAGAGTTTAGGAAAATAGAAATAAACTCCGGGCCAGACATGGGTCTGGTGTGAGTAACAGGTTAAAGTTTCTTAATTTTTGAAAATATTTGAAAACAAAAGGTATCACGTAAGACTTCCCACAATAAACATGGGTAAGCTTTTACCATACGCTAACCAAAACATTTGATATTCAGTGATATTATAATAGGTCTAGGGTTTTCAAGTAAATAGATAAAAGCCGAAATTGTTACATGATTAAATTCCAATTACTAGCCACAAAAGTGGGTAATACAATCAAATCCGATGGCACTTATTGGATTGTGGATTCCACACAATGGCAGGGCTACTGGGGTACCGCCCATCACAGTACGTGGTCTAGATCAACGTACCGAGGAGTACGTCCGCTTCCCTGCAACACAAGACCAGAACCATTCCTTACTGTACAGTCCCGAACAAGATAACCCCGGTAGTTGTTGCAATCAACCGCCTACAAAGCCGAAAAATAAAGGGACATCTAAACAGGAGAATACCTTGTCCTGCTTAGGCATGACCCACCTAACCTTGCTGCACCTCTCCTGTTTTAGCCATTCCCGGTTGATGAGGCTTGAGGCTGCGATTACCTTTAGAGAATATATTTCTTAGAATGCTCATCGCCCACCTAATGATGTTTTGAAAGCATTCAATCCATACAAGTTCGTTCCGGGTTCGAACGAAACCGAAGGCATTATCTCGTTACACTCATTTTGGAATCACCCTCAGAGTTAACGACAATAACCCTTGCATTCTGAATCTTCATCTTCACTTCAGATTCACGAACTATCATTAATTTGGATCGATGTGGTTTTCGGATGTCCAAATATGGAAACCCGATCCCGGTATCATCGAATCCAAAACGTATCTTTTAAGGCCAAGTTGTCTATTTAGTCTTAACAGTTTAATTCAATATTATCAATATACACAGAGATAGATAATCCACAATATCACAATAGATAATAACATTATTATCATAAACAAATAATTCATATTATCATCCAAACAGATACTTAATATTATCATCCTTAAACCAAGCATCCATATCACATAGATATTACTCATCTCATATCTGAGATCACAATCAATCAATGAAATATCAGTATCATCCATAAGCAATGATTTATGAATCACAGTCTATAATTAATTTAAAATGAATTAAATTAACTACTTCTATCTCTAATTAATTTACAGTAAATTAAATTAATTACTCATTCCATAAATCCTGCTCACACAACCATTAATTAATTATAAATCAAATTAATTAATTATTCTCTAGATATTCATCTTGATTATAAACACCTTTGATTTATCATCTTCTAATTACAATAACTAATTAGTCTTTATTTAATTCCACAAATTTAATTATTTTAAATCATTTATAGTAATTAACATATAATTACTTCATTTATTAATTAAATATGAATAATTGCGTTTATCCTTAGTTAATTAAATAAATTAATCACCACATTATTAATTATTTATTAATTAAATAATTCTTAATTACATCCTTAATTATATTAATTAAAGATCTCAAATTCAGATTGAAATTAAATTTCTTTATTTAAATTAATTACATTAAATGATTAATCTTTAATTAAACTCAATTATTAATCACCCTTGATTAATAACATTCCAGTAATTAACTACCCTTAATTACTTATATTAGTAAATTAATTATTCCATAATTAATTATCTCCATTAATTAATCCCTTGATTAATTACAAAAGTAATTATCCAAATTACTTCATTTACAAATCATCTTGTATTAATTACATCAAGTAATTATCATCTAATTACTTTCCTAAGTAATTATGCTCCATTAGTTACACAAAGTAATTACACTTATCAATTTATCAAATGATTTTCTTAAATTAGTTAAACTAAATTAATTAACTAAAGTAATTATTTTATCAAAATTAATTACAATAAGTAATTAATCTCTTAATTACTTTTATCAAGTAATTACATTTAACAATTTTCAATAGATTATCTAATTAATCTAACTAATTATCAAAATTTATCACATTAATTAATTAATTTATAATCCTCAGTTAATTATCTTCATTAACTAATAACATTACTTAATTTACTTCTTAATTAATCTCTAATTATAAATTAATCTAAATCATTAATTTATAAATTTAATAAATAAATCATTCCTTTATTATCTTATTAATTAAATCATTTAATACCTTAATTATCTCTAAGATAATTTATTTCTTTATTAATGACTCCATTAACATTAAAGTGTATTAGAACATTACATTTTAAATTTAAATTCAAATTCCATTTTTAATTTAAGATTCAAAACGATTATTTTAAACATTTATCAAATTTAAATTCAATTTATAATCTTTTAAATAAATGTAAATAACATTTATTACTTACATATGAAGCTTATATAAGAAAAGCCCTTTTAAATTAAACTACTTAACTTTTAGTTAAAAATTTAGCTTTAAAACTACATTGTATTTTTAACTTGCAAATTCAAGTTAAACAATTTATTTAACTTCCATTCAAAAACCTTTATAAAAGAATTCTCTCAAAATCAAGTTAAATATTTATTTGAAACAAATTTTCTTTTCAAAACTATTTTATTAGAACTTATTTTTAAAACATTCATATTTAAAAACTGATTTAAATTTTCAGATTTGAATTCAAAGTAAACTTGAATTCCATCAATTTATCTTTGATTTAAAACATTGATTTAAACTTTCTTTTAAAAACTTGAATTAAAAACTTGATTTTCAAATCCAAATCCATATAAAACCTTAAGATTCAAATGTTCGTCTGAACCTATACTTTAAATTTTTGAATTTGAATCACAGTTTAAATTCTGTTTTCAAACTTTAATTTAATTTAAAATCTGAAAACCTGCCAGGTTTTTAAACCTGAAAACCCACCTTTAAACATTTTAAACTCGATTTCATTTCAAATTTGAATTCAAAAAATAAATTTGAATTCAAACTTCAAAATGGATTTAAACTTGTTTAAATCTATTATTTATTTTTAGGTTTCCTTCGAATTTGTTTTAAAAAGAAAAACAAATTTATGCTCCCAGGTTTTACAAAAGCCTGAACTACACTGACTCGACTCGAACCAAAAAAATGCTCTGAGTCTTCACCTTCCCTGCTTCGAGTCACATACTCGAATGACTCGAGTATGTCCCGAGTCATAGTACCCTGCACCCAACCACAAATGCCTCAGCACTTCAATGGGCACGGTGCACACGCACCGTGGCCCCAGCCACCAAAAGCCACCCACCAGAACATCATCCCATCGCCGATCATCTGCAGATGATATCACGTCCACAAGAATCCATCCCCACAACTCAAATCAAAAACAAGCAGCAAAAACAGAACCTTGGAAAACACAACATCCACCACTACCCAAACCTATCATCACCGCATTCTCCCAACCCCGACCACCTGATGGTCAACAGCTCCGGCCATAACTCGCCTTCGACCAAGCTACCACCTTCCGAGACCTCGTGCAACTCGATGCACGGTGGAAGTCGCGGTGATCAAAAGTTCGACCACCATAAAAATTAAGGTTACATACTTCAAACGACTGCCACCATCGCCACCGTGCTTTGACCAACTACCAGACATTTTTCCCATCACCACTGTAGGCCCCTCGATCGTCACAAACAAGCACGACCACCCAGATAACAGTGATCACCCAAAAATCCCAAATTTGCATTTTCAGTTCATACCAGAACTGCACTTAACCCCTAGTACTAAAAAAATTTTGATTTTAGTTTTAAAATTCATATTTAATTACAGAGACTCAATGTATGTTCCTGGATTTATAATTTAAAATGTTTGGTTTTTCTCTTATTCAAGTTTTGCTCTGTTATTTTGATTTTCCAGAACAATATTCCAATTTAGTTCAACTTAAATAAAACTTAAACTCTAAATTATGTTGAAACAAACAATTTCTATTTGTATTCTAAGTCCTGAAAGTTATTAGATCAAGAGATAAAAAAATTTGAATCAAACTCAAGCCTGGAAACTAAATAAATAGGTTTGTTACAAAGACTTCAAAATGTACCCAGACAATATCCATATGCACAGAAGAATACATACATACAAATCACACTTATTCCAGATTTTTACCTTGCAACCAATTTTAAATGCTTAAGTTTTAGAAATTAAAGTTACTCACCTTGTTCTGAAAATGAACAGAGCACATTGTATTGAAACAGCCTGAACTTTTTTTAAAAACTGAGAATGGCATTGCTTTTGATTCTAAATCTTCTTGCCTTGTTGAGGTATAAAGCTTTAGTTTTATAAAAATAGAAATGTTTGTACTTGTATTTTTTAGGTTTACTATGACTTGAACGAACTAAAATAAGAAGGCATGTATATAAAGAAGTTTACAGGGGAAGGTGGCATCTGGGTTAGCAAATTTGCAGATACTATTATTTGTGTTTTGTTTTATCAGTCAAGATTTTATCAAATGAGGACTGAGATGATTTTCAAATTTGACCAATGTTTGTTGAGATGATAAAACATTTAATGCTAATGTACTTCATGTCTACAACCTTACCTTATATGTCTAACATGTACATAGATATTTTATTTACTTTGATCTTGCCTTTATTTCTAAGCTTTACAGTCAACATACAAATATACGAAGCCTGGGTGTCTTTTACTTAATGTTTTCATACTTGTCTTCTTTTCTATCCTTGCATGCATACTACCTTACAGTCTCATTCATTTCCCATTTTTACTTTACTTCGTTTTGTTTCATAACTTTGCATTTCTTTTACAAGCATATTTATTTACAGGCCTATACATATAATTTTTTTTACTTTGTTGTTGATAGATATTTATTAAAACACTATATTCTAGCCTACCATATTACCTTACAGGCTACAAATTTTATTTTCAAGCTACCTGCATTTTATTTTATTTTGCTTTGTTTATGCTTATGTTTAAATATTTATAAGATTTATTTCATCTTAAACATACTTGAAAGATTTTATTTTATATTTCAAATCCATTGTATTATTATTGTTGTTTAAAAATAACTCCATATTAAATTAAAATAATTCATAAATGAAATTATCACTACATAAATAAATTACTTATTTTATCAACCATATTTAAAACAAAAAAACAAAACAACCTTTGTTAAATTTAAATTGAAGTTAAAATCATTTAAACAAATTTTTAATTTTATCTTTAGTATATTAAAACCATATTTTTTTATCAAGCTATACTAAAGAGAAAATAAAACAAATCTTTTTATGTTAATAAATTTTAAATTTAAACTTAAGCTAGAATAAGTTCTAACTATTAAACATTTATCTTAAGTATTTAAAACCATATAGATATTTATTTAATAACTTAATACTAAATTAAATCAAATTTCCATATTTATCAGAAATATTAAAATTAGAAAACATGTCTTTATTTATTAAATTTAAAACAGAGCGTATCTACTTATAATATATACATATATACATTATAAATAGAAACAATTCAAATTAGCTTTTAAAAGATAAATTATCAGTTGAATATTTATTTAAAAGAAGATTATTAAATTAATTCAAATATTATTAACAATTATTATCAAATTAATTTAATTTTTAACACAGATTATTAAATTTATATTGTCAAAAATTCTAGGATATCACAAAAACATTAAAAGAACACCATGTGAATTAAGTTTTCCAACTTAATCTTAAGGCATTCGATGTTAAGGTGAATTGAAATTTTATTAAAAATGTTATCAAAGTTTAGATTATTTTGAAACAAATATTTAGAAATGGATTAATAGGAATGGGTCTTTTGATTAAAAAGAAATGGGTTGAAAACTTTTGATTAAAAAGAAATTGGGTTGAAAACTTGAGAACCTAAATCCCAGAGTTTTTTGAAAAATGGTCTCCAAGGTTTTGGAAAATAATAAAAGTATTTGAAATTAATTTCTATTTATGTACAAATTTTTGGGATTGAAAATATTAAGTAAAAGGTGTTTTCTTTGGCATAGTTTGGGAAATAAGTCTTGATTGTTTTGCGATGATCACAATAATCTTCTAAGTGACGGTCGGAAATTTGCCTAGGCGAACATTGAAGTGCACTTAGTAATTTATTCTCTTTATCATTGTACGATCAAAACATGTCCAAAGTAAGTTATGAAAAATGCTTTATGGGAAAAATAAAACGTATTATTTCCAAAATTGAGATTTTGGAAATAAAGAATTATTTTACGTTAACTAGTTCAAGTGGCTTGAAAATAACTTAAAACTATAAAAGAGATGTGTTCGAATGGTAAACACCTCTCTTGAGTATTATCCTCCTTGGTAAGGGAAAGTACGATATTGTATGGTAGTACCCAGTCCCTTACTATTATTTTGGAGTTACTCGAGCTATATATATATTTATATTTTATGATTTAAATATGGAGTTCCATTTCAAAAAGGTTTTTGAAATAAAATCCTGGTATTTTGATCTTAAGTTTTCTTAAGAAGATAAATTCAAAATGGAACAGTAGAATCAGATAAGGGTATGTACTCTTAGGCTCTAGTGGAGTATTATCTAAGTTGAAACTAAGAGTGGTTTTATAAAAGTTTTCCATAAATTTAATAATTTTGTGGAAATTGAATTGGTATTAGGGATAACCAATTAAGTAAGTACGTAAGTTGGGCATAGATCATTTCTCCTTTTTATATGGTTTTTATCTAAGATTCGAGTATATGGCTTTTAGGTGTTTGCACCATTCGAAATAAGGATTTATTACTCGACTTTGATGGCGAGCACTTGATGAGAATTCTTGGAATGAGACCAAAGTTATCTATCATAGTTACAACTATGTGAGGAGAACAGAGGTTCCAAATCAAGGAGCCTGATCAAAGTCCACACTAGAAAATCGAGTAAGTGATAGTAGTTTGGAGATGAAGTTATGTATTCGAGTGAGATCGAATCATGTTTTGCATATAAATGATCTATGTACATCATACGAACTAATGTATAGTGTTAAGTGTTTTTGGGATATGTTTGAGGTGTAATTTCGAGAACAAAATTCTTCCAAGGGGGAGAATGTAACGACCCGGAATTTCACTGCTTTGATTTACGAATATTTAATTTATTTTAAATATTCAAATATATAGATTTCATAACGAAAATAGATTATTTTTAATAATAAATAATAATGGTAATATATTTTTCAAAATTTGTTTACAAAAATAAACAGTTCGAAGAAAAATCTAAAATGTGACAGAAACTTGTTTTTCGAATTTTCGATTTTTCGCCAGTTAAAAGTTGTCGAAAAGTTGTAATCTCTAGTTGAAACATATAAACATTCAAAATGGAAATAAATAAGGGTATTGGAATGTATATGGTGTATATGTATGTATGTATTAGTGTATGTATGCATGCATGCATTTATACTAAGTATATAATGTTGTAAAAGAGAAATAAAAGATGCTTCTTTAGACATAATTTGACACTTTGGAAGATATGATACAAAGCCTTAAATGCATGTGTACATTAGGGGAGGTATCGAGTTTTTCAAGATGGGGGGGGGGGGGGACAAGCCTAGTGAGGTGTGATGTGTGTAGTGGAGGATAGTGTTTTAAGAGCATATATTAATTTGGCTATGTCATTTTATATAAAAGCAAATTCCTAACATTTTATTTTCATTTCTTTCATCCATTATTTCTTTCATTTCCATTCTCCAAAGCTTGCTTAAACTCTTCAAACATTTACATGGCTTCCAAAGTGTTTCAAGATTTATATTTTCAAGTTTTAAACCTTTTAAAAATGATTTGAAATTAGCTTCAAACTCCTCCTTTCCATTTCAAAATTCTTCCATTTTTACCCTAATTTCCTTCAGCCATAGCTTCCAGAGAACTTCACCAAATCAAGATTTTCATTTTTTTTAAATCATGTAAAATTCCAACGGCTGCAACTTTGTAGTTCACCACCTTTTCTGATTTTGAACATAGCTAGGCCAAAATTTCAAATCTGTACAGTGTTTTTGAACTTAGATTTTGGAGCCGAAAATGGTCCTCCTTGTTTCGGCCATAACTTCCTCAAAATTTTATAGTTTTGAGAAAAAAAAATTGAATGAGAGAGAAAAGAAAAATGTAAAACTTTCTTTTTTTCACTTTACCAAAATCAGAGAGTCAAAGATCTAAAAGTCGAGTTTAAAATGATCAATTTTCAATAAGAGTTTATGGTTTTTCAAGCTTTTTGAACGCTAAAGTATTTCAAATTTTCAAAACCTTTGGTGAGTAAAAGTTTGTTTTAAATTCAGGCATTAAACTTTTATATTTTGGTTGATTTGTGGCTTGGTTTTCTAGTTGAAATCTTAGTCTATTATGTGATTGCTTGAATGTGTACACTGGTTGTATGTGATAGTAGTTAGACTTGAAGTTGAAATTCAAATATGGTATCATTCGGCAAGTTGTAAACTTTGTTATATGTTATGAGCTTGCTTATGTTTTGGTTTTTGCATTTATATGTTGGCATTGACATGATTATAAGTTTGGTTGCTAGGAAGGATAGCACTTTGATTTTGTTTTGGATGGAGAATCCTTGGATGGAAGAAAGATACAAACTTTGGTTTTAAATCCAAATCATTTTAAAGTTAGTGAATGGAAAGTTAGTAAGAGATGTTAGTGAATGGAAGTTAGTGACCAATATTAACAACTTAAATTACAGGTACCCATAGCGATAGCCGCTATGGATGCAGTTTCACGTTAAAAATCCGATTTTTGAGATTGATTTTTAAGCATAAAAGTGTTTGTAAATGTTTTATAAACTTAATAGTAATGTTTTAGGAAGTTAATTAATTTTTTAATAACTAATTTTTAATTAATTAAGTTTCTAACAAATAATAATTAATTAAGGATAAAACAAGGTTTAATAATCTTAATTACGTAAACATTAGTTCTTAATTAATTATCTTTTAAAGTTAAGATTTATTATAATTAATTATTAATTAAGTTAATAAAGAATGGGTTAATTAAATTATTTATATTTAATTTATCATTAATTAAATATAGGATTAATTATTAATCAAGGTTTTAATTATTTGATTAAAGATTTAATTTATAATAAATTATTCATTAAACATTTAATTTATTATTCAAGCTTAATTAAAGATCATTGAATAAATTAATTCGGATTAATTAATATTTAATTATTAATTATGGTTTAAATTATCATTTAATGATTTAAGGATAGTCCCAAGTAAGATCATCCCATGGTTGGGATCAGCAACCGCACCACTAAGCCGAAATAAAAGGGACATCTAGACAGGGGTAGTCCGAGCCTTGTGTTGCAGGGGATCGGACGTGGTCCTCGGTACGCTGATCTAGACCAGGTACTGTGACAGGTGGTACCCCAGTGCCTAGTCATTGTTGGAAATCCATTCTCCCCATGAACCTTTTACGAGTTTTGTTTGTATTACCCACTCTGTGGCTAGTAGCTGGAATTTAATCATGTAACAGTTTCGACTATTTTATAAGTATTTGTATATAGACCCTATTATAATATCATAGGATTTCTACAAAAAGAGTTTTAGCTATCGTAAGGTAAAAACTCGACATGTTTGTTTGTGGCGTGGTCTTACGAGATGCTTTTGTTTTCAAAAGGATTTTTGAAACTTTTATAATCAATTTGGATGCATTATTATCAGCTGGTATTCCAGACTGACTCGGGTGTTATTTCATTATAATGCTCGGGTCAGACCGAATATTATATGTTCAGGACAGGATGCTATGGAGCAGGAGAGGAGCTGGAGTCCAAGACATGTCATCCGTGTGTGTCTATATATATATATATATATATATATATATATATATATATATATATATATCCGCTGCTATGATTATATGATTGTCTGACTGGTAAGTATTGTTTGTATGAGATGCTCTGATGATATAATGTATAAAACAGATATAGTTTCATTTTGTGTAATGATCTATTATTTACTATTATATTTTGTTCCGCTGCTACTGTGAGATTCTGATATTGTTTAGTTCCTTCTTCTTCTATCTCTTCTTCTTAAACCCTAATGGTTCGTGTTTCTGTTCCACTTGAGTTAATTGATGTAGAATAGTGTTTGCACAAAAAATGGGCAAACACCTCCAAGTGGTATGATTTAGCTGATTTTATGTTGTTCTTAATGATTTAGGTGAATTGTGCAAATATGTAAAAAGCAGGGACTGAACTGTAAAAGACACACAGATTTATAGTGGTTCGGCCAGAACGTGCCTACGTCCACTTTATATGTTATTATCCTTCTTCTTTCAGATTACAAGTACAAAGCTTTGTATACAAGTGTGTGAAAGCTGTTTGAAAGTTCCTTCCGTGCTTGAGCTCTCAAACTTGTCTGCCATTGCTGTACCCCTGCCCCTCTATTTATAGAGTGAGGCTGGGGGCAGGGGTCTTGGATGTATATAGCTGCTGGTGGGCCTGGGCTGAAGCAATCTGGCCTGGCGGCGTTCTGGTTCGGCGAAGCTTTGGTTCGGCCGTGCTTGGAGAAGGTTGGGGTTTGGTCCGGTAGGGAAGAGATGTTTGGGCTCGGTAGGGATGCGGTCCGGTGGTAGGTTGGTTCGGCATAGGGGTGTAAGGCAGTTGGTTCTGTGGTGATGAGATGTGGATCGGTGTTAGTTGGTTCGGTGGGAAGCGGTTCTGTAGGGTGTTGGCTCGGCATCACTGCACTTAGGGGTTTGGTTCGACAGCACTGCCCTTGGGAACTTGGTTCGGCAGCACTGGCCTTCGGGGCTTGGTTCGGCAGCACTGCCCTTGGGAACTTGGTTCGGCAGCACTGGCCTTGGGGGCTTGGTTCGGCATTGATGTGGAGTGTCTCTGGTTCGGCGGGGGGGATGGTCCGGCTAGGACTTGGAGATTGGCTGGTTCACTGGAGGATGAGGTTGGAGTTTGGACCGGCAGAGGCTGATCATGGAAGTTGGTTCGGCATTGTTGGGAGGAACGGTGGTTCGGCATTGCTTGAAAAATGTTTTGGATCGGTGGTGAGAATTCGCCCAACATTTGCCCCCCAAAGTGGGGCACATGCCTGCATGTGTCGCGCTTTGTTTTCTTGCAGTTGGGATGGCTTTATTCGGTTCCAAGTGCTAAATCATCCGGTCCGGTTATCCTGTGCTCGCCTATAAGTAGGGGCATCAAACTACTGTTATCCCTTTACTGTTTGATATAGCCGAATCAATTGAGTGCCGAATCAAACTCGTTTACTCGAAACAGCCGAATCAACCAAGTACTGCGTCGATCCTAACTGCCGCTCCAGGTGAGGTTGCTTCTGCCGAATGAACTTGTGCTTGTATTGTCGAATGTGATTTGGAGTTTTAAATGCCGAATGAGATTTTAAGTTTGAATGTCGAACGGGCTCTAGGTTGGGCCTTGCTGAATGAACTCGGGGATTCCGAGTGTTGAATGAACTCCTTACCGGATGGACTTTTATATTTGCTTTACCGAATGACACCAGGAGTTCGGGCGAAATTTCAGACTATGATACTTGCATGTCTATACCTTCCGTTTTAATGATGTACTTTTGCTTTTGTGTTTGTAGATAAATGTCTCACAAAGTGGAAACCCGATCAGATAAACGGAAGTCTAAGGGCGAAGGAGAGTCCTCCTCCGTGCCCCCAGCCCAGCCAAGACCGGCGCAACATGGACCTGCCCCGAGGTCGTTAGTGGATGGGTATGGTCCCCAGGAACTTCTGAATTCCCCGCCCGACTCTTTTCCTAGCTCCCTCAAAGAGGAACAGCTTGACGCCATATCTCATTCTTTTGGGATTGATAGAGCGCTCATGGTGCTGCCAGGGGCTTATGCCATATGATAGAGCATCCATGAGTCTCTCTTCTCCTTCTTCTCCATTCTCTCCTGAACATTCCTTACGAGAGTCTGCATGCTCTTCATTTGATGATGAGGTCACCGAGGAATTCCCAACTCTCTGAATTTCTTCTTCAAAAGAGTTAGACCTATGTTTAATTCTTTCGCTGCTTGCGATATTGGCAAGTAAAAGTACTTCGATACTAGTTCAAATGTTAAGGCCGTTTTTTCCTTGTTCATCGTTAATTTCTTTTTTTTTTTGCCTTTTGATTCTTCCTTATGATTATCATTAGATATCCTGTAGCTCAACTTGGACTTCTCTATCTCATAACTCAAGTCGTTGAAGATGATATTGAACTCTTCAGAAAGGGTCAGAGAAGCTAAACGAGGATCTGAAGGATGGTTTAGAGGAATGGCATTGATTATTTCATCCAAATCTGGTACTTCACTGTTCAAATCGCTGAATGATCCTTTACTGAAATCTAGTTGAGCATCATCAAATCCACTGGGCAGACCATCAATATCGTTCCAAAGATTATGATCATCTAAGTAGTGCAATTGGTTATTCATGACCGCAGAAGGACTAATCATGTAATTTCGTATATGATGTTGAAATGTGTAGTCAATGCAAAGAAGATTGAAGCTGGTAATGAATGTGCATTTCATCTTGAGTGTTCTGAGTTCAAGCCTTGCTTCTCCTTCTTTTCTTTTTAGGTTTTCATAAATTGATCGTTTACTGTTTGTTTAATGAATTCTTCTTCTGAATTGGACAGGTGGGATTTTCGATCAACATGCTGGGAGCTCCGACCCTGCGGCTAAGTAGGCTTGGAGAGTTGGTAGGATGAGGGCGAAGCGTGGACGCAGCTGGTTCCTTGTCCGGATTCGGCCACCTTTTGATTTCCTTTTATCGCTGTTTATGTTAATCTAAAACATTGATGTGACTGTAATAATATTGTTTGTGGTGAATGACTTAATGAATTTCATAACATAAGCTGATTCCTTTATGTTGGAATGTTATTGCTATTTTGTTGTGTTGTGTAAGTGATGTAACTATGCATGTTACTAGTGGCTTGACTGTGCCTGATGCCAAGTTTTTTGCTTAAAGTATAATTTTCGCATTTTGCAACGTAAATGTGATGTGTGAATATGAACTGCAGCTATGCATTAATGTATAAAAGTAGAAGGTACCGCCCTTCATGTTTCGGCTGTGGACGACAACTTTGTGCGCCCTGTAAGACTAAGCACGGAATGCTGTTGAGTGTCTCGTCATCCGATTGTAAGTTTCTGTTCCCATTAGCGAGCGTTCCCTATTTCATGTCCTGTACTCTCAAGCACCGTTACGGAGAATAGGAGAAAAGTTTTAAATGAAATGGAAATATAGGAAAAGTAAAACTTCCAGTCACGGAAGGCCGTCGATGTGCTTAAGTTCGCGGCAAACGGGTTTTGTAGTCACTTTCCCTAGCTGTGGGTCTTGGAGACATTTGTCACCCATCTTACGCCTCTGCGGGGAGTTTTCTTTTTTACCACAGCCGCACTTAAGACACATCGGAGCCGATCGTGCACAGTAACTACCCGGGCCACTATGGCCCGTAATCGCGGGTATTATTCGATTTACTGTGGCCGGCTAGCGTGGGGGCCGATCGTCAACTGTGAACTGCCCCTGGCTGGCCACACCTTATGTTGGGGCTTATGGTCGGTTCACAGTTGCCGGCGAGCCGAATCGCTGTAATGAGCTGCCATGGCATAATCGGCCTTCTCGGTGGCTTATACTCGGCTTATTACAGTCGGCTTTAAGGGCCAAGGCAAACAATGAGTTAACTCGCGGTAGAGGGATACCAGAGCAAAGTGTCTCATTGGCGAGGGCATAGGATCGTAGCGTACCTGTTAGATTTTGTCCAGGTGGAGTTGTGTTGTGAAGCTCTGAATTGAAATGTCATCTGCAAAGGATTTTGTTCAACAGCAAAGGATAAAGCTTAACAAGTAGCCAAGATATAAAGGAACAAGTTAACAAGAGCCAAGTTTTTTAAAGTGGTTCGGCATGAAAATGCCTACGTCCACTGATTCTCTTTGTTAATTCACTTCATATGGGCAGTACAAGTTAAGAAAAGTATCGACGGAGGTGTCGGATGTTCCATGCCCTCTGGAACACCTCTCCGTCCACTGTTGACAAAATATAAGCTCGTTGTGGAGATCTTTATGAATTACATATGGTCCGTCCCAGATTGGATCCAGCGCTCCTGGGCGTGGAAAGATTCGCTTGAGGACAAGATCTCCTTCTTGTAAGCTTCGATGTTTGACTTTGGAGTTGCATAGTGCTGCCACTTTTTGTCTGTGAGCTGCTGCTTTGAGTGCTGCATCATTTCTTCTCTCCTCAATTAGATCCAAAGACATGTGGAGGAGTTCTTCGTTTTCTTCGGGGTTGTAGTGGATCCTACGATGGGAAGGTACAATAGTTTCAACTGGGAGCATGGCCTCTGATCCGTATGCCAAAGAGAACGGAGTATGCCCTGTTGATGTTCTGAAAGAAGTGCGGTAGGCCCATAGTGCTGTAGGAAGTTCGTCCACCCAAGCGCCTTTTGACTTTTCAAGCTTCTTCTTGATTAGAGTCTTGAGAATCTTGTTGACAGCTTCGACTTGTCCATTTGCCTGGGGATAAGCTACAGATGAGAAGCCTTTATGAATTCCGTGCTCTCGGCACCAGTCGGCAAATTCCTCGCTGTCAAATTGAAGCCCGTTGTCTGATATGATTCTGAGTGGAACCCCGTACCTGCACAGAACGTTTTTGATCAAGAAGTTGATAACTTTAGTTGAAGATATTTTATTCAGAGGCTCCGCTTCCACCCATTTGGTAAAATAGTCAACTGCCACTATAGCATGCTTGGCCCCGCCTCGGCCCATCGGCAGTTCGCCAATTAAGTCAATTCCCCATATTGCGAAGGGCCAAGGGCTGGTCATCTGAGTAATTTCATTGGTTGGTAGTCGAGGAATCTTAGCAAATTTCTGACATCTGTCACATTTTTTGACGAAGTCTAAGGCGTCTTTGTTCAAGGTGGGCCAGAAATATCCATATCGAAGTATCTTCTTTGCCAGAGTCTGCCCTCCAGTGTGATCTCCGTAGCTTCCCTGGTGGATGCTGGATAAGATTTCTTTGGCTTCCTTTCCAGCGACACATCGTAATAAGGGGTTAGAGAAGCCGAGCCGATAGAGGATTCCTTCTTGCAGTGTGTAACGGGAAGCTTTCCTCAAGATTTTCCTGACTTCGCTACGCTCGCTGGGGAATGCGCCATCTTGTAAGTATTTCCGGATAGGAGCCATCCAAGTTTCTTCTTCAATCGCAGCTATCAGATCCTCCCGTTCGAAGCTCGGGGCTAGTTGTTTTGAGACGGCTATTGTTCCCGAAAAGGAGTTGTTCTTCATGCTGGCTTGTTTTGCTAGTTCGTCGGCCTCTTGATTCTCTTCTCGGGGAATGTGTTTGATTAAATAGTGATCTAATTGATTAAGAAGTAGCCAGGTCTTCATTAGATACGCTGTGAGTCGTTATCCTCGAGTCTGGAATTCTCCCAGTATTTGATTTACAATAAGTTGAGAATCACTATGGAGACATAAAGAACTGACTCCAATTTCCAGTGCAAGTTCTAATCCGGCTATCACTTCTTCGTATTCTGCGCCATTGTTGGTGGCAGCGAATTCCAATCTTAGGGCGTAGTGCAGCTTCTTTCCCCTGGGGGTGATTATCACAACACCTGCCCCCGAGCCTTGTTCGTTCGACGCGCCATCTACGAAGAGATTCCACTTGATATCTTCTGCTATTTCAGATTGGTCCTTACCTTCGCTAGTAGTGAATTCGGCAATGAAATAAACTATGGCTTGCCCCTTGATAGCGGTGCGAGGATGGTAAGTGATATCATATTGACTTAGTTCGATGCACCACTTAAGTAATCGCCCAGAAGTGTCGGGGCGATGGAGCACTTGCCTTAGCGGTTGATCGGTTAAAACTCTGATGGAATGAGATTGGAAATAGTGTCGCAGTTTCCGCGACGTGATAAGCAAACAGTATGCTAGCTTTTCAAGTTTAGGGTATCTGACTTCTGCCCCTGTGAATCTCTTGCTTACAAAGTATACGGGTCGCTGCGCGCGGTTGTCTTCTCTCACCAAAGCGGCGCTCAAAGCGTGGGATGATACAGCAAGGTATAGGTATAGTTCCTCGCCTTCATTTGGAGTTGAAAGTACCGGTGGTCTCTGGAGGTGTCCGATTAAGTTAAGGAAGGCTATCGAGCATTCGTCAGTCCATTCGAACTTTCCTTTGTCTTTCTTTAAAGCTTCGAAGAAAGGGATGCATTTGTCGGTTGCTTTAGAGATGAACCTACTCAGGGCGGCCACTTTTCCGTTTAGGCTTTGCATCTCTCTTCGAGTAGTTGGTGTCTTGATATCTTGTAAAGCTCAGACTTGTTTGGGGTTTGCTTCAATCCCCCTGGCATGAACGATGAATCCCAAGAACTTTCCCGATGATACTCCGAAGGAGCAGTTTAGAGGGTTCAACTTCATTCCATATTGGCAAAGTACTTGAAACATCTCGCCCAGGTGGTTTATATGGTCGTTGGCTTTCCTCGATTTTACCAGCATGTCATCCACATAAACTTCCATAGTTCGTCCTATCAGTTCTGCAAACATCTTGTTGACGAGGCGCTGATAAGTAGCTCCGGCGTTTTTAAGTCCAAATGGCATTACCTTGTAGCAGTACAATCCTCGGTCAGTGATGAAACTAGTGTGGTCTTGATCGGGGGCGTGCATAGGGATCTGGTTATATCCTGAGTATGCGTCCATAAAGGATAAGAGTTCGTGCCCGGTAGTGCTGTCCACGAGTTGGTCGATTCGGGGGAGCGGGAAGCAGTCTTTCGGGCAAGCGTCATTTAAGTTGGAGAAATCGATGCATGTTCGCCACTTCCCATTAGCCTTCTTTACCAGTACCCGGGTTGGCGATCCATTCCGGGTAGATGGCTTCACGTATGAAATCATTGGCAAGTAAGTTCTTTACTTCTTCCTCTAGGGCTGCTGATCGTTCTGCCCCCATGCTTCTCTTTTTCTGGTTTACTGGAACCCTCATGGGATCGATGTTCAGTACGTGGCATGCTACATCTAGGGAGATTCCTACCATATCAGCGTGCGTCCATGCAAATACATCCATGTTGTGGCGAAGAAAATCAATGAGTTGATCCTTTAACTCTTCCTTTAGTTGAGATCCGATCTTCAATAGTCTACTCGAGTCATGTTTGTCTACAGCTACGAATTCCATAGCCTCTGCAGGCTCGGCGGTGGCCTCCTCCTCTTTGTCCCTGGGGTGTAATTCGTTGAAAGGATCACTGGTATATCAAAGAGGAGGGGCTTTCTTTATTTGCTATGCTTCCAAGCTTTTCATGCAGAGAGTAGTCTCTGCATTTTTCCCTTTATCTTTTCTGCGATTATTGCGAAGTTCAGTCACATAGCAGTCTCGAGCAGCGTCTTGATCTCCCTCCACTTCTCCTATTCCGTTATCTGTTGGAAATTTCATCTTCAGGCACCATGAGGCTAGGACAATTTGGAAGTCGGACAAGGCCGGTCTTCCCAAGAAGGCGTTGTAGGCCGAATGGTTCTCTATCAGTACGAACGTTTGTTTTCGCACAGCGGAGCGGGGATGACTGCCTATTTCGACAAAGAGGTCCAGTTTCCCGAGGGATAACTTTGCATCTCCAGTGAAACCATGTAGTGGTTTGTTGCAGGGAGATACATCCTTCATTGACAGCTTCAATTTGTCGAAAGCATGCTTGAATATGATATTTACTGAACTTCCAGTGTCTATTAAAATTCGAAAAACTTTGGCTGGACCGAACCAGGCAGAGATGACCATAGGGTCCATGTGTGGGTACTGTCTTCCCCCTAGATCACGCCTACTAAATGTGATGTCGTCACTCTCTTTCCGTTTTGGGTGGCGTTCTTCTATAACAGCGTTAACGTACCCTTCATTGTCTCTAAGTGACTTGCCGTATCTTTCCATCTCTGCCCAGCTTCTTTCGGCGATGTGTGGTCCTCCCGAGATGGTATGGACCACTATCTTCTCTTGACTAGAGCCGCTGGTGTTGCGATTTCCTCCACTTACTTCTGGGAGGGGTAGCCTAAGATTCTCACTGGCAGGAGTCGAAATCCTGTTCTGGCTCTTCACATAGCGTTCCAGCCTCTTCCTTCTGATGTGTTCTTCAATTAAATCCCGGAGATGGTGGCATTCATTGGTGTCATGTCCATGGGATTCGTGGAAGCGGCAGAACTTTCCTGACTTGAGTGCGTTATCTGACTCCTTCTTGTGCGGGAGGCGCTTGTATCTAACTTCGTCTTGATTGGCCAGGAAGATGTTTTCGATCGTTTCATTCAAAGGAGTGTAAGAGTCAAATCTTGGTCCTGGTCGATATAAGCGCTTTTCTCCCTTTTTGCCCCCAGCATTGTCTCTAGAGTCATTTCTTCGAACATCCTTTGCTGCGGCGAGGAACCTGTCTGGAGCCGTCTTGGCCTGTTGCCCTGATTGCCTCTTAGTGGTGGCGTCTTCAAGTCTAATATACTTTCCAGCTTCATGAAAGAAATCCGGTAACGTAGCTGGTTTTTCTTTGGTTTGTCTTCTAGCAAATTTAGTATCTGGATGTACATCACTGCAGAGGGCCATTAGGATGAGTTTCTCGTCGGCGTCTTGGACTGCGGCTGCCGCGGCGTTGAATCGGGTTAGATATTGTTGCAATGTCTCTCCGGGTTTCTGTTTGTTATTGGATAAGGAATAAGCGTCCTTGGGTTGCTCCACATGGATACGGAACTGACTGATGAACTTTTCTTTCAACATTTTCCATGAGCTAATGGACCCTTGGGGTAGGTGGCAGAACCAGGAGGTAGCTAGATCTGCCAAGAATAGTGGGAAGCATTTACATAACACTCCCTCTGTTGCTCCGCTCATGAGCATATGTTGGGTGTATCTCTGTAAGTGTACGATGGGGTCAGAGGTTCCCTTGTAAGGTTCCATCGTTGGCATTTTCCATTCCCGGGGGGTGATGGCAGTTTCGATATTGCGGGTGAAGGGGCTGGTTACCCTAGCGCCTATTCCCCGATCCCTTTGCTCCCGTTGGACGCATTCTCTGAACAATCGCGCCATCCTTTCATCAGAACTTGGAGCGGACAAAAATGAGCTTGGTTCTTTCCTGCGAGATTGATTCCGTCCAGAAGACTTGTAGGGATGGTATCGCCTGTCACTCCTAACATTCTCCGAAGGCTGTCTCTGCTCTCCTGGGGGCATGCTGGGGTCAGCCATAGTTGGCCCTTGCCTTGATCTTCCCCTGCTGGGTTCAATTCCCAGCGCTTCCTCGGGTCCAACTTCGGGCTGGACCCCAACTCGGCCCCGTCTACTGGTGTTTTCATGGTTAGGTAGCATGACAGGCTCAGCTACATCCGACCCTTGCCTGGAACCTCCCCCGTTGGGTTCGGTTCCAAGTGTTTCCTCGGGTCGGACTTCGGGCTGAGACTGGGCTCGGCTCCTACCATGGTTGTTTCTGTTGTTAACCTCTTCGAAGAAGAAAGGTCTTTGTCGCCTTCCAGATCCTCCAGATTGGGACTCGCCCCATGATTCGGTGTTGCGGTTAGATTCTTCAGCATCCCTTAGGCGTGACATGAGTTGGTCCACCAAGACTTCTTGTTGAGATGCGAAGCGGTTAGTTACTTCAGCCACAACCCTGTCTAGATCTGCCCTCGTAATTGGTTGTACCGTGGCGGGGGCTGTTGGATTTGCTTGATTTTCATCTGGCATTGCTGTTGAAATGGGATGATTCTCTTGATCTGTGATTACTGGATCCGGAATGCTGCTAGTTGCGATGTTCTTTCCCTTTCTCTGCCTGGAAGTCATGTTGTCCAGGCACCAAGCGATGCTGTTAGGAAGAAGGATAAGTGGGGGAAGCTTGAAGCTTCGGGTTCGAAGTTCTCAGTGAGAGCACCAAAAATGTTTGCACAAAAAATGGGCAAACACCTCCAAATCGTATGATTTAGCTGATTTTATGTTGTTCTTAATGATTTAGGTGAATTGTGCAAATATGTAAAAAGCAGGGACTGAACTGTAAAAGACACATAGATTTATAGTAGTTCGGCCAGAACGTGCCTACGTCCACTTTATATGTTATTATCCTTCTTCTTTCAGATTACAAGTACAAAGCTTTGTATACAAGTATATGAAAGTTGTTTGAAAGTTCCTTCCGTGCTTGAGCTCTCAAACTTGTCTGCCATTGTTGTACCTCTGCCCCTCTATTTATAGAGTGAGGCTGGGGGCAGGGGTCTTGGATGTATATAGCTGCTGGTGGGCCTGGGCTGAAGCAATCTGGCCTGGCGGCGTTCTGGTTCGGCGAAGCTTTGGTTCAACCGTGCTTGGAGAAGGTTGGGGTTTGGTCCGGTAGGGAAGAGATGTTTGGGCTCGGTAGGGATGCGGTCCGGTGGTAGGTTGGTTCGGCATAGGGGTGTAAGGCAGTTGGTTCGGTGGTGATGAGATGTGGATCGGTGTTAGTTGGTTCGGTGGGAAGCGGTTCGGTAGGGTGTTGGCTCGGCATCACTGCACTTGGGGGTTTGGTTCGGTAGCACTGCTCTTGGGAACTTGGTTCGGCAGCACTGGCCTTGGGGGCTTGGTTCGGCAGCACTGCCCTTGGGAACTTGGTTCGGCAGCACTGGGCTTGGGGGCTTGGTTTGGCATTGATGCGGAGTGTCTCTGGTTCGGCAGGAGGGGATGGTCCGGCTAGGACTTGGAGATTGGCTGGTTCGGTGGAGGATGAGGTTGGAGTTTGGACCGGCAGAGGCTGATCATGGAAGTTGGTTCGGCATTGTTGGGAGGAACGGTGGTTCGGCATTGCTTGAAAAATGTTTTGGATCGGTGGTGAGAATTCGCCCAACAAATAGTGTTGACTCAAGGGGTATGGATTTGCGGGCTGTTACACTTGTAAAGGATTAGTTAGTGTTTAATTATTTATTCAATAATTAATTATTTTTATTTTTATTTAAAGGTTAAATTATTTCTTAATTACTTAATTAAATTGAGTTAAGATTTAATAAAGATTAATTATGATTTAAAAGGGGGATTTAACTTATAATTTATTATTTTTAAAAGAGTTTAAAGTTTTAAATCCTTTGTTTTTCCAAGAATCAAATTGTTTTAAAGGAACTTATTTTGCGAATATGGTTTTGAATTCAAGGAATTCAAGCGTCAATGCGACTAAAGAACTATATAATTGTGAATGACTTACAATGTGTATTATTGGATTGTGTGGACATGTGTTAGCAGAATAAATCCCTGTTCTACTATAAATTGATGGTTGGCATGTTTGTGTGTTTATATGGACATATGTTAGCACGATAACTCCCCGTTCTACTATGAATTGATTAAATTGTTTGGACATCTCTTGAGCAAGACAAATCACCATTCTACTACAATGTTATTTGGACATATATATGCTAGTTAGTTCATATTGACAAGTTATTCATTTATTGGATGTGAGTTATATTTACATATATGTTGGTCTATGTAAATAACTAAAAAGTGAATTGGAATTGAAACTGAATGGTAACTCAAATTAGTACCATTGGGATTTCTAAGCCTCTTTTTGAAATTAAAAAGTGTATTTTTGAATTAACGTAAATTCTTTTATCAATTTGGGTTAAAAGTTTATGAAGGCTTTCAATTTATTTTGTAAAGTTATTTTTAACTAATATCTTGTTTATCAAAGGGGCTTTACTAATGAGTTTACTTAAAGTGGTTTAAAAACGATATTTTGTATATGATATTTTGTAAAGGATTTATAAAGAAGTTTTGTAAATAGTTTCGAATTAAAAAATGTTGGAAATGCGGATTATGGATCTTTAAGGTTGGGTTAACACTAGAGGGGGGTGAATAGTGTTTAGTGGATTTTACGGAATTTTTGAAATTAAACATAGACAGATGCAATTCACAAATATAGAGAGAACCATAGAATCAGACACAGATGCAAATAGTAAATAAAAAGCAGTAAAGGAAAGAACACACTGGAATTTTCTGGTTCGGAGTTACCCTACATCCAATCCTATACAGTTTCTTGTGCAGATTTATTTTCAAGTATAATGTCGATATTACAACCTCGATTTCAAGGCCATAAGATACACCCTCCTATCTTCGAGTCCAGGGTAAACTCTCTTGACTTAACCATGCTACAAGATCACATAATTGATTTACGGGCTACAATCACACCCAACTGATTTACGTGCCACAATCACACCATTTTTAATATCACATTGATAGATAGAGAGACTCGATACACTTCTTTGATAAAAATGATCCCATAACTCTAAGCAGCACCGAGATCTTTGAAAGAGAGTGGCAGAGAACTAAACTAGATTTGATCAAGTTTGATCCACTTAGTATTTTGGAAGAGTTTTGTTAAAATATAAGAGAATATTTGAGTGGAGAAGAAGGAGTGAAGAAATAAAGAAAAACTAACTTAAAAATCATCGAAAACAACTAGTATTTATAAAAGAACAACAATCATGTCCATTCATGAAAGGTTATGACAAATTGACACTTTATTTGAAAATTTGAAATTTGAATTCTACGGCTACCATGTCGACATGGGGGGATGGGGTATGTCGACATGCCCTAGTAAACTTTGAAAATTGATTTATGTTTTTATAAGAGAATTTTTTCTAAAACTTGTCAAATCAATTTCTAAAGTTTATAAACCATTTTGAATATAGTTTAAACTTATAAAAGAGATTTAAAAAGTAATCTTAAAAATATATAATCTATAATATATTTTTAATATTAAAAACTAAGTATAGAATATATTTTCGAGATTTAAAGCTTATAATATTAAAACCAGGAGATAGTTTAAAAACAAGAGATGATTTTGAAATCAAAATATAAAATAGTTTAAGGCTAAAATATTTAAACTAAGAGAGATGAATTTTAAAAAAGTTTTTGGAAAAGTACTTAAAATAAATCATTTTAAAAATTTCGTGGATACCATCCCACTAGAGAAGGTCGTGGTTCCATCCCACTAAAGAGGTCGTGGGTTCCGTCCCCCTATTAAAGCGAGAAGGTGGATTCCATTCCACCATTAAATTTCAAATAAAGATTTTTGTGCTATTATGAAGTTTTAACATAAATCTTGACACTATTACTTATCTTGATATCTTGAACTCTTGAAATCTTAAACTCTTAATACTCATGAGGCTTTAGTCCTGATTTCTTCAATCTTGAATTCGCCAGTCTTGAATCTCTATACTGTACGGTCTTCATTTTGAGTACCTGCTTATATATCTGCATATGCATATATATATATATAGACAAGAATATCTAGAGAAGAATAGTTTATCGGTCTTGAATCTCTATATTGTACAGTCTTCATTTACTCTATACTGTGCAGTCTTCATTTTCAATACCTGCATATATATCCTGCATATACATATATATCTCAGCAACAAACAGTCTATTCTTTTTTATGAGGACAACCTTTTTTTATAAAGTCTACTATGCAAAACTCTAATTCTACTCTAACTCCCTCTTACTCCAACATCTCCCCTTTAAACTACTAACTCCTCCTTAATGTGACCCTATCAAACCTATTTTATAGTTCTCCCCCTTTGTCATCAACAAAAACTAATCCTAAACTATATAACCTACCCTTAATCTTGTACTATAGCACCGTATAGGATAGTAATACAGTAGTAAAATATAAATGTGACAGATAGTAATTAAAGTAAATGTGAGACAAACAAAAATTTCAAACATCATCAAACAATATATACATTATTGTTCTTATTACATCGCACTATGTTCAATTACACACCATATTAAAATCAATCAAAACAGTTCAAATCAAATCAAAAAAACAAACAATTCAAATTAAAATTATGTAAATGAAACCATACAAGTAAAATCAAACATTTCTTGGAACATAAACCAATCCTTCTTCACTGAAGATATAATCTGACTTTATGGCATCCCATTCTTCATTATCCTTATTCAGAGTTCCTTTTGGATTCGCTTTGAATTCTTCTTTGTTGAGGGATGAAATCATCCATCGAAGTGCCTTTCTTGTTCCTTTATCATCTACATTTGGCTTATTCTAAGAGTCGTTGATTGCGAAGGATATAAGTAAGCATGTTCTTGAAATATTTGAGAGTTTCTTTAAGATTCTTACGTAGGTTATGAATAAGAGAGGCCATTATTTGATAAAATATGAAGAAACTCAATAGAAAATAAGGACAGTTTGAAAGTATGCATTTTTCTGGAAGAGGTATTTATTAGGTTAGAAAGTCGTTTGAAATGAATAGACACAAGGTAGTTATGTCAATTTCAGTTTCAAAATAAAAATCACTTTTTGGCCGTTACATGTCGACATGGGGGTAGGGGGATGTTGACATACCCCTCTTGATTTTGTCAATATGCTTTCTTTCTTTATATTATGTACAATTTAACATATATAAATATATAAACTTATATAATATAATAACAAGCGTTCTAGAGATATTTTAGAGCTAATGAGTAGAAATAAACGATTTTCATTGATAAACCTTAGTTAACATTACATAAACAATACATAACATTAACAAATCGAAAGATACAAACTAATATAACTTGAAATGAAAACTAGAATTTGATAGAAGCTGATGAAGGTGATGATAATCCAAGTTTGCGACTCACTTTCCCAAAGAACATGTTCATTTTGGTGGATATTTTGTCCAAATTTTTACTAACTGATTTTTTCAGAATTCGATGGTTTTCCATGATTGTTATCCCACTTTTTGGCAAGGCCGTGATACCAGGAACTTGACTGGAAACCAAGGACAATTCGTCCTGAAGATCAGTTATACGCAGGCTCACTATGGATATCGATAAATTTTGTCCGAGTTCGGATCATGTTACAACTGACAAGGCATGACAATACAAGATATGAAATCCAACGTTCCAAATTTCAAGTCAAACGGAGTTCGTATGCTCGAGATATGATCGATGCAACTCAAGTGAACAAGCCGTTCGTATCCGTCAAAAGGCCGTGTTCGAGTCGATCTGTTCGAATACATCCATAACTGTGCTGTTCGCATCCATCCAGAGCTACACTCTTCGAATCCATCATTTTGTATCGATCAGGCCACAATCCATCATTTCGCATCGGATGATTCGTATCCATCACATAGCTATCTATTCGAGTCCAGCGCCATGCGACTATGTTGTTCGTTTCCATCGAAAACAGTCTACTTTGAATACATCAACTAAAACACGAGTATCTAGTTCGTATCGATTAAGTTTTGACACATTTCATATCGATCAACCACAAATCGATACGAAATCAACACTTCCCACCGATGCAGTACAATGCAATCCATCGAGACGAACAAGGCAATGCGACCAATTGATACAAGTAGACCAATTAAGATCGATACGAACAAGGCAATGCGAACGATCAATATGAATAAGGCAATGCGACCGATCGATACGAATATACAGATTAAGATCGATACGAAGAAGGCGAAAACCTTGGAATGACTAGGTCAAATGCAGCATTGAAAGTGGATCGATCCAAGAATTTAGCACCACGTCAACATGTACACACGTGCTCGGATCGATATGAACAGAGCGATATAAAAGGATCGATACGAACTAAACTGTCTACCGAAAACTCGAATTTGCATCGATCATAACACACAATCTACAAGTCCAAATGCTACCAAATTTTCGCAGGACCTTACGTACAACCTAAAGAATGTTCCTACCAAATTTCGACTCGATTGGATCAAATCTTAATCGATACGAAATTCGTTCGTATCGATCATGGATCGAGTCGAAATCACGTGGAATCGATCGCATGGGCCCACCGACGTGCCAGAACAGGTCTCCTAAGATTTGAGCAAGATATTTGCATCATATGCCTATAAATAGAATCCCAAAGCCTACAGAAAGAGGATCTTTTGGCTCTTTTACGTACAAACTCTACTGAAACCATTTTTATACTTCAAGGCTACTATTGTACTCGAATTTCATCACTGTAATCCACTGTAGTCAGTTGTAATCAGCAAGTGAATATCAATAAAATCATCAACTTCATAGTTGACGTAGGCCATATGCCGAACCACTCTAAATCATTGTGTTTCTGCATGTTTTCATTATTTGTTTTTGAAGTGTTTGTTAGATAATCCTCTTTTTACATTTTTGTTCTTCATTTTTATCTCTTCAAATACTTTCGAAGAGTGTTGTGCCCAATTTTGGTACAAACACTTCACCCATGTGCCAGAAGAGGTCTTCCGAGATTTGAGCAAGATATTTGCATCCTACGCCTACAAATAGAATCCTAGAGCCAATAGAAAGAGGATCTATTGGCTCTTTGACATCCAGACTCTACCGAAACCATTTTTATACTTCAAGTCTTCTGTTGTACTCGAATTTCTCACTATAATCCGCTGTAGTTAGTTGCAATTAGCAAGTGAATAATAATAAAATCATCAACTTTATAGTGGATGTAGGTCATACGCCGAACCACCCTAAATCATTGTGTTTCTGCGTGTTTTCATTATTTGTTTTTGAAGTTTTTGTTATATAATCCTCATTTTACATTTCTATTCTTCATTTTTATCTCTTCAAATACTTCCAAAGAGTGTTGTTTCCAATTTTGGTATAAACACTTTGGCGCTTTCACTTATAAAACACAGTTTTTCTCCTGCTCTTTGAATCTATTGTCAATACCGGATTGCACAAATCCAAGAAGAAGATTCAGATCTCAAGTTCAGAATCCTTCCAACCTATTTAGATTTGCATTAAATCTAGGAATGGACTTCATCATCCACCATGGTTAGCACAAGGATAGCCTCTACAGCTGCAGATCAAGAAGGACGGGATAGACAAAATCCTGTGCAACTGCCTCCATCCAACCAGAATGCTGCCTGACCGTCAGATCCGTCAGGCCCTGTCACCAGACAAGAGTTTCAGATGCTACTTCAAGAGTTGAAACAGAGTCAAGAACAACTTACTGAACAACTGCGCGCCAACGCAGAATTAACTAATCAGCTAAACCACCAAAGGCGTAGGAGATCCAGGAGGGATCATGCCTCTTACTCGTCCATAGAGAGTTTAGCATCATCCGACTACCATCATAGTTCTATATGCCCATGGCTGGATGGGAGTTACACTCAAGCTACCAGACATTAACCTGCACTGAACATTGGGCAACCTAGAGTTGGCTCGTCAACCAGCTACCAGACTGGACCCTCCTTCCGGGGAGAAACTGTTCCTCACTACACAACATACAACCGCGCTACCACCGCTGCTATTGAACCGGAGTTGATGCTCGGAATCAACTAGATCTGAACTATCGTCAACATGGACATACTTTTGAACCTTATATTCCAGAGAACTTTAAGCCAAGGATGCGAGATACAAACCGTTGACCGATCCAACCTCGCATTGTGGAACCCGACCATACCTTAGCTCAACGTGTGCAAAACATACAGAAGCTAGACATCCCCACAATGATCCGTCAGATGATTCGAGAGAGTCAAGGCCTCATAAATGATCACTGGGGAATCTCACGGTGTCATACTCCCTTTTACAGATGAAATACTCTATGCTGAACCCCCTCGGCGATTCAGGATGTCGGTTTTACCAGTCTATAAAGGAAATTCTGATCCCAATCAACACATCCTGAAGTATGAGTGGTTGATGAATGCCATGCGGTCTGACGATGGAGTTAAATGTCGAAGCTTCTCGATCTCTCTAGGTGGCATAACTATTATGTGGTTCACTCGTTTGCCATCTCGATCTATTTTTTGTTTTGACCAACTTGCAACCAAATTTTTTGAGCAGTTTCGAATGCATGTGGCAAGGCCAAAGGATGTTAACACTCTATCTAGTGTCACACAAGCTCCTAGAAAGACACTCTGACGTTATTTAGAGAGATTCCATGCTGCTTGTGCTAAGATCAGTAACCCAAATGATAACTCTATTCTTATGGCATTAACTAAGAGGATTGACCCTGATTCTGAATTAGGCAACTGGTTGGCCGAAAAACCACCTGCGTCATTAGACCGTTTCTATTCCAAGGCAACCCAGTTCTTGAGATGGGAGGATGCGAAACAGTCTAGAAAGCAGGATGACGCAGGGCCGAGCATGGAAGGGATCCAAAGTAACGTCGCAGTTAAACAGTGTGGGGAGAGCTCTGGAAAAGTGCAATTGAATATTTAGAATAAACAGATTCAACAAAAAGGCAATGAGAATCAAAATAGAAAGCGTGATCAGAACCATGGTCAATGACATAGAGCTTCTATGTTTGATAATTACACTCCTCTAAATACGTCACTGGAGAATGTATATCTACAAACCTGCAATACTATTCAGTACAAGAAACCTGCTCCGAAGCCATCATCGGAGAGGCATATCCAAACATGAAAATTTTGTAGGTTTCATGAGAGTCATGGCCACAATAAAAATGAGTGTTGTCATTTTCAAGATCTCATTGAGAAGTTGATTAGAGAGAGGAAGTTGGAACAGTTTGTGCAGGCACCATAGTCTAGAGGTGCTGGCCCATCGAATCGGAATAATATACCCAATTAGGCAAGACAGGAGGAACCTACTCGTACCGGCGGGAGGTTGGTGATATACACTATGAGTGGTGGTCCTCATCCAACAGATCGAAGCTGGAGGGAAATGGAGTCGTATGCTAGATCTATTAGGTATGAGAACTTCAAGTGTTGCAGTAGTTATGATGATGGAGCTCCGGCAAAGCAACAGAAGACGATGACTGATTACATCGTGTTTCGAAATAGAGACGCTGATAAGGTCGAAGCCCCAACTATTGATCCACTTGTCATATCAGCTAAGGTAGTTCCTGCTTGGATGAAGAGGATCTTGATTCACAGTGGAAGTTCTGTTAATATTTTGTTCAAGCGAGCTTATGACCAAATGAAGATGGAAGCCAAAGATTTGAAACCTTTCCATTCTCAAATCCACGGCTTCAATAGGAGTACTACTATACCCACTGGAGTGGTGGAATTACCAGTGGAGCTGGGAGTTGGAGAACTCCGGAGAGTCCGGATATTGCAATTTGTTGTGTTGTACATAGACTCCCCTTACAATGCTTTCTTGGGTCGACCGGCCCTTGCTAAATTCAAGATAGCCATTACCTCATGGTGTTTGACTCTAAAGTTCCCCATTGATTATGGAGTTGGAGTCGTTCAAGGAGATCAGGCTGCTAGACGAGAATGTTATGTTGCTGAGCTGCACGAGGCGCAGCGAAAGGAGAAAGGAAAGGGCATAGAGGAATCTCTCTACGTCCGTTTTGCCGATAATTGACAATTGGTGCCTGGGCCTAGGCCCGGGCACGCCAACCAATTCCAAAGGGATCTTGATCCAAGAGATACTGAAAGTGAAGATGAAACTAAAGACATCAAGCTTCCCGACCAAACTGACAATTGATGTACCGATCGACGATGATGACGATTCAAAGATGGTAAAGATTGGATCTCAGTTAAGCCAACATACACAGAAGGAATTGGTTGAATTTCTCCAGGAGAACCACGATGTATTCACCTGGACGCATTCTGACATGTGTGAGATCTCGTCGAACATCACGAGCCACACTTTGAATATTGACCCGCGGTATGTCCCGGTCAAACAGAAAAGACGTGGTATGGATCCAGAGAGATCTCCCGCCCTTAAAGTAACGGTCGGTAAGTTAAAATCGAATGGGTTTATTCAAGATGCCTTATACCCGGAGTGGGTATCCAATCCCGTACTTGTCCAAAAGCCAAATAGGAAATGGAAGATGTGTGCAGATTACACAGACATGAAAAAAGCTTACCCGAAAGATAGTTTACCACTTCCCCTAATTGTTCAGTTCGTAGTTCAACAACTGGGTATCAATTAATATCTTTTATGGATGCTTATTCTGGTTACTACCAGATACCCATGTACTTACCCGACCAAGAACATACCAGCTTCATAACCGATCTGGGACTCTATGCTACAAAATCATGCCCTTCAGACACAAGAATGCTAGGGAAACATACCAACGACTAGTCAATCGAATGTTCGTTAACAAGATCGGAAGGACCATGGAAGTATATGTAGATGACATGTTGGTGAAGTCTTGATTCTCCACTAATCATATTAAAGACTTGGAATCAATGTTTAGCATCCTTCGAGAATACAGTATGAAGCTCAATCCATTGAAATGTCATTTTAGGGTCGCATCCGAAAAATTCCTTGGGTTTATCGTCAACGCTCGAGGAATCGAAGCAAATCCTAAAAAGATCCGGGGAATCAAAAATCTTGAAACTCTAACAACCATAAAGCAAGTCCAGAGCCTCAACGGGAGGGTAGCAGCATTGAGAAGGTTCATTTCAAAGTCCACCGACAAATGCGTTCCTTTCTTTAATTAGATTCGAAAAGGGAAATGGAATTTTGAATGGACCACGGAATGCGAGGGTGCATTCCGAGCAGTAATTCAATATATCTCCACACCGTCGATTTTGTCGAAGCCTATCGATCACGAGCAATTGTGCCTTTACTTGGCGGTATCAGAAAACGCAATCAGTGCTGCCTTAGTTTGGGAGGAAGACCGAGTATAGAAACTGGTCTACTATATTAGTAAACGACTAAACAGAGCTGAGAGAAATTATCCGAAGCTAGAGAAGTTAGCTTATTGTCTCGTTATTGCCTCAAGGAAGCTCCGTCCGTATTTCCAGGCTCATCCTACAACTGTTTACACCAATCAGCCATTACGACAGGTCCTTACGCGGCCTGAGACGTCTGGTAGCTTACTCAAATGGACCATTGATGTGATATCCCAGAATTTTTGACAATATCAATTTAATAATCTTTATATATAAAATTAAATTGATATTGACAATATTGATTATTAATAATATAATTTGGTTTAATAATCTGAATAAATAATAATTAATTTGTGATTTATTTTTTTTAAAAACTAAAATAAATGTTTTTAATTATAATGTATATATATATATATATATATTTGTATATATATATATTACAGATAATCTTTGTTTTGGAATTTAATAAATAAATAAAGTTTTGTTTTTAAATTCTAATAAAATATTGAGTAATCAGGAAAATTATGTACTAAATTAATTTTAAGTTTTTCAATATTATTTAAATTAACAATTATATGATTTGTAAATATTTAAGATAAATATTAAATTGTTTAAAATTTGTCTTAGCTTAATATTTTTTTAAGTTTGAATAAAAGTTGGTTTTATTTCTTTTTAAATATTACTTAATAAATATGATTTGGAATTATTTTACATAAGTTTAAAATACAAATAGCATATGGTTTATAATCTTTTTATAAATCATATAAAAATTTGTTAAATTGATTCAAGCCATATTAATAAATGTATTATTTTTCCATAAATATAAAAAGGAATTAAAATAAGAAAATAGAATCTTCATTTTAAATTAAATAAATTGAAATTAAATTGGATTTCAAAAAATTTAATATTAATCTGGAATTTTATTTTGAAATTCAAATTAATAGATTCTTAAAAATATTTATATAAGTTTTAATTTATAATTTGTTATATTTACATTTTCGTTAAATAAGAAAATCATGTATATTTACATAAATATAAATAAATTAAGTTTAAAGCTTTATCTAACATTTAAATAAAAAGAAAATATAACTTAATTAAATAAAGACAAGTGTTAACTATTAAACAATCTAAGTTACATGTGTTAAGTAGTAAAACAAACAAAATGACAAGTGCCATTTGATTTTAATCTTTTCTTTATTTTAATTAAAGTATTTTCAGCCCTTAACCATTTTTTTTTTCATTCATCCTCTTTTCAAAATCAAAGAAAAGATTTCACTTAAAATATGAAAACTCAAAATCCCTTAAAAACAAAATTTGCAAATCCATTTTAAAAAGCAAATCTAAGATCTGTAACACTCCTCAGACCAAAAATATCAAACCTGCAAAATAAGTTCCTGCAAATCATAATCAAGTCTGCATTTCTTTCTTTTCAACCTGAAGACCAACTACATTTGCATCTCTGGAATCAACTTTGAAATAGGCCTACATGCATGAAATTTGGACAGGGAAGCAAAAGCATTTTTAGACCTGCATGTATGAAGTTTTTAATCTAAGCAATAACACCGCAACATTAAATCAGACGGAATTCAAAGGCTTTGCTAAAATCGTGATGGCTCTGTTCTTCAGATTTAAGACGAGTAACCTTTTATTTAAATAAATTAAGTAAATGTAGGTTGTCTGATTTGTTTCTGAAAATCTTTGCTGGTGAATAACATAATCATCTTCCTAAATCCTAAACCATAGATGTATGATAAAATTGAAGTAACTTGTTTGTATGTATAAGAGTTTACTGGGAAATTTCTATGAATTTATTTTAGTATGTATTACTGTTGAATATCATGGTTGTTGTGTTCTTGATTTAAGCTTTAAAAATTCAAATTTTTAGTAGCCTCATGACTTAACCATTATTGTGAAAATGGATTACAAACAAACTTGTTTGCTAAACATAAATCTGAAGCATAAATTTTTTAATAAGGTAAATTAAATCCAAACCTTCTCTGGAAACCAAAATGTTCAGAAATCATGAAATTGTTCAAAACATAAATTCCTTAATTTATTGAATTAAGACGGTGATCCGAAACCATTCAAGAAAAAATGATTTTTAACTCAGGAAACACAATTTATAGTTTAAGAATATAGGGGCAGTTCACTTTCATCTGGAAAATGTGAATTTGAAGAATTTTGTTGATTTTAAACATTAGGGGGTTTGAAGTTTCTTGTGAATGAAGATGAGTGATCGGGAACATTATAAAAATTATCAACCTGATGAATTGATCTTTGGATTAGCAGTGGTGAGGGTATTTGTTCTGTAACCCTAAGTTTAAACAAAATAAGAAATTTGATCATCATTGCCACAAGGATTGTTCGAGTGTGAAGCTGTTTTGGGGAAGTGTAGCTAGGACTATGACAAGGTTGTGGCCGAAGTTTCGACTCAAACGATTGTCGGAGGGAGGAGAACATGCCGTTGACAGGTTTTGAGGTTTTGGGTGCACAGTGTTTCCAGGTTTTATAAAAAAGCGCTGGACTTTGATTTTGGGTAATTGGAGATTTTTTGATGTTTTGGGTGATCATGTTGGATTCAAGAGGGGGTTGGTGGATGAAGATGATCATCGTTGATGATCGGAAACTAGCCATAGCTATATGCATGTGCACAGAGGTCATTTTGGAGGGGGTTTTGGTTTTTCTGGAAGTTTGTAGGGGAAGACTCGAGTCATTCGAGTATGTGACTCGAAGCAGCAAGGTAAAGGACTCGAAGTAAACTAGTGTTGAGCTTGGGTAGTTTTATTTAGTTGCAGGATTTGTTTTCTGTAACCTGACTGTTTCAGGTTTTAAAAAAAAAATTAAACTAAATTTTAAAAAAAGATAGCAGAGCAAGATTTGAACTAAGATTTGAAGCAAGTTTAAATTTTGAATTCAAATGAATTTGAATTCCAGTGTTTATTTATGTGCAGAAATGAAATATTTAAAAGATAAACCTGTACAGTATTTTATAAAGTAATTTATAAATCTGGAAATGAAATTTAGAACAAGATTTAAAATTAAGCTAAATTTGGATTTGAAATCCTGGATTCAAATTTGAAATTTGAATATGAAAGTTTCAAAAAGGAAATAAGTTGACAAATTCAAATGTTATTATCAAGTTGAATATTTTAGTATTTTATAACATATTTTTATAAATCTGAAATAAAATTTAAAATAAGATTTTTAAATTTAAATCTTTGAACCTAAATCTGAAAACATGATTTGAATTCTAGTTGTAATATAAATAAGATTTTTGAATTTAAAAATTTCAGAATCACTTCAATATATTTAAATTATAATTTAAATTTATTTAAATGGATTATGGGTTAAACCATTTTTAAATTTTACCTTAGGTAATTCTTTAAACTGAAATTTAAAAAGTTTTGGAATACTTAAACCTTGTTTAAGATAAAATTTGATTTGATTTTAATTTTAATTTAAAATGGAATTTAGAGAAAGCTTTAAAAGCACATTATTTTGTTTAATTTACTTTGACAATGATTATTAAATCACTAATGAGATTAATGATTTTCATTAAGTTGATTTGAACTTAATAATTTACTAATTGATCAAGGTAATTAATTTTATAATTAATTAATTTAATTAATTAATAATTAGGTTACTTAATTAAATAATTAAGGGTTTTATTTAATTAATTAAAGGATTAAGTAAGTTAACTAAAATTGATTAAATTGTAATTAAGAAATCATTATTTAGATTTGATTTAATTAATGATTTGAATTTATTAATCAAGTAATTAATAATTAATTAAGTTTTAATTATCACTTGATTAAATTATTAATTAGAGGTTAATTAATGAGTTTTATAGATAATTAAATTTGTAATTAATATTGATTAATTCAGTTAATTACTTTAGAAAAGTAATTAAAGTTTGGTTATTGGTTAATAAAGCTCATTAACTTAATATTATTTTATAATTAATTAATGTGATTAATTTTAATTGGATTAATTATTTAAGATAATCATTTGAATTGTTTAAGTATAATTACTTAATGAAAGTAATTAAGGAAATTAATTACCGATTGTAATTAATTAAGTTTAGTTTTGATTAATTAAGTAAATTAATTTAGTTTAATTAATTTAATTTAATCACTGGTTGATTTGAGAAGTAATTACCAATGTAATTAAAAATGAATAATTACTTAGTGAAGTAATTAAGAAGATAAATTACTTGATGTAATTTAATCGAAGGATACTTGGATAATGGAGGAGTTTTGGAATTCAATTACTGTGTGTAATTAATATGTAATTAGTGTGTTGAATAATTACTTAAAGTAAGTAATTAATAATTAATTACTTAGTGTAATTAATTTTGGGTTTTGATAATTAAGTTATTTAAAGATAATTAAAGATGAAATTGATTTAGTTAATTACTTAATGTGGTTGATTAAGAGTGATTAATCAATATGGATAATTGATAATTAATTTAATAAGGTAATTATAAATATAATAATTTGGAATCATTAATTTATATGATTAATGATGTAATTAAGGATTGATTAATAAGAACAATTAATCAATGAAGGAATTAATTAATGTATTTAATTAAGGATTAATGTAATTTATTATAATTAATTAATTAATGAAGTAATTATAGGTTAATTACTGAATTTGGTTTGGAATAATTAATTTGTGAAATTAATTGGAGGTTAATTACTTGAATGTAATTAAAGAATAATTAATCAAGATGATTAATTAGGATAATTTATTTGAAGATAATTAATTAATTGATTTGTAATTAATTAAGGAACATGAAAGCAAGATTTATATGGATGAGTAATTAATTTAATTCATTTTAAATTAATTAAGGAAGAAGTAATTAATTTAATTCATTTTAAATTAATTATAGAATGGTGATTTTTAAGTCATTGCTTGTGAATGTTGTTTAATAACTGATTACCCTGAATGGTTGAGATCTCAGTTATGAGATAAGTGATGTTGTGTGATTTGGATGCTATGGTTGCATTGAGTTGATGATATGAATTATCTGTTTGGAATGATAATATAGATTATCTGTTGTGATGTTAATATTGATTATCTATTGTGATGTTGTGTATTATCTATCTGTGTGTGTATAGATAATATTTAATTGAATTGTTTTAAACTTTAAAACAACTTGGACCTAAAAGACACGTTTTGGATTTCGATGAGACCGGGATTGGGTTTCCATATTTGGATATCCGAAAACCACATCGATCCAAATTAACGATAGGTCGTGAATCTCAAGTTAAGGTGAAGATTCAGAGTGCAAGGGTTATCGTCGTTAACTCTGAGGGTGATTCCAAAATGAGGGTAATGAGATAATGCCTTCGGTTTCGTTCGAACCCGAAACGAACTTGTATGGATTGAATGCTTTTAGAACATCGTCAGGTGGACGATGAGCATTCTAAGAGATGTGTTCTCTAAAGGTAATCATAGCCTCAAGCCTCATCAACCGAGAATGGCTAAACCATGGGAGGTGCAGCAAGACTTCGTGGGTAGCTCCCACTGGAGAGCGAGATTTACCCCTGTCTAGAAGTCCCTTTATATTCGGCTGTGTGGGTAGTTGGTTGCAAACAACTGTGAGGTTGTCTTGTTCGGGACTGTTCAGTAAGGAATGGTTCCGGTCTTGTGTTGCAGGGGAGCGGGCGTACTCCTCGGTACAGTGATCTAGACCACGTATTGTGACGGACGGTACCCCAGTAGCCCTGCCATTGTATGAAATCCAAAGCCCAATAAGTGCCAACGGTTTTGATTGTATTACCCACTTTTGTGGCTAGTAGCTGGAATTTAATAATGTAACAATTTCGGCTATTTCATATTTACTTGAAAACCCTAGACACTATTATAATATCACCGGATTTCCTATCAAATGTTTTGGTTAGCGTAAGGTAAATACTTTTCCATGTTTATGTGTGGGAAGTCTTACGTGATACCTTTCTTTTAAAAAGGTTTTTAAAGTTAAGCAACCTTAACCTATTACTCACACCAGACCTATGTCTGACCCGGAGTTTATCTTTGTTTTCTTAAACTCTTGGGTACTCAAATTTTTACGAGTAGCCAAGGGATTCAGGTTGGCCTTGACGAATAATGGAGGAGCAATGGAGCAGGAGGCTTCAGCGTTATAGATATATAGTTTTCCGCTGTGTATTCTCTGTGTTGTGTTGTATTAAGTTGTAAATACTAGACAGGTGTTATAACTGTCTAGTATATGTGATGTGTATGCTGTGTATCTCTGATTGATATTGTATATTATGTAAATACTTATGTTATTAATATAATTTATTCGTTTCGCTGTTAAGATTCTACAGTTGTTTCTTCTTTCTCTTCTTTCTTTTCTTCTTCTATCCCTTTCTTTCTTAATAGATGATGCGATTTTATGGGAGTAGAAAGTCGGGTCGTCACAGTTGAACTGAGCTAGTTTGATATTACTTACACTCCGAGGCGAGCTATTTGAGGACAAGTCCTAGCGGATTTCATAGCCGAATTACCATCCTAGAGGACTTTCCTGAAACCAGTGAATCTCTCGAGTATATCTGGAAGCTGCATACTTATGGTGCATCAAACGACCGATGCTCGGGTGCTGGAGTAGTACTTGAAACCCCCGAAGGTCAGTCCGTACGTTATGCTCTAAAGTTTGATTTTCGTGCGACCAATAATGAAGCTGAATATGAAGCCTTGCTGGCTGGATTGAAACTCACCTAAGATTTGAGAATTTTTGCTGTGGAAATTTATTGTGATTCACAATTAGTTGTATGTCAAGTTCGCGGTGAATATCAGGCAAAGGATTGAAGACTGGCTGCTTATCTAGCTCGAGTCCAGAAGAAACTTAAACATTTTGATTATTATGCCTTGTTCTACATACCCCGCGAGCGCAATCAAAAGGCTGATTCATTGGCAAAATTAGCAAGTACGGGTGAAGCGCATCAAATAGGACTCATTCCTGTGGAAACGTTATCTTCCCCAAGCATTGATCAGATGGAGACACACTGGATATTTGAAATCACTCCCCGTAAGGAGTCGTGGATGACTCCATTCCAAAATTACCTCAAGCATGCAACACTACCCGTGTATAGGAGTGAGAAGAGACAGATTCTTCGAAAAGCTTCGCGGTTCACTATATAGAATTGAGTCATGTATAGAAGAGGGTATGTCGTTCCTCTACTCCGATGTATTGCCCACGATGAAATTAAGCGAGTGTTACATGATGTAAATGAAGGAGAATGCAGCAATCATATTGGGAGGAAAGCTCTCACTAAGAAAGTACTCCGATACGGATATTATTGGCCGATTGTAAACGCAATGCAGTAGATTATGCCAGGAAATGTGATAAATGTCAAAAGCATGCTCGAATTCCTGAGCCCCACCTACTGAGATAACCCAAATGGTCAGCCTATGGCCGTTTGTAGTATGGGGCATCGATATCAATGGCTCTCTACCTCTGGCCAAAGGTGGTGCGAAGTACACCATCGTCGTAGTTGATTACTTTAACAAGTGGGCCAAAGCCGAACTACTTGCTACAATAACGACAAAGAAGGGGATCAACTTTGTTGTTTGCAACATCATCTGTCGATTTTTTTCCATATACCATCATCATTGATAATGGAACCCAGTTCGACAGTGTTGAATCCAAGGATTTCTGCCAACGATTCCACATTCAAAAGAAATTCTCTGCAATTTCACACCCTCAAGCGAACGGCTGATTGAAGTTGTTAATAAGGTTATCAAGTCTATTCTAAAGTAACGACTGAAAAAGGCCGGGGGCAAGTGGGTTGATGAACTTCCTATGGCTTTATGGGCTTACCGGACAACCCACAAGTCCGCGATCAGACACACTCCATTCTCTCTATCCTATGGTTCAGAAGCCGTTATTCCAGTTGAGATGGAAGTACCTTCTCATCGTGTGACTTATTATGATCCGAAGACAAATGCCATACTACTTGTTGAATCCTTGTATTTATTGGACGAGAAGCGCAAAGGGGTTGATTAGAGGGCAGGCGCATACCGAAGTCGAGTCACCCGATTATATAATGCCAAGGTCTGGCCTCAAACCTTTGAACTCGACAATCTCGTCCTCAAAAGAATCTATCTGGTTCCTCTGCATATGAAACCAACTTGGGAAGGACTATACGTGATTGAACGAAAATTTGGAGATGGCACATTTAAGTTATCGACCGTAGAAGGTCTTACTTTGCCGAGAGCCTGGAACAACAAGAGTCTTCGTTGCTACTGTACATGATAGGCTTTATTTATTTTAGTCTATTTTTCATCTGCGATTTGTTTCTGCATTTTGAAATTTGAATTTGTAATAAGGCAACTAACTTTGCCGTATTTTCCTATTTGAGCAATAAAATGCCATCTCTTCGAGCTAGAGCTGTGATTTATTGAATGTGACATACAACAATCACGATGCACGGAGAGCTAATTTCCATCATACGGTGGAATTTATTCAAATGGAGAGTGAATGTGATATGACCGGCCACTCACTAAGTGAAACCCGAGCTCGGGAGCAAGCCATCACACTGAAGCCAAAGAAGGATTGACATACGACAATCCTTTAACTGACTCCAGTCTCCTAGAGTGCGAGCTGGGTATAAACTTACAAATGCGGTTTCGAAGAGGGTGGACGCATCCACCTAACAACTTCGACCGTATCTTAACCAAGTTCGAGGAGGATGGACCAGTCTATTTAACGATCTCACTTGTTAACTCGAAGTTGATGCAAATCGACCATCCACGATCCTGATAAATCCATCATTCTCGGAGCGCGGACGAAATCCTAAAACCTTAAACAGATGTGAATGACCATTTATTGGCCAACTCTAAATTCCTAAAATGCGAATTAGATTATAAATGTCAATTCTAGGTTCCCAGAGTGCGAACTAGAGTACAAACGCCAACTTCGAATTCCTAGAGTGCGAGTCGGAGTATAAACATCAACTTAAAACTCCCAGAGTGTGAGTTGGAGCGTTAAAATCAACTGACTTCAAGTTCGCGGAGTGCGAACTGGAGTGCAAAGGTCGACTATATCCGGATTCCCCGAGTGTTTACCCGGGAATCGACCGTAGATAACTCTAAGTCCCCAGAGTGTGGTCAGAGTATAAACATAACTCGGGTGTGAATGGCCACTCGTAAACTAACTTAATTCCCCAGAGCATGGACATTTACTTAAAACTTAAACAGGCGTGATCGAACCCCGACATACAAATGCAGATCTTCGAAGTGCAGATGTGATCATTGACAAGTTTGCGAGTGTGATTCGACCACTCGACTCCCACTTATTTTAGCATTGATTCCAACGATGTCAAGCTTGACTAAATGAAGGCAAAATGCAATCGCTAGTCGATCTTTACAACTCATCCCCGAAGCTGGGGGCAGAACTTAAGTGTCAACCACTCACTGAAGCAGTGCAATGTCAAAGTTTAACTTAATCCCCGGTCATGACTCGTGTCTGTGATTTTTGGACTTGACAAATAAAAAAAAACTAGACTCGAAGGTTGGAACTCCGCAAGTGCACTGGAATAGAATTCAAATACAGGAACACTTAAGCAAAATAAACAATAATAGAGTTGAAGCCAAAAAAGAGTTTCATTTCAACTATCTATGAAGAAATTTATGTACAAGTTATTTTCAAAATTCCTACTAGCAGGGGCCAAAATCGCATTTATACACGGCCTACAAAAGTTAAAAGCAAATTCCAATCTACTCAAAAATGTGTCGAAGAGGCCTATCTACTCTTTCTTCTTCCGCTTCTTCTTCGGCGTGGACCCGTTGAAGCTGCTAGTGATTTTCCTCTTAGAGCCTTTGCCTTTCGACGGCTGGTCTCCAGTAGGTGGAATTATATCTACCTCTGCCTCTAAGCTCAAATGAATAGGAATAGTTCTTGCAGGCGGAGTCGGAGGGGTCGAATCCACTACAGGAGGCACGATAGACACGTTGGTATCAATAACTATACCACTGGGTGATATCATTTTCAACGGAGCTAGGTCAGGTGCTGCAATTCCACCTCCAGAACTACTGCCAAGAGCTGCTGCCTCCATTTCAACGTCGATTTCGGCCAATATCTCTTCTTCACAAATTGCTGGGGGCATCGATGGTCGACATTGAAGAGCTAGTAGCAGGTGCGATTCCACCCATAACAAATGGTTGATCTGTAAAAGGGTTACTGTGGCAACTGAGAAGTTCCTCCATCATCTGCTCGTCAAAGGAGAGTGTGCATCTCTGCGTTCCATCGATCGGTGCAGTCGTTGTTGTAGTAGTCACCTTAGTAATGATGGCCTCATGCACTTGATGCAATTCTTGAGTTACAGGAGGCGCAATGAGTGTAACTCCAGTCACTGGATAGAGAAAAAGATAGACTATTAGTAAACGCTTCAAATCAAGCCCCTTATTATGTACACATATGAAGAATGTTCGGAGTACCTTCCTCAGTTAGGCTCGTGGACAGCTGAACGGCTTCAGAAGTATGCTCTTTTGTCGGGGATAACTGAGGCTGTTCTAGATTGTAAGCAGGGACGCATTGGGGGTCAACCGCTGGTGCAGGTTCAGGTTGGCTTGGTGCATGAATCTCAATACTTGCATCATGATGCTCAACACTTGAACCATCTCCAACCTCTGAGTATTGGGCGCCGAGCTTCTCCTTTTCATGTGAAATCATTGACTCATGGAGAATCTTTCTTTCGTCTTCAGTCAGCATACTACTCTCAAGCTCAGACTCGTCAATTGACTCACTCGGATGCACCGCCTTCTTCTCCTCAACCAATCGGCCCCAGGCATTGTGAAAATGTATAGAACAATTTTCGAGCCATGCTAGGTTCCTGCGCTTCAGCACATTGGCATTATAGATGATGAGGAGATCTTCGATATCAGCCTCCAGCCTAGACCCCGCCATCTGAACCTTCTCCTCAACCTCAGTGTCCACCAAACAGACCTTGGCCGTTGCCGCATCCCGTTCACCCCGAAGCACTACAGCCTATTCACATGCTTCCTAGGCTGTGGCATTCGCATCATCCTTTTCTTTAATGATTTCAAAAAATTTGGCTTTAAGCTCGTCAAGTTCCTTAAGGGTAGCATCCCGCTCGGCCGTAATAGTAGTGTTGCGATAGCCCATCTCCTCCACCAGGACAAAGTGTGTTTGCCTCATCCTCTTCATGGCCAAGTTCGCCTCGTCGGCCTTTTGAGTGGCCTCTATTTTTGACTTTCAGGATGATTCAATTTTAGTGTTAAGCACTTGGACAATGCGATCCTTTTGAGCGAGATCAGCTTCTAACTTCTTAATGGTAGTCTCCCACTCAAAGGCCAGCTTCAATGCTTTCTCCGCGGCTTTTACCCACTCTTTATACTGAGTGTAGATGTCGTGAATATAATCTTGCATCGTGTTCTTAGCTTCTGCTAGAATTCTCTTTAAGTGCGGGGGAAGATATAGCCATCGAAGCAAATATTCGAAAAATCCTTTTTCAACTGTGCAATTCTAATAGCGCTTCCCCAGAGGGCTCAGTAATATCCTGTTCAACGACAACAGCAGTTTCGGTCCCATGTCTACGGCTGTGAGGATCAGGCCTCTGAGCATGGGAAGGCGTTTGTGACATGGAGGCTCCGGGGGATGTGTAACATAAGCAGAAGGTTGTGTAGGGATTCGAGGAGATGGAGAGCACGATCGGGATCGATACCTCTGTTTTAGGTTCCTATCCTTATTCCTATCTCTCTCGTAGTATTCTTGCCTGGAAACCGCGTTCACGGTTTCTATCATCTTCTCTCCTACGGAACTCATAGTATGAACTCGATGATTGGCGCGTTGAACGGAAGCTTCCAAGCATAGAATCTCGCCTAGTCATTGTACCTGCAAAGTAAAAGAAGAACAGAGTTAGTAATCTCCCAAAGTAATAAAATTATGGTTGGAAATTGTGTAGTGCCGTGAAGTGTATATGTATGTGCAACCTCCCGACCAACCGGAAATGTCAGCAACACTAGTAGGAACAGACTCACTTAAGTCTAAAGCATGCTGGAGCTCCTCCAATCCGGCATCATGTTGAAGTGACACATAATCCGGAATTGGATATCCGCGAGCCCTTTGAAAAGGTTTTCCACTTGCGAGGGAGGAGCCTCCCAATTCTAATCCAAGGACAGGTAAAGACACGACCATGGATTTCCATCTCAAGGATTTAGAGCATTTGAAAGCAGCTGCCTTGCCTTTTCTCTTTCCTTTGGAATCCTAAAGGGCATCAGAAGGCCCAACTACAAGTTCATCGTCGGTGGGTGTTCTTTCTGAATCAACCCCTTCAGTTATAACAACCTTAGGCATCTTACGTTTCACTCGTTTCTTCAAGGCAGGCCTTAGTGTTCCCTCCAGCCTTATACTTTGGCTGCGCTCGGTTAACCCGGCGATTCTTAAATTCCTGTTAGAACTGAATCGATGTCCCTCAGTTCACTTGGAACTTCTTGGAGAACCCATACTATCTCTTTAAAATGCGCAACTTCTGGTCATGTAATTACAACTGTAAAGAAAAGGAGATGTCATTTTTGACATCGACTACGATCACCTTGTTAACTACTTGGGAAGACTGCGGTACTTATGTTTGAATAGCCATCGATTGGCAAATCTTGGTGGACAACGAACATAAAACCATTCCGTTTTAAAGTAACTCAACCTGGTCTAGGACCCCGTTACCACTTGACAATTCCTAACCGATTCCAGAAACGTAAAAGAAGGGCTATCTCCTCGGTTCTTGACATTGAATAAGTATCTAATTTCGAGCGGGGTCGGTGGCCGAAAGAGATGCTCCATAAATACAATGAACAGGCTATTCAACAAATAATATCCATTGGGGTGTAATTAAGATGGAGTGATTCCAAACAAAGACAACACTTCCCTAATGTATTGGTTAAATGGAGGAAGCGTTCCAACTGCGCATGCGTGGCGACAAAAAGCAGTAAACCCCTCCGGTGGAAAGTGTGGTCTATCATTTGGTCCCGGTAATAGCACATTGTCCAATGACAAGCAATGCCTTTAGCATATCCGTCCCAGACAGTACAGAATCTAGCGGATTACCGACAAAAGTAGCACCTGGTAGCTCATCCGGGGCTGGATCTATAACTTCGGCCGCGATGACTGGTATCTCTATTCTTAAAGGAAGTGAACTCTGAATTTCCTGCTGTTGTGAGCTTGTAGACTCCATAACTAATTAACTTATGAAAACCATCATTAGACGATAATAAGCCCGTGTATCCCTAGGTATGAAGTGTGTGAATGTGAAAGTGCAGTGCTGCATGTTACTTGAAAAATTCTATAGAGTATTAGAAAATATGCAAACGACAAGACTTCGAAATTCGACTGGAGTGACCATCATCGCTGACCGTCACAACCATGCCATTCAAACTTAGGAGACCAATCTGAGTTACAGTCTGTTAAGATTTTGTTAAGTTACAGTTCCATCGATGAGCTTCGAAGGGCGGTCAAATACGCAGTTCAACAGTTAGGTCCAGATATGTAAGAATAAAGCTCATCAGAGTCATATGTTCGATAGTTTCGTATCGATCGAAATGTCAAAATCTCATTCGTATTGATCATCTGGGGTAACGATTTCGAATCGATCACCTTAAGGCCAGATCATATCAATTTGAATCCCTCATATTGTATCGATCGCGGCCCGTGTTCTCGTATCGATCGGCAGAAATAACACTTCATATCGATCGAAACTCGATAGTTTCATATCGATAAGAAAACATCTACTTTGTATCGGTCGTTCAGCCCCTATTTCGTATCGATCATCAACTCCTATTTAATATCGATCAATATCGTTTCAAAGTAACCGGTGCTGAGTAACTGTTCCACGATCGGTACGAAACCCAAGGCAAGATAACGGTAGAGATTTCCTATTGGGATCTATACGAAACAGGACATTTTCTTCCTCAGTCGATAAGAGATTAAGGCCAAACAACAGTCCACTAGCTATTTCGTATCCGTCATCGCTTATTCTTCTCCGATCGACACAAGCGCCATTAACCCTTCCTTAACCTCACTTCGGCATCACCGACACCGGAACTAGCGATGAGCATGGGTAGAGCAGCGTTCAAACTCAAGTCTCACAGTTTTGCAATATTATTGATTTATTAATTACCTAGTCAAATCAATATGTTCGAAAGATCAATGGATTGTTCGGTTCGACGGCAGTTTCCTTTTCTTTTCTGTCCTGATCGATACGAAGACAAGGGAAATAAAGTGAGCAAGTAAGGAAAATGTGCTAAGTACGAAACGGTATTTATATGGACCTAAAGAAAGAAGAAAAACTATTCATCTCCCAGTCATCGCGACCGATTCTGACCGGTTTTGCCCCGAATCGATACGAATTGGCTATTCGTATCCAATAGCTCAAACTTTATCGTTATGAAATCTGCAACGTAGACTTTTCTGAAACATTGGATCCCATCAGTACAAAACTCTTATTCATGTCCACTGTGCTCGACTCTACTCAAGACGCGTCGATACGAAATGCACTGCTCGTATCCATCAACATGCAACACTTTAAAGATTCATATCGATCGATACGAATAGTACACGGGGGACCAGTTGCTCTGTTCTTACACATCATTGGTTTATTGATATGAAATCACTTGTTCGTATCCGTCATTTTGAAAAATTGCAAGGATTCATAACCATCGATACGAAAGACACCGCAAAGGCCTGTTGGAGCTACTAAAATCTATCGAGACAAAATGAAAATTTGTATCCATCTAAGCTCATATCCATCGATGCGAAATGTTTGTTTCGTATCCATGAATGCGAACTACATTGATGCGAGAACAATCTTTTATCCTTTTACATCGATCCAGGAGAGGATCGATATGAAGGGACATTCCAAAAAAACCATCAAGCGTTGTTACAGCTTTAATTTCACATCGATGCAGGAGAGGGTCGATACGGAATTCGATACGAGAAAACTGTCAATGACTTGTGAACGTGCAAACGTTGATGAGAGTCAGGTTAACATATATGCTTGTATGTCGGACTAATTTTCAATCTTCAAAATTCACAGGTCGAATGCCCACATAATGAGCAATTACAACAACAAACAGTTGATCAATATCATACAACAATCAGTTACAACAGTACAACAGTTGGCGGTCAACAATTCGTATTACTGAAAAATCAATAAAAGGTTACATCTTTTGACGAAAAGACAACAGCCATTCAGACAAGTCAGATAAAACTGTTCAGGAAGATTGCATCTTTTCAAAGCACGTCATGTTCTCATAAGACGTACTTTTGGGGGGGGGAATGTTATCCCGCCTTTTGGCAAGGCCGTGATACAAAAAACTTGATTGGAAACCAAGGAAAGTTCGTCCAAAAGATCAATTATACGCAGGCTCGCTATGGATATCAATAAATTTTGTCTAAGTTCGGATCATGCTACAATTAACAATGCATGAAAAGAAAAGATATGGAAGCCAATGTTCCAAATTTCAGGTCAATCGGAATTCGTATGCTCGAGATATGATCGATGCAACTCATGTGAACAAGCCATTCGTATCCATCAAAAGGCCATGTTCGAGTCGATCTGTTCGAATCCATCCATAATCATGTTGTTCGCATCCATCCAGAGCTACACACTTCGAATCGATCATTTTGTATCGATCAGGCCATAATCTATCATTTCGCATCGGTCGATTTCGTATCCATCACATATCTATCTATTCGTGTCCAGCGCCATGCAACTTTCTTGTTTGTATCGATCGAAAACAGTCTACTTCAAATCCATCAACTGAAATGCGAGTGTCTAGTTCGTATCGATTAAGTTTCAACATATTTCGTATCGATCAACCACAAATCGATAGGAAATCAACACTTCCCACCGTTGCAAAGTAATATCCAATCCATCGATACGAACAAGGCAATGTGACCAATCGATAGGAACAAGGAAATGCGATCGATCGATACAAAGAAACCAATTAAGATCGATGAGAACAAGGCAATGCGACCGATCGACACGAACAAAGCAATGTGACCAATCGGTAGAATAGTCCAATTAAGATCGATACGAATAAGGCGAAAACCTTGGAATGACTCGGTCAAATGTGGCATCGAAAGTGGATTGATCCAAGAATTTAGCGCCACATCAACATATAGACGCGTGCTCGGATCGACACGAACAGAGCGATACGAACTAAATAGCCTATCCAAAACTCAAATTTGCATCGATCATAACTTATAATCTATAAGTCCAAATGCTACCAAATTTTCATAGGAGCTTACGTACAACCTAAAGATTGTTCCTACCAAATTTTGACTCGATTGGATCAAATCTTGATCGATAGGAAATTCGTTCGTATCGATCATGGATCGATCGAAATCACGTGGGATCAATCGCGGGCCCACCCATGTGCCAGAAGAGGTATCCCGAGACTTGAGCAAGATATTTGCATCCTACGCCTATAAATAGCATCCCAGAGCCTACATAAAGTGGATCTTTTGGCTCTTTGACATCCAGACTCCGCTAAAACCATTTTTATACTTCAAGGCTGCAATTGTACTCGAATTTCATCACTATAATCCTCTGTATTTAGTTGTAATTAGCAAGTGAATATCAATAAAATCATCAACTTCATAGTGGACGTAGACCATACGCCGAACCACTCTAAATTATTGTGTTTCTGCGTGTTTTCATTATTTGTTTTTGAAGTATTTATTAGATAATGCTCTTTTTACATTTCTATTCTTTATTTTTATCTCTTCAAATACTTTTGAAGATTATTGTGCCCAATTTTGGTACAAACAACGATAATCTTTTGATTCTTGAGAAGTGTTTTGTTGGATGGATTGTTGGGAGTGATAGGATATTCAATACTTTCTAATGTTGTCTCTTTCTCCTCCTCACCTTCTTCTTCAATCTCCATCTCCTCCCCTTCTTCCTCCTCCTCCTCTTCTTCTTTTATTTCTTCATGAGCCAATCTTTCAACTTTTTTGGTAAATGTTTCATATGGTTGAAAACACAAGTGGGATTTTCATAAGAGAGATATTTGCATGGTTAAACACTTTTCGAGAAATGAATTCCTCTCTCTTATAATTAATACCAATATAGTTAAAATTCCACGTAAGATAAATCCCACGATACAAAGTGTTTTCTCCTAAACTAAATTTTTTGGGATGAAGTTCGTCCAAAATTACTTGCGCTCAATTAATGTCATAGTGCCCAGAATAGCAAAAACAGCCTCACAAAGTTTTACGGTCGGGTGATTGAAATTTCCTGACCTTGGAGTTATGGTATGTTGAAAAAGAAGGTAAACAATTCTTGCTTTATGACGGAAATGTTGATTTATAAATTAAAAGTTATCATCTCCTTCAAAAATGTGATGAAATGTCTCATGATTATGTTCAACAGTTTGAAAATCTAAAAGATTCATTCCTGTATGCTTACAACCCAAAATATTTCCCAAAATCTCACAAATCAAAACAATTTGTGTTCCTTTAACACTACTCCAAACTTCCCCTTCACTACCATCATAAAAACCATGATTCAAATTTGCATAAAACATTTTAGCAAGATTAGGATAACAAATGAAATCATTTTGAGAACCATCAATTAAACTAAGAAATTGATTGTCTTCGAAAAGATTATTGAGTTTATAAGAAAGTAAATCATTAAAGATTGAAATTTTTTCCGTATGGACTTTTCCAAAGTTTACATAGCTAATGTAAGCATTGATAGCTTCCGGGTCATTGTAGAGAAATTCTTTGGTGGCTTTGGACAGCCTAATGGTGGATGGGGTGCTTAAGGAAGCCATTTTTGAAGGGAGTAGAGAGCTTGAAGTTTAAAAGAGAGTCTGAATTTTGAAATGAAAGTGAAAAGATAGGATAAAGTTAAGGATATAAATAGATATTTAATAGTCATTTTCTGGTCAAGAGACACCTTTTCAGAGCCTTGATGTTGGTGAAAAGGTGGAGGGAAATTCAAAGTTTTGAATTCAAATTGGAATTTCAAAATTCTGGTAGGGATGTCTGTTAGTCCTTGAGATGATGGTTTTGATGACAGCAACCTTAGGACCTTGTATAAAATATAAATAATGACATTATAGTTTATATATATATGTAGGATATAAACATGCTGATATCAAGAATGAAGACTGTACAGCATAGAGATACAAGACTGATTAATTTAAAGATCGAAGTTATCAAGATTGAAGACTCATAAGTATCAAGAAATCAAGTTATCAAGAGTTCAAGATCTCAAACAGTACAAGATAATGTAGTTTGTCTAGAACTATGTTAAAACTTCTTGAAAGCACTTACATCTTTATTCGAAATTTATTCGTGGAATGGAATCCACTTTGAGCCTGCTAAAGGGATGAAACCTACGACAATATCTAGTGGAACATATAGTGGTCCTATTTTGATATCCATTAATTTTATAAAAATGTTTTCAAAGATATATCTCTGATTTTAAATGTTTTCAAAACCTTCTTTTCAAAGAGACATCCCACTTGTTTGAAATATTTTAACCTCAAAATTATCTTTATCATTTTTAGTATTTTGATTTTAAAATTGTCCGTGATTTTAAACTATCTCTTGTTTTAAATATTTAGCTTTAAAATTTTATATATTCAAATTTTAAATCACTTTATAGATTAAGATTATATATATTAAAAATTACTTTCTAAACTCTTTTATATGTTTAAACTATATTAAATATATTTACAAAGTTTAGAAATTGTTTTGACAAACTATAGAAACCAATTTTAATAAGAAAATCAAAACACCAATTTTTGCCTTGAGCATGTCGACATCCCTCAAACCCCCATGTCCACATGGTGCCCGTCAAATTCAAAATTCAAGTTTGTGTCTGTTCGTCGTATCCTTTCACGAATAGATATGGCTCTTGCTCTACTATATATCCCAGTAAGTTCTAAATGAATATTTTACCAGATTTCGTTTATTTTCTCTCTTCTTCATCTTCCACATTTATTCTATCCCAAACTATACTCTGCCGAAATGCCTAGTGAATCAAACTTGATTATCTCTTGTTTGATTCTCTTCCACACTCTCCATAAGATCTCAGTACTATTCAGAGTTATAGAATATTTTGTAAATCAAACTGTTGAGTAAAATGTGCGGTTGACCCTTGAAATCAATTGGGTGTGATTGTAGCCCTGAAAATCAATTAGGTGATCCAGTAGCCTGGTTAAATCAAAAGAGTTACCCTGGACTCGAATACAGGAGGGTGTACTTCGTAGCTTTGAAATTGAGGGTGTAATCTGAGAGATTATTTTGATAAGAAATCCGTACAATTGTACGGGACTGGATGCAGGGTAACTCCAAACCAGTATAAATCCTGGTGTGTTTTCTCCTTTACTGCTTTTATTTAGTATACATCTGTGTCTGATTTTGTGATTATATCTGTGTTTGTGAATTGCATTTGTTGGTGATTAAATTACATAAGTTTCAAAAAGATTTAGAAAATCCATAAAACACTATTCACCCCCCTCCTCTAGTGTTATTCTGGCCTTAAGATCTGTAATACGTATTTCTCATAATGTCGACATTGGGGGTAGGGCCATGTTGACATGGGTCCTATAATACATGTGACTAATTTTTTCTAATTTGTTTAATATATATATATATATCCGATAATCTAATTTGTATTTTATCTGAAATATTATAAATATAATAGCACTTTAATATTAATATTTTTGTACTAGAAATATTATTAAAATAATATTATTTTGAAAATTAAAATTTCAAATTCAAACAGCAAGCAATTTCAGAACATGCAAACAGTCAAACATCCAAGCAAACAATTTTAACCAATATAATTTAAACGCGTACCTATTTTTAGATCCATATTACTAAGATCATGAGATTCGTGAATAGCTGTACAGCACGTCTTTCAATTTTCTGTCTCTTGATCTTCACCAATAGAGGATGAGTCTGAATCGTCTAATGTAGCAGTATACGCTCTCCTCCTTTTCTTTGATGAATCATAACTTGGAGGAAATTTTTGCTTATCCGGATGTGGATAATCTATTTTTTAAGTGGCCTGCCTCATCACAATTATAGCATCTGACATTGTTGAGAGTCTCGTTATTATTTTTAGAATTCTTATGATCATTTTTGTTGTGGTTGTTTATCATTCTGTATTTTAGAAACTTACTAAAATTCTTGTCATCAAGGCTATTTCCTCATCGTTGTCAAAGCGATAGAGTCTGAACCATCTATTATTGCATTAAACATTATTGACTTCTTTTCTAAGGCCCTGCTTTCTCTTCTCCCTTGCATTTGTACTTCAAATGACATCAAATTCCTAATTAATTCTTCAATTGTCAGCGTACTGATATCGTTAGCCTCTTCAATTACTAGAGTCTTCTGATCCCATTCTGGAATTAGTGGATTCATAATTATTTTAACTTGATCTTCTTTAGAAAAATTCTTTCCTAATACAATTAATGAATGCATAATGTCTTTCTATACATGTCTGAAATGGACTCCTTTGGATTCATGTTGAATAGTTGAAACTGATTAGTCAAGATGGATATATTGGTCTGTTTAACTTTGCTTGTTCCTTCATGAATAATCTGCAAAGTTTTTCAGATCTCATATGCAGACTTACAGACAGGCACTCTATTAAACTCATTCCTATCAGGTGAACATAATAGTATATTCATGGTTTTGGAATTTTTTTATGCAACAGTCTTTTGCTCAGCGGCCTACTGTGCAAAATTTGTTGTGGGTTCAATGTACTCAGTTTGTGTGATATTCCATGTTTCTAATCCTATAGATTTTAAATAGATTTTCATCTTACATGCCTAATATGCAAAGTTACTACCATTAAAAATTGGTGGTCTGGCAATAAACTGACCTTCTATAAATGAACTAGTGATAACGTTACCAGTGTTGGCAGCCATTTGAAAACTTTTCAAAAAATCAGATTATGAAAATTCTAAAAACCAATGCTCTAATACCAAATGTTTGAAATGCAGATTACTGATATTAAGGCTGGATTAACATTAAAGGAGGGGATTGAATAGTGTTTTAAAGGATTTTATGGAATTTTTGAAATCTTTTTGAAATTAAACATAGACAGATGCAATTCACAAACACAGATACAATCATTGAATCAGACATAGATGCAAATAGTAAATAAAAAGCAGTAAAGTAAAGAACACACAGGAATCTTATACCGATGTGGAATTACCCAACATCCAGTCCTACATAATTTCTTGTGCAGATTTCTTTTCAAATATAATGTTGATATTACGACCTCGATTTCAAGACCACGAGATGCACCCTCCTGTCTTTGGGTCTAAGGCAAACTCTCTATGTTTAACCATGCTACAAGATCACCTAATTGATTTATGGGCTACGATCACACCCAATTGATTTACGGACCATAATCACACCATTTCCAATATCACTTTGATATATAGAGAGACTCCATACACTTCTTTGATTATAGATGGTCCTATAACTTTGAATAGCACTAAGATCTTTGAGAGAGAGAGAGTGGCAGAGAATCAAACTAGAGATGATCAAGTTTGATTCACTTAGGATTTCAGCAGAGTTTTGTTAAAATATAAGAGAATATTTGAGTAGAGAAGAAGGAGTGAAGAAAGGAAGAAAAACTAACTTAAAGTTCATTGAAAACAAGTAGTATTTATAGAAGAACAATAGTCATGTCCATTCGTGAAAGGTTATCACGAATAGACACTTCATTTGAAAATTTGAAATTTGAATTCTACGGCTACCATGTCGACATGGAGGGATGGGGTATATCGACATGCCCTAGTAAATTTTGAAAATTGATTTTTGTTTCTAAAAGAGATTTTCTTTCTAAAACTAGTCAAAATAATTTTTGAAGTTTATAAACCATTTTGAATATAGTTTAAACTTATAAAAGAGATTTAAAATTAATCTTAAAAATATATAATCTATAATATAAAAGTAATACTAAAAACTAGGTATGAAATATATTTTTGAGATTTAAAGCTTATAATATTAAAAACAGGAGATAGTTTAAAAACAAGAGATGATTTTGAAACCAAAGTATTAAAGGAAATAAAAATAGTTTAAGGCTAAAATATTTAAACTAAGAGAGATGACTTTTAAAAAGTTTTTGGAAAAATATTTAAAAAAATCATTTTGAAAATTTCGTGGATTCCATTTCACAAGAGAAGGTCGTCATTCCATCCCACTAAAGAGGTTGTGGATTCCATCCCACTATTAAAGCGAGAAGTTGGATTCCATTCCACAATTAAAATCCGAATAAAGATTTTAGTGCTATTATGAAGTTTTAACATAAATTTAGAAATTATTACTTATCTTGATATCTTGAACTCTTGAAATCTTAAACTCTTGATACTCACGAGTCCTTATTTTTGATTTCTTCAATCTTGAATTCGTCAGTCTTGAATCTCTATACTGTGCAGTCTTCATTTTTAGTACCTACATATATATCCTGCGTATACGTATACATCTAGACAAGAATGTTAGTATTTATATTTTATAACATTTCTTAAGGTTGTTGTCGTCAAAATCATCATCTTAGGAACTAACATAAAGAGATTTTAAAAGAATTTTTAAATCTAGTTTGAGAATTTTTAAGAGGTTTGAAATGTGAAGTGAACTTATAAAAGTATTTCTATAAGGGATAGGTGAATGTGTTTTATGGTAAAAGATGTTTTGGGAAGGGAATTACTTGGCCATTTAGTATGGAATTTTGAAAGAGGAAATTTTTCCAAAAGCTTTTAAGTATAAAAGGGATGTTATAGGTTTGGAAAAAGTGTGTTTGAAGGGATTTTTTGATCAAGTTTTATGAATTAATTTTATTAATTAAAGTTTAATTAATAAAGGCTTAGAGGATCCCATATAGGATTAAATCATTGTTTGATTGTTGATTTTGATAGTTAAACCACTGACTATCAAATTTGGACCCAAAACATAACTTTGGAAATATCAAGGGGAAGCATGAGAATTATATGGTATAGTACCGCCGAAGGTACTATATTGTACGTATAAACCCATTTCTTCTTCTAGGATATAGGATAAGGAAATTCGTCCACAAATGGTTAAGAGGTGGACTCCACTCTTATCTTTGTCTGCTCACTTCCTAAAGAATCTTGTTGAGTTTACGGGAAATATCGAAAGTTGTTTTGAAGAGACCAAGATCGGATTTGTATCCAAACCACTTTGATCCAACTCATGCGTTTCGAGTGAAGTGCAAGGGCTAATCGCTACTAATCCTAAGGGTGGTTCCAAAATGGATGTAGTGGGAATAGTGCCCTCATTTCGCTAAGACTCAAAACGGACTTGTATGGATGAATGCTTTCAGCACATTGTCATTGGAGGGCAATGAGCATTCTAAGTGTAAATTTCTTGAAAGGTAATCGTAGCCTTAAGCCTCATCAACTGGGAATGACTGAAAATTAGGAGAGATGTAGCAAGGCTAAGTAGGTCGCACCCATTAATTTATGTTGTCATCCTTCTAGATACATCAATATATTTATAGATTGGTTGTGCATGAGAGCTCGATAAAAAGGTTTGCAAAGCAATCGGGGTGATGATATATTCGGTACTATCTAATAAGAGGTAGGCCAGTCTTGTGTTGGTAGGGATCGATAGGTTCGATCTCGATACGTTTTCTAGACATGTACTGTGATAGGTGGTACCCTGGTGCCTAGTCATTGTATGGAATTCATTCTCCAATAAGCATCGTACGGTTTTGATTGTGCCCAACTATACTGAAACGTGAGATGCAATCATTTTAGCAATTTTCATATTTTACATTAACCTCTAGACATTATTATAATACCACCGGATTTTTAGATAAAAGTGTTTTAGTTATCCTAAGGTAAAAACACATCCGTGTTTATGTGCGGTGTGGTCTTACGAGATACCTTTGATTTTAAAAGAGTTTTAAAAGTAATAATTTAGTTGTTTTGAGTTTACTCACACCAGACCCATATCTGTCTCGGAGTTTTATTTTCTTTACCTAAAACTCTTGGGTGCTCAAATTTTTATGAGCATCCAAGTAGTACAGGTTTCTACGGATTCATTTTAGGAGGAGCTTGAAGTAGGGGGCTTCATCAATAGGTAGTTTTATCTTATTTCCGCTGTATAGTATGTACTATATATCTGATGTATAAGAAAAGGCTGTTATAACTGTCCTTGGTTAGAATTTGTATTAATGTAACTCTGACGTATTAGCTTTTGAAATAACTTTGTAAAATATTATGTTAATTAATATATATTATTCAGTTGTGTTATGAGATTCTGTGTTTGTTCTTGATTCTTCTATCTCCTATCTCCTTTCTTTTCCCAAATGAACGGTGTTTCTGACACTTGAATAGTCGGCCCGAAATACAGTGAACGTATTAGTATCGATTTTCGATGGTCAAAAATCCTGTTCGTTACAAAATAATTCAATTTCGAGCCAAAGTTTGAAATATCAACTTATATCACTTTTACTTGAATAACTTTGAATTTAAGGTAAAAGTTCAAACCCTTTTAAAAAATTCAATTCCAATAATAGAAGTCATATTTCAATCATGACTTCAAATTCCTATTACATTCTTTGAAACAATTTCTTTTAACCACACTTAATTTCAACATTTAAAACTCAAATTCGTAGTTAATTCAAACTTCTCCGAATTTGGATTTTTATTTTCCTATTAAAATCATTTAAATAATTTCAAAACCAAGACTTTTGAAATTCTTTAATTTAACCCACCCAGTGTCCGTATATAATTTTCTATCCTATGGCTAAGTGATCGGTTATTTCAATTTAATTTCAGGGAAGGATATATATCATTTCAATCCAAAATAAATATCATAGGTATTTCTTAATTTATTCAAAATATTTCGATTTACAGTTGTATATACTGTAAATAATTTACAGGGTGATAACATGATATATATACATATATAAACATCCAATCATCCGAATATCAACAATTGTCATCCATCACAATCAATCATCCAAACAGTCAAAATATCACCACAATTGACTGGTTATCAATAATCGAGAGTTTATTACTAATTTAATTCCAATTCAATTTAAATGTCTATTCAAATTTCTATCAGTTAATTTAGATATCAATTTAAACGTCAATTAAAATCATCAAATAACAATAAATAAATTTAAATCACTTCATAATTTAGATTTAACTAACATAAAATATTCTAGTACTTCATGAGTGTATAAAACGCTCACCTTTTATTTGAACTGAAAATATTTCAGCTTCAAATAAATTCCACTTTAGCTCTATGTCGTAGCCCTCATCGATACGAACCCAATTCCGCTCGTTTTGACCGAATCAGACCTTGTATGGAAAATATATGATTTTTTAAACATTGACATAATAAAAAGTTTAATTAACTACTAATTAACTTAAGTTAACTTAATAAAACATTACCACTCATCTTCTCCGTTCGTTCGACCTGAACGCGAATCCCATACGCACGCGACCCAACGTATGCGCATGCCACCAGAATAACCACCGAAGCTAGATCGACCTCCACCATCACATGCGCCATCCACCGCTCCACCAACCCCAGCCTTACCCGAGCTCTCCGCACTCAAGAATGTACAAAAAAACCAATTTCTGACGAATGAACGAAGCCACATGACGACCACCTCACCGTGCAATAACACCATCCGACTGCACAAAATGAGGAGGAGATTGAGATTTATGTTTTTCCTTTGGAATTTTTGATTTAGATGCATGGATTGAGGGGAAATAAGGAAAGAACGATGAACACTTTCGGCAATTTACGTTTATTAGAGAGAGTGGTGCATTATTAGATAGGAAAAGGTTTACGAACGAATTAACTAACGTGTCTTATGATATAATTTTCCAACCCGGTTGACCCACGAAAATTCCAGACTCCAAACAAAGCAAGCCGCCTAGAGTTCTATATGTTTTGACCCTATTATGAACACAATGGAACTAGTCTCGAGGCCTAATCTGATCGTATGCAGAAGGTAGCTTTTCAATGTCAAATTATTTTAATTAAATTCCTTTAATTAATTTCTATGCGTTTCATCGCACGGCCAAGCGATAAGTCTGACTGCTATGAAACTTGAAATCTTATATTCACTATTATGGATCTAATGAAATTGGTTTCATCAAAATCCGAGACAATGGCCAAAAGGTTATTTTTACTTGTTAATTAAAACAAGTAATTTGCAGAAATTAATTTAATCGCTTTAGATTCAATTTTAAAATTTAACAATCTTCATTCTCGTTTAAATAAAATTTAAACCAACTCTTGAAATCATTTTCATTCATATTAAATCCAAAATTCAATTATTTAAATAATTCCAATATTAAATTTAAACAATTTAATTATCCAACAAATCACTATAATTAAAATATAAGTCATTTAACTTATAAAATTTACTTCTAAAATGACAAATAATAAAACAACTATTTTCATTTTACAATAATTCAACATTAATGCCATTACTTACAATTCAATATAATTTAATTTACTTCCTAATATAAGTTACAATCCCGTATCTTCTTGAATTTTGTTATTGAAAATCTTATCCAAGTTCATATCCAATAATTTACATTAATAATTCTTTAAATTTTTATTTCTAACAATTTTTATTCAATATCTATATTAAATTTCATAACTGAAAATAGTTAAAAATACAGTTGTTACATTCTCCCTCATTCAAAACTTTTCGTCCTCGAAAAGGGGTTAAGAAAGGAATTAAGCATACATTATATTTTATTCAAAATAATCAACATATAAACATAAACATCTTATTTTGCAAAATATTTACTATGCTTCTACTACACCACTCCGATGTCGATTTACGGAAATTAACAACTTATTTATAAAAACAAGTTACAAAATTTTTATAACACCAAGTTTTACGGAAAATTTCGGTAGCATCCCCTTTGCGTGACTCAATTAAAAAAATTTACAATATAATATATATCATAAATATATACCAAATATATCAAATGTACATCTCATTTCAATGATGAGGCATCCCGTAGGGGAAAAAATGAAAACGCGGTACGTAATCCGAGATACGTACCTTATTATTATTAATACGAGCGTGTTCGCTTATATTAAGCAAGCAAAAGCAAATAAAATCCGTGTATATGTTTAATGGTCTTCGTATTTACCTATCTCAACTAAATTTAGTATATTAGTCACTTATAATACGATATAGAACATGTATGAGTTAAATAGAACCACATAACATGATTTTGAAACCAAATTATAAGCACAAGCACAAATACACAACAACAACAATCATATGCAATCAAACAGTTATAACAATGATTTGTAACAAAATAAACCATGTGAACTATGTGAATTTATGTTATCTAATGTCAATATTAAAATTTATACACTTCACTTCTTATTAACATCTAATTTTATTAACAATTAATTGGTTTGTTTCAAATTTATTTACGTCTATCTCATTCATATTTAATTTATTCAAATTTTAATTTGTTAAATTTCAATTGTTATATGTTTAACAACATCTCATATCAATTCATTTTATAAATCATTTCAGTTAACCTTGTTTAAGTTAAAAAATTTCTTATTACCACTCAGTATATTCTATTTAATACTAACATCATTTATAAACCATTTAAGTTAATTATAAACATTTTATAACACAACTCATGTTTATTATTATTACTTCATATCTTAAGTTCATATTAGTTCATTGATTCACTTCATTAGTTCATCTCATTAATTCATATTATTAGTTTTACTTAAGTATATTTTATTTTGTCACTCAAATTCATATTAATGAATTTTTCTTTTTATCACAATTAATTTTATTCAAATTTCTTAAGCTAACTTCCATTTTATAATTTATTTCATCAACTTATTTTATCAATTCATTCCATTCAACTTGACTTAAGTAAAATTTTGTTTCATAATTCAAATTTCATCTTTTATATATTTCATTATCATTTCTTAAGTTTATAATCATTTTATACAGATGTATCTTCTTTTGCACAATATTATTTAAATTGTAATTACCTCAGAAAGTTAAAATTAAATGTTAAACATCCTTTGTAAATTTATTATTTTATTTAAACAATTTACAAAAATATGATTTAATTTATTATATGTTTAGTTTCATTTAAGTTTATATATCTAAATGATATTTTCTTCTCAATACTCAAATTATTCATTTAACATTTCCTAGATCATTAACAAAGTTTATACCATTTTCTTATAAAAACATAATTCAATTTTTATAAATTTTTCTTCAAACACAACTCCATTTGAACATTTTTATTACTTAAGTTTAAAGTTGTATAATATTATATTACCATTCATATTTAACATTTCAACTTTTTAAACATTGCTGGTAAGTTTTATAAATGTTTTTAGAATGTAATTGAATGTTGTATTCAAATTTGTCTTATTCATTTTAGTTAATAAGAATTTTCAATAATTTATATAAGTTAAATTTCCATTATCTTGAAAGTTAACAGTTATTATTTAACTTCTCACGTTTTAATTAAATAATCAGCTTCAATTCTTATTTTCTCATTTTAGAAGTTTCCAACTATATAAAAATTTCACTTTATATCTACAAACGAAAATCATTAATTAACATAAACTTAAGAATTCAAAAACCAAGTTCATTTCAAAATTATTTGAAAATAATATATATACTCATATCTTATATATATATATATATATATATATATATATATATATCAAATCGTATTAAGAAATTTTAAATCAAATTTTTTTGTTGAATTAAAAGCATAGCAAAGCTACTAAAGGGCCTCCCCCACTTTGAAACTCGAAAGTGAATGTCGGTGATATGACCGTCATCTTCGCAGTTATTTTCAAACGACAGAAGAAGGGAGTACAGAATCTGTTTTATTTTAATTACTTTGAAAACAATTTCTATTCGTAAATATCTTTAAACAATACTAATATTATTTTTTAAAATTATAGAAACAATTTTAAAAGAACCGGAATTTAAATTCTCAAATTCTCAACTTAAATTCATTCCTTTGACATAAACTAAGTTTAGATTTTTATTTCATGACTCATTACTTAGGTTTATAAACATCCATAATTCAACTTAGTTAAGTTGATATTTCCAAACTTAGTTTACAACCTATTCTCTTCATATTCATTTGTTTTATAAATCTACATATTTCATAGTTTAAACTTATATTTCTTACCTCTTAAAACCAAATATACCAACATTTCTTTATTTAACATTCACTTATTTCATATTCGATTAGTTAACTTCAATTTATTTATAACCTATTCAAGTCCAAATTGATTCAAATTCAGTTACTCGCATTAATTTCACTTGCTCATTTATTCTCATTCAATTTCCTTTTATATATAATATAATTTAGGTAAAATTATTTCATTTACCCTATCTTAAAATAATATTATGTCAACTTGCCTCGTTTAAGTGTTCAGAAACTCCTATCGATCACATGACATCCCACGCATCGACCAGAATTTATAAACAACTCAACGGATAAGTAAACTCGATATAACACATTTTATAACAATAATAAGTACACGCTCTCATATATATATATATATATATATATATACATATATATATATACACACACACACACACACTCAAACAGACTCATTCTAGTTTATTACTACCCTATCTCTAATGAGTCAAACCCCACAAAGCTAAGGTTATCGCTAAACTAAAGCTCTGATACCAACTATGACGATCCGTATTTCGGAAGGTTTAAATTAATGATAATCCACACATATCCAACTTAAACAATCTGAAACATTGATAATCAATGGGATTAATTAAGAAAAATAAGAAAAGAAGAAGAAAACAAACACATAATCTCGCGGCGAAATAATAAAATATAATAATCAAATAAACGGTTCACGAAGATGTTTATAATATACATTTGATTATAATTTATAAAATATTTATCAGAGTTATATATATACAAGAAATAAATAAACAACATAGTAGAATACATGATCAGGGAATATTACAAGTACTAACTAATATACTAAGTCTTCGTCTTCGTCCTCTAGAAAATGATCTTCAATGCACTGGAATACTCAGGGCTGACTCGAGCGTAATGATAAGACGAAACACTCGAGTTATGACTAAAATATCCTTCCGTGAGTCAAATCGATATCAAATATAACATGAGTGTAATAATGTCAGAGATGTTTACGGGGTTTCACATCTCCTATCCAATGTATAACGTGCGTGTAATAATTCAAGAGATGTTACGTGATTTTCCATCTCTTAAGGATCCATCAAAATATTTACATATAGTAGAATATGCTATATATACAATGTCTAATCAGTAAAATAAATATATTTTTCTTAACAGTAAGGCTTTACATTGATCCCCCTTAACGTGTTTTTAAGCATTGTCGTACATTATGCATATAACGCCCCAGTAGCACGTCGAGGGATAGGGTTGTGCAGTGATACGATAACACTAAGCCAAAATTGTAGTGGTCTCGTATAGGGATAAAAGTATGACAAGGGACATGAGCAATGCCCAAGGTAAGATACTACTCAGGTCTTAGAGCTAGTGGTATCACATTGTAGCCACGACCACCCACCGCGTCTGTCCATCCCATATCAATTCAAAGGGAGGTTATCCTAAATCAAGGCGCATCAATCGAAACCAACAATAAGAGGAATTGTAACAACCCGAAATTTAACCCGTAATAATTAAATAGTTAACTAATTAAATAATAAAATAACTTTGTGAAAATATCAAAATTGAGCGATGGGAGTTGTATCATTGTGTCTGTGGTAATTTTCTAGTCAATTTCCATATATAGAATGTCAGAAACCGAGCTAATATGACCAAGTTATAAAATAAACAAAATAAGCAATATATATATATATATATATATATATATATATGCAAGTCGACTGGCCGGTCGACCTGGGCAAGGGGTGGTTGATCGCTCGGTCGACTTGCCTTTCCTATTGGCTAGAGAACGAACGTTCGTTCGTTCGAACGATTTGGTGATGAGTAAACAAGTCATTTGCATCTTTTATTTCAATCTGGTCCTTCCAGTGTTGCATATGATGGCTCCTATTCAGCCTATGATGTGGTTGCATCCTATTCAATCTCTAAATCCAAGGGCCCGAACCACTTCTACACCTATAAATAGACCCCTAGACCTAACACATTTTACCATTCTAGATTTTCTCTAATTGGGTTCACCTTTCAAGGAAGGACCCTAAATTGAATAATTTTTTCCAAAGGAGAAAATCGTTATAAATTAAATTATTTACAACTCCAAGTGGATCCGAGAAGACCAATGGAAAAGCCTAGGACCAGAGATGAGTGATTGTAATTATTTTAAGATTTCTTTAAGTAATTTAAAATAATAGGGTTTCCAATAGTTTTAGTTTTACTACGATTTTTGGAATAGCCTTTTTAGTAGTTTATTTACAGTTTTTAGAATTATTTTCCATCTATTTCCTTTCAACTATTCTTTTCAGTAACTTTGGTTTATTTCTGTTAAGCATAGCCTTTTATTGATTTACAGTTTATTTACTGTATTTAGGTTTATTTACTGTTGTTTACATCTTTATTTCGACGTTTCATATTTTATGCAAGCGTCTATTCTCTTCATCACCCTTTTTCTTCGCGTATGGATTAGAATAAATTAAACGCGAATATGGATCATATAAGTAAGAATATTGAATGAAGAAAATAAGATGTAAATTATAAAGATTGCAATAAATAAAGGAATTGGACTGTAATAAATGATGGAATTGAACTGCATTGGACTAATTAAAGGTAATTGGCATAGTTGTAACTTAGAACTATAACTAAATAGAGTAAAAGATGAAAGAAGCTTATTTTCACACTTAGACCTTGGGTTAAGTAATAAGTATAATTATAACATAGGTTATAATAAGAAAGGGAACAAAATGAGGCTTATTTTAAGACTTAGGATAAATTAATAAGCAAACACAGTAATTGTAAAGGCTTATTTAAAATAATTTATCTATAATAAGCAAAGTTGAAAGTAGGATCTACACCAAATAGCATTCCCTAGGGCACGCTTATGCTAAGAATGGTAGTAATTGGTCAAATAGAAGTCCAAATCACAGGGGATTTGGATAAAGGGGTGCATCTAGATATTGTTAGGATGAAGGGCCAACACCAACAACATTTCCCCTATAGATTATATGGACACATGGTGATCTCGTGTTAGCCTGAAGTGGGATGAAGGGCACGCATATGCTGGATGTTGAGGTAATAAGAAGATCCAATAGGTGGAGCAAAAGGTAGCATGGGCATGGTGATAGTTACGCGTGAGACTTCCATTTGGGTGCTCAGTAATAGCTATGAATTCGAAGCGCTCAATGTGGGTGTCTTTCGTAGACACCATTTCCGTCTAGGTAGGGGGCAATATATGTCGTCTGGGCTACCGTAACATTTGGTATAGAGAGTTACATAGGAGCCGGTCCACAGAAAGGTTCTATAGAGTAGCAGGCCGATCAAAAAGGGTAGAATTAATGTCACATCCTAATTACAAGATTAGGGATTCAACCTAATCAAAGCAGAAATCTAGAACAAGTGCAAGCAATCATAAGTCAACCTATCTTATAAATTGAGCAATATTTAATCGTACTCATTTTCAGTTTATCTCTTTCCTATTTCCGTTATTATTCTTATTTAAGCTAGAACAATTGTTGAGTCTATTACTTTTATCCTGTTTAAAGAGTCTAGTAATTACTTTCATTCACCAGACTTTTAGTCTGACCCACTCCTCTATTTTCCCCTTTCCCCTCCCCTTAGGCAATCAAGAAAGAAGTCAGTAGGTTGTTGCAGCTTGGAGTTCTAAAGGAGGAGATTTCTTCTATGTATTTCTTTTATTTCATCTTTTGCTCTTTCTATATACTGGCTTATTTTATGGGATATTATGTACTCTTATTCTGAGACTATGAGTTTTTTTGTTCCATGAGACATATTGGATTTTTAAATATGTATGTTAAATTTGGTATTTGACTTATTTATGAAGCAATTATGAAGCTTTGTTTTAGTTAATTTATTACTTTAGGTTTCTGCTGTTTTTATCTATATTTGTCTTGTGAATCTTAGTCTCTGTTAGTTTCAGTTATACCTACAATGCACCACGCCTTTTAATGTGTCCTTCTGAGCATATTAAGGGGTGTGGGGTGTTTCATAAATAATATGGATCGAGTCGAAGAAAATCAAAGAACGGATGTCCACGAGGGGTAGCGAGCCCGCTTGTCCTTGTCAAGCCATCCTGTTTTAGTCATTTCAAATTGGCACAAGTGCCGGGGTCTGTCCATCATCGTTCTCTTTCTTCAGATCTAGAAGACGACGGCAAATCCAACCAATTCATTATGGAGTATCCTTCACATATATAGTTGTTAAAGTGGTTTCAATATTGACGGAGAGTATGCCAATAAGTGGTCACGGCCTCTTTAACAACCAAACGTTGTTTTAAACATGGGTTGGTACTTTTACATTTCGAAAATGATTCATACGAGATATCAAAATATCGTATTCGCTTCAAAATCAATTTCATTCCGAATTCATCATATTTACTTCAAAACATGATATTTACTTCAAAATTCAATTCAAATTACAATTTAGGTTATAACTTCAATTTAACCCAGTTCGTATTTAAATCCAAGATTTAGCTATAAACAATTCCCACTCTGACCAGTTTGGATTTTTAGAAAATAGTTTGAATAGTTTTAAAATAGTTTATATAGTTTAATATAAAATAGTTTGAGTATTGAAATGGTTTATATAGTAAAATAGCATAGAAAATTATAATAATTTGAATATTTAAAAATATATATTTTAAATAGTTTATATTAAAATAATTTTATTTGAAAATAGTTTCAAAGTCAAACTGATTCAATTCTAAATCTTATAATTCAAACGAATTTCAATTTCCATTTCCATTCAAATCGATTCAATTCCAATTTCAATTCGAATTAATTTTGATTCCAATTTTAATTCTTCAATATTGATTCAATTCCAATTAATTTCGATTTCGATTTTCAATGATTCAATTCAAATAGTTTGAATTTCAATACAATTTCCAATTTTAAATCATTTCAATTATATAAAGTTCAAGTTCAACTTCAGAATATCGATTTAAATCTTTTAAATCAAATTTAATTTTGATGTTTAATTCGATGTTCAAACCTTGTAAGATAATTCAATTTTGAGCCAAGGTGTGAAATGTCAAATTATATCACTTTTACTTGAATAACTTCGAATTTGAAGTAAAAGTTCAAATCCTTTTAAGAAATTCAATTCCGATAATAGAAGTCATATTTCAATAATGACTCCAAATTCTAATTAAATTCTCTAAAACAATTTCTTTTAACCACACTTAATTTCAACATTTAAAACTCAAATTCATAATTAGTTAAAACTTCCCCAATTCAATTTTTATTTCTTAAATTAAAATCATTAAAATAATTTCAAAACCAAGATTTTTAAAATTATTTAGTTTATCCAACCCGGTGTTTGTATATAATTTTGTATCCTATGGCTAAGTGATCGGTTATTTCAATTTAATTTTAGGGATGGATATATGTCATTTCAATCCAAAATAAATGCCATACATATACATCATTTCAACCTATTTCTTAAGTTTTTTGAAATAATTCGATTTACAGTTTTATATACTGTAAATAATTTACAGAATGATAATAAGATATATATAAAATAAATAAACATCCAATCATCCAAATATCAGCCAATTGTCATCCATCACAATCAATCATCCAAACAGTCAAAATATCACCACAATTGACTAGTATCAATAATCGGGAGTTTATTAGAATTTAATTCCAATTAAATTTAATTGTCTATTCAAATTTCTATCAGTCAATTTAGATGTTAATTTAAATATCAATTAAAATTATCAAACAACAATCAATACATAATTTTAAATTAAACTAACATAAAATATTCAAGTACTTCGTGAGCATGTAAAACACTCTCATTTTATCTGAACTGAAAATATTTCAGCTTAAAATAAATTCCACTCTAACTCCATGTCGTAGCCCTCATTAATACGAACCTGAAGCCGCTCGTTCTGACCGAATCGAATACAAGTTTTTAAACATTGACATAATTAATAATTTAGTTAACTACTAATTAACTAAAAATAACTTAATAAAACATTACCACTCATCTTCTCCATTCGTTCAACCTGAACGCAAAAACCCATATACACGCGACCCAACATACGCGCACGCCACCAGAATGACCACCGAAGCTGATCGACCTCCGCCATCATATGAACCATCCACCACTCCACCAATGCCCGCTTTGCCTGAGCTCGCGTGAACTCGAGAATATGCAAAAAAACCAATTTCTGACGAATGAATGGAGCCACATAACGACAACCTCACCGCGCAATAACATGATCCAACCGTAGAAAATGAGGATGAGATCAAGATCTATGTTTTCCTTTTGGAAGTTTTTGATTTTGATGCGTGGATTGAGAGGAAACGAGGAAAAAACGATGGCCACTTTCAGCCATTAATGTTTATTAGAGGGAGCGGCGCATTATTAGATGGGTTAGGGTTTACGAACAAATTAACTAACGTGTCTTATTATACAAGTTTTTGACCAAATTGACCCGCGAAAATTTTGAACTCCAAATGAAGCTTGCCGCTTGGCATTCTATATGTTTTACCCCTATTTCAAACACAATGGAACTAGTCTCGAGGCCTAATTTGGTCGTATGAAGAAGATAGCTTTTCAAAATCAAATTATTTTGATTAAATTCCTTTAATTAATTTCTATGCGTTTCAAGCTCGCACGGCAAAATGATAAGTCTGATTGCTATGAAACTCAAAATCCTATAATAATTCACTATTACGGATCTGATGAAACTGATTTCGTCGATAGACAGTAGACAAATGTCTATTTTTACACGTTAATTAAAAAAAAATTTCCAGAAATTTTAGTCACTTTAAATTCAATTTCAAAATTTAACAATCTTCATTCTCATTTAAATAAAATTTAAACCAACTCTTGAAATTGTTTTCATATTAAATCCATAACTCAATTATTTAAATAATTCCAATATTAAATTTAGGCAATTTAATTATCCAATAAATCATTATAATTAAAATATAAGTTAACTAACTTATAAAATTTACTTTTAAAACGAATTCAAATAATAAAATAACTATTTTCATTTTATAATAATTCAGTATCAATGTCATTATTTACAATTCAATATTATTTAATTTACTCCCTACTATAAGTTATATTCCTTTATCTACTTGAATTTTGTCATATAAAATCTTATTCAAGTTCATATCCAATAAATTACATTAAAATTCATTAAATTTTAATTTCTAACCATTTTTAATAAAATGTTATATTAAATTTAATAACTTAAGATAGTTAAAAATAGGGATCGTTACACTGTATGTCATAATAATTCCTCAAATACGATTTGGTAGTTTGATTATATTTGAAATTTACCTTACCCTTTTTCAATGCTTCAAAGAATGGTACGCACTTGTTTATTACTTTGGAAATATATCGGCCCAATGTAGCGATCTTTCCATTCAAATTTTGCAGTTTCTTTTTGGTCGTAGGGGCTATACATTCCACAAGGTGGTAATTTGCTCGAGATTAGCTTTAATGCCCCTAATATTCACAATGAAGCCTAGAAACTTCCCAAAACCCATGCTAAAAGTCCATTTCAATGAATTAAGCTTCATTCCATATGTTTGAAGAATTTCAAACATTTTCGAGAGGTTATCCAAGTAGTTTCCTAACATATGTGACTTAACTAACATGTCGCCCACATAGACCACCATCGTTCATTTGATCTGATCGTTAAACATTGTGTCACCAACCATGTAACGACCCAAAATTTTTCGACCTCGAGAATTCGACACTACTACGCTCAACTGTAGAAGTACCGAGCAATTGAACGCTGAAAATCCCAGATTGTTAGGTTAAGAAGAAAAGAGGTAAAAAAAGAATAGAAAACAAAACACGGAATCTCACATTTCGCAGCGGATCAAAATGTAATATCAAATAATAGCATTTATACAAGAAAAGCTGTAATTTGTCAGATTGCATTCAAATATCAGAGTTCAACCATTTACAAATAAACTAGACAGTTATAATCAACTTGTCCCAGGAAACAAACAATACAACTCCAATACAAAGCAAAATATACTCCATAGGTTCCTGCCATCCAGCTCGCCTCCTGAGCTCCAGAACGTCATAACCTAAAAATCTGTAATACTCGGTCTGACCCAAGAATTACAATCATGTTACACCCGAGTCAGGCTGGAAACCAGCGTGAGTAAACCTTTAAAATTTAAAAATACAAAAAAATAAGACTTATTTGAAAACCTGGGGTAACTCGTATCTCACAATGAGTTCTTAACTTGTTAGTACCAACACTTATTTCACAAATCAATTCCCTAAGTACTACTATATAATTTCAATGGTCCAGTTTACTTACATTTTTTCCATTCCAGCCTATTGGTTGCACATATCAAATCTATAAAGAATTATTGTAGATTTCAAATCGAAGTGATTTCGGGTGTTTACTGATACCCGACCCCGGTCTATTCGAATCCAATGTTATTCTTTAAGCCAAATCGTTTAAGTTTAAACAATACAATTTATATTCAGGATTTCATATTCACACAGCAATTCATCTCAGATAGGTAACCCGCAATATCACAGTTCAACCAAAGTATCTCATATCACAAAGCATCACATATCAGCTATATCAAATAGTCTAAGTCATTCAATATATCTAAATCATCTATAAGCAAGATGAATTAATTATACCATTAATTACTTTATATCATGCTTACCCAACATTAATTTATTACAAACCATTTATCATCACTTAATTAATTAATGAAATTAACTAATCAACCTTTATTTATTAACATTAATTAATTATACTACAATTAATTTACCTTTAAATACTCTCATTACTTAACTATGACATAATTAATTATATTAAGTAATTACCTTTTTAATTAATTACATTAAGTTAATTATCCTTTAATTAGTCACTTTAATTACATTACCTTTAATAAATTAATCATATATCAATCTTTTAAATTGATTACACAAATTAATTGACCCTTAATTAGTTATCTTAATAATTAAATTAATTAATTAATTAATTATTCCCTTATTTGATTACATTAATTAATTAACCATCCTTTAATAATTAATCATTTATTTACTTACATCATTTAAATCACCTTTGAAAACAATTAGGAATTAACCTATTATATAATTACCTTTAAACAAACAATTTTAGAACAATTTAAAACTTTGAAAACTTGTTTAAACTTTCTAATACTTTGTTTTAGAATTTGGTTTATATTTTCTTTTGAAACTTATTCATTTTGATAAACCTTTAAAACTTGATTAAACATTTTTCTATAGCAGCATTATTTTACAACCTTCAAATCTGATCATACAATTTGTTTATAAACTTTGAACTTGATCATACCAAAATTTTAAACCCGGTTATCGAACACAAACCAAAAACCCAAGCCTACACTCAAATTACTCGAGCCAAATTAGCAGATATCCCGAGCAAAACTGTGACGCCCCACCTCTATACCCACGCTAGCAAAGGACACTACGGGGTAATGCTGTTAATTAGCTCGGAGAATAAGGCTGTTGAGGAGTGACCATCCGTGTAATTGCTTTGTGCGAGTACCGATGTGCCAGATTAAAAATATAATCTTTCCATCTCGAAAGGGAATCCGACATACCGACACAAACTCAAAGCTTCTACACAGTGGCTATATGTAATCTTCGGAAAGAAATATAGAAATATCATAACACAAATCAGTCACAGAAGTTCATATCTCAAAGGCAGAAATAGATATGGATATTACACATAAAAGTGTATATCAGAGTAGTGGTCTAACAAGATCCACAGTATCACAAAAGAATAGTTACAAGTGCTACACAAAAGAATAAGTATACATCACGGAGTCTCTGTCTCAAATGTATACAACCAAAAACTACTAATCTAAGTAGTTAGCCAAAAGTCAGGATAATAATCTCAGATGAGGAGTCAAGCAGAAGCACTTGTAACATCTCAGTTTGACCCGAGTATTATTTAATAAGAAAATAATAAACGGATCAGTCGAACTATAAATATCAGATAAATGATATAGAATAAGAGATATGACAAAAACGTATGATAACCACAAGACCATACTATGATAAGTATGTAATTGAAAAACAACCAGAGGTTAATCAATATCACAAGAATCTTCTCAAAGATCAAAATAATTTCATACTCTTTAGTTTTATTCACCAAGTCACAAATATCGACATCATATCGGTGACAATCATAAAAGCTGGTGGAACACAAATTCTAGAAATCATCCATAGAAATCCAAAAATCACAAAGAGGAGGAGGCCTATCACAAAACGGGAGCATGAAAACTCACCGACACGTGTATCACAAACGGGACGCTATCCCATGGTCGCTAACCATAGAGCCGGTGCAATGATGTAGTACAATATCAGTACGCCCGAGGAACCTGAAACTCGAATAATTTGGAATAATGACGTAGTACAACGGTACGCCCATTGATCCTGATAAGCCGGAACAACGACGTAGTACAAAGGTACGTCCGATGGACCGAACTCCATAAAAGAATATGGGTCGCTAGCCCACAAAAATTGAGTCGAAACTCCAAATAATACAAAGGTCGATAGTCCATAAAAGAAATGAGACGAAACTCAATAAAACGAGGTACCGTCCCCTACGTGGACAAAAAAACATTGCATATCGCTAGTCTAAATCACAAAAATGATCATCATCAATCATCAAGAAGTGTCAATTACACTAAGCTAGTAAATATATGAGCTTAGCTTCATGTCCCATAACCACTAGCTTAACTTAAATATTTACGAACAAATTGTAGATCTCCACTCGAAAATTGTCACAAGAGATTCAACCGGACAAGTCCAAGAATTAACCGATGAAGTGAACGCATACATTTCATACCACTTGTTTTACTAAGTCGCTTAATTAGATTTCTCATACGAGTGAGATAAAGGTTTGTATATACTAGTAGATTGAAAAACGGTTTAAGAAATGAGCTTTGTAATAAAATAGTGTTGAAATCGTTTTGATAAAAGAGTTTTGATATTTACTACAAGTATTGAAAACCTTTATATTTTAAATTGAAAAATAATTGTAGAAGTAATCAATCACCAAAATTTACACACGAAGGCGCGAATTGAATCCAAAGAAATCGATACCGAATCCATCAAGGTGGATGTTCCAAAAAAATCCTAAAGAAAATGTCATCAAAGTCGATAATAAATGATAACCATAAATGGGTATCAACACAAATCGATTAAATTTGGAAACCAAGCAAAAGTAGGCAAAAATAGGCATAATAGGCAAATAGGAGCAGGTAAGTCGACTGGCTCACTGAGTTCAGTCGACTGAACATAGTACCGCAAAAACCACGAGATGCTGGTCAGTCGACTGAACTCAGAGAGTCAGTCGACTGACTGCAGGAAACAGAGCCCCCAAGCCTCTTTAGACAGCCTTTGAAATGCTTATTAGCTACAGCCAGTCGACTGACTGGTGCTTAGGCAGTTTTCTAGCCTATATAATTGATGTGCAATCACATCCAATTCATGACCGAACGAGCAATGTCGCTAGGGATTTATACCAATCGGCAACCCGGCCCTATAGGCTCTTTGATGCGTCACCAAAAGCATGATCAAACACCAAAGCTATGATTTTTAAAGGTTGGACTTCCAAACACCAAAAATTGGAATATTCGTAAAACCAATCCAAATCAAAGCAAATGCACATGAATAAGAGTTAGGAATTCATACCTAACAATCAAAGATAATCATAGACTTAGATGTGAGATAAAAATCTCACCTTTAAACCCAAAACAAATGAAGAAGAACCTATAGAGCAATGTCAAGGACAATCACTCTTCAATTCTAACCCAAAGAGCTTGAATCTAGGCTTAAAAGAGAAAAATTTCCTAAATTAGGTTTAGGAATTTCTGAAATTGGTAAGAGAATGAGTTGGAGAAGAAGAAGAGGAGGAGGCTTACCAAAGCTTCTTCTATAAATTTGGAGCTAGAACTTGATTTGCAAATGGAAACTAGGGCTTGGAGTTTTAGTTTCTCATTCCTCTCTCCATTGTTGCTAAAGCTTGATTATTAGGAAATAGAAATGAAGTAATGAAGAGAAGAGGGGTGAAGCTTGGGTCTAATGGGCTGAAACAAAACCAAAGCCGTATGTGAAAAAGTAGCAAAATTCCACTAACTCCAAACATATCAAAGTTTATACTCAAAAAGGTCGCAAACGTCATTTTGAACTGAATGGGGGTGGTCTCGAGTCCTAATTCGACTGTTACAAAAAGTATCTTTTCGGACAATAATCCGACTAACGATGAATTATTTTAAATAAAATATTTAAATATTCAATCGTAAAATATACGGGTTGTTGCAGACTCCCCTCCTTAAAGAAATTGCGTCCTCGCAATCATAAGGAATAAATGAACCAAAAAGTAACAACCATAAAAGCGTATCAACATAAAAGAAAAAATTTGGAATAAGAAGCTCACCTCAAAGAGCACGAGAAAGTAAGTCCGGATGTGTTCGCTCGATGAATTCTCTGGATTCCCAAGAACAATCCCTAGGATTTGAGGACCATTGAACTTTCACGAGAGGAACATCTTTATTTCGAAGGCGTTTAATCTCCGAAGTAATGATACGAATAGGAAGTTGCTCATAAGTCAAATTAGGTGAAACCTCAATTTCTTCCACAACACGGGGCTAAAGAATAGAATCGAAATCTCGAAGGCATTTCGGTAGTTGAGCAACGTGAAACACATCATGAATAGCAGAAAACTGAGCCGGTAATGAAAGGCGATAAGCCACGGAACCAATACGTTCGGTGATGGGAAATGGACCAATATATCGAGTTCCTAACTTTCCCTATCGACTGAAACGCACAACACCCTTCATAGGTGAAACACGAACAAACAAAAAATCTCCCACAGAAAATTCTAATTTTCTTCTTCGGTTATCGGCATAGGATTTTTGCCTACTTTGAGCTTCTTTCATCCTATGACGAACGAGGTCAATCTTTTCTATGGAATCACGAATAAAATCTGGACCTAAAACCAACTTCTCGCCGGCCTCAAGCCAACAAGAAGGAGATCGGCATGGCCTTCCATAAAACGCCTCGAAAGGTTCCATCCCAATAGATGATTGGAAGCTATTATTATAGGAAAACTCAACAAGAGAAATATAATCTTCCCAACTACCACCAAAATCAAGAACACATGTACGAAGAAGATCTTCAAGAGTTCGATTCACACGCTCGGTTTTTCCATAGGACTGAGGATGATAATCGGTGCTAAAATTAAGCTTCGTTCCTAAAGCTTTTTCAAGACTCTTCCAAAATCCACTAGTAAACAATGGATCACGATCACTAACAATAGAACTAGGAACTCCATGTAATTTAACAGTTTCTTTAATAAAGAGCTTGGCTAAAAGAGGAACGGTTCGATTAGACCGAATGGGAATAAAATGGACGGATTTTGTAAGTCTATCAATAATCACCCATAAGCTATCATGACCTGAACGAGAACGGGGAAGGCCATCTATAAAATCCATTGAAATTTGATCCCACTTCCAAATTGGAATTTCTAAAGGTTGCAATAACCCACCGGGCCTTTGATGGTCGGCCTTAACGAGTTAGCAAATCATGCAACGCTTAACAAAGTTAGCGATATCAAATTTCATTCCCTCCCAATAATAAAGTCGCTTCATATCCGCGTACATTTTACTACTACCGGGATGAATGGTAAATTTAGAACGATGGGAATCTTCTAAGATTTCCTTGCGAAGATCACTAATATTTGACACGATAAGTCTACCAAATTTTCGAATGCCGCCACGAGAATCAATATCAAAGTCTTTCAAACCTTCAATATCAATCTTATCCGTACAATTTTGGCTAAGAAGAGCCAATTCGGGATCTAGCTTTTGAGCTTCAAGAATGCGGTCTAAAAGAGAAGGATGAGCCTCAAGGCTACATAAAACAAGAGATGCACACAAATTGGATTCACGATCTCGAATCTCACAAGTGGATAAAGTCTCGAGATCATTCCATTCGGATATCATCATGGAAACAACCGCTTGTTGCTTACGACTAAGTGCATCGGCAACTCGATTCCCCTTTCCGGGAGTATAAAGAATATCAAGATCATATGATGCAAGGAACTCGAGCCAACGCTGTTGACGCAAATTATGTTCCTTCTGAGAAAATAAATACTTCAAAGATTTATGATCGGTGTAAAGAATAAATTTTTCTCCCAAAAGATAATGACGCCAAATTTGAAGGGGAAAACAATAACCGCGAGCTCCAAATCATGAGTGGCATATCTTGTCTCGGCAGGCTTCAATTTCCTAGAAGCATAAGCAATAACACGTTCTCTTTGCATGAGAATGGCTCCCAAACCAACATGACTAGCATCGGTATAAACAATAAAATCTTGATTCCCCTTGGGAATAACAAGAATAGAAGCATCAGAAAGGACTTCTTTTAATTTCTGGAAAGAAGCTTCACATTTGTCCGACCAAATATATTTAACTCCCTTCTTTGTCAAACTAGTAAGAGGCACTGAAATTTTAGAAAAGTCCGTTATGAACCGGCGGTAATAACCTGCCAATCCAAGAAAGCTATGAATTTCCGTCACACTCTCCGGTCTCGTCCAATTTTGAATCGCTTCAATCATTGAAGGATCTACTGAAATTCCGGATTCGGAAATGATATGAGCGAGAAACTTCACACGAGATTGCCAAAAGTGGCATTTAGAAAATTTTGCTTCGTCTCCAATTCGTACAATTGTTTGCGCATCTCCTCATTTTCTTTATTGGACATACGATAAGGAGGACGAGTGATAGGTTGAGCTCCAGGAATTAGATTAATTCTGAATTCAATTGCTCGCTTAGGAGGTAATCCTAAAACGAGCTCAAATATGTCAGAAAATTCACGAACAACATGAATAAGAGAAATGACATCTTCCTCATCATCATTATCGTCATCATGAGGATTTAAAGAATATAAAGATGCTGTGGAATTGGAATCTGAATCTTTAAGAATAATAGAAATCTGCTTGACAGATTGAGGATGTTGAAGATGAATAGTCCACTCAGGACATAGGATATGAGCTTCATAACGGTTAAGCCAATCCATTCCCAAAATCATTCCAAAGCCTAAGTAGCGCATGCCATGCAAATCGGCTCAGAAAGAAAAATCACACAAAATAATCTCGACATCTTTGCAAAGGAAACTAATTGTTACTGATCCACCAACCGGATTCACAATTCTCAAAGAAGTCATTAAAGCAACAACACTCAAAGAAAAAGTATCAACAAGTTCTTTTGATATAAAAGAATGGGACACACCCATATCAAAAAGAACTCGAATAGGTTGATCAAGAAATAAAATAATGCCATCAAGGATAGGATGAGAAATACCTTGACCACGAGAAGTGTTGCTAGGGGCTTGTGCGACATTTAACTTTCCCTCCTTCTTGTCTTGAAGTTTGCGACATGCAGATAAAAGATGACCTGAGCTTTTGCAATAGCGACAAAAGAGAGGTTTCAGACATCTAATGGCATAATGGTCTTTAGAACCACAATTGTACCATTGTCCACTACTAGGGGTAGGAGTCTTTACTACAGAAGCTGCTCGTTTTCCTTTCTTGTTGAGATTAGGGCCTTTGAATTTAATAGGCCTTTTCTTGTTGTTGTTGAAGTTTGGTTTGGCACCCACAACTTCAACATCACTTTCTTTATCTGCCTCTTCAAGTCGAAGAGAGATATCAACAAGTTGATCAAAAGAAACTTCTAATTTTAGAAGTAATGGCTTCTTGAGATCTTTGTTCAAGCCATAGACAAATCTTTGGTTCTTCTTCAATGGGGTGTTTATATACTCGACCCTGTATTTAGAAAGTTACTCGAATGATGCGACATAGTCTGCCACGGAGGATTCACCTTGAACAAGGTCTATGAAACGACAAGCCAATGTCACCTTCTCAGCTTCTGGCATAAATTTTAACTCGAATCATTTTCAGAATTTCTCCCAAGTAAGATCCGCTTCAATAATTTCAGAAATAAGAAGCTCATACCAATGTAATGCTCTTTCTTGGAGCACACTTGAAGCCACTTGGACACGGTGAAGATCAATTAGATTCATGCGAGTAAAGATGCGATCGCATGTTTTGAGCCAAGCTTGGACTTGAATGACGCTTTCGGAACCCTTAAATGGCTTCCCACCCAAGTTGGTATAGTCACTGCACAAACGTGCAAATCCAAACTTAGGGTGAGTAGGCTCTGGATTGGGTCCGGCAGCCTGAGCATTCTTCACAAGATCAAGAAGTTGTTGTGCAGACATAAATACTCCATCCTGGGGAGTAGCACTAGATTGACCAACGCTGGGACGGCCAGGTCTAACCATTTCTCTTTTTTAAGAAAGAAAGAAAGAAGAAAAAGGTTATTCACAAGATAATTATCAAACAATCATGATTGATAAATCAAGGCGTCACAAAGAAAATAGGATAGAACGGTTCGAAGACCCGAATAAAATCCTAAGGCACGACTCCTAAGATGGACTTAGGATGATGATCTTTGTTAAATTATTCTACATATTCAAAAGTTTGGCCCTGATACCAAGTTGTGACGCCCCACCTCTATACCCACGCTAACAAAGGACACTACGGGGTAATGTCGTTAACTAACGCGGAGAATAAGGCTGTTGAGGAGCGACCATCCGTGTAATTGCTTTGTGCGAGTACCGATGTGCCAGATTAAAAATATAATCTTTCTATCTCGAAAGGGAATCCGACATACCGACACAAACTCAAAGCTTCTACACAGTGGCTATATGTAATCTTCGAAAAGAAATATAGAAATATCATAACACAAATCAGTCACAGAAGTTCATATCTCAAAGGAGGAAAAAAATATGAATATTACACATAAAAGTGTATATCAGAGTAGTGGTTTAACAAGATCCATAGTATCACAAAAGAATAGTTACAAGTGCTACACAAAAGAATAAGTATACATCACGGAGTCTCTGTCTCAAATGTATACAATCAAAAACTACTAATCTAAGTAGTTAGCCAAAAGTCAGGATAATAATCTCAAATGAGGAGTCAAGCAGAAGCACCTGTAACATCTCGGTCTGACCCGAGTATTATTTAATAAGAAAATAATAAACGGATCAGTTTAACTATAAATATCAGATAAAATGATATAGAATAAGAGATATGACAAAAACATATGATAACAAAAGGCCATACTATGATAAGTATGTAATTGAAAACCAACCAGAATTTAATCAATATCACAAGAATCTTCTCAAAGATCAAAAGAATTTCATACTCTTTAGTTTTATTCACCAAGTCACAAATATCGACATCATATCAGTGCCATTCATAAAAGCTGGTGGAACACAAATTCTAGAAATCATCCATAGAAATCCAGAAATCACAAAGAGGGGGAGGCCTATCACAAAACAGGAGCATGAAAAATCACCAACACGTGTATCACAAACGGGACACTATCCCATGGTCGCTAACCATAGAGCCGGTGCAATGACGTAGTACAACATTGGTACGCCCGAGGAACCTGAAACTCGAATAATTCGGAACAACGACGTAGTACAACGGTACGCCCGTTGATCCTGATACGCCGGAACAACGACGTAGTACAAAGGTACGTCTGATGAACCGAACTCCATAAAAGAATATGGGTCGCTAGCCCACAAAAATTGAGTTGAAGCTCCAAATAATACATAGGTCGTTAGCCTATAAAAGTAATGAGACGAAACTCAATAAAACGAGGTACCGTCCCTTTCGTGGACAAAGAAACATAGCATATCGCTAGTCTAAATCTCAAAAATGATCATCATCAATCATCAAGAAGTGTCAATTACACTAAGCTAGTAAATATATGAGCTTAGCTTTATGTCCCATAACCACTAGCTTAACTTAAATATTTACGAACAAATTATAAATCTCCACTCGAAAATTGTCACAAGAGATTCAACCGGACAAGTCCAAGAATTAACCGACGAAGTGAACGCAAGTGTTTCATACCACTTGTTTTAGTAAGTCGTTTAATTAGATTTCTCATACGAGTGAGATAAAGGTTTGTATATACTAGTAGATTGGAAAACGGTATAAGAAACGAGCTTTGTAATAAAATAGTGTTGAAATCGTTTTGATAAAAGAGTTTTGATATTTACTAGAAGTATTGAAAACCTTTATATTTTAAAGTGACAAATCACAAACATGATTGTAGAAACAATCAATCACCAAAATTCACATACGAAGGCGTGAATTGAATCCAAAGAAATCGATACTGAATCCATCAAGGTGGATGTTCCAAAAAAATTCCCAAACAAAATGTCATCAAAGTCGATAATAAATGATAACCATAAATGGGAATCAACACAAATCTATTATATTTGAAAACCAAGCAAAAGTAGGCAAAAATAGACAAATAGGAGCAGGCCAGTCGACTGACTCACTGAGTTCAGTCGATTGAACACAGTCCCACAAAACCCACGGGATGATGGTCAGTCGACTGAACTCTGAGAGTCAGTCGACTGATTGCATGAAACAGAGACCCCAAGCCTCTGTAGACAGCCTTTGAAATGCTTATTAGCTACAGCCAGTCGACTGACTGGTGCTTAGGCAGTTTTCTAGCCTATATAATTGATGTGCAATCACATCCAATTCGCGACCAAATGAGCAATGGTGCTAGAGATTTATACCAATCGGCAACCTGGCCCTATAGGCTCATCGATGCGTCACCAAAAGCATGATCAAACACCAAAGATATGATTTTTAAGGTTAGACTTTAAAACACCAAAAATTGGAATATTCACAAAACCAATCCAAATCAAAGCAAATGCACATGAATAAGAGTTAGGAATTCATACCTAACAATCAAAGATAATCATAGACTTAGATGTGAGATAAAAATCTCACCTTTAAACCCAAAACAAATGAAGAAGAAGCTATAGAGCAATGGCAAGGACAATCACTCTTCAATTCTAACCCAAAGAGCTTGAATCTAGGCTTAAAAGATAAACATTTCCCAAATTTGGTTTAGGAATTTCTGAAATTGGTAAGAGAATGAGTTGGAGAAGTAGAAGAGGAGGCTTACCAAAGCTTCTTCTATAAATTTGGAGCTAGAACTTGATTTGCAAATGGAAACCAGGACTTGGAGTTTTAATTTCCCATTCCTCTCTCCATTGTTGTTAAAGCTTGAGTATTAGGAAATAGAAATGAAGTAATGAAGAGAAGAGGGGTGAAGCTTGGGTCTAATGGGGTGAAACAAAACCAAAGCCCTAAGTGAAAAAAAGGTCGCAAACGTCATTTTGAACTCAATGGGGGTGGTCTCGAGTCCTAATTCGACTGTTTGCAAAAAGTAGCTTTTCGAACACTAATTCGACTAACAATGAATTATTTTAAATAAAATATTTAAATATTCAATCGTAAAATATGCGGGTTGTTACAGAAACCCCGAGCAACCCATGAACTACTTCTTCCTTTAAGTCAGCACGCAAACGTCCCCTAGATTGACCCGTGCAAACATCATCTTCCCAAACCTACAATACCCAGCTTTCCGTGCATAAAAGCATAAATCTATGCACACCGTGCACATGTACATCGCCAATAACCATCACCTTTTGTCGCCAACCATCTTCTTCAATCACCAACTGCCCTCACAACCCACCCGAGCACCCAATTTCTTGTTTACATCTTCGCCTCCGGATTTCACTCTTCGACCCAAAACTAAACAAGTCATGTCCATCCTATCACCTCGTTCCGATACCACTGGTCATGTTGACCTCCAGATTTTTGCCGCGAGCTCCGCCCTCCCCTGCTACATCGATTCTTCTTTATGTGCACGCCTCCACTTGCCTAACCACGCCGCTTCCAATCCTAATCCGAGCAGTCACCTAACGTACACGAAACCCAACTCCGGCCTCGAGTCGTCGCCACACCCACCAAGAAAATATAGTGGCATTTTTCTCCACTGTGTCGTTCCTCCTTCCTCCTCCGAGCCAAGTTCCCAGCCATGAAATCGTTCCAGTCGTCGAGAATTTGACGAAGACCTCTTTCCGTCCATCTTCACTTTCCCACCTCTATGCTAACTTAAAAATTCCCAAACCGCCATTAAAATTCGTGTTTTCCAACAACAATCATCGTGGTGGAATCCATTTACTAATATATGAAATTCGAAGTTTGTCCATTACTAGGTTGTTTATAGTAAAACATAAATTTCTCTCCCTACTCTAAATGAAATCTCATGAATTTTTTTTAAAATTACCTATATTCAAAAACAAATAACTTTGGTTTTGGAATCATACGCTAAAATCGATTGGAGGATGAACAATTAATTTTTGAAGTTAGGGGTTTATAGTTTTTGTCAAATAAGCATGAAACAGGAAAAGAACAAATACATGCATTCTCATATATATAGCCATTCAAACATATATATATTTATATATATATATATATATATACACCAGGCAAACCATTATTTATGCATGCAAGTCATTTTTTAATGATTCTACCATCGATTTATCACATGCACAAGAAAAATCAGGTCGATTTAGCTTTCCAAAGTTAATGTTTACTCACCTATTTTCGAAGTAGAGAACAGGATTTCCCCTTTGATCTGGAATTGATTTATTTTTATCAGAAACTGGAAGTTTGAATACTTGCTTGTTTCAGTTGAATTTGAAGTTGCTTGATATTGAATTACTCAGGTTGAAGATTTGTTTGATTTTATTTTGTTTTCTGGTTTCCCATTTGATTTTTTTCTATGCTAATTTGTATTTTGGTTACCAGGTTTCATTTTCTTTAGTTTTGTTCTTTGATTAGATCAAAGAAAAATGAGAATTAAGGAGGAGAGTGATATATATACTTGTTTCCACTTTATTCATAATTTTTTTTTCAAACAAAAATAAAAAGAATTGATGACACTTGTTAATACATGATATTATAATCGTACACTTGTATTCTCAAGTAATACTATGCTTGCACATATTTAATAAGATGATAAGATGATTACACTTGTTAATTGTATGTTATCTAAGCTTACATTTGTAAATTGCATGAAAATATGTTTATATATATATATATATATATATTATAATATCAACTTAGTTTTATATTTATTAGTGTCTTAAGTTTTAAATTCTCATACATATACAAATTCCATTTATCTCATGTTAGTTTTAAAAGAAATGTTTTGAACTTTTTATTAAGTCGTATTTTAAAACTTAAGCTATTATTCCCTTTTGAATTAATAAATATTTACCTTAAGTGTTTTGAAATTGCCTAATTTGATTTTAAATATGTTCAACTTAAAACATAACTTCCCAATCATAATATATATATATATTACTTTGAATTTTAAATTATAATATATATATATATATATATATCACGTAAAATTTTAAATATTATAATGTTTACATATATCTATAAAATTTACCATAAGATTTATCATTTCCAGATATTTATAATTCAACATTTATTATAGTTTCAAATCAATTTATATATATCCAGATATTTTAATTGTCAGAATTATATGTTCAACTTATAAATCATCGTTTCTACTAATTCAATCCGGTTAATTATCAATTAACAGATGTCCAAAAATTCGGGCTATCACATTCCTTCCTCCTTTGAACCTTTTCGTCCTCGAGAAGGAACGAAGCAAGAATTTTTAACTCTACTGCATTTATCAGTTAAGTTATCCTTTAAACATTTTTAACTCTTTTCATTTAAAAATTATAAAATACTTTAAAATCTACATACTATTGCCAAAATAGCTTTATAAAAATACTTTTATAACTCGATGTCTCAACAAGTCCATCCTTGTTCTCATAGAAATTTAGTCATACGTTGATCAGGCGTAGGACTGAAAATTTATAAGTACTTGGTAAACCCGTTTTCAACACCCAGTGAAAATACTTAGAAAACACTTTTTTTTAAATATAGAAAGCAATTTTTGAGAATATAGGAAACTTTTTTTGGTGAGAATGCTCTGGAAATCATCACCCCCTCCATGGTCGCAGTTAACCTGATGCTTACGTTGACATCCCGGCAAAATCCATAGATAACTATAGGCACTCTGTGCCCTTTGATTACACCATGGAACCCACCACAGATCACAGTTGCACCCACTGTTACAACGCCATCATGGAAAAAATCTATGTAACTGTAGGCATCAGCGCCCTCGAATTTCGTTGCCAAATAAAACCTCACCACTCCTACATAGGTCGCAGACTACATCAGTTGAGTCCCAATGTTGCCTGTATGCTCTCACGGCCTCACGACTTTTGCTATGCTTTATAGATCGCAGTCTACCGACCCAACGTTCCCATCATGGAAAAATCAAACGTAGACGGTTGGCTCTCACGGCCACACGACTTCCGCTATAGTTCGCAGTAGATCAGAGTGACATCGAGTTACGCTGCCGTCACGACATAACCCAAATATCTCTGTAGGCATTAGCGCCCTCGACTTTCGCTACCCACACACATAATCCTCAGGAACTTTAGTTTGTTTGGACTTCCTCCCGGGATTCAATTTAGATCCTACTCGTTAGGGCTCAAGGCAGAACCACCCCATGGATCTCCTATGAAGTTCATTTCAATGGGAGCGCCTTTTTCCCCTGAGCCAATCTCAACACATTTTATACTATACACTTATAGTATCTTTCAAATCATACTCTTTATGATTCACAAAAATCGCCTTTACTCAAAATCGATATCTCAAATCGATAGTACCAAACTTGGCTTTCCAAATTCCCAAAATTGATTTTTCCCAAAAATCAGAAGCCTTTCCAAAATCCATAGGTTCCAAAACCTTTTCCAAAATCATTCTCATAAAATCATTTATATATATAACTTATCCTTTCCAACTTGAAAATAATCTTTGGATTACTTATACAGATTCCCCTTTTATACTTCAAATATTTTCAAAAACCCCTTCTTTTGGTTTTAGATTCTACATAGGGGAGCTTATCATATATATATATATATATATATATATATATATATATATATATAATTTTACTATGCCAACCAACATTCAATTTTGATTTTATTTTATAAAGTTACTTACCATATCACTTACTTTTCATAAAGTGAATTTCAAAAGATATCCAATTTTCACCTTTATTCATATATATTTCTCAAAATATATTTTAAAAATCATTTTCATTTCTTTCAAAATTTCAATATCTATTTCATTTAAGCACATACGATGTACATATACCATCCGTACGCAATATCAAATCTGATCGCTCACTCGATCACACAATTTCACTTCCAAACTAGTATCGTCCACTCGACTTCCTAGTGCGGACTCAGATCTGGTTTCTTGATAAGAAACCGTCATTCTCCTTGCATAGCCTAACTATGATAGCGAATTTCCAGAATCAATCAAAAAATCCATATCCAGGGTTTGCTGTCGAAAATCGAGTGAAAAATCCCTACTTGGATTGATATACTATCTCGAAATTATGTGCTCGAATCTGAATCAAATCATTCTACGAATAACATAATATATGTACATCCTACGTATTTATCATCATTGATTATTAGCTAAATCAATATCCTTTCTATTCACATTCATTTTAATTTCTATTCACTTATTCATAATTGATTCAATTTCCATTTGGGTCATCACTTTAGTTCCAAACAGTTTGCACTCTGACCAACTTGAATTTAGAAAATAATTTGAAAAGTTTAAAATAGATAAGTAGTTGTAAAATAGAAATAAAATAGTGAATTAATTACAAAATAGTTTTAAAATAGTTAAATAGTTTGTAGAATAGTTAGATAGTTTCAAAATAGCTATAAAATAGTAATTAGTTATAAGCAGTTGTAAAATAATGATTAGTTTATAAAACAGATGTAAAATAGTAATTAGTTTAAAAATATTTGTAAAATAAGTATAAGATAGTTTAGGTTTTAAAAGGAAAGGTTGTATAGTAAATAGATAGGAAAATAGATTTAAAACAATTATATTAAAATAATTCTACCTGAAAATAGTTTCAAAGTCAAACTGGTTCCATTTCCCAATCTCCACTTCTACTCAATTTCTCATCCCATTAAACTGATTCAATTCCAATTCAATTTGAATTAACTTCAATTCCTTTCCCAAATTCAAATCAGTTCCCATTTGAGTTTAAACTTATTCAACTTCAATCACAATTCAATTAATTTCAAATCAAATTTAATTTGAACAAACTTTCAAATTCAATCTCAATTTTTAAACCACCCCATATTATATAAATTCGAATTAATTTTTTTTAAATGTTGATTGTATTCTTGAATCAAATCAACCTTTATTTTTAATTTAACAGCCTAAATCTTTAAGCAGTTTAACTCTGAGTCCACATTTCAAAATTTCATTTTAAATTACCTTTACTTAACTTATTCCATAGATTCGATTAAGAGTTCAAAAACATTTTAATCTTCAGAATCCAACTTATTACCCAATTTTAACTTTGAAACTAATTCTTAACAAATTTTCAACAAGCTCATTTCTAACATTTAAATCTTTAAGTTCAAAGCGATTTCCTTTTCATAAGTTCAATCTTATTTCTATTTTATTTCAGTAATGGATGTATATTACCTCAAATCATTTCTTAATTCATTTAAAATAATCCAATTCTCTATTTCGTAGATTATTAATAACAACAGTATGATATCAGAATAAGTCATAATCAATAAACATCCAAATTATTTAAAACATTCATCAATAGCATCCATTTCCAATTTCCAGATCTCAAACCCATTTTGAGATCACATCTAACTCTCATTCCAAATCAACCCATTTAACTTCCTCAGTTAAATCTCAATTTCATTTTGAAATTTCCAATTCAGGTTGTTTATTTTAAACTCATTTAACTTCCCCTAAGCTAAATTCAATTCTTTTAATCCAGTCAACTTTACCCAATTTTAATTCCCATTTCAAATTTTAAATTTAAAAAATCTTCCCACCTATAAGTTCAAATACTTATTTCACTTTGGGTTCTCACGTCACATTCCAAGGAAAACTTCAACACTTAGATTTTCTTTCAAATCATCTTTGATATTATGTATATCCTACATATATACATATTCATTTCTTTTGCACTTCAATTCATACTTTAAAATTTAAATCACTCTTCATTTTTAATTTCAAAACAAATTCTTTTTTTTAATTTTAAAACAACTCTTGTTTTAAAATTAGATCTCTACATTTAAAAATATTATTTGTTATGTCTTTTAACATTTTGAATTAATTTCAAATTTTCTGAACTTAGAATTAAAACTTCACGATTTTAATTATCTTCAATTCTCATTTATAAGTCATACTTATCTAAATTATTACTTCCTTTAAACATTTCATTCTGCTTAATCATCAACAAACATTCCATTATCAAGATACAACAAACATCTTAGGATAATAACCAAGGTTATCATAACTGGAAACCAATTCACTATATATTATGTCATAATTTAATTGGATACAAAATCTTGGTAACTTAATTCAGCATTCTGAAAACACTCCTACAAATTTCAGGATTTTACTTTATGGTTTGAATCCATTTCTAGCTTATCTTATTTGTATAATTCATATTATCCAATTCTTATCTGGTTATATATATTACCACTTAAATCTTATAAATATATTTAATTACAATAACCATCAATCAATTATCTAATATATATGATGATTAGAAAAATTATTGCTTAATATATCAAAATATTAGCTTATATAAAAACTAATTTTAAAACCGTTTTAAAATCTTTTTATAAGAAAATAACAAATACGCCCTCATATATACAACACTCAACTCACTCTAGGGTACCGTTGACCCTATCCTTAATGAGTAAACCCACTAGAGCCAAGGTTCACACTTAACTTGGTTCTGATACCAAAATGTAATGACCCGAAATTTTTCGACCTCAAGAATTCGACACTAATACATTCAACTGTAGAAGTGCCGAGCAATCAAATGCTGGAAATCCCAGATTGTTAGGTTAAGAAGAAAAGAGGTAGAAGAAGAACGGAAAACAAAACACAGAATCTCACATTTTGCAACGGATCAAAATATAATATCAAATAATAGCATTTATACAAGAAAAACTGTAATTTGTCAGATTGCATTCAATATATCAGAGTACAACCATTTACAAATAAACTAGACGGTTATAGTTAACTTGTCCTAGGAAACAATCAATACAACTCCAATACAAAGCGAAATATACTCCATACGTTCCTGCCATCCAGTTCGCCTCCTGAGCTCCAGAACGTCCTAACCTAAAAATCTGTTATACTCGGTCTGACCCGAGCATTACAATCAAGTAACAATCGGGTCAGGCTGGAAACCAGCGTGAGTAAACCCTTAAAATCTAAAAATACGAAAAAATATGACTTATTTGAAAATCAGGGGTAAGTCGTATCTCACAACGAGTTCTTAACTTGTTAGTACCAACACTTATTTCACAAATCAGTTCCCTAAGTACTACTATATAGTTTCAGTGGTCCAGTTTACTTACATTTTTTCCATTCTAGCCTATTGATTGCACATATCAAATCTATAAAGAATTATTATAGATTACAAATCAAAGTGGTTTTGGGTATTTACTGATACCCGACCCCGGTCTCCTTGAGTCCAATGTTATTCTTTAAACCAAATTGTTTAAGTTTAAACAATACAATTTATATTCAGGATTTCATATTCACACAGCAATTCATATCAGATAGGTAACCCACAATATCACAGTTCAACTAAAGTATCTCATATCACAAAGCATCACATATCAGATATATCAAATAGTTTAAGTCATTCAATATATCTAAATCATCTACAAGCAAGATGAATTAATTGTACCATTAGTTACTTTTAAATCATGCTTACCCAACATTAATTTATTACAAACCATTTATCATCACTTAACTAATTAATGAAATTAACTAATCAACCTTTATTTATTTACATTAATTAATTATACTTTAATTAATTTACCTTTAATTACTCTTATTACTTAACTATACCATAATTACTCACATTAAATAATTACCTTTTTAATTAATTACATTAAGTTAATTATCCTTTAATTAGTCACTTTAATTAATTTACCTTTAATAAATTAATCATAAATCAATCCTTTAAATTGATTACAAAAATTAATTAACCCTTAATTAATTATCTTAATAATTAAATTAATTAATTATTCCCTTACTTGATTACATTAATTAATTAACCATCCTTTAATAATTAATCATTTATTACTTACATCATTTAAATCACCTTTGAAAACATTTAGGAATTAACCTATTATATAATTACCTTTAAACAAACAATTTTAAAACAATTTAAAACTTTGAAAACTTGTTTAAACTTTCTAATACTTTTTTTAGAACTTGGTTTATATTTTCTTTTGAAACTTATTCATTTTGATAAACCTTTAAAACTTGATTAAACATTTTTCTATTACCTACATTATTTTACAACCTTCAAAATCTGATCATACAATTTGTTTATAAACTTTAAACTTGATCATACCTAAATTTTAAACCTGGTTATCAAACACAAACCAAAAAACCGAGCCTACACTCAAATCACCCTAGCTAAACTAGCAGATATCCCGAGCGAAACCCCGAGTAAACCACGAACTACTTCTTCCTTGATTCAGCATGCAAACGTCCCCTAGATCGACCCATGCAAACATCATCTTCCTAAACCTAAAATACCCAGCTCTCCGTACACAAATCTGTGCACACCGTGCACATATACATCGCCGACGACCTTCACCTTTGGTCGTCGACCATCTTCTTCAATCACCAACCGCCCCCGCAATCCACCTGAACAATTAATTTCTTGTTTACATCTTTGCCTCAAGATTTCACTCTTCGACCCGTACTAAACAAGTCCCGTCCATCCTATCACCTCGTTCTGACACCACTGGCCATGATGGCCTCTAGATTTTAGCCGCAAGCTTCGTCATCCCCTGCTACATCGATTCTTCTTTGTGCGCATGCCTCCACTTGCCTAACCATGCCGCTTTCGATCCTAATCGGAGCACTCACCTAACGTACATGAAACCCTATTCTTACCTTAACCCGTCGCCATACCCCTAACAAAATATAATGGCATTTTTCTCCGTTGCACCATTCCCCCTTCCTCCTCCGAGCCAAGTGCCCAGCCACGAAATCGTTCCAGTCGTCGAGAATTTGACGAGACCTCTTTCTATTCATCTTCACTTCACCTCTATGCTACCTTAAAAATTCCCAAACTGCCATTAATATTCGTGTTTTCCAATAACAATCATCATGGTGGAATCTATTTACTATTTTATGGAATTCGAAGTTTGTCCATTACCAGGTTGCTTACAGTAAAACATAAATTTCTTTCCCTACTCTAGATGAAATCTTATGGAACAAATTTTAAAATTACCTATATTCAAAAACAAATAACTTTGGCTTTGGAATCATACGTTAAAATCGATTGGAGGATGAGCAATTGATATTTGAAGTTAAGGGTTTATAGTATTTGTCAAATAAGAATGAAACGGGAAAAACAGAGACATGTATTCTCACATGCACAGCCATTCAAACATATATATACTAGGAAAACCATTACAAATTCATGCAAGTCATTTTTGAATGATTCCACCATCGATTTATCACATGCACAAGAAAAATCAGGTCGATTTAGCTTTCCAAAGTTAATGTTTACTCACCTTTTTTGAAGCAGAGAACATGCTTTCCCCTTTGATCTGGAATTGATTTATTTTGATAAAAAACTGGAAGTTTGAATTCTTGCTTGTTTTATTTGAATTTGAAGTTGCTTGATATTGAATTGCTCAGGTTGAAGATTAGTTTGATTTGATTTTGTTTTCTGGTTTCCCTTTTGATTTTTTTCTTTGCTGGTTTGTATTTTGGTTTAGAGGTTTCATTTTCTTTGGTTTTGTTCTTTGGTTAGATCAAAGAAAAATGAGAAAGAAGGAGGAGAGTGATATGTATGTTAACTTGTTTTCAGTTGATTCATAAAAAAATTTTTAAATAAAAATAAAAAGAATTGATGACACTTGTCAATGCATGATATCATAATCTCATACTTGTATTAGTAATATTGTGCTTACACATATTTAATAAGATGATAGGATGATTACACTTGTTAATTGTATGTTATCTAAGTTTACATTTGTAAATTGCATGAAAATAAGTTTATATATATATATATATATATATTATAATATCAATTTAGTTTTATATTTATTAATGTCTTATGTTTTAAATTCTCATACATATACAAATTCCATTTATCTCATGTTAATTTTAAAAGAAATGTTTTAAACTTTTTATTAAGTCCTATTTTAAAACGTAAGCTATTATTCCCTTTTGAATTAATAAATATTTATCTTAAGTGTTTTGAAAATGCCTAATTTATTTTAAATAACTTTAAAAAAATTATTGTGTTGAACTTAAAACATAACTTCCCAATCATAATATATATATATATATATATATATATTACTTCGAATTTTAAATTATAATATATATATACACTTAAAATTTTCAATATTATAATGTTTACATATATCTATTCAACTTAACATAAGATTTATCATTTCCAGATATTTATAATTCAACATTTATTATAGTTTCAAATCTATTTATATATATCCATATATTTTAATTTGTTAAAATTATTTGTTCAACTTATAAATCAGTATTTCTACTAATTCAATCCAGTTAATTATCAATTAACAGATGTCTAAAAATCCGGGTTATCACAAACCATTGGTAGGTTGCACTGGCATTCTTCAGGTTGAATGGCATCACTTAGCAATAATATAATCCAACGTCATTGTTGAACCTAGTGTTCTCTTATTTGCGTTCATGCATCCTAATTTGGTTATATCTTGAGTAGGCATCTATAAATGACAGTAGTTCGTGTGCTACAGTTCCGTATACAAGCTAGTCAATTATGGGTAATGGGAAGCTGTCCATTGGACAAACTTTGTTTAGATCCGAGCAATCAACAAAATTTCACCTTTTCCCATTGGACTTCTATACTAGAACTGGATTCAACACCCACTCAGGATATGTGGTGAAGTGGATGAAGTCGTTGGCCAGCAACTTATCCACTTCTTCCTTTAGCACAACGGATCGCTTTGGACCTAGGGTGCATCTCTTCCACCTCACTGGAGTGTACATGGGATCGATATTGAGTGCATAACATGCTATCTTCGACGATATCCCACACATATCGGAATGCATCCAGGCGAACACGTCTAGGTTGGTGCAAAGAAATTTATTCATTTCTTGTTGCATTTTGATCCCAAGTAGTGACCCTATTTTAATACTCGAGTTTTTTCATCCATATTGACATGGATTAACACTTTATCTCTACCGATGTTGCCCATTCCTCTCCTAAACTCTTCTTCCTAGGGTCCAAAGTCTTGTCGAAATGAATATGGTCCTCTAGCTAGGGGCTGATCTGTAATTGCAATGCTGACAGTTCATGAATGTGGAGAGACATCCCCACATTCTGTCCCTTTTCCTTCCATTTCGATTAGTGTACCTCAGTGAAATAGCATTCTCTAGCGACACTTTAATCTACCTTTATAACTCCAACTCGATTCTCCATCGAGAATTTCATTGTAAAGCACCAAGGAGCCAAAGCGATCCTAAAACCTATGTAACATCCCCCCACTTGGAGGCCCAAAACTAACAGCTACGGATGTTGAAGTCATCCATAATTATTAATCCTCAGCACCAAATACGGTAATGTTAGATACATTGATATAACAGAAACACATGAGTATGAAAATAATTTTAAAACTCAAAACAAAATTCACATTCCATTCTTAAAAACCATTTTAATATTCTTTACATAATCCTGCAAACGTTAACCACGTGTAGAAAAATATAATTATTACACATACGCCACAAGAGACATATGAAGATGCCGCCTTGATTGATCAGAGTATATAATAAGGCAATTAAAAAAAAATTCCTTTATAACATACATGACATAATCAAATGAAAAAAAACTCTAAATAGCTATAATGCCTCCACACATCTCTAAAAGCTTATTCGTCAAATGAGGTACATGAAAACCATAGCTCTCCGACTACCCAAAAACAATGGAGCACAAAAGAGTTTAAAGGGAAAATATTAAATTTCGAGTTAGACATAAAGCCTGGTATGAATGATAATCTAGCATTTCAAGCCATTTAGATATCGAATGAGATCACGCCACTTAGCGTAACGGGATTTCCCCACACAAGTATCCTAAAAACCTTTATAAAATTATATATTGTGCTCATATATCCACAACGGTTAAAACATAGCAATTCAAAATATTATGTGATATGCATACATATTAAAACATTGTAGATTTCTCCATCCCCTATTTATTGACTACCTATCATATTAATAGTTTGTAGGGTCATTGTTAACCTATTAGTTTTCATGGGCTTACTAATAACTTTTTCATAGTTTGTGGACTCCCTGTCATATTTTATAGTTATCATGGGACCATTAAGAAACTATTGGCCCATGCTAATAATTCAATTAATTCATGGGTTCTCCCTGAACCTATTGCTAGCTCCAATAACTTCTTTCTTATCCTAATTTTTATGGTTTGACTAGGAACCAATTGACTTCTTGTGAGTACCTTAAAATAAAGTTTTCATGGGTGCACTGCAGACCAATTGACCCCTACCAACCACTCTTAAAATCATAATTTTTGTGGGATCACTATGAACCTATTGGTAACTCCAATAACTTCCTAATCATAGTTTTTGTAGGGTTACTACGAACCTGTCTCCTTTAAAACTTTTATGTTTAAGCATCCTATATTCTGGTCTCTCTGACCTCCTGGATGGAATTCAACTCATTCAGGAGTTTAATATATTTTTATTCACTTTTGGGTCAACCTAGCTGGTTCTTCTGCTCTTTATCCCCAAAATGCAATTATGTTTCCATTATAATGTGAATACACTTATATTTGAAGAAGCAAACATAATAACCTAATAATACCACTCTTGTGGGTTTGATATCCTTGAAATCATTTTCATATAAAACATGGTTAATCCCTTTAACCTAATATTTTATTAAGGAAAAGCTTCTTCAATTCTTCATACTTAAAACCATTTCAAAACTCCTTTATTTAGCGATGAGTTTTTCTTTAAAATGGGATTAGGTTATTGTTTGAAAAACTAAGGCTTTCAAAACCTTCAAAACCTGGCTTTCGACCTCACTGGATAACCTCCTTCAAAAGCATATAAATCTCTTTTCAAACCATTAAGCCCCTGCCTTTCGAAACATTTTAAAACCTTTCTTTTGATACCTTTTGAATGTACTAAAGTATTATTTATTAACTCTTAAAAGCATAGCTTCGAAACCATTGAAAGTCCCTTCTTCGAAACCATTCTTTATTATACACAAATATTAGGGTAAACTTGATGGTGTTGGCACCACCCATTCGAAAGCATAAGTCAAAAGCATAAGTCTGTGGGTAAAAGACTTGAAAGTTGGCTTTGAAACAATTTTCGAAACCATTTCCTTCGAAACCATTAACACCCTTCGAAAGCTATGGGATGTGGCCTACATTTATAGAACAAAGATTACCTTTCGAAAGCATTGATATCTTCAATACCTTACAAAGGCATTGCAGAAGGGTTTCAACTTGGTCGAAACTACCCCTTTCTAAAGCTTTAATTTGAAAACTAAGAAGCTCCTTCGAAAGCCACTACTTTAATCAATAAGGCGACAATCCTCCTTTAAAAGCTTATTTAAAATACCCTTTTGAAAGCATCTGCTATGAAAGCTATTAATAAAACAGGCAAGCGCTTTTCTTTAGAAAACAAACATGGTATTGACCCCATCGAAAGCAGTGCTTTCGACACCCTACCTTTCGCCTTTATCCAATCCCCTATGTACCAACCAAGTGATATCATGTGTATTGGTTTCAGCTTCACTGGTTTCGACCTGTTGGGTTTCGACCTGATTGAAGGCGGAAGGTCCGGGTTGATGGGGTGCTTTCGAAAGTGGCGGAACCTACTTTTTCTTGGTAAAGGCTGTTTTACCAAATAAATAATTTCTTTGTAAATAACTTGCCAGCAAGTAAACAATTTCTTGTTTCCTTAAAGTTTTCAAATTTTGACATAAATAATTGCCGTATATTTTCAGATCTAAACCATGGTTAATTTTAACAAATAAGCCCTTTCATTAAGCAAAATAATTAAACCATTTAGGTCCTCCTTCGAAAATAATTTAATTTCCATACTAAGTCCCTTGGTAAAAATCCCCAAAGTTCGCAGAAATTCACTTCTAAAACATTATCTAACATATAAAAAATTTTAACCCAAATTCATCATATAATATCCGAAACTAATTTCTAAATCTAATTAACCATATTTTCCTTTGAAAATTCGTAATAAATTTACCTTAGCTTAGAAAATTATAAAAATTGAAACCCACCTCCAAAATCGTATTTTACATAACATATAATTTTTGCATGGCATTCGAAAATCGCATGCAATCGGTTTTTCCCTAAAACCATGTATATCCATATTTAAGCAGTTGGATTTAAATCAAACATGTTATCAATCCAAGCATATCATCATTCAAAACATCATTAAATGGATTCAATCTTAAATCCATAAAAATAGGATTGAGAACAAAATAGGGATGATTATGATTATTATTCACCTTAGTCTGAACAAGGAAATTGAAGATTTGTTTGAGATTGATTCCCTTAGCTTGAACCCTAGGCTTTAACTTGAATTTCCTTTTCTCTTCTTTCTCCTAATGGCAGGCTCCTCTTTTTCTTTCTTACATTTATTTTGTTTGTGATAAAATGAACGTGAATGGTCTAGGGATAAGAGTATAAGGGTATGGATATATGGGTGGCAATTACCCTAATGCCCTAATGTTAATTTAATTATAATTTATAAGCCCATTCATTTTAATTAAGCATAGCCCCTAAGTTTATTTACAAATCTCAATCTCCTTATCACTCTACATTTACATTATCTATTTAATTCTCCTGTATAATGTTATAAAAAATTAGGGGTGTTATAGGCTACCCTCCTTAAAGAATTTCATCCATGAAATTCAGTAATGACTAAACATTAAACGTACCAATCATCTGTAACAGCTCCTAACAACCATACTAGCCTACCTGACTAGCAACTTATTTGTACAAAGCTAAAATAGACCTACCCTCAAAGTAGATTAGGATAAGTATCTCGAATCATGTCCTCTGTCTCCCAAGTACTGTCTTTCTCATTATCGCTCCACCGAACTTTCACTAATTTTACTATCTTGGTCCTCAATCTTTTCTCATCTCTCGCTACAACCTGAACTGGTTGTCTAACAAAAGTCAAATTAGGCTCTACTATCAAATCTTCCAACCCTATCGAAGGAATATTAGTCTTTAGATCATACACATATTTGCGAAGATGAGACACATGGAATATGTTATGGACACCTGCCATACTGCTCGACAACTCTACTCTGTATGCGAGCTTTCCAATCCTCTCAAAAACTAGAAACGGACCAACATATCTTAGGGCCAGTTTCTCTATTTTTTCAAATCGTACCACCTCCTTCATTAGTGATACTTTAATAAAAACCCTGTATCCAACTAAGAAATATAGGTCTCTATGTCTCTTTTCTATGTAACTCTTCTTTCTGAATTGAGCTTCCTTCATCTGTTCTCGGATTAACTCAATCTTCTCTGACACCACTCTAACCATATCTGGACCTAAGACTAAGCTGTCTCCAGTCTCCAACCAACATGATAACAACCATACAAAGCTTCAAAAGGAGTCATTCCCATACTAGTCTAATAATTATTATTATTATAGGAAAACTCAAACGAATGTAGGTGGTCTTCCTAAGATCCACTAAAGTCCAATACATAAGCTCTCAATAATCCTCGAGTACCTTATTGACTCTCCCTATCTACCCATCCATCTATTGGTGATATGATATACTCATCTTGAGCTTGGTACCTAATACTTCCTGTAGATCCTTCTATAATTTCGCTAGTGAATTATTCATCTTTATCACTGACAATGCTATTGGGAATTCCATAAAGTCTAAAATTGTTCTTCATGAATAACTTTGCCAAAACAGGTGTTGTTCTGGTTGATTTGACTGAAATAAAATGGGTACTTTTGGTCCACATGTCCAATATGACCCATATACTTTCATTCCCCCTATTCAACCTTGGCAATCCATCTGTAAAATCCATGGACATCGAATCCCGTTTCTAGATGGGAATCTCTAAAGGCTGAAGCAATCCATTCGGCTTTTGATGTTCGGCCTTCACTTGTTGATAGTTTGCACACTTCCTAACCCACAAGCTAACATCTCTTTTCATGCCTTCCCAATAGAAGCTCCTCTTCATATCCTAATACATCTTTTCCCTCTAGGATGAATCATAAATTTGGATTGATGACAATCTTTAAGAACTTCTCTCCTTATGTTCTCTACAATGGGAACATATAATCGTCTCTTCTTTCTCAAACATCCTTTCTGGTTGATTTCAAAATCCTTTAGATCATTGATCTCTGATCCTACCTCAAGCCTTCTAATCCTCTCGGTTAATAGTAGATCCTTTTTTTGCCTAGAAACTATCCTTTCGATCAAAACAAGGCAGCATGGCAGTACCCTGACTAACTAGCAGTCAATCTTAACTGCACACTACAAGTAGTCAAACCTTCTAAATCTTTCCATTCTGCCAGTATATCTAACACCGCATTCTTATGTCTTCTGCTAAGAGCATCCGCTACTTTATTTCCTTTCCTAGGAGTATAATCTACATCGAAATCATAAGAAGCCAAAATCTCCAACTACCTTTGCTATCTCATATTCAACGCCTTCTAAGAGAATAAGTACCATGAAGACCTATGATCAGTGTATAGCTCAAATCTCTCCTTTAAGAGATAATATCTCCAAATCTTTAATGAAAAGATCACCACAACCAACTCCAAGTCATGAGTAGGATATCTAACTTCATGCGGTCTAAGCCGTCGTGAAGCATAGGCAATCACTTTACCCATATACATCAACACAACACCTAATACAGTTCCACATGCATCGGTATATACTACCAAACCTTGGTTTTCATCTGGAACTACTAACATTGGTACATTGGTCAATAAATGCTTTAACGTAAGGAACCCTTCCTCACATTTGTCGGACCAAATTAACTTCACATCCTTCCTTGTCAAATTAGTTAAAGGTGCTTCTATCTACGAGAAATCCTTAATGAATCTCTGGTAATAGCTAGAAAGTCCAAGAAAAGTCCCGATCTCGGTTACCATCTTTGGTCTCTTCCAATTACTAACAACTTTGATCTTAACTAGATCGACTGATAAACCCTCCTCTAAAACCATGTGACCATGAAACTAAACCTCTTTCTTCCAAATGAAACTTAAAATACTTCGCTTTCAGTTGATGCTGCCTCAACGTCTCAAATGCCACTCTAAGATGAACTTCATGCTCTCTTTCATCCTTTGAGTGTATTAAAATGTCATCTATGAATACCAACATGAACCTATCCAAGTGCTCTCGGAAAACTCGATTTATCAAATATACGAAGAAAGAAGGTGCATTCGTTAACTCGAATGGCATCACTAATCACTCATATGAGCCATACCTCGTCGGAAATGTTGTTAAAGGAATGATGTCCTCTGCTACCCTTAACTGATGGAAACCTGTCGCCGAATCCAATTAAGAAAATACCTTGGCTCCACTCAACTGATCAAACAAATCATCTATTCTCGACACAGGATACCTATTCTTGATCGTCCTTTTGTTGAACTTATGATTGTCGATGCACATCCTTAACAACCTATCTGGTTTCATCACGAACACCACAGCCGCTCCCAAGGCAAACTGCTTGGTCTAATAAAATTTCTTCCTTCTAGATCACCTAGCTACACCTTCTATTCCTTCATCTATGTCGGTATCATCCTGCTAGGTGGTCTACAGACAGGTTCAGCTCTTGGTACAAGATCTATCCGAAATTCAACAGCTTGTTTTGATGGTAATCCCGTGACTACTAAAAGACATATGCAAATTCTCTTGCTACTCGAACCTGACATAACTCTTCTCTTGCTTCCATAGCACTTAACAAAGCATAAACACTCCTGCTGGAATTCTCCACTGAGAAGATGATTCAGTTATGCCTATCAGGGTGCCTTAATGATATTTCCTTATCCTGGCAAAAATATCCTAGCCACATATTTAACCAACCAATCCATACCCAAAATGATTACGAAATCTACGAAATCAAAAACATATAGACTACATGAAAATTTATGACCTAACAAATCATGTTCAAACTGGTCACATCTCATCCCTAGAGTTTCATACCCTACTATTGGATTGTAATCCTTAAGGGAGTACCAAGGTATGTGGGTTCTATGCATAACCTATCAACCAAATACTGTGATATAACAAGTATACCATGAATCAAAAGCATACCTTTCATCATAGTTTTTCCTTTTTCTACTATAGTTGGTCTTGAAGAAGATGGCGGTCCTACATCAAAAACCTTCCCTCTATTTACCCTGGCTGGCTCTGGACATTGATTCTTATAATGCTCAACTTGATCGTAGTTGAAGCATTTCACATTCTTCTTTCCTATTAACTTATTCCTCTTACTTGACCAACACTCATGAGTATAATGACCTTCTTATCACACTTGAAGCACACTAAATTAGCCTTTGCCTTCTTGGCAGCATCCCCCTTCCGGGTTCCCTTCTTCTTAAAGAACTTCCTCTTCTTTCCCTGAGGACCCTGATATTCAACTAACTTTCTCTAGCACAAACAGCAAGCATCTCTTCATGGAGAATGGTCATTTTAACCATTGCATTACAAAGATCACAAATATGTGTCATGGTCGCTTTAGCAAGCTTGGGAATTAATCCCTCAATGAATCTCTCATTCCTTCTGATGTTAGTGTCTATAGTAGCATATCCATATCGAGACATCTCATCAAACTTAGCAGCATACTCGATTACCGACATCACTTCCTGAACTAGATCCATAAACTACCTCATCAACGCTGACTTAGCAACTTCAGATAAAAACCTCTACTCAAATCTCCTTTTGAACTCGACTCATGTCAACTCTTCCTCCGAAACTCTAGCAGTCACACTATTCCACCAGTGAAGCGTTGCCCCTTACAACTGCCTAGAGACCAACCTCTTCTTTTGCACATCATCCAAACCAAGATCAGTGGAGATCTTCCCATAATGCAACAGTTAATTTTCAACCTCAATAGCATCCTCCATTCCAATAAGTGGCCTTCCACCCAAACTGGTGTAGTCTTTGCTCAACTTAGCATAATTATTCCTAACCAGAGCAACAGGATTAGTTCCTCCAACATTATCGGCAAATCCAGCAATAAATCCTGCCTACGTAAGATCGGCGAAAAATTAATACATCATCCCTACATCTACTGGTGGATTTCCAGCACTCATGTTGGAATCAGCATTTTGGTTAGCATTAGACTGTCGACCTTGGTTCATTCTGGTATTAGGTTGAGCATTTCCATTGGTTGTCATGCTTCCTCTACCTAGATTTCCTCTTTTGTTTCCTACTTCCATATCTTCTTTCTCATAAATCTACATACGAGCCTTAATGAGATATAGAAGACGGTCTAATGGAGAGGGTAATACGTACTTATATATATATATATATATATATATATATATATAACAAATACAAATACATTAACATAGCGTTAACCAAGACCCCGATCTTATTTCTAATTCATTGGATTATGTTTCAAAAAGTATTTATGTTTAACTTTTCTTTTAAGCTTTAATAAACCTATGCTCTAATACCAACTTATAACATCCCCCACTTGGAGGCCCTAAACTAACTGCTATGGATGCTGCAGTCATCCATAGTTATTAATCAATAACGACCAAATATGGTAATGTTAGATATATTGATACAACAGAAACACATGGATATGGAAAAAATTTAAAAACTCAAAACAGCATTCAATTTCCATTCCAGAAAACAATTTCAACATTCTTTACTTAATCCTACAAATATTAACCACATTCAAAAAAAATATAATTATTACACATATGCTAAGAGCAACATATGAAGACGCCCCTTGTTTGATCAAAGTATATAATAAGAAAATTAAACAACCTTGCCTTTACAACATAACGCAGCAGAATCAAATGAAAAGGAACTCTAAATAGCTATAAAGCCACATGCACGACCCAGGAAGCTTATTCGTCAAATAAGGTACTTGAAAACCTCAACTCTCAAACTACTCAAAAACAATTGAGCATCCGAGAGTTTAAGGGGAAAATAAAAACTTTAAGTCAGACAATAAAGCTTGGTATGAATAATAGTCTAACATCTCAAACCATTTAGATATCTAGTGAGACCATACCACTTAACAAAACAGGTTTTCCCTTCGCAAGTATCCTAAAAACCTTTATAAAACCATACACTGTGCTCCTACATCCACAATGGTTACAACATAGAAATTCAAAATAATGTGATGATATGCATACATATTAGAACATTTTGGATTTCCCCATCGCCTGTTTAATTGACTACCTGTCATATTTATAGTTTCTAGAGTTATTGTTAACCTATTAGTTTTCATGGGCATACTAATAATCTTTTCATAGTTTATGGACTCCCTGTCCTATTTCATAGTTTTCATGGGATCACTAGGAACTTGTTAGCCCTTGCCAATAACTTAATTAATTCATGGTTTCTCCCTAAAACTATTGGTACCTCCAATAACTTCTTTCTTATCCTATTTTTCATTGGTTGACTAGGAACATATTGACTTTCAATAACTTAATTCTGATATAGTTTTCATGAGTGCACTACAAACTAGTTGGACCCTACTAACCACTCTTAAAATCATAGATTTCATGGGATCGCTACTAACGTATTGGTAGCTCCAATAACTTCCTAATCATAGTATTCATGGGGTTACTATGAACCTAGCTCCTTGATAACTTCTATTTTTAGGCATCCTATATTTTGGTCTCCTTAACCTTCTAGATGCAATTCTACTCATTTAGGAGTTTAATCAATTTTTATTGACTATTGGGTCAACCTAGCTGGTTCTTCTGCCCTTTATCAACAAAATGCAATCATGGGTCGTTATAATAGGAATACACATATATTTGAAGAAACAAACATGATAACCTAACGATACCACTCCCATTGGTTTAATATCCTTGAAATCATTTTCATATAAAACATGGTTAATCCCTTTACCTATTATTTTATCAAGGAAAAGCTTCTTCAATTCTACATACTTAAAATCATTTCAAAACTTCTTTATTTAGCTATGGGCTTTTCTTTAAAATGAGATTGGGTTATTTGTTTTGAAAAACCAAGGCTTTCAAAACCTGGCTTTTGACCTCACTAGATGACCTCCTTCGAAAGCATAATAATCTCTTTTCAAAACATTGGGCCCCTTCCTTTCGAAACACTTTAAAATCTTTCTTTATAAACCATTCAAATGTATTAAATTATTACTTATTAACTCTTTGAACCATAGCTTCGAAACCATTGAAAGTCCCTCCTTCGAAAGCATTGGGTTTATATTTAAAATATCATTTTGGTCAAGTGAATATAAACGACGTATCTCTTTGGAAACCATTCTTTATTATATACAAGTATTGGGGAAAACTTGATGGCATCGGCACCACCCTTTCGAAAGCATAAGTTATTTGGGTAAACACTTGAAGGTTGTCTTCAAAACCCTTTTTGAAACAATTACCATTGAAACCATTAACCCCTTTCGAAAGCTATAGAAAGTGGCTTACATTTGTTGAACAAATATTACATTCTAAAAGCATTGCTACCTTTAATACCTTCGAAAGGCATAAGGTTGCATAAGGGTTTTGACTTGGTTGAAACTACCCATTTTGAAAGCTTTAATTTTATAACAAAGTAGCTTCTTCGAAAGCTACTACTTTAATCCATTAGGTAGCAACCCTCTTTCAAAAGCATGTTTAAAATACCCTACGAAAGCATGTCATTTGAAAGCTTTTAACAAAACAACGCTTTTCTTTAGAAAACAAACAAGGTATCGACCCTATCAGAAGCAATGCTTTCGACACCCTAGCTTCCGCCTTTCTCCAATCCACTACGTACCAACCAAGTGATACCATGTGTATTGGTTTCAGCTTCATTGGTTTCGACCTGTTAGGTTTTGACCTGATTGAAGGCGGAAGGTCTGGGTCGAAGGGGTGCTTTCGAAAGTCGCGAAACCTACTTTTTCTGGGTAAAGGATGTTTTTTCCAAATAAAATAATTTCTTTATAAATAACTTGCCTAAATGTAAATTGCTAATTAGTTTCCTTAAGATTTTATAATTTTGATCCAAATAATTGCCCCATATTTTCAGATCAAAACCATGGTTAGTTTTAAAAAATAAGCCCTTCCATTAAGCAAAGTAATGAAATGATTTAGGTCCTCCTTTAAAAATAATTTAATTTCCATACTGAATGTCTTAGTAAAAATCCATAAAATTCACATAAATTCACTTTTAATATGTTATCTAACATATAAATTTTAGACCTAAATTCATCATATAATATTTGAAATTAATTTCTAAACCCAATTAACCATATTTCCTTTGAAAATTCATAATAAATTTTCCATAGCTTGGGAAATGACAATAATTGAAATCAGTCTCCAAAATCATATTTTACATAACATATAATTTTTCCATCGTATTTAAAAATCATATGTAATCGGTTTCGCCCTTAAACCGTGTATATCCAGATTTAAACAATTGGATTTAAATCAAACATGTTATGAATCCAAGCATATCATCATCCAAAACATCATAATATTGATTTATTCTTAAATCTGAAAACATAGGATTGAGAACAAAATAGAGATGATTATGATTATTATTCACCTTAGTGTGGATAAGAAAATTGGAGACTCGTTTGAGATTGATTCCCCTAGCTTGAATCCTAAGCTTTAACTTGAATTTCTTCTTCTCTTCTTTCTCCTAATGGTTGGCTCCTCTTTTTCTTTCTTATGTTTATTTTGTTTGTGATAAAATGACCGTGAATGGCATAGGAATAAGAGTACAAAGGTATGGAAATATGGGCAGAAATTACCCTAATGCCCTTATGTTAATTTAATTAAAATTTATAAGCCCATTCAAGTTAATTAAGCATGGCCCCTAAGTTTATTTACAAATCTTAATCTCCTTATCACTCTACATTTACATTATTCTATTTTATTTATCTAATTAAATCTTCTGAATAATATAATCTAAAATTAGGGGTGTAACAATTTGCAAGGGTCGGTCAACCCAAGAAAGGTTTGTAAGCTGACATTTCATCCACGATCATAAAGGTTTAGATAAAGACTACCCTTCATTCTCCTTCTTCAACCTTGAAAGGCAAGTCAATCATCCCGACCAGCCATCTTGATTCTCTCGTAAAGCCCTGTGTTTTCATTCGACAAGCAGATACATCCTTCATGTTGGCCTTCCTTTGATCGAACGTATGTTGAAACAAAATGTTGATAGAACTTCCACTATCCGCAAGGACACGGCTTATAACTACTGGTCAGATTCTAATGGTTACCACCATCCGGTTGAGAGTCGGCTTTTCTACTCCTTTAATGTTTCATTTCAAAACACTATATCATCATTGCATACCCTTGCTACTTGGGTGGGGCACTCCACAATCACAAAACAAGTTTCTATCAAAACGTGCTTTAGTGATCTCATGTATTTATCTACCTCCCTCCCACTCTTTGAGTTGAGTGACGTCCTTTAGAAATTATGCCGATAACTAGTCTCTGTTCCTTCCCTTTGGATCCTTCTTTGCTGGATCGAAATTGGTTCCCTTGAGTACTCGAAATTTGAGGCCTAATAAGGCTGGTCAGATTTTTGCAATTTCTTCATGTACTACTAGAGCCTGTCGTTCCTAATTAATTCCCTAATTAGATATTTTAGATGTTGACACTCGTTCATATTATGCCTATAAGTCTCATGAAAGTGGCAAAACTTCCCTAATTGCTTCTATCATTCAGATTCTTCTATCTTCGAGGGCTGTTTTTACAGCATGGTTCCCTAAGTTGCAAGGTAGATGTTCTCCAGGCCGTCATTCATCATCGTATACTCCTCGAGTCTTAGGATCCTAATCATCTTTCCATTCCCATCATGCTTACTAGTGTTATGGATTTTCCTTTTTCGATATCCATCTTTTCCTTCATTTCCTATTGTGGCTCCATAATTCATTCCATGTTGACTGCTACATTGCTTTGAATTATCTTCTTTGTTCGCACATTGGAAATTTGTCCCTCCAATGTGTCTGCCTCTTCTATTCGCATATAATAACTCGCCTTCTGGTTAAACTTCATCATGTTAGTTAGTTGTTTCATCTTAATCTGTCTTCCAAAGTTTGTATTTGGGTGGATAGCTTGGACTAAAGCTGTAGATACCAAATCTTTGTTATGAATGCTCACTTCAGTGACTATAGTATTAAACTGGTTCATAAAGGTTTTCAACAACTCATTTAGTCCCTCGAAAAGGCCAGATAGAGACATCGCCTCTTTTGCCTGTGTCATATGAAGCGTGAAGTATTACAGGAACTTCCTTGCTAGCTTGTCAAATTTAGAAATGGATCTTGGTGGAAATCTAGTAAACTACATAGAAGCAACACCTTCCAGGAAGGTTAGGAAATATCTATAACGGATTGCATCTGTTGCCCTAGCTCCATCCATGGGCCAACTATACTCATACAAATGTTGTTGAAGTCCATCGTCCTGTTGTCACATGGCATGGGAGAATTATATACTTCAAGTCATATTCTCCGTTTAAATGTTTTCTAATAATGTGGAATTTTGTGTGAATCATTAAGGACCACCTTGCAAGGTTAAATACTCGTGGGTGACCGATAGCATATAAAGACACAACCAAGGAAAGTTCCATTAGAAAGGGGTTCAGCTTAGTGCAGAAACCCAATCATCGTCCTTCTTGCCCTTACTTTCCACCATCAAGCATTTAACCATATCCGTGATGAATACCTCACTAGTCTGATAGTCCACGGGTCGATTGTTAGGAGTTACAACAAGATTTTGGCTTTTCAAATGGAATTAGTTTACCAATTGAGTTCTAGGTTCTCCATTTTCCAGATAATCACTCATGCAGGATTCCATTGTCTCGCAATCGGCTTTATAGTGGCAGTTTGAACTTCTTTTCTGGCATTTTTCCCGCCTTTTTCAGCACTCAATTCTAGTTTTTAGCATTGAGTTGCATGTCATCTTTAGAATTGGAGAGAAGCGTTGCGATATTCCCCTGTGGAGCCTTTGCTTTAAGGTTGGGGTTTGTGGTAGGTTGTCCTTCAATAGGTGGGGTGTTTTATTACCTATAATATTAATTCCAGTCACTCCACTAGCAATCTCATTTTACTTCTACTTTCCATCCCTCCTATTCAAGCCTAAGATGAATGAATTTTCTTGTTCCATAGCCTATACAATTTCCAACCTAGTCCTCGGTGCAGTTGGTAGTTATAGTGCTAGCAACGTGTTTATATTGTCTATAAGAGCTTTTTGGCTATCGGCCCTCTTTTTGCTAAGCTGATCAACCATCTAGTTAAATTCACCTTTCGTAAAAATTTCATGAGATTCGATCACCTGATTTCCAATTTTAATTCTTATTGGTAAGTTGGTGGCGTTATTGACTTCAACCTACTGGCGGTTTGGTCCACCCCTACTAACTATTGAACTAGTAGATCTTCCAGAAGTTGCTTTCTTTCTTATTGCCATGTATCTTCAATAGGATGTCTTCAAAAAAATTTAAAGTAGGATTTGTGGATCGAACTTCTGAACTTATCCTATCCTAAGTGGAGAGCTAGGCCAAAGCCTAGTTCACTAGTTCTCAATGAAAGCCTCAAAATGTTAACCCAAAAAATGGAGCAATACCCTAGAGTGTAATGCGAAAACAACAGCCCTGTTAGAACAAAGAAAATATTAGTGGAAAATTAAATAAATACAGAGAATTTTGTAGCGGTTCGGCTGTTAGCTAAGCTACATCCACATTATAACTTTGCTTATTGATTTGACGTTGTTTATATGAGATTGCAAGGGGATGGAGAGATAATACAGGGGCTGGACAACTTCTAATTCCTAGAAATGTCTATAATTGTTGTCGTGGTAAATGTGACGTAGAGATAAGAGTTGAAGAACAATGGAGATCCCGCATAGTGTTAGCAGAATCCAGACCTTTTTTGGTTTCCCTATGGTTTGTATTTATAAGGACAGCAGTCGTATTGAGCTAGAAAGAGAGTTGGAGCAGACCCAAGATGAAAGCCCAAAGGATTACGCAAAGTTCTATGTGACACCAAGGTTATAGGAGATGTCGGTAACAACCTCTCATTTCGGTACCAACATGCGAGTTTGAGCCTAATTGTCTCGTAATTTTTTGCATCTCCTTTCCTTCATAATTCATAGGTGTTCCATGTGGTTTACTTGGATAGATAGTTGATTAGGTGATAGTTCCTTCATAACCTAGTTGTTTTGTCATTCAGACTGTTAACCCTTCTACTTTGATGATTGGTTTTTCAGTATCCTCATATATCTCTTAGGCATACATGAAATAGAAAATAGAGGACTCGTTCAAAGTTTGAGTTAGAAATAAGTATGAGAAGTCCCCACCAAACACTTGAAGTCGGTACCAATATCTTACGTTGGCTTCATTTATGTTGAAACTTCTCTAAGCTGCTTCTCTATCTTATCTAGGTGTACTTGCAAGATTTCAAGTTGCTTTGTCTTCGTATCAACTTTCTACTCTTATTGATTTCTGCTTGGACAAAAACCCAGTTAACAACTGTCACTTGCATCTCACGACACAACAATATTGACGTACAATCGAAACCACTAAGGTATGTTCGCATAATAAATTTTCCAAGAAGACCTCCCCAGTAAACTGTCGACCGACCTCCAATGGGATGGATTAGAAACTACATTCCAAGCATCATATATTTCTATATAAAAATAACATAAGATAAACACAACTAGCTCAACATTTGAAATTTTTTATGAATGACATGAACCAAATATCAAAAAGTCATCATGCACAATATATCGATAAGCATACTCTCGATACCTGAATTGATGTACCACTAAGGGTTGGCTAAACCTAGGAACATTCAGCCTACTCTATCTTTAGACATATAACAATGATGTAGTCATGTTCAGCTTCTTAAAACACGGGCCATCATCACTCGAACAGATAACAAATCCCCAAGTGGATTCCAACATCTCAAACAGATCTGTAAACCACCCATGAATTCTAGCATCTCAAACAGATCCACTTACAGGAGATAGAACACGTATCTCAGTGTTGAAGTGGTTTTCGATAAGTTAAACACTTATTACACCTAGTGTAACAACGTGACTTTTCATCCCTTGAATTTTTATGCTAATACAATTCCCGATATTCACGTGCCAAAAACTTAATGCCAGAGAGATGAAAAGGGTAAAATAAAAAATAGAACAAGAAAGGAAGAACACTATATTCGAATATAACAGGGGAACATTAATACATAATTTCGAATGAACGGTACAGAGGTTTACTCTGATTATAGGAATTTCAGAATTACAAAAAACCTAAGTATTATCATCTGCCTAGACAGTCATAACTGCCTGTCCTCACAACACTGATATATACATAGATAATAAGGCTCAACAGAAATAGAAAGATAATGGAAGCCTCCATCTTATCTTCTGAAATTTGAAGCATCCAAGTTAAAACCTATCATATTCAGCCTACTCGAAAGAGTATGCGAGCAATTTAGGGGAAAAAACCAAGCATTAAATATAAGTTCGAAAATAGAAGACCCGAGATACATGCAACATTTAATGGTAATGATTAAGACCATATAAATTTCTTGACATGGTTTTCCCCTCAAAAGAAACCAACCATTCATTAAGGTTAATTTAGTGATATGAATGATCATGTCTTGGGTGTAGAGTATGAAGCAGTTCAAATAACTTTGATGCTTACATTGGTCATACCACAACGTATTTAAGGTAAAATCAAAACTGCTTATGTACGTTCGCATAATGGATGTTCCATAGAGATCTCTTTAGGAAAGGTAAATTCGAACTCCATGCACAATGATCAGAAACTAACTTTCAAGCGCCATATATCCCTTGATGAAGTATACCATAAGGTTAATACAAGCGGTCCAACATCTGAACATAAACATGAACAATGTGGAATAAATATCATCGACTCCCAGTACCAACATATCAATAAGTATAATCTAGAGATAGGTTTGCTAATACCCTTATGCAGGTCAATTAAACCCTAGGTTATGCATCCCATCATATAGCAAATCGGGAAGAGAATGGGCATAATAATAGCACGGTCATTAAAGAGACATGAGTCCAACGAGTGGACTACAAGGAGTGGCTCTATCTTTAGCAGTTTTTGATGTCTAGGCCACGTTCGACATCTTTCACATGAGTCTTCCTCACTCGTAAAAAACTCAAATCCCCAGATGGATTCCCACTTCTCAAACAGATCATGAATCACTATATCGATTCGAGCATTTATAATAAATCTCAGATCTCTATATAGATTCTCCTTTTTAACTCTTCCAAAATAATGAACCCGTATTTTAGTTTTGAACTGGATTTGGTAAGTAAACATTACTAATCTTAGAGTCTTCAAAACCAATCGATAAATTTTCTATTAATTAAATTCTAGCTCTTTTAGAAATAAGCCAAAGCTATAGGCATTTCGTACAATGCCCCTTGTTATCCCACTTTTTGATCAAAACTGAAATATCAACAAATTGGCAGGGAATTATGGATATCAGGGTTGGAGATCGGTTGGAATCAAGGCAACGATCAATATCGTCAAAATTTGGTCGAACTCCGATCGGGACGAAATTAATTGGAGATGATGATAAAAACTAGGAAAGGCTATATTTCAAATTTCAGGATAATCGGAGTTCGTTTGGAGGAGTTATGATCAATTCAAGGTAGGATAGTCATGTTGTTCGAACCCATCGGCAAGCATGGATGGTTCGAACCGATCAGGGGTAACGCTAACTTCGAATCGATGCACTTCGTATCGATCGGCCTGGGTTCGACTCGGCTACATCGCATCGATCGAAGGCAAGGCATAGGGATGGTTCGAATCGATACACTTCGTATCGATGGGTATGGATTCGGCTCTGAGAAGTTCGCGCTATATGTTGGTTCAACTCGATGGGCTTCGAATCGATCGAGTTATTGTTTTTGACACTGTTGCTTCGTATCGATCAGATGAGAAGAATAGGTGGGCTTCGACTCGATCACAGCATGGATCTCCTTCGTATCCATATGGTGTACACAGGTTAGCTCGTACCAATGGATTCGAAGGAGGATTTGAAGCAATGGATTCGAAGGAGGATTCGAAGCAGTGGATTCGAAGAAGAGGGATTTGAACGAGATGGATTCGAAGGAGGTGGGTTCGAAGCACGGGTTCGAACCAAGCAGAGAACTCGGAACTTTGAACTTGAATCGATCGTATCTTCTAAACCATTGATCCAAATGCTATGAAATTTTCACAGAAGCTTACATACATGTTGAAAAATGTTCTCACCAAATTTCACCTCGATTGGACATTTCCTTGATCGATTCGAACCAAGGGTCGAATCGATCCTTATGTGGGCCTGGACCTCCAGATTTCGGGCGAGTGGGCCCCCTCATGTGCCTGAAGCGGTCTTCCCGGATTTTAGGAGAAATATCAGCCTCCTACGCTTATAAATAGAGCCCCTGGTCATTCAGAAAAGGGGTCGGAGATTTTAGAGAGAGAAAGCACGCTCGGACACTGCCAGAATCATTCCATATCATCATAGCTGCTATTTATTTCAAGTTTTGGACTTTGTAACTACTGTAATCATTTGTAATCATCAAGGATAATCAATAAAAGGATAAAAACTTTGGAGTGGACGTAGGCCGGAGATAGCCGAACCACTATAAAACTTGTGTCTCTGTTCTTTACTCTGGGATTACTGTTTAATATTTGCCGAGATCTGAGATTTGTGTTGGAATATTATTGATTTGTATTCATACACTGGTGCTTTCACGGTATTCGGGGTTTGTGACCAATTTTGGCACAAACACTTCGGTACTTTCACTGAGAAGGACTAGCACCCGCTGCATCGGATTTGAAGTTTGGATTTGAAGAAGTTTGAGGAGTTTCGATCTGAAGACAATGACTAGGCAAAACAGTAGAAGGCAAAGGGCCGAGCGAAGCCAGCAGGAAGGAAGTCAACAAGCATCCTCCGGAGCTGGGGAAGGACAAGCTTCAATCTACATAACCCGAGATGAAATGGAGGCTATGGCAAATTCTTTGCAAGAGAGATTGTTGAAGAACCAACAGGAAATGATGCAGGCTTTCTTTGAGCAAATGAGAGCTGTAGGGATGCAGAACCTAGGGACAGCAACAGCCGATGTGGATGCAGGACAAGGGACTAGGGTTGTGGAACCCAATGGAGGACAGGATACAGAGCCACAAAGAAATCAACAAGGGCTTGGGGGCAGGCCCACAGGATCCAACACAGGAGGACCTTTGGAAGGAGTTCAACAGGATAGAGCTAACGTTGCTGCTAGTGAACCACACGAGGAATATGTGCCAGAGTTCCCTCGGGGGCATGGAGGGCAACCCCCAACAGACAATACCGGATTAGTGGAAATCATCAGAAGAACTGTGCGAGGTGGTTTGACCAACGGAGACTTGGAAGGAGTGAATAGGAGTCCATTTTCTCGAGAAATAAGGATGGCTCAGAATCCACCTAAGTTTAAGCTACCTAGCGTGGAGGTCTATGATGGTAAGGCAAACCCAACTGATCACTTGATGAGATACACCAGACACATGGAGGTGCTGGGGGCATCGGAGGAAGTGATGGCCCGATGCTTCCCTTTGTATCTGACGGACTTAGTTGCAATGTGGTTTAGGCAGCTGGGAGAAGGATCTATCAGGACTTGGAGGGAATTGGTGGAAAAGTTTTTGGGACAGTTTCGGGTTCACGTCAAGAGGCCGAAGAATGTGATGACATTGACATCGGTGAAGCAAAGGATGGATGAATCGCTTAGAGCTTTTCTAACTCGATTCAGTGCGGCAGTCGCTTCGGTGGATCGGCCTGATCCATCAATGGTTTTAATGGCAGCAGTATCAGGAGTCAGGGAGGACTCGAATTTCAAGGTATCTCTGATACGAGATCCCCCACAGGATCTCGACGAATTCTTTCACGAGGCATAAAGGTTCCTTCGACAGGAAGATGCGAGTACGAATTTAAAGGTGCAAAGGGTTAATGCCACTCAGGATGTAGGACCATCCAGGAAAGGTTTGGACAAAGACAAAGGGAAAAGGAAGTTGGACGATGATTCTGGAAACGCTAAGAAGCTATGGAAGGATCCAAAGTTTTCCACATACACAGGATTGAACGAGACGCTGGAGCGGATATACATGGATACTCGGAATTGCCTTCCTTACCGGAGGCCGGCTAGGAGAGAACCAACAGAACGGGAAAGGACATCGGGAAGGCACTGCCTCTTCCATGATTTAGATGGACATGATACCAACAGCTGCAGGCACTTAAAGGATATAATCGAGGAGCATGTAAGGAATGGACAGTTACAGCAATATGTCGGAACTCGGAATGCAACGGTGGAGCAGGGGCAACCACTGACCACCTCATGCCGTGATCATGTGAGGCCCAGGGATGATGGTCGATTGATCATCCACTGATCAGGATAATGTGAAATAAGTAGCGAACTACTGGCAAGCAACCAAGTCATTTACACATGTATGGGGACGGAGATATCCCCTAGGCATGCTCTGAATGATGATAAACTACGATGCCGTGGTTTGTGAAATCTGCTTTTCTGTTTTGGTTTGGACACTTGCTTTTCTGATTTGGTTTTGGAGTTTGGTTTGAACTCCTGTTTTTCGTTTGCCTTCTGGTTTGGATTTTCTTTTGGATGACTGATTTCTGTTTTGGATGCTGGTTTGAATTTTCGATTTTTGGTTCGATTTGGATTCTGGATTGGATTTTGATTGGATTTTTATCTGGTTTTTGATAAACGATCGTCGGGTATGGATTATGCCTGGCAATGGGTGAGTCACTTTGCCCGAACGTAGTAAATTGGCTCATTAAGGTCGTCAAGTATGGACTATGCTTGGCAAAGGTCCGGAGTGACCAGGATTCGGCCTAGGACTTAGGCCCTGTATTATCAATTGTTATTTCAGGTCGTTGAGTATGGACTATGCTCAACAAAGGTCCGGAGAGACTAGGATTCGGCTTAGGACTTAAGCCATGGCTTAGATTAACGTCCAGGGACACTGGACCACGGTCATCAGGTGTGGATTACGCTTGGCAAGAACCCGAAGAGGTTATGATTTCGGATATCGACCCGGAGAGGTCCTGGATCTGGTTATTGGCTATCGGATAAGGATAGATCAGGACTCGGCTGTCGAGTTCGAATGGATATGGAATTGGCTAAGTCTTTGGTTACGGGATTTGGAATCGGGCATCGACTCGAAGCAGTCAAGGATGATATACTCTGGCGATATGGCTATGGACTTTGGATATTGGAATCAGAACTATTCAAAACATGCCTTCTTATCAAAAGGCATGTTTTGGGGGGCAAAGTGTTATCCCACTTTTTGATCAAAACTGGAATATCAACAAATTGGCAGGGAATTATGGATATCAGGGTTGGAGATCGGTTGGAATCAAGGCAACGATCAATATCGTCAAAATTTGGTCGAACTCCGATCGGGACGAAATTGATTGGAGATGATGATAAAGACTAGGAAAGGCTATGTTTCAAATTTCAGGATAATCGGAGTTCGTATGGAGGAGTTATGATCGATTCAAGGTAGGATAGTCATGCTGTTCGAACCCATCGGCATGCATGGATGTTTCGAACCGATCAGGGGTAACGCTCACTTCGAATCGATGCACTTCGTATTGATCAGCCTGGGTTCGACTCGGCTACTTTGCATCGATCGAAGGCAAGGCACAGGGATGGTTCGAATCGATACACTTCATATCGATGGGTATGGATTCGGCTCTGAGAAGTTCGTGCTAGATGTTGGTTCAACTCGATGGGCTTCGAATCGATCGAGTTATTGTTTTTGACACGGTTGCTTCGTATCGATCAGATGAGAAGAATAGGTGGGCTTCGACTCGATCACAGCATGGATCTCCTTCGTATCCATATGGTGTACATAGGTTAGCTTGTACCAATGGATTCGAAGGAGGATTCGAAGCAATGGATTCGAAGGAGGATTCGAAGCAGTGGATTCGAAGAAGAGGGATTCGAATGAGATGGATTCGAAGGAGGTGGGTTCGAAGCACGGGTTCGAACCAGGCAGAGCATTCGGAACTTTGAACTTGAATCGATCGTATCTTCTAAACCGTTGATCCAAATTCTATGAAATTTTCACAGAAGCTTACATACATGTTGAAGAATGTTCTCACCAAATTTCACCTCGATTGGACATTTCCTTGATCGATTCGAACCAAGGGTCGAATCGATCCTGATGTAGGCCCAGACCTTCAGATTTCGGGCGAGTGGGCCCCCTCATATGCCTGAAGCGGTCTTCCCGGATTTTAGGAGAAATATCAGCCTCCTACGCTTATAAATAGAGCCCCTGGTCATTCAAAAAAGGGGTCGGAGATTTTAGAGAGAGAAAGCACGCTCGGACACTGCCAGAATCATTCCATATCATCATAGCTGCTATTTATTTCAAGTTTTGGACTTTGTAACTACTGTAATCATTTGTAATCATCAAGGATAATCAATAAAAGGATAAAAACTTTGGAGTGGACGTAGGCCGGAGATAGCCGAACCACTATAAAACTTGTGTCTCTGTTCTTTACTCTGGGATTACTGTTTAATATTTGCCGAGATCTGAGATTTGTGTTGGAATATTATTGATTTGTATTCACACACTGGTGCTTTCATGGTATTCGGGGTTTGTGACCAATTTTGGCACAAACACCCCTCCTCAGGGTTCTCATTGGTATGAAATCGTAAAGCCGTTCGATTACTTCTTAAGTTAATATTAGATCAAGTTCGATAATCGACTAATCAATTATCCAGTCAAAACAATTGCTTATACAAATCAATATTCGTATACTTTACTCATTTACGACTTTCCATCTTAACTATTCCTTGGCCAAATGTGAAGCTAGGTAAGTTAGAGCATTGATTACATCAAAGCCTTGCTTAGATACTTCATTCTAGCTTGAATCTCGCAAATAGATAACTCTACCTCATTGGCTTTTAGGGTTAACTATAACATAAATGATTTCCATAAAAAGTTAGAAATCAACATGATTAACATGTTTTCGGCATTCCTAGCTTAACAATTCCTTGGCCAAGAGGGAAACCAATAGATTAGAGCTCTATTACTTCGTTCCTACTTAACATCAATCATAACTCTCATGAATAGGTAAGGCTATTCTTCGAATTTTAGCATTAAGCAAAGTTAATTACTTTTCAACAAGTAATCGCATAATAAAACCATTTAGCCATTAAGCACTTCTTAGCTCCTTTTTGAAAACATTTGTATATACTTTTAAAAAATTTGAAAATACTTATAATACATTTTAAAACATTTATTCAAAATATTACTTTAAAATAACAAGTTTGTAAAATCTTTAAAAATTAATAAATAATTTGTTTCATTATAGAAATCTCTTCTTTAAAAATTCACAATTAACTTAAAAATTCATAAGACTGCAACAACTTTTAAAATACCCTAATAATAGTTAGTAAACACATGTAAACAGAATGAAGAAAAATACTTAAATTTAGATATCTTTTCAAATCTTTGAAATCCAAAAATCAAGTCTAAACGGAATAGTTTTGCGAAAGTGAAGTTTTGGTCGTTTTCAAGATGTTACTTAACTTTTTACCATCCAAAATTTTAAAAGAAACAAACATAAATATAAACATATAAATATGGTACGAAACAACTATCTCCTTCAAATTTTCGTAGAAATATCAAAAATAAGGCGATTCACAACTGCATCTATAGCGACTATTGGTATATATGCACTTTCAAATCCGAGTTATATTCAAAGCTATGTTCAACTACAGCCTATATGCTTTGTTCCTAGACCTTGCTATATGTTATACAAGTCTATTCAAGTTTGTTTAAATTCGTTCAAGTCCATATGTGTGCCACTTTCTTGCAAAGAAAGAATCAAAATCAATGTTTTCAACATATGTCGAAGTTAATTTAAAAAACTTTAACAAAACCAAACACAAGAAAATATGAGTTATATTTCAATGAAAATGGAGAGTTAGCTCAACTTTAATCTAACAAACAACCAAGCCCAAGCAACCAAGCTTAAACTTAAACTAGAAACATCTTTCCTTCCTAGCTTTCCACTTGCTCCTTTGCCTCCTCCACTCTCCTTTAGCTCATGATTATGATAGTTTGATGAGTTTGGCTTTGATTTTCACAATATAACTAGGTAAAAGGTGTCGTTATGTGGTCCATTCAAAGTTTGAGTTGATTTGTATTTGATTTACACATATTTTGCTTTAGAAATTTATCAAGAGGCGGAAGAAGTAAGACTTTGAATTTAGTATAACTTTAGCTTGTGAATTTATGTATTATAAACAAGGGTGTGGTCCTCTGTTTATAGGATATGCATGGTGTTGCTTAAGCTTGCACTTACCACTCACCATGCCATGGAAGCTTCATGTTTCATCGCTTCTCCTTTATGTCACTTCTTCTTTATGCTAATTACATTCATTCTCTTAACATAATATGTCTCTTATCCTACTTGAAGCTTCTAGAACATTCCAAGCTTTATGAAGAGGTGTGTGTGTTAATTAGTTGCTAATGTGCTCATTTGATCATTATATAAGTGCATAAGAGTTTGAACAACTTAATATTGATCGAAAAGATAAGAGTTTTAACAACTTAATATCGATCGAAAAGATATTTACCGATAAACCTTTCGGTCACACTATCGATTTTTCTTCGAAGAATATATTTTGTAAAAAAGTTTCAAAAACAAATTTCTTCTCATTATTAATTAATTAAATGACATTTACCAAGGTTATAAAATCATATTTATAAACTTAATAATATCTCGAAATGTTTCGATATTAAAAGACGAAATTGTTCGAATTTCTGGGTCATGACTTTCTTTCCCACTTAGGGCATTTCATCCTTGAAGTTCAAATATGAATGAAGATCAATGAAGATAAAAGAACAAGATACATATATAGAGTACTGCTGAAACTACATACATACTAAACTAAAATCCAAATGCATATGAAGTGGCCCCACTTCAGGCAGCGAGTGCACTACCAAAAATGTATGATACTAAGATAAGAAATCTCTAATCTAAGAATAAATCTGTATAGGATTCTTTCAAACTATCCTCTATATTCTACCTACAGTTTCGAGCATCCTCACTCCATTATACCTTGACTAACTTCACAATCTTATTCCTCAATTGCTTCATGTCCTTATCAACAATACGAACAGGTTATTTGATAATAGTGAAATTTGGCTCAGTCTCCAAGTCCTCCTGCTATGATGCTTCCATTATCATCGAACGATCACGAACAAACTTATACAAATATGACACATGAAATACATTGTGCACACCTGATATCCTGATTGGTAACTCAACTTTATATGCAAGTATACCAATCCTCAATAGAATCGGGAAAGATCTTGTATAATGTGGAGGAAACTTCCAGGCCCTTCCAAATCAGACTAAACTTCTCATTGGAGAAACATTTACAAACGCAAAGTCTCCAATCGAGAACTCCAACTCACTACGCATCTCATCTGCATAGCTCTATGGTCGATTTTGTGCTTCCTTGATTCATTTTCGAATCTCTATGACCTTATCCGACTCCGCTTGAATCATATCCAACCTAAGCACAAGATGATCCCCCGGTTCTACCCAACAGGATGGAGATTTGCAAGGCCTTCCATACAATGCTTCAAATGGTGCTATTTCGATACTGGCTGATAACTTTGATGTATGAAAACTTAATAATTGGTAAGTGTTCTTCCCATGAAAGCCCCATATCTAAAATGTATGCTCGTAGCAAGTCTTCCAACCTTGGTTCAACCTTTCCATTTATCCATCAGCCTGTGGATGATAAGCGGTACTCAAACTAAGATCAGTCCCTAAGGCCTCATGTAAACCCTTCTAGAACTGGCTTATGAATATTGAATTTCTATCGCTCACAATCTCACAAGGAACACGATGCAATCTAATGATTTTCTTAGCATAACTTAGACCAACTAGAAATTATTCTCGTTGTCTTAACTAGTAAGACGTGCGTGCTCTTGGTCAATCGATCCATGATACTACACGCACCCTTTTTACCTCTTCTCAACCTAGGAAATCCATGGACGAAGTCCATGGAAATCTACTTCCACTTAGGAATCTCGAGCGGCTGAAGCAGTCCAGCCATCTTCTGGCTAAAACCTTTCACCTATTGGTGGCTATCACACCTTCTCCAAAGGTAGACATGTCCTTCTTCATGCCCTCCCATCAAAATGCCTTCTTCATGTTTGATGATACATAATAGTAACACCAAGATGTATCGTCAACCTATAATGGTGACTCTCTACTAGAACTTCCAACCTGTCCCATCAATATTCGGTAAACTTAATCTACTGGTCAATTTTAAAATGCCATGGCTATCCAACTTGAATCCTGGCCATATCTTTGGTTCCTCATTCTCACTTATATTCTTAGCCGACCTAGCAAAACGAAGATCTGTAAGTTGATTTTGTTCGATATGACTAATCAGAGTGGACGAGCCTCAACATTCATAATGACCCGTATTTTATGTATCAGAGGAACATAAAGTATTTTTAATTTATTCGTATGAGATCATATGATTCTATAATTTTAGGATATGACTTTTAGGGAAATTTTACATACCTATGGTTTTTCTCGAATTTCTGTGCGACCATTTTGACATGAAAATCTTATTTGGGCTATAACTTTTGATAGGAGTTGAATTAGGATTGTAAACTAATTCCATTATTTCAAGATGATAGTTCCAATTTCATAGAATGATCATAATGGAAAAACGAACTTATGCTTAGGGAGTTATGCCTATTTTAAGTATTGAAAACTATTAGTCAGAATTAGTGTGTAATTAGTAAAGCCTGTTAGTTGTTTCATTAGTCTAATTAGAGAATTACTATAAATGGAGGTTGTAGTAGTCAAATGAAAACTTTCCCTCTCATTCTAAATTAGATCTAAAACTTAGCTAGCCTTAAATCCATCCTAGGTCTTCCAAATTTCTCTATAAATCAAATTGGATTATTGATTACTGATTAGATCATTCACTAGAAAGTAGAGATCATCGACTTGCTTGACTTGAAGTGTGTTCCATTGCTATTCGGATTGGATCTACATTCATATTGATCGAGTTCGGTAATTGATAAGTGGTTTATGCATTCTCACTACCCTATATATGTTCATATGGTAGAATTGCATGATTTACATGTTTAAAATTGATTTTTGGCCATAAAACCTTTTCTAACTCTAATCTCATGTTAGTCTATGCACATATATTGAATTTGATAAGGAGTTATCTTCATTTATGTTTATACAATATGTAGATCTATTTATATAAATTTGGAAAATGTTTATTATATAGTAAATAAATACAAAAGCATTATATTAACATTTAAAAAATGGATTAAATATATTTTATATGATTTTATTTAGAATATAATTGGTTTTTATTTTATTTTATTTTAAAATTTTTATTTATATAAAATTAAGAAAGCATTTATTAATTTAGAAATGTATTTATGAATTAGGAAAATTAATATAAAAGCTTATAAAATCTTTCAAAAATAAAAAAATGAAATAATTACTAGTGTAGCCTTTAAAACCATGTTAAATACATGTGTAAGATAATTAGCATTTAAAATTGACAAATGTTGGTTGAATTTAACAAGTGTCATTCCTTTATTTTTATTTTTCTTTAATTTTAATAAATTATAATTTACACTATATAAACTCACATCTCCCCTCTTTTTTTCTTTTCTTATCTTCTCACTTTCAAAGAAACAAAGAAAATTTAACTATGTTAAACTATTTTCCAAAACCAGAAACAAACCTGAAAACTATCTCAAACCCAAAAAATCAAATCTGAAAATTGAACCCGATCAAAGTAAGAAAATGGAAATAAAAACCAAGTTCAGACCTAAAAGTAAACAATAAGTTCAGGATCAGGGCATTGATTAAGCTTCAGTTCAAATAATTTTCAACAGCAATCAAAATTAAGACCTGGATAACAATATCAGGTTCAAGCAAAACAAAAGTATGGATTTAGTTCAAACTAAAAGCTATCTGGAATCAAACACTCAATCAAATACAAGATTAACTCATTAATTATCAAGCATTCAACTCAGATCAAATCATCAGACATGGAACCAAATTCCAAATTTCATTTTCTAGGTTTTCAAGCTTCTTGTCTTCTATTTTGGTGACAGGTGAGAAAATTCTTTTTTTAGATCCTAAACCTATTTATTTTAATGATCTTTTGAAGTATGATATAAAGTGTGTTTAGATGATGGTGTGTATTTGCTTGCATGTTATATATGTACAAATGTTTGAGCATATATATGTATGTATGTATGTATGTATGTATGAAATAGGGCTCTATTTTTTAGTTGCAGACTCTAAAAATCAAGTTCAAAATTCTAATCCTCTTCCTTTGATTTCTTTTAACCTATGATGTTTAAAAGAAATTTGTTTGTTTTGATACAATACAAACTTTAAAAATAAAAACAAGTGAAATTATTAAGAAATTTATCTGGAAAATTGAAATTCCAGTAAATATATTAAAACAGGAAAAAAATCAATGTTTATGAATTCAAGTTTGGATTTCAAAATTTGATTTGTAGTAGGAAATGATGAATTTAGGTAATAAATTCATAATTTTTAAGCTTGGGAACATTGAGATAATTCGAGTTGAATAGAAAACACATTCTAATCAATTTTTGACGAACGACAAAGTTTGGGAAGTCGTGATCCTTGTTGAAGTTAGCTGGAGCGTCGGTGATCATCAGAAAAATGATCAAAAAAATTCTAAATCGCCGTGGTGGCCATAAGATGGATTTGTAGGGTTTTTGACCCATTTTTTTCCGATGATATAGATGCGACGATTTCGTCGTCGCTGCTGCGTCGAGTTTCACCGAACCAGGAGGAGGAGTAGCGTGGGACAATGAAGTTTCTCTGGTCAAAGTCTCGTGGTCTCTGTTAGCTTGTCGCGGAGGTGTATAATGATTTTTCTGGTGATAGGTGGGTTCTAGGTTGAAGCTGATGGTTCGATTTTTATTGCAAGTGAGTTTTGATGATCTGGGTTGCTGCTTGGGATAACGAGATCATCGTTACCTTGATGGCGTCCTCAATGATGATCGAAGCAATTCTGATCATCTGTGCATGTACACAGGGGAGTTGGTGTGTGTGAGGGGGTTTTGAGGAAGATGAGGAGGATTTAACTCGAAGTTGCACTCGTGGAAACGTGGTGATAGCTAGAAGGAAACATCAAGTTGGTGTGTATGTTTGTCGCAGTTTTAAAATTTTAAAATAAAATAAAGTGGTAGGAGTTTTACTCGGAGATGGACCCGAAAATTGTGGTGTTTGGCTCAGGTTTGACTCGAGTCATCTAGGGTTTGAAGATTTTAAAGTTCAAAGTTTAAAATAAAACAAGTTTTTATTCAAATTTTAATTAAATCAGGTTATAAACCTTTTCCGATTCATTCTTGAAGAATAATAAATGTTTTAATTTAGTTTTGGGGTTAGGATTAAAGTAAGTTATTTTAAAGTTAATTGAGTTTAAGTGTAATTAAGAAATTAATTTAAAAATGTTATTTGACTTTATAGTCTTAAGTTAATTTATGAATTAAAAATAACTTTGTTTCAAATATTAAAGGTTTAAGGATTAAATGTTTTAAAGTTAATTGATTTAAAAGGATAATCACTTTCTGTAATTAAATTAAAGCTAATTACTTTGTGAAATTGATTTAAAAGATAATCACATTGTGTAATTCGATTAAGATTAATTAATTTGATATTAATTAAAGAATAATTAATTAATTCCTTAATTGACGTTTAAAAATAATAATTAATTACTTAAAGATAATTACTTAATAAAAGTAATTAAGGATAATTAATTAATGATTAATGATTGATAAATCAAGTGATTAAAGTATAATTACTCAATGTAATTAATTAATAATTATAAAATATAAGTGACTAGGGATAATCATTTATTGTAATTAATTAAAGATAATTAATTAAATGGTAATTAATTAAGAGTTAATTAATTAATGTAATTAATTGAGGATACTGTAATTAATTAAAGGTTAATTAATTAATGAAAGTGATTAAAGGATGATTTATTAATTAAGGATTAATTAATTATTGTAATTAATTAAGGGTAATTATTAAAGAATAATTAAATAATTAATGGTTAATTATTTAATGATTAAAGGTTAATTAATTTAATTAATAATGATTAAAGGACAATTAATCAAATGATTTGAAATTAAATAATATTAATTAACTAGGACTGGTAATTTATCTGATTTACATTAATCGGATAATTAATTAATCTTACTTATGGATGTTTGAATTCTATTGGTTGTTGAATTGTTTGATATCCCTGATGTGTGATGCTCTGTTTTGATTTTGAGCTGCGATGAATGTAATTATCTATAATGAATGTAATTTATTCATCTGTGATAAATTTATATTATCTGTGAATCTGTGAATGAAGATAAGCGTTATAAGAATATACCGCTTATCGATATTAATGTGCTTGATTCAGTAATGATTGATGATGTTGCACTATTTTGTAAAACCCCTAGGCTACACCATACAGACACAAATATGGATTGCACGAGGAAATCGGTTAAGTCAAAGATTTTTGAATTAATTTTAAAGTTGAATTTTAAATCCAAATGATTTTGGAAATGGAATTGGGTTAAATATGAAAAGTTTTGAAAAGGAGTTTTAAAGATAAAAGTAATTTTAAATAACTTGATAAAATTTTGAAAATTTAAATAATTTAATTTGAATTTGAATTCAAGAATTGAAATTGAATCCTATGTTTGGAAATTATGGTTTAAAAAGGTATATAAGTTATAAATGTGTTTATATGGGTTTTAAACCATTTTTGAAAGGATTGTTTTGAAAATTTGAATTAAAACCAAAATTTATAATTGAAGGGACTTAACCTGTGCAAATATAATTGGATTTTCAAACAAAAACTATTTGTTTTCAAATAATAATAGCTTTCGTATAAAGAAAGGATTTCTAATTTGTGTTGAAAGATTTCATGTTTGAAATGGGATTGAAATAGTTTTGAAAGCTATGAATGAATCTTTGTGAAAAATGGTTGAACCTTGTTTTGAAATTGAAGAGGATTTTAAATGGTGCATCTTTTATATATATAAGATTTGAAATGGGAATTGTTTTGAAAACTATGAATGAATCTTTGAGGAAGTTTGGTGAACTTTATGAAGTGAATCATTTTGTTAAAAGATTTAAAAATGGTAATTTGTTTAAACTATTTGAAGAAAGGTTTTGGGTAATAAGTTGTGACTTAACTGAAATTCCATTATCCATATGGTTTTTAAATATTGCGCTCATTATTCGGTTTAGCCGGGAGAGGACCTTGTGTCATAAAACCCTTTCCGAATAATGATACGACGATATGGATAGCATTTGAAGACCGGTGGTGAAGACCGGGTATTTTCGAAAGCGAAAAGATAACCCGTCGAATGTCTCTACACCGGCTGGTCCCCGGTATAGAGATTTAACCACCGTTTGTGATGGGGAGTCCGAACATGATTAGGGATTATCCGGATTTGCAAGGGCTTCTTTATGAAGTGCCTCCGGTTCTGTTCGAACCCGGAATAGACTCATATGGATGTGTGTCTAACGTTGCACTTTGAGATGTAAAACTGGTCTCTATCAATTACATTTCTATTTGGTGGCGGAGAATTTATTCTCTTAGCTTAACACCCTTCTCTGAGACGTACGAGCTCAGAGGTTATGTAATTGATGGTTACTATTGATACATTCCCAATTTGGTAATGTGGCATACGAAGTGCTGCCGATCATTTGTTCATTGAAGCATGGCTTTGTGAAAAGCGTAGCTTTGTGGACGAGACTTCGTCGAGCCTCACAACCCGGTAATGGTCGAAACAGGAATCGTTGCAGCAAGGTTATTTGGGGGTAGCACTTCCTGAGGGTATATCATTTCCTTCTGGATTATAAGCGGTATCATGGTATGGAGCCTAGATACTTTACTTTGTGGTTGCTGCAAACTTATTTCTTTGTTGTTGTTGGTTGATAGGCGCCTCAAATAAACGTTGGTAACGATCGGGGAGTGGCATATTCGTGTCAGTAGTTACCTAGTTACAGAGGTAACCCGGCCTTGTGTTGGCAGAGATCCGGTTAGGTTCTCGGGGACGTCCAACCAGAGGCGTTCCATTCGGTGTGGGAAGTTCCTTTGCCTAACCGTTTGTTCGAAATCCAATCATCCAATATGCGCCTTGTACGGTTTTAGTTGTATCACCTGTCATTTACTTATGGTGGTCACCACTGTTTAGATGGTAGGTATAGTAGGCATAGTTCGAAATGTCCATGCTGGCTAAGATTAATATTATACTTTCAAAAGGTTTTCTGCACTATGCACTAATAATAATATAAAAGGAATTTTGTGTAGTAAGCATGTTTGACTATCATAAGGAGAAATCTCCCCCAATTCTGCGTTTGCATTGTGTGTGCGGTGGGAGGCCTTATGGTAGTTTCATTTTTCAAAAAGCATTGCGGATTTCAATTTTAAAATCTTTTATGGTTTGTTTTAAAGATAAAACTGTTTTGTTTGCTCATACCAGTCCCATGACTGACATGAAGTTTATTGTTCCCTATCTAAACCCCGGGTGCCCACCATTTTCCACACGGGCTGTTTAGAGTTGGATTTTTCAGATAATCAAGTAGTAGATATTGATTCGATAGCATCCAGTCTTCGGATTTGGTGATAGCATCTGTTTCACTCCAACAGTTTCTGACGTTGCATAATACAACTTGGTGGTGGTTCAAGCTTCTGGATTTGGAGTTTTTGGAGCTTCAGCAATGGAGTTGTATTCTATTGGGTTTTCACTATCTCCCAGAGTCTATGGCTAGCATTTCCGCTGCTATGGTCTTGATATGTATTGATATCATTTCTGTCAAATTATTGTAACAATGTTGTATATCAATGATGTTATTCATTTTCTTCCGATGTGTTGTCATACTTAATGTGTTATAAGCTCTGGCATGAGTTGGATTTCAACAGTTGAATCTGCAGCATTCGAGTACAAGTGAAGTACGGGTGTCGATTTTCGAACGTTGAAATCCAGACCGTGACAATGAGAAATGGAAGTTAGTCAAGTTTGGACTAAATAAAAAAAAGAACTGAAATAAAATTAGTAAGTAAACTAATTGATTTAAATGGGTAAGCAAGTATATTGAAAATGAATATTGGGATGATATTTAATTTAAACTGTGTAAGTAAAGTGAAGTTGTGGAATTAAGTCAAAGTAGACTAAAAATAATTAAAGTTTAGAAATAAAATCCATTGAGATTTAAAAATAAATTAGTAAGTGGAACTAATTAAAGAAATGGGTTTGGGATAAAGTAAATAGAATTCAATATTTAATTCGATTTGGAAATTAATTAAGAATTGAAGATAAAATTGAATTCAGAATGGAGTTGAAAATTTAAATTAAATGAAAATAGATGTGAAAGCTTAAGTGATGAAGTAAAAATAAATATTAAAGTGTACAGAATATTTATAATAAACTTAAGAAAAATAAAGGTGAAATCCTTAAGTAAAATTGGTATTGAAAGAGATACTAAGTTAATATTTGAATGGAGATTTAATAAAAGTGATAATTGTGAATAAGTGATGGAATCAATGTGATTATGGATAAAAAGAGAATTGATATAGGTGCAAATCAATTGAGATAAATATGTAGGATGTACGTGTATTATTTTATTCGCATAACGATTCAATCCAAATTCGAGCATAGAATTTCGAGGTAGTTATACCGATCTGAGTTGGGATTTTTCACTCGATTTTCGATGGCGAACCCTGGATATGGATTTTTGATTGATTTTGGAAATTCTCTATCATAGTTTTTGGCTATGCAAGGAGTATGATGGTTTCTGATCAAGAAACCAGATCTGACTCCACACTAGGAAGTCGGGTGGACGTTACTAGTTCGGAAGTGAAATTGTATGATCGAGTGAGCGATCGGATTTGATATTGCGTACGGATGATATGTTGCATCATACGGCTTAAGTAGAAACAGATATGGAAATTTTGTAAAAGAAGTGAATGATTTTGAAATATGTAATTGGATATTATTGCTAAGTAGGATATACAAGTATCTAAAGGCAAAGGATAAAAGGATGTTTTGATTTTCGAAGATAAATTTGTATTGACCAACAAAGAGGTATGTGTTTAAATTTTTGTATGAACTTTGTTGATTTTTTGGCCTAGCCACTTGGCCTTTTGTTTTATTTTGAAATTTGGCAGCCCATAGAGGCATTTTGTAGTCGTACCGAGCTAGCCGCGCAAAAGAGACGATGGCAAAAAATTTCGAAAATTTAGAGAGTGAGAAAATTTTTGAGAAAATTTTGATAATTTAAAATTTTGATTTTGAGTTATAATTTGAATGGTTGAATAAGTAATGTTGTTAGGAAACTATGGAAGAGTTTGGAAAGTTAGTAAGGGTGATAGTGTGTCTTTAATAAAAAGGTTGTTTTGAGTGTTGTTAAACATAAAAAACTGTTTGGTTTTGGGAAAATAGTTAACGGGTTATGGACCATTCCTCTTAATTAGTAATTTCGGAAACGAAATTATTTTAAAGGGGGAGGAATGCGATGACCCGAAATTTTTGGATATATGTAACTGGAATATTTAATTGATTTTAAATATTTGAAAGTTAGTTTAACTTGAATTTCAAATATCGCTATTTATTTAATAATTAAATTATTGAATTTAATTACTAAGGATTGGGCAAAATATTAAATCTTAAGTTTTAAGCTTGTTAAAAATATTTCAAAGGCTTATAAAATCTATATTGATAATGCTGAAGATAATATATATATTGGAGTGATTGATATTCCCGCATTATATAGCGGATGAGACCTTATGTGTACCGCACCGCATAATAGCGGATGACTCTTTATGCCGCGATATCTCGTCTTGAAGCGGGATCGATATTTTAAATTATTCTTCTAGCATCTGTGGATGCAGGGAAATAGGTTGGAGGGACCCAACTGGATTCTTCACAACGTTGAATTTATTTTATATTCAGTAATGTGATTTATGTGATAATCTATGATGGATTATATTGGGAATTGAAATTTATTGAATGTTATGGCTTGGTTGAATATATACAATGATATTTAATAAAAATGAAATGTTTATATATATATATATATATATATAAAGTTTGGATTTTATTTAAAGGAAATAAAAAGGGGAATTTTTAAGTAAAATAATTACAGTGAATTCAAATAAATTAAAGGAATGAATTTGGGAAACGGATAAAAGTTGATTTTTTTAAATTCTAATAAATCCTGAGTATGGAAAAAGAGATTTTTGAATAAATGAAATAAATGAATTTTAAGGGCTTAAGTGGTATTATTTAAAAATTAAGGAATTTATTTTTAACCTCGGTTTTAAATGGTTTGGGAAGAAATAAAAGAAGAATTTTGAAATAAAGTATGAATTGGTATTTTCAGTTTAAATAAGATTTTATATCATAATAAAGAGTAAATCTAAAGTTATGGGTTTTGAAATAAATTGAGTAAGTAAAGGAATTTATTTTTAAAATGGAGTAAATTTTGGAAATTGATTTGGAAATTGATTTAGTGTTTGAAACTGTGTTTTAAAAGGAGAATAAGACTATGAAATTAATAAACTGGGTTTATAAAGTGAAATAAGATATCCTTGGATATTTGAAAGTATAAATTCACGGTTGGAATTTATAAAGGATAGGGTAATTTGTTTTAAAAATAAAAAGTGGATTATTTTTAAAGGTGGAAAGGAAAATTTACGGATTTAGATGTAAATTAAACTGGAAATAAATCAAGAAGGATTTATAAATGATTAGATGGTTATATTGGAATAGAAAGTGAAATTTCTTGAAAAGCCACGTGTATTTTCAAAGAAAGAGTTTTTAAAGTATAAATTAGAAGTTTTGAAATGTTTTTAAAGAAGAATGTTTTCTTTCGAGAAGTTTCTTATTTAAATTATTTTAAGATTTTGAAGTAAATATTTGTTAATTTAGTTATAGTAGTAATTATTTTAAAGGTTAAACTAGTATTATGATTTAAAAGATAGTTACTAAATATTTATACTTTATATAAATAACTTTTATTTTAAAGGTAGTTTTGGCTAAGTTTTACTTGAAAATTTTTATGGAATTTCATAACTATTATTTTGAGTAAAGTCTTTTAAGTAGTTTTTATTTTAAGTATTTTAAAGTATATATTTTTGGATAAAGTAATTTAAATTATTTAAAATATAAAGTATTAAGACTTGGTGATTTCAATGGAAATAAAACAATTGGGTGGATTTTATTTCGCGAGAGAAAAGGTGATTTGAAAACTATTTTCAAAGGGTTGAAGTGTAGAAAAATATCTTGCATTTTTGAAATAAATAATTTAGGAAATTATTAGGGGCTGATGGATTTTTGTGGATGTTATATGATAGTTAAATAACCGACTATCAATATTGGCCAATGCGTTGATCGTTTCGAAGAGACTGAGATCGGGATTAATTTCCCGAAAACCACTTCGACCCGATTTGAATGTTTCCGTGAGGAAAGCAAGAGCTTGAAGTAGAAGATGGAGCAGTGAAGTGCAAGGGCTAATCACTACTAATCCTGAGGGTGATTCAAAAATGAATGTAGTAGGAGTAGTGCCTTCGGTTCCGTTCGGACCGAGAACGGACTTGTATAGATGAATGCTATCATAACATTGTCAGGAGGATGATGAGCACTCTAAGTGGATGTGTGCTAAAAGGGTAACGCATAGCCTCGAGCCTCATCAACCAAGAATGACTAAAACAGGGGAGGTGCAGCAAGGACAAGTGGTTAGCAACCAATTATGGTAAGGTCACCCCTGTCTAGATGTCCCTTTATTTCGGCTGTGTGGACGGTTGGTGATCCCAACTATAGGGTGATCTTATTCGAACTATCCAGCAATGGGTAGCTCCGGTCTTGTGTAGTAGGGGATCAGGGTGGATCCTCGGTACGGTGATCTAGACCACGTACTATGACGGGTGGTTCCTAAGTAGCCCTGTCATTGATGGAAACCCAATCTCCAATTAGTGCCTTCGGACTTGTTTGTATACCTATTATGCTGGAATTTAATGAATGTGATTTTTTGGCTATATGAATAAGTATTTAAATAAAGACACTATTATAATATCAGAGGATTTTATAAGAAATGTTCTGGTTATCGTAAGGTAAAAACCCGGCATGTTTATTTGTGGCGTGGTCTTACACATCTTTGATTTCAAAAGGATTTTGAAACTTTAATAATTTACTTGAGTGTGTTTTCTCACGCTAGTTTTTCAGACTGAATCGGGTGTTATTTTTTTACAATGCTCGGGTCAGACCGAGTATTATATATATAGATTCTGGATGGACTGCTTTGGAGCTCAGAGGATGAGCTAGACGGCGAGACGTATCACACGTACTTAATATATATTCATCTGTGTAGTATAAGCTCTGTATTCAGTTGTGGGGACAAGTGGAAACTGTCCTATATTTGGTTTTCTTGTACGTATTCTGATGATGTAATATATGAAAACAGTTATAGTTCTTTTATACAAGGATCAGTTGTTATCTATTATATATTTGTTCCGCTGTGATTGTGAGATTCTGTTGTTGTTTTGTTTTCTCTTCTTCTACCTCCTTCTTCTTTCTCCTTACAGGCTGGTTTTCCGGCATTCAATATTTCGGCATCTAATACCGTGGACGTATTGGTGTCGATTTTTGGATGTCGAAAAATCGGGTCATTACACACTCCCTATCGTCACTAATAACCCCACATAATCAAGTATCACTCCATATTTTTGAAGCTAGCCCATACCCAAAATAGTAAAAAATCCAACAAAATCAAGAACAGGCAAATCACATAGAAAAGTACAATCATGAGTCGATAATGCAATGTTAGGACAAGCCATAAATAAAATGGCTGAAATTCCAATAGGATTCAACATTACCAAGTTTCTATCAACTATATCATTTTCAGACTTTAAATTAACTACAAAGCCACTAAAAATAAAGGAGGTGGATCTCCCACATTCGTTAAAACACTAAAAGGCATATCATTAATGGAAAGCATACGTTGGATTGTACAGTCGTTTCCCATCCCTTTCCCCTAAGCTGGAACTATGAATTAGGAACAACATTCGGTGCATATACCTTGACAGCCTATATATACTTAAGTTGTTCTGGACAATTCTTCTTGATGTATCCAAATTTTTTGCAATTAAAGCGCTTCTTCCCAACTGAATACTCCCTCGAAAAATGCCCCATCTCCTTGCAACTATAGCAAGTTAATTCATTTTCACTTCTTCGGTCAATTTTGGCTTTGCAATTGCTTTTCGTTTTGTCTTACCTTGGAACTTCCTCTTCCTACCCATTTGTAGTTTAGCTTCCTCCTTAGAAACAATAGCTTGCTCTGGTTTTAGATAAATGATTTCCTGCCCCAAAATCTTCTCAGACTACTCATCATATAGTTTACCAAGCGCTCTTGGATAGTCATAACTTCTCATTTTCTTCAATGGAGTGTCAATAAATGGCATCCTATACTTCAATAATATATCAAACTCGGATAACTACTCAATTATTATTACATCTTCGTGCTTCATATCGAACAACATTTTAGACAATATAGAATCTATACAATGGGTATATACTTCTCTTTATAACTAGCCCTAAATTGATCGCAAGTGAATTAACCCTCAAAAGTGACAACCTTAATTGCACCCCACCAACCCATAGCTTTACTCTGAAGTTCCCACAAGCTTAACTTCCTCCTTTGCTCATCCTAAAGTACCAAATAGTATAGAATTTTCTTTCATTTATTCAACCAATAATTCAACTTCATAGCAGATGTTGTTCCTATGAATGTTTTCCCGATAAAGCTGGAATAGTCTTCGTTTAGTTTGCAAAGTCTACTATTTGCACTTGTACTTTCACACCACTATTCATAGCAATAGCAACAACTACTTGGATTTCATCATGTTCATCATCATTTCTATATTTATAGCCTACGTAATAGGGTCTACATCTACCATGTTTTCGGCTACTCCCACTATTGAGTACCATGTTCCTTATTTCCTTATTTGCCTAGTTATCCTTGCAATCAATAACAAGAATGATCAGTCTCTCAATCTAGATAATATTATAAGGCAAGGTGTATGCAATACGTCTCACTATATATATATATATATATATATATATATATATATATATATATATATATATATATATATATACACCGTATAGTTTAAATTCAACAAAGAACAAGTATGCCATCTCATATGAGATTTAACTAATTCTAAGGAATATCCCTTACCCTCTTTCTAACTGCTCAAACTCATAAAGATTTAAGTGTCTACCAAGCCTAAGATCTAGTACAAACTGTGATTACCCTCCACTTTCGGTAACTATATAAAGCATATCTTGCGTTGTGCGGTACCCATCCAATGAAGGGTGCATCATAGTTAAGTAGAACAAAATTGGAAATATGTTATGTATCTCATAATACATAGGCAAAATATAACATAAAACATAGACATAAATAGTCAAGATAATGGTATAATCAAAAGAAAACTAACCGATACCGTAAAATAATAAATATCAGAGTATGCATTTCATAAGATTGTAGAACGGTGACTACTACAAAGCAAATACAGGATAATATATCTCAAATACATTAGTGACTACAAAATGTAACTACCTTTGATAACAACATACTAATAACTCATAAACTACATGGTAGAACATAACTAGTAGCTCTTTACGTTTATCCTTTACATAACATCATGCGATAATTGTCCCTTATTTTACTTATAAAGAGTTATAAAAAGGACATGTGCACAAATTACCTTAGGTCAGACAATAGTCTGGTACAAATGATTTGTATGCCCAAGATAATATATATACTCGATATATATATATATATATATATATATATATATATATATATATTGCACACACATACACACACACACATAAGATGAGATCTATATTGTATGAGATGTCATACCTCACATGCTCTTACATTCAAAAATTTGTCACATATAACCAAATATGCTAAATTACATCATCACAAAAGTAAGTTATACTACCTATGTATAAACTAGTGCATTGTGGGAAAGTAAGTTATACTACCTATGTATAAACTAGTGCATTGTGGGATCAAACATAATAATACCAACTATCAACAAAGTCAATCCTAGGATCCATCATTCGAGCATCTTTCATCCTCACAGTTAATGGGTTATATGGTAATGCAACATTTTCCCTTTTGAAAATACCGTATAGTATACCTTAAAATTAATACACCAAGTCATGCCATTTACAACCATAACTTATATGTATTTCGATATGCATCCTCGCTTGGTGAAGGTCTCCTCGTTGTACATATCCTAAAGCCTACTATCAAAGCCCCTCATCATATAAGTACCAATATTAGACCCCATATTGGTCCACCTCATGAGTTAACCCCACATAGAAATCATATGCTTGGTTAACATCATATGCTTTACGCATTTAATCCTTGCACATTACTTGTCAATTAGTGCCAATCCATATGGATCAATCGGTACTGGTTAATCACATCTTCTCTTTCCCTTAGCCTTTATAAGATTTTTTTTCTTTCTTTGGTCCAACCTAAAATTCCCACCATTTAGCCTCTAATATTGGTCGATCATCGGTTAGTACTGACCTAAATCGATCGATACAGTTCTATAAATAGTACTATAGATTGATATCCATCCATCTTAATCAATACAGATCATAGTACAAACTATTGAATTATGTTATCCATCGATCCATGGTTTTCGGGCATAGTGAACTGTTTAGTCACTAAGATAATTCCTTTGGTTTAGTCCAAACAAGACAAATACTATTTTTTATCCCAAGTAGTGGCAATTTCGGCCCTAAGAAAACTACAAAATGGTTCTTTAATATGTCATTTATTCGCCTACACTTTTAAAAGATGCCTTCAAGTTTTGTAAAGTTGTGATCATCGTCAAATGTTAGGAAAATCACTAAACCAACCATGATGTTTTTAACTATGATCCTAGTAATTGAAATCTTTGGTGTATGGAGAATTGACTTTATGTGTAAAATTTCTTATCTCGTTTGGTAATCTCTACATTCGTAAAAGAAAACTTCTTTTCTAGGTTTGGCACACCTCATATAATGATAAGTAATAATCGAACACACTTTTGTAATCGTTTTTCGAAGCTTTAATGAAAATATACTCGACAACCCACAAGTTATTCACTTCTCATCATCCTCAAACTTGTAGTCAAGTTGAAGTATTAAATCGACAAATCAAATTTCTTTCAAGGAAGCCATTAATAAAAATAGAAAGGATTGGTCCAAAAGTTAATATATTAATTTTCGGCCTATAGAAATCCTTTTAGAACTAATCTTAGAATGTCCCTTTATAAGTTAATATATTGTAAACATAGGGCATTATGGTTAATAAAGGATTCAAAGTTTGATTTGAAAATTTTGGATGAAAAATAATAATTACAAATCAATGTATTAAAAGAAATTAGGAACATTGCTTACGAAAATGCAAAAATCTATGAAGGAATGGCAAAAGTGTTTAACAATGAATAAATCCACATTTTCACCAAATCAAAAAGGTTTTTCTGTACAACTCTAGCCTACATTTATTCCCAAGAAAGATAAAATATAGATGAATAGGATAATACATAGTATGAATTGTCTTTCCATATGGTCCTACAAAAATATAAAACCTTTAGAGATAGATCAACTTTCAAAGTCAACAGTTAGTGTTTAATACCATATTTGGAACTACCAAGTGATCGAAAGGAGGAGCTCATGATTCTTTATAAGCTACACTACATCTAGTAAGAAAAATGTAACCCTTTTTTGTAAATTTGTATGTCACATCTTCTTTACAATAACTCATTATGTCATAATAGTGAGGACACCATCAAACTTGAGTTGAGGGGGGGTTTGCATTTTTCCATCATCACAATCTCTTTCAAAAATGAAAAAAAAATCGTTAGCTTTTGCATTTTATTTTTCAAAAAAGATTTCATAAATAAAATACATTTTGTTACTAAGTTGATTTTATTGAAACTAGAATAGTAGAGTTAGCATAGTATGTTGATTAATTATAATGGAATTGTGGTTATCATAAAAGTTGAATCTAAAGTAGAACGGAAGTTTTACATTATAAATAAAAAATGACAATTTCGCTCTCTTCAACCCTAAAATTATTTTCATCCATTGGAAAAAAAGAGAAAAGAAAACGATGTCACAAATGGAATGAATCACGAACGAACGTCGATCATAACGGAAGGGAGGTCGTGATGGATGGGAGGTCGTGATGGATGAGTACATGTAGCCATGAGTAGCGGAGTGAGGCGTTTGCTGACGATGATTGTGACAGATTTAGCGGCTTTAGGAGTTTGCCACCAGTTTGGTGATTGGAGCATGCTAATTCCTGTGCATGAACTAATGCTGCAAGCTATAGGCAATGGTTGTTGTGTCGGAGGCAACTGATGAATCGAGAGCAGCAATAGCAATGATGGTTATTGCATGTGGTGGTGTAGGCTGATAGATGCGAGGCCGGCTTTGTGTTATCTTGGGTTGAAGACAATAAGGCATAGTTATGCAATTTGGTGAGTTTAATACTCATAACTATCTTATTTCTCCTTTGCACTATATAAATATTAATTTTCCTGATTACTGATAAATTTCATTACTTAGTTGAATTGCTTATGACTGTTAATTAGTTGCTTGCATAAATTGTTTGATCGAGATATTCGATTGGTTGTTGTGAGATTGGTGTAGTTTAGTTTTGATAGTAAGTTTTTACATTTTTTTGATGTTTGAAATGCCTGTCCATTTTCATTTCAAGTTATGTAATTTATTTATATTATATACAGTGAATCGATGGCTGATATTCGTTGGAATTCGATGTTGGCCGCACGATAAAAACTTATATTGATGTTTTTGGAGAAATTTTCTCCATGATTAATATATATGGACGTTTAATTGATTTCCTAGTTTTAAAATATTTTTGAGATCTTCGACAAATTATTTTGATGTTTTAAAATTAGTTTAAGTATATTAATAAATAAACAAAATTGGATGTTTAATAAAATGATTTCTTTGACATTATTTTGGATATAAAAGTTGTTTTGAAATTAATTTATTTTTAACTATTAGAATATAAAGTGAAGGCTTTGAATTATAAAATATAGATTGAAATGGAAAAATTATTTTAGTGATTTAAAAAGTATTTTAAAGTATTATTTGGTTATAGAAAATTATGAAATAGTTTCTATAATTATTTTGATTTATAAAGTGATTTTAGAAGTTTAGAAAAGGCGTATAAGGATTTGGAAGCGAATTATCATATTTGAAACTTATATTGGGATTAAATAAACAAAGAGAATATATTATTTAATATACAAACTTAGTATCTCTTTCTAAATATTTATTCTTGTTATAAATGATTCATTATTAGGTATTGATTTGTCAATTATTATGTTTATTTATTTGAATAATCTATTTTATATTACTTTTCTAATAATTCTTCTTTTGAAAATTGAACTGGATTACATGAATAATTCACTGTTGATATAGATTTGATGATTTGATATTATACAGTTATAACATCCTGTTTGATTTTATGGTATTCTATTCTATGTGATGAGGCATTTAAATAAATGGATTAGTAATATTGTTTGTGATGGGGCATTCGGTAATAAATTTCCAATTATTCTTTGGACTCGTTCTATATAATATTAAAGGAGCGAGTGTGATGTGTGAGCGTTGAATAAACAGACAAGTAATACAAAGTGGTACAGAATGTCGTCGTTTTATTTATTCGGTTATTATTCGCTCGTGGATGACACTTATATGGGGTACGTTGTGTGAGTCACTACACCGAGCATAGATGGAGGCTAACATTGCCTTATATTAGATATATGCTATACGTATGTCTACATATTATCCAACTCCCTTTATGTTTTGGAAGTGAACCGGACTGGCCAGTATTCACCTTGGCGCCCTATCGCAGTGGTCGCCTTTTGGATTGGTGACACCCTTGCATTATTTATTTATGAGCACTACGGAGTGTATGCCTTTATGTCACAGGCTAGCAATCAGTTTACATAGGGTCACATTTCGGTAGTCCTAGCCAAAGAGGCTATATGTAGTTGAACCTATAGTGGATCGTTATCTTGATACTAAGAGAGGAGAGGTGATGGTAACCGATGACTACAGGACTCATGTCATATGGACCATGTGTGTCTCCTAAAGCAAGCAGACATGCTGTCAGTCTCCCATCTGGTTTTGGTGTATGTATCTGGATGGTAGATAAACATATACTATGATGAAATGTGGTTATACCTCCGACAGTGTCCAAAGTATGGTCAACTTCGTATCCTTTTTGGATAGATATCCTATTCTATTCAGGCAGACGACATACTTATTATAGATTATTCTTAGGCATTACTATAAGCTGGCTTAAACATTTCTTATTGATTTTAGTCACTGATGATGATATTTTATAATGTGAGATTGTGTGATTTATTTAGGCATTGGTTTGTCCTTGCCTGGCTTTACTTGAGGAAACCTCCTTATTAATTATTTCTAGATTTTGATGGTGATTTGTAGATACAGATGATTCACCCAGTTGATGTTAATTATTGATTCCTGATTTGATGAGTTAATATATGGGTGATAACATCTTTATACTGGGTTTGTGGTGTTCTACGTATATGATATTTGAGAATGTTAGAAATAAAATTATCACATTATACCTAGTAATTTCTTATGTTTATTGACTTTGGATTTAGATAAGTCTAACTTGTTTATTATTTATGTAATACTTGGATCATTCCGAGATATTTCTGGTACAACATGACCATCTTTTGTTTTAGGCATAGAGGAGATTAGGATGTAGTAACATTGTATACCATCTGAGTATTGTATAATTTAATTTAAGTATATTTTGGAGTTATATGTTGGACATACTTTACACATACACACACATGTATGTATAGGTATTATATATTATAGTTGCATTTCTGACTTTGTATTCTCTGATATGTACTGTATATTGAGTATTGTTCATCCCGGAAGAACACATTTCTATTGCTTTGCACTGATACTGCATATGTATATGTGAGTTATTTATTCAATGATTAAATACATACTAGTTAGCCTAAGAAAAGTTTCAAGTGCCTACACATATCGTTCCTTTCTCCATATAGTCCGAAAATGTTACGCTATAATACTTTTGGATAGTAGGATATAGAGGTAGAGTGTTACATGGATTTTATGGGTAGTATCTATTAACCATAAAATGTAAATGAAGATAAAGAAGGCATTTCAGAGACCTTCCGTATAGGTAAAGAATATCCGTAGAATTTACCATTCGATGACACCACAAGGATTGTACAACACCAGAGAAGATGAAGCACATGGTAGGTTCAGGGTAGAGCTTTTGCTGGAACAAAAGATAACTACTAAAGCGAAGCAAAAAAGCTAGATATAAAACTACTAAGTATCTCCTGGACCAAACAGGAAAATGGTTACAAGGTTGCTTAACATAACGCAAAGACTAGGTAAAAGAAGATCGTCCCATATCTTTTTGATAGGAATGAAGGAATGCGGGCGACAAGTTTGCCGCAGATCTGAACCCTTCGGAGCAGACGAAGGGTTTCATCATTCGTCATTCTAATAGACGTCTTCCAAGAAGGGTATAAAGGATAGGACAAGAACATGCGACTCAATTGAAAACCTTTTCGAAAGCATAATAAGCCTTTCGGTCCAGTTAAAGTACATATCTGACTCCTTTCGACGGTATCGAAAGCATTAAGCAAAGGCAGCGTCCATAATTCAACAGAAGACCACCTTCCGATAACATTCAAAAAGAGCGTAGTTCTCGGCGGTAATCGAGTAAAGAAGCAACCCTCCGACAAGGTCGAAGGATTCACATTACCTTATACGAAACCTGTAACGACCCGGAATTTTATGCAATATCGGTTTAATAATCTGTATTTATAATTAAATTGATTTGATGATTTTTCTTTATAATTTTAATTTAAATTGGTGAATTTAATCTTTTAAAAGTTAATAAATATTTAATCTAGTAATTTTGATCAGTATCTTTTTAACAATTTAAAATTGATAAGATTTATTTTTTTCAAAGCTAATAAATTTTAATTCTATTTGTAATATATATAATTGATATATTGTGGATAGGATAATCTTTTATTTTAAATAAAGATAAATTTTCAAATTTGTAATATATATGTAAGTATATGTTATAATTTGGATTGTTTTGAAATTTAATTTAATCTATTGATAATTTATATATGTTTGATATTGTAATTTAAAGCTTTATTTTAACTAATATTTTTCAAAAGTAAATTTAAGATTTATTCAATTGTTTTCAAAGTATAATTGTTATTTTAAATAAGATGGTTTAAAAAGGTTTTAAACAAATTTTTGTTTTGTCTTTCTTTAAAAGTATTTAAAATATGATAGTTTGAAAAGAATTTAAACAAGCTTTGTTTTGTTTCTTTTAAAATGCTTAAATTTAAAATGGTTATAAATGTATATGTAAATGTTTTAGATTTTTAAATCTATGTATAAGAAATTATTTATATTTTAATTAGTTTTAGAACATTTTCTTTTAAAGATAAATTTATATTTACATATACAAGTATTTATTTATAAAGTAAATTTAACATGTGAGTGTATGTTTACATTTAAACTAAGTAAAATTAATTAAAAAGGACTTAAAAACATGTGTAACCATATAAACATATCTTAATAACACATGTAAACCTAATAAGCTAATTATGTGACAATTGTCCAAGTTTTTAACAAGTGGCATATACATTTTAATTTTAATAAATGTGTTAAGAAGAAAAATTTGTTCTTCTCAAACATTTATTTTTCTTGTCTTCATCTCTTAACTCTATTCAATGGCAACCAGCAAATTTTTTTTCAAATCTGAAAAATTTAAAACAAATGCTACCTGAAATTTGAAATCAAATTTGCAAAGAAGAACCTCAAACTTGCAACATCAAGGAAATCTGCAACCAAAACTGCATTTCGAAAGTTCAAGATCTGAAAACAAATATGCAATTTCCAAAGTAAAGCTTCAACCGGCATTTCAAAAATGATGTTCAATCTGCAACTTTCAAACTTGAAGTTCATGAAGATCTGCAGCTTTTAAAGCATCAAATTTCAACATGCAAATGGATTTTTTCTTCAGCATGTCAGAGCCTGGAAAGAAATTCAAGAATAAAAAATAAATAGACCTGCTGTGTTTATAAAATCTGCCCTGCATATTTAAGGTGAGTAAACTTTAAGCTTAGAAACAGTTTTATTTAACTTTGCTTAAATACTGTGATGGATGTTTGTAGAAACATGGCTTGTATATATTTATGAATATGTATGCATGTATGAGTATGTGATGTATCTGTTTATAAATTGATGGAATGCCTCTGTTGCATCATAGGATTGAATTCCACTAAAATAAATTCAAATACACATCATACATTTGGTTTTAGTTCTTGATCTCTAAATAGAAAATGAGTATGTTTGTGTAATATAATTTTTAAAAAATGGATTCTGAAATTTTTAATTTACAGATAGTTTTAAAAATAGGAAAAACAGTAAAATACTGGTTTATGTTAAAAATCAATGACTTAAATTCCTGCTTTGGATCATATAAATGGATTTGTAATTTAAAATGATGATTTTTAGCATGCAACTCAAAATTTTTAAATTGATGTTTAATTTGGAAATTGGGAATGAATGTTATCGGCAATTTGGTAAACTGCCGATGATCCACTTAATAACTGAAGATGAATTCTTGGTGGTAGCTAGTTTGGGTATCATTGATCAAGGGAAAAATGCTGGGAATTTTTTTTATTGTGTGAATTTCTCGAATTGGATCGAACTAGGGTTTCTGCTTTGTTTTCGTTCGGCCTTATTGTCGAGATGTTTGCAACTCGAATAGCTGACCGAAGGTGATCGCTTCTTGGAGGAACGGTGCTCGGGATGTGGCGCTTCGATGATGAGAACGACAAGGTTCATCGGAGATGGGATGGTCGGCGGTGGGTTTGGTTTTGTGCTTGAGCTTCTGCAGATGTTCGAGCTCGATGCTCGAATTCGATTCGAAGTTGTTTTCGTGGATCTGGGTTCGAGATCGCGTTCACATGGGATTGTGTGACCGGGGTAGATAGTCACGATGACCGGATTTGGCCGTAGGTGGTGGGATATGTGCACGGGGTTGGGTGTGTGCACTGGGTATATTAGTTTAGGGAAGACGAGTTTTCGACTCGGGTGAGTTCTCGCGTCATTCTCGTGTCTATCTCGAAGAAGATGGAGCTGGAGCGTATCGGGGAAAACTCGTGTTGTTTGCTGTGTTCGACTCGGGTTTTTGGGTCGCGTGTTTTTCTTTGGGGTTGGTCTGTGTAGGGGCAAGTTGCTGTGTAACTTTGTTGAGTTAATGAAAGTAAGCTTTGTATTATAAAGCAAGTTCATAAAGGAAACCAAAATACAAGGTTAATACTTGTTTAAAATTAAATGTTAATCAAACTTTTAAAGTATAAATTGAAATTATTTTTTTACTTTTAAAATGATTTCTTTTTTAAAATAATTTAATTACATTTTGGAGTTCAATTTAAAAGAATATTTTGAATTTAAATATTAAATCAAAGTTTAAGTTTAAATTTTAAGTAATGATTTAAACTAAAATTTTAAATTTATATTTGAAATAAATAAGATTAATTTTGATGTTTTAAAGTATTCTTAATTTTGAAATTTGTTTCTAAATTTCCTACTTACAAATAAGATTATCATTATGATTTTGAAAAACAAATGGGATAATTTGTTTTAAGTTGTTAAAATTTGATTTATTCATATAAGATAAATAAGGTTAATTTATCTTTGATTTGAATATTAAATTTGATTTGTTAATAAGTAAAGTTTAATTAAGATTAATGTTCTCTTAATTAATTAAGGATTTTGAAATATAAGAAGTTAGTTAATTAATTGTTAAATTAATTTTAAATAATTAGTTAATTGTTTATTTAATCACTTAATTATGGATTAATTAAGTGTGATTACTTAATGAAGTAATCAATGGTTAATTTTTGATTGAAATTAGAATGGTAATTACTTATGAAAGTAATTACAGAAGTTACTCATGGAAGTAATTAGTAGAGGTTACTCATGGGAGTGATTCAATGGAGTGATTATTGGATAATCACTAAGTGTTATTAATCTAATAATTGATTAATATAATTGTTTTAAAGTTAATTAATTATGAAGTAATTAATTAATTTAAGAATTAAGGATTGATTAATGATGAAAATAATTACTTGTTAGGTAATTAATGAAGAAGTAATCAAGATTTAATAATGAAGTAATTAGAGATAATTACTTGTTAAGTAATTAAGAGTTAATTACTCAATTATTTTAGGTAATAAATTAATGTGATTAATTAATTAGTAATGTGATTAATCTGAGATTAATTACTAAGTGTAATTATTTAAAAATGTAATTAATTGATAAAGTAATTAATTAAGGACTATTTATTAATTTAATTGAATAAATAATTACTTAATGAAGTAATTAAAGATTAATTACTTAGATTAATTAATCAAAGGTTAATATAATTAATTAAGAAGTTAATTAAATTAAGATAAGTAATTACAAATTGTTAATTACTGATTATGATTAATGAGATGATTAATTATAAGCTAAGTATTTAAATAATTTAAAGTAATTATTAATTAATAAGGATCATTAGTTAATTAATGATATTAATCAAGATTGATTAATAAAAGTAATTAATTTAAGTGCGATTAATTAATTGTAATTAATTGAGGTTTAATGTAATTAATTATAATTAATTAATTAATGGAAGTAAATGAATGATAATTAATTATTGTAATTAATGATAGTAATTAAAGGTTAATTACTCTATATGGTTAAGGATAATTACTTGAATGTAATTAAATATAATTTAATCAAGGAAGATTAATTGAGGAAGATCATTAGAGATTCTTAATTAATTTATTTGGAATAAATAAATAAAGAAGGATTTAGGATTAATCCAATTGATTAAGAGTTAATCAATTCTTCTTGGTCGATTGATTGATATTGGTTGATTGATTGATATTGGTTGATGGACTGATATTGGATGATCAATATTAAGTGATATTAGGTGGTTGATATTGGGTGATACTGGATGATTTAAATATCTCTGTTACGTGATATGTTGTTTGTGAGATGAATGTTGTTATGAATTTTCTATAGTGATAATGTGATTCATCTATCTGTTTATATCATCCTGAATATAAGTTTAACTGTTTAAACCCTTAAGTACAACTTAGACATTAAAATGGCGTTTGGTTTCGGTGAGACCGGGATTGGATTTCCATATTTGGGATCCGAAAACCACATCGATTCCAATTAAATGTTAAGTCGTGAATCCAAGTGGAGCTTTGTGAAGACTCGAGGTGTAAGGACTATACGTCAGTATAACTCTGTGGGTGATTCCGTAATAAGTTGACGGAATAGTACTTATAGATTCATGATGATGATTTTAGAGTGCAAGGGCTATGGTCGTTGACTCTGAGGGACATTCCAAAATGAGTGCAATGAGATAATGCCTTCGGTTTCGTTCGAACCCGGAACGAACTTGTATGGATTGAATGCTTTCCGAACATCGTCAGGTGGACGATGAGCATTCTAAGATAGATGTGTTCTATAAAGGTAATCGCAGCCTCACATCAACCGGAAATGGCTAAAACACGGGAGGTGCAGCAAGGCTTCATGGGTAGCCCCCACTTGAGAGTGAGATTTACCCCTGTCTAGAGGTCCCTTTCTATTTCGGCTTACTGTGTGGTTGGTCGCGCCAACTACGGGATGGTCTTATTCGGGACTGTCCAGTAAGGGATGGTTCCGGCTTTGTGTTGCAGGGGAGTTAGGGTGGCTCCTCGGTACGGTGATCTAGTCCACGTACTGTGACGGGCGGTACCCCAGTAGCCCTGCCATTGATGGAAACCCATTCTTCCTACGAGAGCTTACGGTTTTGATTGTATTACCCACTTTCGTGGCTAGTAGCTGGAATTTAATAATGTAACAATTTCGGCTATTTCATATTTATTTGAAAACCCTAGACACTATTATAATATCACTGGATTTCCTATCAAATGTTTTGGTTAGCGTAAGGTAAAAACTTTTCCATGTTTATGTGTGGGAAGTCTTACGTGATACCTTTTCTTTTCAAAGGTTTTTCTAAAGTTAAACAATTTTTACCCGTTTACTCACACCAGACCTTTGTCTGACCCGAGTGTTTATTTTCTATTTTATTAAACTCTTGGGTACTCATATTATGTATAAGTAGTCAAGTGATTCAGGTTTGCTTGACGAATTCTGGAGGAGATATGGAGCAGGAGGCTTCCTCGTGTAGATATTATGATTCCGCTGTATTGTTTGGTATCTGAATCTGTTTCTTGTGTTATCTTGAGTTGTATAGTTAGACAGATGTTTATAACTGTCTAATATGTGTTGTTTAAGTTGTGTACTCTGATGTAATATGATACTATGTAATATTATATATGTTATACTATATTTCATTCGTTCCGCTGTGAGTTATCTGTTGTTGTTGTTGTGTTCTTCTTTCTCTTTCTTTTCTTCTTCTATCCCTTTCTTTCTTCATTGATGATGCGATTTCCTGGAGATTGGAAGTCGAGTCGTCTCAAAACCAACCCTATGGGAGAGATGAGAAGCCCATGAATATATTGGGAAATATAAACCCTTCGACAGTTGCCAGCAGTCTGTGATAATGTACAATAAACAAACCTTCCTTCAAGAATGAAAGGCTTACAACCATATAAATGAAGCAAGCTACCGTCAGGACTAAAAGTTTTACAACATCATATAAGAAGCAACCTTTCATCCCCGATGAAGGCATAAGTTCGGAAAGAGGGCCGCTTGCATCTAAAAATAAGACCCAAGGGTCTAGATTCAGGATCCTATTTTTATTCTCACTCTTCTACCCATCAATCACTACTGCTCTGGCTTATTACTTTGTAACCCTAATTTAGAAGTCAAATTAAGGGCTAACTTCTTAAATTTTGTATCGATTTCCATTACTTGGTAATAAAAAGAATTATGGCTTGTGATCAACTTGAAATTTTAGGATAATCATGATTAGGCGTTAATTCAATATCAACGACTAATCGTTTACGACTCATTTCTTATATTCTTTGTTTATATCAAGAATATGTCATGAGACGCTTTCATAAGTTCTATTCTCTTTTACTCGGCGTCAGACGAGAAAAAAGGAGAATGTGACTTGTGAATTGACTTCATTAAATTTCATGGCATATTAAATCAACTCTTATTATTATCAAAATATGTTTGGATGATGCATTCTTTTTGAAAGGTTTTCACATAAAGAATATCTACCTAAGAAGCTGAAAGTGGCAAATGGGGACAGATGAATATCTCCTTTCAATTGTCCCGGAGGGTTTATAACCTTCCGGAAGGGTTCATAACCTTCCGGAAGAGTTCAAAGGAAATGTTAATCGATAATTAATTACTTTAGGATTCTAAGGGAGAGAGAGAGTATAATGAAGTGATTAAGTTCAAAGTTGAATAATGAGTATAATTAGCTCAGAAAGTTTAAATGACCTCTTATACCCTCCGGACAAAGTGGAAGGTTTAGTGATTCCCTAATTCTAGACTAGCCGAAGGGTTTGAATGGAACTCTAACCATTCGACCTTATTAAAGGTGAACTAATTTCATCTATAGTCTTCACCCAAAATAAATAGACACCCAAAATATTCCAGCATCGATCGTCTCCGGTGGTAATCAAAGACGATATTTTAGAACCTTTTAGCTTAATCACTTCATTCAGAAATGTGAATACACTCAACCGAAAGGTTGTACCCATATAAGACAACTTTGTGAAAAGCATGTGAAATGTTAACAAGAAATCTTGTTAATAGTATTCATTGAAAATCCTTATGATACAACACTCGTCGTACTAGAGAAACTAAGGGAATGAATGTTGTGTTTCCTATGAAAGTGAACTCATCTTAGTTTTACTTTATTCGAGGATAAATAAAATATATGTGTTAGGGTATTTGATAAACACACAAAAATGTATATTTCTATGTTCTCCTTTCATCTTTTTTTAGTCTAATGTACATTAAGGGTTCTTGTACACTTTTAAAAAAATAATTCTCTCAAACACCATCAAAACATATATATTTACCATTTTTGGGCTAAATGAATTTAATTGCGCACATTTCAATTTTGACAAATTAAATGCACATTTAAATTGAAATTTTTATTTAACCGTTTAAGCGTTTATGTCAACATTTTAGCATTTATGTCCAAAATTTTCACATTCTCGTTATATGGATTTGTGCATATGAATGATAAAGAAGAAGAAGAAGAATAGGCATGCACTTTGGTGAAAACAAATTTCATAAAAATTAGTTCTATCTTTAAACCCTCAAAATGAAGCATAAAGCTTAGTTTTATACATGGATGAGGCTCGAAACTCACTCATAATGGCCCATAAATTATTAAAGAAAACTAATTAGGTGGAGAATTAAATATTCATTTTATGGATAGTTTGGGAGCACACATCGTCATGGTCATTTTTGGTTATCCTATGGTTACTAAAGGTGCATGTTTCCTAACGGATGTCTTAGGTATTTCTTCAAGGATAAGTAAGGTTTTTATCATGTATAAATGCCCTCTTATGTAACATGAGGAGAGAATAAGTTACAAAATCAAAAATAATATCCTTCAAACTTTCAGTTTAACATCTTTTCTCAATTTCATGCTCTTTAATTACATACTCTAATTTACTTTATGCATTTTTTTTGCAAGCAGATTAGCTATTTATTTTATTTTATCAAGTGGATTAATTGTTTCTATAGCGACCTGGAAATTCGAGCACTTCGTCTTCGAGTATCGTAATATTTTGAAATATAGTTAAGTGTTATAAATATGATTTTATAACCTTATTGGAAATTGTTTAATTAATGAATAATGATAATAAACTTTTTTTTGAAAATTGTTTTGAAAAATATATTCTTCGAAGAAAATCAATGATGTGACCAAAAATCAATTTATCGATAAATAGCTTTTCGATCGATATAAGTCGCTCAAACTCATGTGCACTTTTCTAATAATCAAATGAATACATTTGCAAATAATTAACACATACATATCTTCATGAAGCATGGAACAATCTGCAAATTTTCGTTAGGATAAGAGATATTATTGTGAGAGGGGTATAATGGCAAGTAGTATAAGAGAAATGCGATGGGCGGTGAGTCTTCCATGGCATAAAGGGGGGTGAATACAAGCTTAAAGAGCACCATCCTTAGCCTATATAAGGAGAGGCATACTCTTATACGTTATCCATAAATTCATAAAGCTCGAAGTAAGAAAATATGTGGCTTCATCTTTTAATTTATGATTCCCTAAAGCAAAATATTTTTCAAACATATCCAAATCAACTCAAATCTAGAGTGAAGCCTTACTATCACATTACAAAGCATCCTTCCAAGTTAGAAGTTGAAGAAACAAAGCCACACCCTCCTATTTTGGAAGGCCGTGAGCAATACTAAGAGAGGTGGAGGGAAAAAGAAAGTGGAAAGCAAAAGGTGGAAGGAGATAGGTAGTTGCAAGGTTGGTTTGGACCTGAGTTCTTTGATCATGGTTGTTGTTAGGTTAAAGGTGAGTTAACATGCCTCTTTGAATGGAAAATATAAAATATATATGTTCTGTCTTGATTATGTTTAAGTTGTTGAATTACTATTAAATTGTTGAAACCGTTGGTTTGATTCTCATTTGAAAATGGACTTGGAATGGACTAAAATGGATTGACCTTGGAATAAAGCACAAAGGTTATAGATGGACTTAGGTCTAGATCGGATTCATATTTGAAAGTGCATTGATAGTGATAGTAGCTATAGGTGCAGTTCAAAATTGCCTTATTTTTGGCTATTTCTATGGAACTTTATAGATATATTCCGAAAGGTTTCTCACTATATTTGTAATTTTTTTATATACATGTTTGTTGCTTTTAAAATCTTGGATAGTAAAAGGTTAACATCTTGAAAAGTGGCCAAAACTTCACTTGTGCAAAACTGCCATGTTAACCTTGATTTTTGGTTTTTAGAAGTTTGAAAAGATGTTTAAATTTAAGTATTTTTTTAACCCTTTTTGGAAGGGTTTACTAACTCATTTTAGAATATTCAAATATGGTTTCGGGTATTTATGAATTTTTAAGAATTAGTTAGGGATTTTTTAATGAAGAGGGTTTTATAACTAGAACTTGTTTTGCCAAATTTTTATGAAAATTGTAAAGTTGTTATTTTCAAGTAATATTTTGATAAAATGATTCAAAACCTATTATAAGTATCATAAAGTATTTAACATTTTTGGATGTACATAGTTTTTATAAAATATGTTGACTATTTTAAATATTTTGGAATAAAATATATTTTACTTGTTTATATCAAGTTTTGGTAAATAAATTACTATACATATTAAAAGTATAAACAAAAGGTTTAGAAAAGGGTTAGAATTACTAAGTGGCCAAATGTTTAATTTTTTAATTACTTGTTTGAAAGGTAATTAACTATGCTTAACGCTAAAAGCCGACGAAATACGGCTTACTATTTATGGGAGTTAAGTTTGATGTTCGAGTAGGGATGGAGCAATAGATCTCCACCTGTCGGTTTTTCTCTTGGCTGAGGAATAGTAAGTAGGAAAATGTTTGAAACATGTTAAAATATTGATTTCTTTCTTGTTTATGGAAATCATCAATATTATACTTACCACTAAATGCTTACAAGGTAGGCTTATCTATTTGTGAGATTCCAGAATAAAGTACTTAGGCAAGGCTTTAATGCAACCAGTGCTCTAACTTACATGGCTTCACTCTTGGATGAGAAAAGGTTAAGTTGGAATGGAAGAATTGATTTAAATATACGAACATTAATTTGTATAAGAAAATAATTGACTAGGTAGTTGATAGTCGACTATTGAACTTGACCAAATATGACGTAAGAAGTTATTGAATGGTCTCACGACTTAATACTAATGAGAATCCCTTGGAAGGAGCATTGGTATAAACATCTCTAGATTTTGCTAACTTTTGAAAGAACCAAAATTGAGTTAACTGGAAATTCATCATATTAGTTTTGAAGTTACCGAGATCAGTAACTATTTTGTTTTCAAATGCCACTTCAAAACTAGTATACAAGTTCTATGTTTTGGATGCGATTGTGAAGTGAAATGTTATTAAGTGGAACTGTTAATCCCAAAGTTAAGTCTAAGGGAAAGGTAAACGTTAACATTTCAAATGATGTTAACGTAAGGGACTGTTTGTCTTGAGGAGTAGTCCAAGAAAGAGGATAGCATTAGCATTTGCTGAAGACTTATATGGGAATCTATATTGAGATTTGAGATATGTTCTAGATGCTTGAATCCATGTTTCGATTCATGGTCTATTCGAGATGATGGGATCCATTAAGGGATTCTTGTTCAGTTCGAGTGATGAAGACTCAAGTGAGAGATTCCAAATGTATCCTCGACATTAGGAATGACTAGAACCAGAGATAGGATGCGTAACCAAAGGGAACGTAGCATTTAGAAATCCTAAGGGTCTGGGTGACTCCATCTAGTATTACTTATAAACAAGCATGCGGGAGCAATGCATTTGGAACCATGAGGGTTTAGGCATGGGCCAGTTATGTATTTTCTATAGTATATTCCCTAGAGATGTAGTTTACTTGGAAATATATCTTTGATCCTTATATTAGAGTTTAGATTCGACTTGATTCGTGGAGATCTCCATAGAAAATCCATTATGCGAACACGCCTTAGAGGTATTGATTGTATACCTATTTTTGTTGTGACGTTCACATGGTAGCTATTCAATATATGATTTATGTGCTACATACTAGACATTATCTATCGTATCATTATATGTTAAACTTAACGAATGGTTGGTTTCATTTGAGAGGAAAACCAGGACGATAATCTGTATGGTCTCAAAAGGTGTAATTATATCACTCTTATTTCTCTCATTCTGGTTTACCAGATTGATCTAGATGTTATTTTTAAAATGCTTGGGTCCTCGCGTATGTTTATAGATTTAGCTACGGATTCTTTGGAGCTTATAGACAAGAGCTGGATGATTATCTTCCATAGTACACTTATTTCCGCTACCTTACTATTTGATGTGTCAGCATAAGCAAGGACATGTTGTTATAATTGTCCAAGCTAATGATAGTACTTAGGTTTTAGTAACTATGATATTTCCGTATTTAGAGTAACTTTTTGTACTATATTTTTGATACTATATATTGTCGTTTTTGGTGTGTGCATGGAACACTTTTGTTCTCTCTTTCTTATTCTATTCTTCTTCGTTTTATTTTCCTTACCCTAACAATCTCTCTTTTCAGCACTTGGGTATTCGCACTTGTGCATGGCATCCTAGTATCAACATTCAACGGTTAAAAAGTCGGGTCACTATAGTTTTTCTTTAATTTTTTGGCGAACAGAATAGCTCACTTTCTTTTTCATTCCTATTTTTTATTTGTTTATGAAATCATAAAGCTTTGAAAGGAAATTCTAGGATGAGTAGCCGAATCCCTTTAATTTAGTGTTAATGCAGCTCTTATGAGTCATACAAAATCAACACCATGGTCTCTAATATTCCCTTTTTCATGTTATGCTTTATGTTGATTTAGATCTCTATGTAATATATATGTTTATATGTATATTTTTTTGCTTATATTATTTGATATTTTACTACCATGAAAAGGCTATGTGTTATTTCGCATTTGGATCAGGTAATACTCGAATAGACTTGACGAATCGAACTTGGAAACTACCAAGGCAGAAAGCCCAAAGAGATAGCATATGAGTCTTGAAACCAAGTACGAATAGAGCCAAAGGGTGAGAATGAAACAACTCAAAGAAACACAGGATGAAAATCCAACATGTGTTGGATCAGTACTGATCTTGTATCATGGATGGGTATCGGTAAATGAAGTTTGGTCCAAACTTGCCCCCTGTGATATCCCGGAAATTTGAGGCAATATCAATTTAATAATCTATGATAAAATTAAATTGATTTAATAATATTTGTTAATAATAATTTTAATTGATTTAATAATCTTCTTTTAAATAAGAAATTAACTGATAAATTATCTTTTAAAAGCTAATTAAATTGTTTTCTATTTATAATATATATATCTGTATATATTGTAAATAGATAACCTTTGTTTTAAGTTTATAAAATGAAGACATGATTTCTAACTCTAATATTTTAGGAAAATTAGGAATTTGATTTTTTATTTAATATTGAATAAATAATAATATGATCTTAAATTACTCAAGATAAATTTAATTTGTTTAGAAATAAATTTAGCTTAGAGTTTAAATTTAAATAAAAATTTGTTTTGTTTTATAGCTTGATAAAATAAGTGACTTATATTATAGAGAATAGTTCTTTTGTAAATTATTTTAATTTAATAATAAGTTATATTTAAACTATATCAATATTGTAATATCTTTGAAAATGGGTTTTTAATATAAATAGAAGTTGTTATTTTAATATATGTATATTTTTGCAAAGAAGTTATGATATGTAAATTTAAAATAAAGACTTTCAAAAAAGTTAAATAAAATAATACTTTATAAATCCTAACATAAGCATTTAACTGTTTAAGTTTTCAATAAAAGCAACCCAAAAGTAAATAAATATATAAGTTCAAACTGTAATAGGTCTGTAAATAAAAATGTTTGAAATAGAAATGCAAAAGTATGAAACAAAGCAAATTAACAAAGTAAGAAATAAAATATACAAATGCAAGAAGCTTATAGACTAAGATTTTAGATAAGTATGAAAACAAAATAATAAAAATCACCAGACAACATAATTTTTGCTGTCTATAAGTATGCAAAACAAAGTAAAGCAACAAAACAAAATATCTAGATATAAAATGATCTGTAGCTTGTAGACTAAGAATCAGACAAGCATAATCATAAAGTATAAACAAAACATATGCAGGTTAGAGAGGGGAAGTAAGAAGCTACATACAATATCTTTACATAAGAAATGATTAAATTGGCTAAAAAGGGAACATTGAGTACATTTACATTTAATGTTTCAGATTTCTCAGCAAACAAGAGTCAATTCGAAAATGTTTAAAATTCTTTTCAGCCTCCATTTTGGAAAATTCTGCCTGATAAAACAAGATGAAACAGTGCACAGGATTTGCTTGTCTCAGATGCCACCTTCCCTTATAATATTTTCCTTCTATATATACATATCTTCTCAGTTCATTAGTAGCAAGCTTTTTTTTTTGACAACTAAAGTTTTATACATCAACAAGCTTAAACAACATCAAACAAAAATTCCATCAACTTTGCAAAACCTGAAACTGCCTTCATTCCAATCTGTGACCAACTTTCTCAAGACCAGATCAACAGCTTCATTTTTATCATGCCATTAGCATGTACTTTTTGCAAAATAAAGAGCCTGTGCATCATTCTCAAGTTTTTTTTTCAAAATCAAAACAGAAGCTCTGTTTTCATTTCAGGTGAGTAACTTTTTTTTTAAAATGCCTAAGTATATTCATTTATGGTGGCATGCTAGTTTATCTGAGATGAAGTTTAAAATATGTGTATATATACCTTTGGAAATGCCTGTGCATATATGAAGAGTGGATGATGTTGCTGTTGAAAATAGCTTCTGCTTGTTCTGAGTTTAAATTTAGATTCTAAAAAAAAAAGAAAAAAGAAAATCCAATATCTTTTGTTCTGATTGTTGTAAGTAACTAGGATTTTAAACAAGTCTTGTTTGTTTAACTTTAAGATTTAGGTTTAAAATTTATTTAACTAAAATACAGGAGAAATTATCTGGAAAACCAAAAATCTAACAGGATAATTCGAAAATGTGTAAAACTCAAATATGTTAGTTTAACAATTCTGTAATACAAACTGAAACACTAAACTAAACCATGATTTTTAAGATCTAAATCATAATTTTAAAATTTGAATTGGATGAGCATTTCCAGTTTGTTTTGTTCTGGAGTTTTTATGAATCTCTGGTGTTCCCAGTGGTCAGAGAGGCCGAGTTTCTTTCTGGTGGGAGTAGATTGATGGGATGATAAGGCAAAAATAAGTGATAGATGATCAGAGATAGGTGGCGACAGCGGTTGTCCCTTTTAGTTTCTAACCCTAGTTTAGCAAAGCTGGAGGAACGAGCCTACCCCGTGGTCCCTGGTGCATCGAGTTCAACGAGATGCCGGGAAGTTGAAGCTTGGACGTGGTCGAAACGAAGGACGGAGCCGCTGATTTTCTGATGGTCGGAGGAGTGAAGGGGAGGCGATGCCAGGTTTGAGGATTTGGTTGCGTATGGAGTTCCAGGTTTGGTAGGGGACGTGGTGTTCTATTCCAGGTTCTGGTTTTTGCTCTTTTTTGATTTGAGGTCGTAGCGTTGGATTTTGGGGGTCGTGGTGGAGACTGGTGGTAGTCAGTGGCGTGGTGGAGCATACGTGGGTGGCCGGAGTTGACTGGGGCCACGGTGCACGTGCATCGTGCCCAGTGAAATGTTGAAGCAACAGGGGATGTGCAGGAGTTTTTGGACTCAGGTACGTACTCGAGTTTTTGTGAGCGTGACTCGAAGTAAAGGTGCTTTTGACCCGAAGCATTCCTATCTTGGACTCGGGTTGGATATGTATTGTTACAGGTAACTATAAACAGCCTGTAGCCTTTTAATTTAAACAAAATTTAAAAGCAAATTAAAATTTTGCAGGCTAACCATAATCCAAAAGTTGAATTAGTGTAAATATTAGATTTAACTGAAAGTCAAATCCAGATTTAAGTTTAAATTAAAATTTTGTATTTCTGAATTCATTTTTGAAAGTTTCAGGTTTAAACCAGACAAAACTAAAACTTGAAATATTTGATTTAAACAATGATTTAAATTCTATGGTTAAACTCAGTTTTGAATAACTATTATAAAGTTTAAAAATAGATTTGGATTTGGAAAATCAAGTTGTTGGAGGGGAGTTTAAATCAAAGTAAACTTGGAATATAAATCTGCAGGTTTAAATCAGTTTTAAAAATGTCTTTGGAAATTTAAATTTAAATTAAGATTCAAACAATTGAATTTAAAGGCTTTTCCTATACGAGTCCATATATGAGTAGTTAATGTTATTTATAGGATTCTAGATTGAATTAAAATTTGAAAATGTTTGAATAAGAACCATTTTGAATCTTAAATTCAAAATAAAATTTTGAATTTAAATTTGAAATGTAATGTTCTGAAATACTTAGATATTAATAAAGTCATAAATAAAGAAATGAATTTTGTTAGGGATAATTAAGATATTTAAAATAATTAAATGATAGGTTAATAAAGAAATGACTTTTGTATTTAAGTTATAAATTAATAATTTAGAGGTCAAATAAGAAGTAGATTAAGAAAAGCTATTAATAAATGAAGATAATTAATTAAGAATTAGTAATTAATTAATATATGTGATTAATTTTGGATAATTAATTAGATTCATTAAATAATCTATTATGCATTGATAGATGTAATTATTTGATAAAAGGAATTAAGAAATTAATTACTTATTGTAATTAATTTGATTAAACGATTTATTTAAGTTAATTAATTTAATTTAATTAATTTAAGAAATCATTTGAAGGTTTGATATGTGTAATCACATAGTGTATTCAATAGAGCATAATTACTTAAGGAAGTAATTAATAAAATTACTGAGTGTAATTAGTGAAAATAATGAGTTAATAAAGTAATTTGGGATAATTACTTTTGTAATTAATCAAGGGATTAATTAAATGGAGATAATTAATTATGGGATAATTAATTTGGTAATAAGTAATCAAGGGAAGTTAATTACTGGTTGATATTAATCAAGGTGATTAATAATTGTGTTTTAAACAAAGTAATTTAATTTAAATCTAAATTAGAGATCATTAATTAAAGTAATTAATAATGAAATTAAGAATAGTTTAATTAAGAAATAATTAATAATGTGGAGATTAATTAAAGAAAATGTAATTAATTGTTTTTAATTATAAAGGAAGTAATTAAATGTTAATTACTATAAATGATTTAGGATAATTAATTTGGAAAAATTAATTAAAGACTAATTACTTACGGTAATTAGAAGGTGATTAATCGAAGAAGTTAATCAAGATAAATATCTAGAGATTAATTAATTAAGTTGATTTAATTTAATAGTTGTATAAGCAAGATTTATAGATGAAGCAATTAATTTAATTTACTTTAAATTAATTAAAGATAGAAGTAGTTAATTTAATTCATTTTAAATTAATTACAAATGGTATGATTATAAATCATTGCTTATGGATGAATGATAGTGATATTTCATTTGATGATTGTGCATTCAGGTCTGACTTGAATAATATCTATGTGATACGGATGCTTGATTTAAAGTATGATAATATTTAATTATCTGTTTTGATGATAATATGAATTATCTGTCTATGATGATGTGATTATCTATTGTGATATTATGAATTATCCATATGTGTGTATATTGATAATATTGAATTAAACTATTAAGACTAAATAGATAACTTGGCCTTAAAAGACACGTTTTGGATTTCGATGAGACCGGGATCGGGTTTTCCGCATTGGGAATATCCGAAAACCACATCGTTTCCAAATTAACGATAGGTCGTGAATCTGAAGTGAAGATGAAGATTCAGAATGCAAGGGTTATCGTCGTTAACTCTGAAGGTGATTCCAAAATGAGTGCAACGAGATAATGCCTTCGGTTTCGTTCGAACCCGGAATGAACTTGTATGGATTGAATGCTTTCAACACATCGTCAGGCGGGCGATGAGCATTCTAAGAAATGTATTCTATAAAGGTAATCGTAGCCTCAAGCCTCATCAACCGGGAATGGCTAAAACAGGGGAGGTGCAGCAAGGTTAGGTGGGTCATGCCCAAGCAGGACAAGGATATTCCCCTGTCTAGATGTCCCTTTTATTTCGGCTTAGTGGGCAGTAGCGACGGCTATCTGCGGGGTTATCTTGTTCGGGACTGTTCAGTAAGAAATGGTTCCGGCCTTGTGTTGCAGGGGATGAAGGGAGTAATCCTCGGTACGGTGATCTAGGCCCCGTACTGTGACGGGCGGTACCCCAGTAGCCCTGCCATTGTATGGAATCCACAATCCAATAAGTGCCAACGGTTTTGATTGTATTACCCACTTTTGTGGCTAGTAGCTGGAATTTAATGAATGTAACAATTTCGGCTATTTTCTATTTACTTGAAAACCCTAGACCTATTATAATATCACAGAATTTCCTATCAAATGTTTTGGTTAGCGTAAGGTAAAAACTTTTCCATGTTTATGTGTGGGAAATCTTACGTGATACCTTTTGTTTTCAAAAGATTTTCAAGTTAAGCAACTTTAACCTGTTACTCATATCAGACCCATGTCTGACCTGGAGTTTATTTTTGTTTTTCATAAACTCTCGGGTACCCAAATTTTTATGGGTAGCCAAGGGATTCAGGTTAGCTTTGACGAATTCTGGAGGAGCAATGGAGCAGGAGGCTTCAGCGTTATAGATATATATATTTATAGTTCCGCTATGTTGGTATCTCTGTGTTGACTTGTGTATTGAGTTGTATAACTAGACAGGTGTTTATAACTGTCTAGTATGTGATGTATTATCTGTATAACTCTGATTGATGTTGTATATTATGTAAATACTTATGTGAATATTATAATTTAATCGTTCCGCTGTGAGATTCTGATGTTGTTGTTCTTTCTTCTCTATCTTTTCTATTTTCTCACCCCTTTCTTTCTTCAAGACGAAGCGGTTTTCTGGGCATAGGAAGCCGGGACGTCACAGTTCGTATCAGAGCGCTAGGTTGAGTGAATACCTAGGCTCTTGAGTGATTTCTTTCTTGAGAGAGCGTATTTGTAATTTCAATATATATATATATATATATATATTTATTTCTACCTATTTGTTGGGTTACCTGTTCGGGTTTTCCAATGAGCTATAAAGGTAGATAGGGTGGTGATGTGTGAAACACGACTATCAATGGTTGGAGTTTGAATGTTTGAGGTTGGAAGTATAATTGTCGAGACTGTAGACCTAATACCGTCTCGAGTGAGTTTTGGATGGTGTAAGGATTTCATTGATCTCTGAAGGAAATCTGTTAAGATTCGGAGTTCATTTTTGAAATATAAGTTTGGTTGAGTTAGAGTTTGGATCTGTCGGTTGGACAGAAGCAAGTCATGATATCTTGATACATCAAGGTGTAGTAGCTGTGTGATGAGACACAGTGACTATGGATGTCTCCGAAGATATTTTCTTTGGAACAAGTCAAGGAAGTGTGTCTGCTCGATGTTGTGGCTGTGTTCAGTTGGGTATTTCTGTTTGGTTGGAGTCCGAGTTTCTCGAAGAGCTTTGGGTTAGAAAGTCTTCTGGCTTAGCAGCTTTTCTTGGGTGACTTCAGAAGCAGCAGAGTAGTTCCATTTCTTCAATGGGTTGGCCACATAAGAGTAAGCTGTTCCGATTGGTATAGAGAGAGCGGTATCTTTGGAAATTAGGCTGGATCAATCGCAAAAGTGACTTGCGATGGTTTGAATATTCTCTTGTGAATTTTTCTGGATGTCTTCAGGAAGTTAGAGTTTGGTCAGCTTCTGAAGATTGAATTTGGTATCGACGGGATTTCAGAAGTGGTACCGATGGTTCAACTCAGTAATAGGATGACTTTTGAGTTTGGTAAGTAACCCGGATTTTGGAGGAACTTCAGAATTTTCTTTTTGATCTGTGAACTTTGTTTTTGGAATATGTTGACCATTCTATGCTTGAGCTCATCATTAGCATTTTCATCTGCTCAATCAGAGTTGCGCAGAGGAAGCATGGTGGCAGCTGTTTAGTTTAGAAGCAATTGGATGTTGCAATGTTTGGATTGGAGAGTCCTACAGGAAATTTTTCAGGATCTGAGGCCAGATTGGAGTGCACCTGTTTTATTTTTTCTGGATGAGAGAAGTGAGTTCTGTTTTCTGATCTGGAATAGAGTTGGTGTTATGAGTTTTGGTTGATCTTGAAAAATTATTTGTTGGATTATTTTGGACCAGTTTATTTATAGGACATCAGCAAGTGTTGAGCTGATCAGTAGGGATGAGGAAGCCCAGGATCGTCCGAAGAGTTTTATGGATAAGAGATGGACGAATTTTGGATTCCGAAGTCGGAGATTTGATTTTGGATAAGTGTTTAGTCTTTAGGATTGGATTGTTGGTTTGGATAACTGGAATTCGGAGTGTTTCACATATCTCTGAGAGAGTACCTGTAAGATCTATCTTGATTTGAGAACCAGCAGTTCAGGGAGTTTTAGTTATTGATTCAGGCTTGTCAGTAGTTTGATATCCTGTCTTGTTTTGTGGATTTAGATGAGTGAAAGTTCTGTAGCTTAGTAGTATTGTTTGTTTGGATTCTATAGAGCGAGTAAACCGGTATTTATACTTGGGGAAACTCGCGAAAACTTAATCTAGAATTCTGTCTAGATAGTTAAATTTGTTTGATTGGATGAATTGGTTGCTATGGTTGTTAGCATATGATTGAAATATGCTTGGGTTTTAAAATTAAATCTTAAATTGGATTATTAAATTACCTTTGTTTTAAATTTCGGGGACGAAATTCTTTTAAGGGGGGAGGAATGTGATATCCCAGAAATTTGAGGCAATATCAATTTAATAATCTATGATAAAATTAAATTGATTTAATAATATTTGTTAATAATAATTTGAATTGATTTAATAATCTTCTTTTAAATAAGAAATTAACTGATAAATTATCTTTTAAAAGCTAATTAAATTGTTTTCTATTTATAATATATATATCTGTATATATTGTAAATAGATAACCTTTGTTTTAAGTTTATAAAATGAAGACATGATTTCTAACTCTAATATTTTAGGAAAATTAGGAATTTGATTTTTTATTTAATATTGAATAAATAATAATATGATCTTAAATTACTCAAGATAAATTTAATTTGTTTAGAAATAAATTTAGCTTAGAGTTTAAATTTAAATAAAAATTTGTTTTGTTTTATAGCTTGATAAAATAAGTGACTTATATTATAGAGAATAGTTCTTTTGTAAATTATTTTAATTTAATAATAAGTTATATTTAAACTATATCAATATTGTAATATCTTTGAAAATGGGTTTTTAATATAAATAGAAGTTGTTATTTTAATATATGTATATTTTTGCAAAGAAGTTATGATATGTAAATTTAAAATAAAGACTTTCAAAAAAGTTAAATAAAATAATACTTTATAAATCCTAACATAAGCATTTAAGTGTTTAAGTTTTCAATAAAAGCAACCCAAAAGTAAATAAATATATAAGTTCAAACTGTAATAGGTCTGTAAATAAAAATGTTTGAAATAGAAATGCAAAAGTATGAAACAAAGCAAATTAACAAAGTAAGAAATAAAATATACAAATGCAAGAAGCTTATAGACTAAGATTTTAGATAAGTATGAAAACAAAATAATAAAAATCACCAGACAACATAATTTTTGATGTCTGTAAGTATGCAAAACAAAGTAAAGCAACAAAACAAAATATCCAGATACAAAATGATCTGTAGCTTGTAGACTAAGAATCAGACAAGCATAATCATAAAGTATAAACAAAACATATGCAGGTTAGAGAGGAGAAGTAAGAAGCTAACTATAATATCTTTACATAAGAAATGATTAAATTAGCTAAATAGGGAACATTGAGTACATTTACATTTAATGTTTCAGATTTCTCAACAAACAAGAGTCAATTCGAAAATGTTTAAAATTCTTTTCAGCCTCCATTTTGGAAAATTCTGCCTGATAAAACAAGATGAAACAGTGCATAGGATTTGCTTGTCTCAGATGCCACCTTCCCTTATAATATTTTCCTTCTATATATACATATCTTCTCAGTTCATTAGTAGCAAGATTTTTTTTTTGACAACTAAAGTTTTATACATCAACAAGCTTAAACAACATCATACAAAAATTCCATCAACTTTGCCAAACCTGAAACTGCCTTCATTCCAATCTGTGACCAACTTCCTCAAGACCAGATCAACAGCTTCATTTTTATCATGCCATTAGCCTGTACTTTTTTGCAAAATAAAGAGCCTGTGCATTATTCTCAAGTTTTTTTTCAAAATCAAAACAGAAGCTCTGTTTTCATTTCAGGTGAGTAACTTTTTTTTTAAATGCCTAAGTATATTCATTTATGGTTGCATGCTAGTTTATCTGAGATGAAGTTTAAAATATGTGTATATATATCTTTGGAAATGCCTGTGCATATATGAAGAGTGGATGATGTTGCTGTTGAAAATAGCTTCTGCCTGTTCTGAGTTTAAATTTAGATTCTAAAAAAAAAAAAATCCAATATCTTTTGTTCTGATTGTTGTTAGTAACTAGGATTTTAAACAAGTCTTGTTTGTTTAACTTTAAGATTTAGGTTTAAAATTTATTTAACTAAAATACAGGAGAAATTATCTGGAAAACCAAAAATCTAACAGGATAATTCGAAAATGTGTAAAACTCAAATATGTTAGTTTAACAATTCTGTAATACAAACTGAAACACTAAACTAAACCATGATTTTTAAGATCTAAATCATAATTTTAAAATTTGAATTGGATGAGCATTTCCAGTTTGTTTTGTTCCGGAGTTTTTGTGAATCTCTGGTGTTCCCAGTGGTCAGAGAGGCCGAGTTTCTTTCTGGTGGGAGTAGATTGATGGGATGATAAGGCAAAAATAAGTGATAGATGATCAGAGATAGGTGGCGACAGCGGTTGTCCCTTTTAGTTTCTAACCCTAGTTTAGCAAAGCTGGAGGAACGAGCCTACCCCGTGGTCCCTGGTGCATCGAGTTCAACGAGATACTGGGAAGTTGAAGCTTGGACGTGGTCGAAGCGATGGACGGAGCCGCTGATTTTCTGATGGTCGGAGGAGTGAAGGGGAGGCGATGCCAGGTTTGAGGATTTGGTTGCGTGTGGAGTTCCAGGTTTGGTAGGGGACGTGGTGTTTTATTCCAGGTTCTGGTTTTTGCTCTTTTTTGATTTGAGGTCGTAGCGTTGGATTTTGGGGGTCGTGGTGGAGACTGGTGGTAGTCAGTGGCGTGGTGGAGCATACGTGGGTGGCCGGAGTTGACTGGGGCCACGGTGTACGTGCACCGTGCCCAGTGAAATGTTGAAGCAACAGGGGATGTGCAGGAGTTTTTGGACTCGGGTACGTACTCGAGTTTTTGTGAGCGTGACTCGAAGTAAAGGTGCTTTTGACCCGAAGCATTCCTATCTTGGACTTGGGTTGGATATATATTGTTACAGGTAACTATAAACAGCCTGTAGCCTTTTAATTTAAACAAAATTTAAATGCAAATTAAAATTTTGCAGGCTAACCATAATCCAAAAGTTGAATTAGTGTAAATATCAGATTTAACTGAAAGTCAAATCCAGATTTAAGTTTAAATTAAAATTTTGTATTTCTGAATTCATTTTTGAAAGTTTCAGGTTTAAACCACACAAAACTAAAACCTGAAATATTTGATTTAAACAATGATTTAAATTCTATGGTTAAACTCAGTTTTGAATAACTATTTTAAAGTTTAAAAATAGATTTGGATTTGGAAAATCAAGTTGTTGGAGGGGAGTTTAAATCAAAGTAAACTTGGAATATAAATCTGCAGGTTTAAATCAGTTTTAAAAATGTCTTTGAAAATTTAAATTTAAATTAAGATTCAAGCAATTGAATTTAAAGTCTTTTCCTATATGAGTCCATATATGAGTAGTTAATGTTATTTATAGGATTCTAGATTGAATTAAAATTTGAAAATGTTTGAATAAGAACCATTTTGAATCTTAAATTCTAAATAAAATTTTGAATTTAAATTTGAAATGTAATGTTCTGAAATACTTAGATATTAATAAAGTCATAAATAAAGAAATGAATTTTGTTAGGGATAATTAAGATATTTAAAATAATTAAATGATAGGTTAATAAAGAAATGACTTTTGTATTTAAGTTATAAATTAATAATTTAGAGATCAAATAAGAAGTAGATTAAGAAAAGCTATTAATTAATGAAGATAATTAATTAAGAATTAGTAATTAATTAATATATGTGATTAATTTTGGATAATTAATTAGATTCATTAAATAATCTATTATGCATTGATAAATGTAATTATTTGATAAAAGGAATTAAGAAATTAATTACTTATTGTAATTAATTTGATGAAATGATTTATTTAAGTTAATTAATTTAATTTAATTAATTTAAGAAATCATTTGAAGGTTTGATATGTGTAATCACATAATGTATTCAATGGAGCATAATTACTTAAGGAAGTAATTAATAAAATTACTGAGTGTAATTAGTGAAAATAATGAGTTAATAAAGTAATTTGGGATAATTACTTTTGTAATTAATCAAGGGATTAATTAAATGGAGATAATTAATTATGGGATAATTAATTTGGTAATAAGTAATTAAGGGAAGTTAATTACTGGTTGATATTAATCAAGGTGATTAATAATTGTGTTTTAAACAAAGTAATTTAATTTAAATCTAAATTAGAGATCATTAATTAAAGTAATTAATAATGAAATTAATAATAGTTTAATTAAGAAATAATTAATAATGTGGAGATTAATTAAAGAAAATGTAATTAATTGTATTTAATTATAAAGGAAGTAATTAAATGTTAATTACTATAAATGATTTTGGATAATTAATGTGGAAAAATTAATTAAAGACTAATTATTTATGGTAATTAGAAGGTGATTAATCGAAGAAGTTAATCAAGATAAATATCTAGAGATTAATTAATTAAGTTGATTTAATTTAATAGTTGTATAAGCAAGATTTATAGATGAAGCAATTAATTTAATTTACTTTAAATTAATTAGAGATAGAAGTAGTTAATTTAATTCATTTTAAATTAATTGCAAATGGTATGATTATAAATCATTGCTTATGGATGAATGATAGTGATATTTCATTTGATGATTGTGCATTCAGGTCTGACTTGAATAATATCTATGTGATATGGATGCTTGATTTAAAGTATGATAATATTTAATTATCTGTTTTGATGATAATATGAATTATCTGTCTATGATGATGTGATTATCTATTGTGATATTATGAATTATCCATATGTGTGTATATTGATGATATTGAATTAAACTGTTAAGACTAAATAGACAACTTGGCCTTAAAAGACACGTTTTGGATTTCGATGAGACCGGGATCGGGTTTTCCGCATTAGGAATATCCGAAAACCACATCGTTTTCAAATTAACGATAGGTCGTGAATCTGAAGTGAAGATGAAGATTCAGAATGCAAGGGTTATCGTCGTTAACTCTGAGGTTGATTCCAAAATGAGTGTAATGAGATAATGCCTTCGGTTTCGTTCGAACCCGGAACGAACTTGTATGGATTGAATGCTTTCAACACATCGTCAGGCGGGCGATGAGCATTCTAAGAAATGTATTCTATAAAGGTAATCGTAGCCTCAAGCCTCATCAACCGGGAATGGCTAAAACAGGGGAGGTGCAGCAAGGTTAGGTGGGTCATGCCCAAGCAGGACAAGGATATTCCCCTGTCTAGATGTCCCTTTTATTTCGGCTTAGTGGGCAGTAGCGACGGCTATCTGCGGGGTTATCTTGTTCGGGACTGTTCAGTAAGGAATGGTTCCGGCCTTGGGTTGCAGGGGATGAAGGGAGAATCCTCGATACGGTGATCAAGGCCCCGTACTGTGACGGGCGGTACCCCAGTAGCCCTGCCATTGTATGGAATCCACAATCCAATAAGTGCCAACGGTTTTGATTGTATTACCCACTTTTGTGGCTAGTAGCTGGAATTTAATGAATGTAACAATTTCGGCTATTTTCTATTTACTTGAAAACCCTAGACCTATTATAATATCACAAAATTTCCTATCAAATGTTTTGGTTAGCGTAAGGTAAAAACTTTTCCATGTTTATGTGTGGGAAATCTTACGTGATACCTTTTGTTTTCAAAAGATTTTCAAGTTAAGCAACTTTAACCTGTTACTCATACCAGACCCATGTCTGACCCGGAGTTTATTTTTGTTTTTCATAAACTCTCGGGTACCCAAATTTTTACGGGTAGCCAAGGGATTCAGGTTAGCTTTGACGAATTCTGGAGGAGCAATGGAGCAGGAGGCTTCAGCGTTATAGATATATATATATTTATAGTTCCGCTGTATTGGTATCTCTGTGTTGACTTGTATATTGAGTTGTATAACTAGACAGGTGTTTATAACTGTCTAGTGTGTGATGTATTATCTGTATAACTCTGATTGATGTTGTATATTATGTAAATACTTATGTGAATATTATAATTTAATCGTTCCACTGTGAGATTCTGATGTTGTTGTTCTTTCTTCTCTATCTTTTCTATTTTCTCACCCCTTTCTTTCTTCAAGACGAAGCGGTTTTCTGGGCATAGGAAGCCGAGACGTCACACCCCCACTTCTTCTAGATGCTAGTGATGATGCTAAGGGATTATTTTGAGTTCTATTTTTTGATTCCATGTAGTTCTCTATTGATCTCCATGAGCATTTGAAATCGCAACTCTACTTCTCCACTGACCCATTGTTTGGACTCAGAAACAAGCTGGCAATAATGCAAACAATACTGGAATCACGAAGCTAACATGATTCGATAGGGGATAAGAAGTTCAAAACCATCGGTATGAAGAATCTATGGATTGATACCGATCCATGAATATTGATGAGCTGTCCACCGATTTTCTTGGAGAAGTTCTTTACGGCATGGAAAACAAGGTGAAGATCACGGGGGCGAGATTATAGGCTTCTAACGTCCATAAATAAAGGGGTAAGACTCCTTTTTATGGATCTATGGGCTCTAGTTCTTTCTAACTCTAATTTATTGTAATCACCAGTGGATTTACACCAAACCATAAGAATAACCGCTTGTAAGCCATGGTACAATCAATAAGTGGATGTAGGCCAAAATTAGTTGAACCATTGTAAATTGCTATATTTTCTTTTCTTGCTCTTTTTTTATTTTCGAACCATTATAAATTGTTGTATGTTCTTTTCTTGCTCTCTTTCTTTTATTTTCTTCACGTTTTATACTCTATACAATCTATTGGATGTTTGTGCCATTTTTTGTCCAAACATTTTGCTGCTTTCATTGAAAAATTATATTCACAAGCTACTTGGATCCATCATCTACTATTGGATTTCTTAGATCCGATATTTACATCAACCTTTCAAACTTATCGTTCTATTATTCAAAATTTCAACAATCTACAAGAATTTATTCATCATGGCTCTAAGGAAGGAACGTGCTACAAATTCCAGAGCAGTTGATAACGCTGAGGATCAAGGTACTCAGCATGTGGAAGAAGTTTCCCAGCAAAATCAATCAAAGATCCATAATCCAGCTGATGTCGTGACTAAAATGGAGATGGATCGTATGATCAAGTGGATGGAGGATAGGTTTCAGGAGAGTCAAAATGAGTTGAATCAGTAGATGTTGGAGAACTTGAGACTACTGAATGAGCTGACTCAAAACCACCTACAAGGAGTAGAAGGCACCTAATGCCATCTAATTCAGAATTTGATGGTTCTTGATCATCCGAGCAAAGGTAAAGGAATATGAAGCAGAAGATGGCTCAAAACAGTAAAAGGACTTCAAATTAAAACATGAGGTAGACAAGGATTTGTGGATCCATACTGATCCGAGAGGATGGATTGGCACCAATCCAACCAATAATGGAGCTAGTTCTTGCTCATTGGAAAGTGGTGTGTGGGTAACCTCCTGTCATGCCGTTGATGATCAGAATCTAGAATATTGAGTTATTGCTGATGATTTTCCGCTCATGAATCAAACGGGGGCGTCGAACAAATGAATCTCTCGGAGTCTGGAGAACTCAACTATCAAGAGTATACCCAAGAGTGTTCACTAGGGCGAACACTCAGAACAGATCTCGACTATCGTTGTTCAGCCGAACGTGTAGAACAAGATTATTTAGTTGATATGGTTTGGAAACTTGTAAATGAAAATAAATTTAAAAGAAATGGTGATGGGTTACTTCTCTTTGTCACCATTTACTGAGAACATCCTAGGTGTGAAGTACCCACAAAGGTTTGTAATGCCAATAATGTCGTTGTATGGTGGACAGAAAAATCTAAGGCGGCGCTTGATGAAATACAAATGGCATATTTACTCTGCTAGAGAATCCGGTGTCATAGGATGTCATTTTTTTAATTTTCCTAAAGGGAGTAGCGACGATGTAGTTCATCTAGCTCCATCGAGATCCATGTCGTCTTTCGCTAAGTTGTAGAAAAAATTTCTAGAGCAATTCTATTTGCACACTACACATCTGAAAGATTTGAAGTCATTATCAAAACTCTTCCAGTGAGCAAGAGAGTCCTTAAGGAATTTCTTGAACTGATTCCATACAATTGTGATGGAAGTAACAAATCTAAATGATGATATAGTGTTGATGGCATTGATTATGGGGATTAATCCTGAGACTGATTTTAGGAGAAGGTTAGTAATGAAGGCCCCGCCAACGATGGACATTTTCTACAAAAAGGTTAATCGGTTCCTGCATTCAGAGGACGCATGTTGTCGCCTCCGAAGAGGTCAGGTTGGAAGTTTAGTTGAGGTGATGCAAAGCAACATTGTTGTAAAAAAATCTAGAGGGAGTTTCGGGTATGTTGATGTGAACATTTGAAAAAATATCGGTAGTCGAAAACAGAATGAAAGTAGGGCCTAAAAGTGAAACCTTGATAATAGGAATCTCCTGGGATTCCTACGTATGATAATTGTACTAAGTTGAATAATTCCATTGAGAATATCTATTTGGCAACTCAAGGTACCAAGAAGGACAAGAAGCCAAGTCGACCGATAAGGAGAAGAGATCTAGCAAGTTCGACAGGTTTCATGAGATGCACGATCATAACACCAATGAGTGCAAATGCATGTGTAACATGATTAAAGATTTGATTGGAAAAACGAAGTTGTAATAGTTTTTGAAAGCCCCACGGAATAGGGGGCAAGGAAATTCTAATCCCCTTGGGTTAACATCCTAAGGGGGGCATGCTGTGCCTAGTGGTGATAAGTCTATGTGGCCTAAAAAATGTTTGGTGATAAATACAATCATTGGTGGACCATATCCAACCAACAAGAGTTTGAATGAGATGGACAAGTATGTTGGTGCATAGAAACACATAGAGAATGAAAGTTGCTTCACTGTAGAGGATGGAGCTCTGAAAAAATAGTTCAGAACCATGAATGACGATATTATTTTTCGAAGCAAAGACGTTGATGGAGAGGAAGCCCCGATGATTAATCCGTTGGTTATAATGGTAATTATTCGCCCTGCAATTTTACGAAAGGCGCTGGTTGACCATAGGAGTTTGATCAATATTCTATTTAAATAAGCTTACGACCAGATGCTTTTGGAAGGAAAGGAACTGATTCTATGTAAACCTTGGATATATGGATTTAAATGTACGCTATAGAGCCAGTTGGATATATGGAACTACCAGTGGTACTTGGAGTGGGCGACCACAAATGAGTGCGGGTCGTGCCTTTTGTGGTGTTGGATATTTACTCTACTTATAATGCATTTTTAGGCCAACCAACCCTGGTTGAATTTAGAACAGCTATAGTTCCTTGGTACTTGGCAATGAATTTTCTTAGAGAAAATGGTGTGGGAATAGTCCAAGGAGATTAGCGGCTTGGCCGCGAATGTTATGTTTTCGAGCTAAAGGTGGCAAGGTGAAGAGGGAAAGGGAAAAGTGTAGAGGGATCCCTTTGAAATAAGATTTTGAATGCATAGAAACCAATACCTAAGCCTTAGCTCGGGCGACACAGTTGTTTCTATAAGGATATGGATCCATGAAAAGAACCAATGGAAGAAAGAGCTGCTCTCATCGATAATCAATGTTTCAGTCAATCATGATGATCTGATACGCGTCCTAAAGGTCAATTGATAGCTTAGTGTAAAAAGGATGAAGGAGTTGGTTATTTTCTTTAGATGAACCTAATTGTTTACCTAGACACACTGCGATATATGTGTAATCTCGTCGGAGATAGCAAGCCATGCATTGAACATAAATCTCAAATATGTTCGTGTGAAACAGAAGAGCCGCAACCTGGGTCCAGAGAGACCTATTACACTCAAAGTAGAAGTAAATAAGTTAAAGGACAATGGCTTCATCTGTGATTCCTTATACTCGGAATGGGTATCAAATCTGATGGTTTTGAAAAATTCAGATGGGAAGTAGAGGACATGCATCAGCTATTCTGATCTGAATAAAGCATGCCTGAAGGATACCTTCCCACACCCTAGGATTGATCGGCTGGTCGATTCAATTGCTGGACATGAACTCCTACCATTCATGGATGCATACTCTAGACACAATCAAATTCTAATGCATATCCTCGACTAGGAACACAACAACTTTATTACAGACCTAAGACTATATCGTTATGTTGTCATGCCATTTGGACTAAAAATGCTAGAGAAATTTACCAAAGGCTGGTAAAAAAATATGCTTAATGATCAGATTGGGCATTCGATGGAAGTCTATGTAGATGATATGCTCATGAAGTCATGGCATGTGGGAAGTCACGTTGACAATTTGGCAGAAATGTTCGGGGTCCTTCAAAAATACGGGATGAAGCTCAACCCTTTAAGTTTCTCTTTTAAAATTTCGTCCGCTAAATTCTTGGGCTTCATTGCGAACTCTAATGAGATTGAAGTAATTCGAAGAAGATCAAGGTGTTGAGAAACATTGAGGCCCCCAAGGCAATCAAGGAGGTTTAGAGCTTGAACGGGAACTCACTGTGCCAAGTCAATTTACCTCTAGAGCAACAAACAAATGCATCCCTTTCTTTGACTAATTAAGAAGCGAAAAAGGTACTTCGCATGGATATAGGAATGTAAAGATGCATTCCACGCTCTGGTGGATCACTTGTAGAGACTCCTATTCTTTCAAAGTCGATGGATGACAAGGACTTGTTTGCATATCTGGTGGGTCGGTGCATGAGTTGAGCGCCACACTCGTCCCACATACAAATGACCGATATAGAACCCCCATATTTCATAACATTATTTAGAATAATTAATTGCGTAAACTAAATAAATAATGTGGGAATTAATAAGTTGATAATTGATTAGCTAAGGGTAGTCATGCCATGTTAATGTGCAAACTAAAATGAAATAACCTAAGCCAATGTATTAGGATATGAGAAGGGCGATATGGGTGGAGCTTATACCCTAAACCCTTAGGAGATTGAATGATTACGTTCATTTCATTTTACTCAAACTAAAAGTACTAAGGCCGGCCACCATTATCATTCTCAAGAAGAAGATATTGCCACCATAAATTCCGAAAGCTTGAACGGGAACTATCATCAACCTTTTGATTTAGAACCCTTCGACTATGGCAATTCATCGAGTCGAAGTAGCTTGATACCATATGCATTGGTTTGGCCATAGTATCAAGCTACTTCGACTCGATGAATTGGACATAGTCGAAGGGTTCTAAATCAAAAGGTTGATGGCTAAAGAGATTAGGGTATGTTTGTTTTAAGCTTTCGCCTGCTTTTCTTTTTAATATGAGCTTTCGACTTGGTTTCTTACAACCAGGTCAAATGTTTAAATTAAAGGTTTTAAAAAATTTGACATATTCGAAAGGTTACTACTGTTTTGATTTGTTTTGACCCTTTCGACAAAGACGAAAGGTTTACTTGTTTTAAAAACTAGCCGTTTATCCACGCTTTCCAAAGAAAGCTTTCGACTTAGGTGATGTACCATTGTTTTATAAATTGAAGTATAACCAAACTTTCGAAGCAGACTTTCGACAAAGTCAAAAGGTTACTTCCAATGGAGTCGAAAGGTTTTAAAAGAAGGTAACTACTTGTTTTATATTAAACCCGGTGAGTTTTTAAAAGGTTTAGTTTAATGGTTTCGAAAGGTTTATTAAATAGTTTCGAAAGGTTTTAATTGAGAAAGGTTTAGTTTAGAGGTTTCGATAGGTTTATTGAATGATTTTGAAAGGTTTATGAAGGAAGGTTTTTCTAAGGAAATATTTTAAAGTGGTTTTAAAAGAGGATGTCCAATGTTTTATAGCTTTCAAAAGGTTTTCTTTCAATGGGTTCGAAAAGTTTATAGAATGGTTTTGAAAGGTTTGATGTATGATTTCAAAAGTCCGAGGAATGATTTCGAAAGGTTTTATATTGGTTTTGAAAGAGATGATTTCAAAGGTTTAGAAAGAGGTTCTTTCAAGTGTTTAATGTTTTCATCAACTAAGAATTAAGTAAAGGATATATATGGCACGATGATATGATTTTGAGTAAAGCATAAAGATTATAAACTTCTTCTTATTTAAGTTTGATTTAAAGGTTTTAAATCATTTTGAAATTTTTTTCAAGGAAAATGGTGGGAGGGGATCCTTAAGTGAAAATGACTCATATATTAGAAAACCAGATAGGACTAGTATGGGGTCGCGCCCATACTTTAGCTAATATCCCCAGCTAACTGTTTTCTAAAATTCCAATGTATAGGGCTTTGTCACAGATAGACTAAAATTATGATTGCACATGGAAAGGAATATATGTTTGTATACAGATAGGTTATTGGTGAGCCTGAAAAACCCTTATGTTCGGGAGGACTGGGGAGATGATTAAGTTAGGGACAGACCATCGAGAAGTGAAGTATTTAACAGATAGTTAAGGGCAGACCGTCGACATGGGAAATGTTTAATAGATAGTTAAGGATAAATAATCCAGAAGAAGAATATCTAACAGGTGTTAGCTTAATTTTGATTATATTGTCTGGTAGGCCCAAGTCAGCCAAAAGGTTAAAAGTTATCCAAACAAAACTTGTGTGTTTGAACAGATAGTTCATTATTATCTGATATTTATGTATGTTTACATAATGATTCCTTTACAGTATCTAACCATTGGATGAAGTAGCACATTATATGGTTTTATGAAAGGTTTTTCAATGATATGTTTAAAATAATTCAGTGATGGGAAACCCGTTCCGCTAAGCGGCGTGGTCTCACTTAACATGATTATTCTAGGATGCATAATATTATTCACACCAAGCTTTATGTCTGATTCAAAGTTTATGTTTTTCCCTTAAACTCTCGGATGCTTAAAAATTGATTTGAGTAAGCTGAGGGGTTAAGGTTCTTTTTAGGTTTTAGAATGTCGACGAATAAGCTACTGGAGGCATGCAGGAGGCAAGGGATAGTTACTTAGGATTTGTAGTACTTGTTATTTTTTGATGGATTTTTCATTGTGTAATTTGTATTATATCTATAATGACCATATGACTCTGATCAACTAAGGGGGTATCTTCATATACCGCACTTGGTGTAATTTGTAATAATTATATTTGTTCTATGCCTGGGAACGATTTGGGATTACATGTTGTGAATGTGAAACAATTGGTTTTGAAACGTAATGAAGTAAATGTGGTTTTGAAATCTGTGTTTTGTTTCATATTCAAGTGCTTCTGATAGTATTGATACTATTAACATAGCCGTATTTAATCATCGGAAGCTGAGACTATAGATGACAGCAACATTTGTAGCGCTTAGTTTTGGGCCTCTAGATAAAGGACGTTACAGTTTGGTATCAAAGCCAGTTTTATGAAATAATTTAACTAAAAATGGTTTTTGAAAACATAATCCCTAGAAATTCGAGTTAAGATCGGGGTATGGGATAATTTTATAGTGACGTACTTGTATTTGCTATATATATAAGTATGCGCTATATCTATAGACTCCTATCATAAGTAGGTTATTCATTTGTATCTCAAGAGGTATGAATACAAATACGGGAAGAAGAAGAGGCAGAGTAAATCTTGGAGGAAAAAGCACCACCACCAATTTAAATGTCCGACCAAAAACTAAGAGAGGTCCCGGTCAGGCACAAGTTGAAACTTTTGTGCAGGAGTTCCCCAGATGGACTGGGAGTAATGTATCAGTTCTTTATAAATATGATGCACGCTAGAATTGCAGCTACAATTATTAGAGGTAATGTTGCTGAAGGAGGAGCTTAGGAAATTTTGATGGTCAATCAGTATGCTAACTTGAGTAGTGACTACAATAGGCTTAGAGGGTAGCCGTTTATTGGTACTGAAGATTCGATCGAGGTGGAAAATTGACTGCTGAATTGCGAGAGAATTTTCGCTAACTTAGGATTGAATGATGCATAAAAGCAAAGATTAGCTTTGAGGCAGCTGCTCTATTCTAGTGGAATACTGTTACTGCTGGAGTTGATGAGGAAACCATAACATGGGAGGAGTTTAGGAGAAGGTTTTTAAAAATATTCATGTCTATAATGGCACAGTCGGCGTTGGTGAGGAAGTTTGTAGAGTTGGAACAAGGAGATATGTCCATCTTGGAGGATTTGACGAAGTTTGAGGAGTTGGCCCAATACGAGTATGCTTTGGTAGACACCGTGATCAGGAGGAATGAAAAGTTTATTAAGAGCTTGAGGCTAGAGTTGATAAGTGCCACTTTGCTACATTTTAGAGATCCTAGTGATGTAGTGGTTGAAGTGGCATTAAGGCAAGAAGAGGCGTCAGCTTGCTTAAGGAAGAGGATGAAGAAGGCCTGTGACGACCCAGAATTTTCGAGCAACAAAAATTAGGATATTTAATTGATTTTAAATATTCAATAAAAGTAATTTTAACTTAAATTACGAATATCACAAATTATTCGATAATTGAATAATTAAATTAAATAAGTGAAGTTGGGTAAATTGTTGAATCTGGAGTTTTAAGCTTATTAAAAGTATAATTTGAAGGCTTATAAAATTTATGTTGATAATTGTAACAACCCGCATATTTATCGAGTTTGTATTTAAATATTTTATTTAAATATTAACTCGTTAATCGGATTTTGGTCCGAAAAGCTACTGTTTGCAAACGGTCAAATTAGGACTCGAGACCACTTCCATTGAGTTCGAAATGTCGTTTACAACTTTTTTAAGTATAAACATCGATAGGTTTGGAGTTAGTGAAATTTCACTAACTTTTCCCGCTTTGGACTTTGGGTTAGTTTAGCCTATTAAGCCCAAGTTCCAACCCTCTTCTCCTCACTCTTCATAAATTTCCTAACTAATCAAGCTTTGGCATTAATGGTGGAGGGAATGGGAAATTAAAATTCCAAAACTCAAATTCAATTGCAATCCATCTTTCTACTCCAAATTCAAGTAGAAGATATTGGATTCAAGCTTTGGATTGCTTCTCCTTGCTTTCAAGCTTCATCTTCATAAACTTTAGTGCAAAGGTGAGATTTTTATCTCACAACTCTAGTCTATAACTACATTGGACTGTTGGGAATGATTCCCCATCACTTTAGCATGTATATTTGCATTTGGTTTGGATTGGATTGGCGAAAAACTCCAATTTTTAGTTGTTTGGTGAACTTCCTGAGCTTAGGTCGCTCTGCCCAGGTATAGGTCGCTCGGAATCATTAGCTCGCGCGTGTGGAAAAGTCAAGGCCTGCATATTTCGTTCGCCTCGGATTTAGGTCGCCTCGGCTTTAGGTCGTAGGTCGTTGGACTTTAGGTCGTTCGCGTATAGGTCGTTCGGCCTTGCCTGCCTCATTAGGTCGTGGGACCTTAGGTCGTAGGTCGTTAGGCTTAGGTCGTTAAGTCGTTCCCTCTGTTGGAAACGTCTCCTCGGCCTTAGGTCGTTAGGCCTTAGGTCGCCCCCCCCCCCCCCCCCCAGGTCGTTAGACCCTGAGTTGTTCCGCCTTCATTTAGCTCGCGCACTTCTTTAGGTCGCATACTCCTTTAAGTCGCATGACTCCCATCCCTTTAGGTCGTTGGACCTTGTTTTCCTTAGGTCGTTGGACCCTATTTCCTTTAGGTCGTATGACCCACTAGGTCGCTTGGCCCCTTAGGTCGCGACATCTTTAGGTCGTGTTACCTATATACCCCTAGGTCGAAAGACCTTAGGTCGTGCTCCTTTAGGTCGCGAACCCTATTAGGTCGCGAACACCTTTAGGTCGCGAACCACTTTAGGTCGCATGACCTCGTCTCCGTTAGGTCGTGAACCTTGTTAGGTCGCGAACACCTTTAGGTCGCGAACCACTCTAGGTCGCATGACCTCGTCTCCGTTAGGTCGCGAACCCATTTTAGGTCGCATGACCTTTACCCTTTAGGTCGCTGGACCACTAGGTCGTGCCCCTTAGACCCCTAGGTCGCAACCATTAGGTCGCTCGACTCTATCCCTCTTAGGTCGTTAGACCTCATTTTGTCTTCACTAAGTCGTACCGTTTTGGACGGGGCGCAGCCCCGCACCACGCCGGGGGCGCTGCCCCCTGGACCCCCGCGACCTGACCGGGCAGGTCGAACCCCGTAAGCGGTGGCGTTGCCCCCGCACCCCCACCTGGGGGGGGGGGGTGCCATCCCTCTGGACCCCCCCTCCGTAGGGGATCTTATCTGAAAAACATTGAGCTGATTTCCTTGGATTTTATTCACATTTCCGTATGCGATTTTTGTGACTGATTGTTTCTACAATTGCTTCTGTGTTTTGTCACTTTATAATATAAAGGTTTCAATACTAGTAGTAAATATCAAAACTCTTTTAACAAACAATTTCAACTCTATTTTTAATAACAAAGCTCTTTTCTTAAACCGTTTTCCAATCTATTAGTATATACAAACCTTTACCTCACTCGGATGAGAAATCTAATTAAACGACTTAGTAAAACAAGTGGTATGAAACGCTTGCGTTCACTTCGTCGGTTAATTCTTGGACTTGTTCGATTGAACCTCTTGTGACAATTTTATTAGTGAAGATTTACAGTTTGTTCGTAAATATTTAAGTTAAGCAAGTGGTAATGGGACACGAAGCTAAACTTCTATATTTACTAGCTTAGTGTAATTGACACTTCTCGTTGATCTTGATGATCGCTTTATGAATTAGACTAGCAATTGCGCGATGTCTCTTTCATTGCAAGGTTAGACTAGACACCACTTGTGTGATTCCATTCACACATACCTTTCTGCTTTTTGGTTAGTCTTGACCTCAATCTGTGTGATTCCATTCACACATGCGGGGTAGCTCCCCTTGGTCTTCGGACCGTCATGTGATAGGCCTCTTTCTCTTTTCTATGATTTCTGGACTTCTTGCATTGATTTCTAGAATTTATGTCATTGACTTGTTATGAGTACAAGTTTGGGGTATGATGCCCTTTCCGAATCTTTGAGAAGATTCTTGTGATATTGATTATCTCTTATTAATTGATCTTCTGTTGATCATTATTTACATACTTATAGTGGTACGTCGTTATGGATGTTTATGTTTATGCCATATCTTTTATGTTATATCATGTCATCTGATATTTATAGCTAGACTGACCCGTTTATTATTTTCTTAAATAATACTCGAGTCAGACCGAGATGTTACAGGTGCTTCTGCTTGACTTCTTCCCAGGGATTCATCACTCTGACTTTTGCCTAACTGTTTAGATTAGCAGTTTTTGTTGTATACACTTGAGATATAGACTCATAGTTGTATTCTTTTGTATAGCACGTGTTGCTATTCTTTTGTATTATCGTGGATCTTACTGACCACTACTCTGATGTACACTTTCATGTGTTAGTTATATATTCATATCTTCTTCCGCCTTTGTGATATAGATATCTGTGACTGATTTGTGATATGATTATTTCTATGTTTGTTTCCGAAGATTATTTATAGCCACCGTGTGATAAGAAATTACATGGATGGTCGCTCCTCAACAGCCTTATTCTCCGTGCTAGTTGACAGCACTACTCCGGAGTGTTCTTGGCTAGCGTGGGTATAGAGGTGGGGCGTCACAGCTTGGTATCAGAGCCAAACTTCGGAACAATGTAGAATAACTTAACAAGGATCATCGTCCTAGGTCTATCTTAGGAGTCATACCATAGGATTAATTCGAGTCTTCGTACCGATTCATCCTATTTCCTTTATGATTCCTTGTTTTATCTATCAAGATTGCTTGATGTTCATTGGTAAATAACCTTCTTCCTTCTCTTCTTTCTTTCTTTAAGGAAGAGAATGTCTAGACCAGGCCGTCCCAGAACTGGATCATCTGGTGCTGCTCCTCCGGATGGAGTTTTTATGACTGCTCAACAGCTTCTTGATTTAGTAACTAATGCTCAAGCAGCTGGAGCTAACCCGGAACCTACTCACCCAAAGTCGGGATTTGCACGCTTGTGCAGCGATTACACCAACTTGGGTGGGAAGCCCTTCAAAGGTTCGGAAAATATCATCGAGGTCCAGGCTAGGTTAAAATCATGCGATCGAATCTTTTCTCGCATGAACCTTATCGATCTCTACCGCGTTCAGGTGGCTTCCAGCATGCTCCAGGAGAGAGCATTGGACTGGTAAACTCCTTATTTCAGAAATTAATGAAGCGGATCTCACCTGGGAGCAATTTCAGGGACGCTTCGAGTTAAAGTTTGTACCAGAAGCTGGGAAAGTGACCTTGGCTCGACGTTTTATAGACCTTGTTCAAGGTCAATCCTCTGTGACTGATTACGTCGCAGCCTTCGAGTCGCTTTCCAAATATGGGGTTGAATACATCAACACCCCATTGAAGAAGAACCAGAGGTTCGTTTATGGCTTAAATAAGAATCTTAAGAAGCCACTGCTCCTGAAACTAGAAGTCGCATTTGATCAACTCGTCGATATCGCTCTTCGTCTTGAAGAGGCTGATAGAGAGAGTGATGTTGAAGTGGAAGGCGCTAAACCAAACTTCAACAACAAGAAGAGACCAAACAAATTCAAGGGTCCTTATCCCAACAAAAAGGGTAAGCAGGCAACCCCTGCGGCAAAGTCTCCTTCTCCTAGTGGTGCGAGTTGCTTCAACTGTGGGTCTGGGGATCATTATGCGAATAAGTGCTCTAGACCCAAATCTTGTCGCTATTGTAAGAGCCCGGATCATTACATACATCAATGCCTCAAGCGTAAAGGCAAGAAGGAAGGAAAGTTGAATGTGGCTCAAGCCCCTGGCAACACATCTCGTGGCCAAGGTATTTCTCATTCCATTCTTGATGGTATTATTTTATTTCATGATCAACCTATTAGAGTTCTCTTTGATACGGGTGCATCCCATTCTTTTATATCAAAGGAACTGGTAGACACTTTTTCCTTAAGTGTTACTGCATTGATGACTTCTTTAAAAATTGCGAATCCTGTTGGTGGATCCGCAACTCTTAGTTCGCTTTGTAAAGATGTGGAGATTATTTTTTGCGATTTTTCTTTCCTAGCCGATTTGCATGTCATGCGTTACTTAGGCTTTGGAATAATTTTGGGAATGGATTGGCTTAACCGTTATCAAGCCCATATCCTATGTCCTGAACGGGCTATTCATCTCCGACATCCACTATCTGTTAATCAGATTTCTGTTAATCTTAAAGATTCAGAATCCTGTTTGGTGGCATCTTTATATTCTTTAAATCCTTGTGATAACGATGATGATGATGAAGATGATATTATTTCTCGTATTCATGTTGTTCGTGAATTTTCCGACATATTCGAGCCCGTTTTAGGTTTGCCACCTAAACGAGCAATTGAGTTCAGAATTAATCTTGTTTCTGGAGCTCAACCTATTACTCGTCCTCCTTATCGCATGTCCAATAAGGAAAATGAGGAGATGCGTAAACAATTATCTGAGTTGGAGACGAGGCAATTTATTCGCTCTAGTTCCTCGCCTTGGGGAGCTTCGGCTATTTTCGTAAAGAAATCCGATGGTACTCTGAGGCTCTGCGTTGATTATCGCAAGCTTAACGATCTTACTATTAAAAATAAATATCCTTTGCCTCGGATTGATGATCTATTCGATCAGCTTAGTGGTGCTAAGGTCTTTTCACAATTGGACTTGGCTACCGGTTTCCATCAGCTTCGTATCGCTGAGGATAGCATTCCTTTGACATCATTCCGTACTCGATATGGATCTTATGAATGGCTTGTTATGCATTTGGGTTAACGAATGCTCCAGCTTATTTCGTTGACCTCATGAATCGAGTTTTCAAAGATTTCCTCGATCGGTTTGTTCTCATATTCATTGATGATATTCTAGTGTATTCAAAAACCGAGGAGGAACATGAGAAACATCTTCGGATTGTATTGGAAACACTTAGGAGTAATCAATTAAAGGCGAAATTTTCTAAATGCCACTTTTGGCAATCTCGTGTGAAGTTTCTCGGTCATATTATTTCCGAATCCGGGATATCCGTGGATCCTTCAAAGATCGAAGCGCTTCAAGATTGGAAGAGACCGGAGAGTGTGACAGAGATTCGTAGTTTTCTCGGATTGGCGGGCTATTACCGTCGTTTTATTAAAGACTTTTCTAAGATTGTCGTGCCTCTTACTGGCTTGACTAAGAAGGGAGTTAAATACATTTGGTCGGACAAATGTGAAGCCTCTTTTCAGAAATTGAAAGAACTCCTTTCCGATGCTCCTATTCTTGTGATTCCCGAGGGGAATCAAGATTTTGTTGTTTATACCGATGCTAGTCACGTTGGTTTGGGTGCCGTTCTTATGCAAAAAGAACGTGTTGTTGCTTATGCTTCTAGGCAATTGAAGCCGGCCGAGACTAGATATGCCACACATGATCTAGAGCTCGCGGCTATTGTTTTCGCCCTTCGAATGTGGCGTCATTATCTATTGGGAGAGAAATTTATTCTTTACACGGGTCATAAGTCTTTGAAATATTTATTTTCTCAAAAAGAACTTAATTTACGTCAACAGCGTTGGCTCGAGTTCCTTGCACCTTATGATCTTGATATTCTTTATAGCCCCGGTAAGGGTAATCGTGTCGCCGATGCTCTTAGCCATAAGCAACAAGCAGTTGTTTCTATGATGATATCCGAATGGAACGATCTCGAGATCTTATCCACTTGTGAGATTCGAGAGCGCGTATCCGATTTATGCTCATCGCTTGTTTTATGTAGCCTTGAGGCTCATCCTTCTCTTTTAGACCGCATTCTTGAAGCTCAAGGGCTAGATTCTGAATTGGCTCTTCTTGGAAAAAATGTTAAGGATAAAATTGATATTGAAGGTTTGAAAGACTTTGATATTGATTCTCGTGGCGGCATTCGAAAATTTGGTAGACTTATCGTACCAAATATTGGAGATCTTCATAAAGATATTTTAGAAGATTCCCATCGTTCTAAATTCACCATTCATCCTGGTAGTAGTAAAATGTACGCTGATATGAAGGGACTTTATTATTGGGAGGGAATGAAATCTGGTATTGCTAACTTTGTTAAGTGTTGCATGACTTGCCAACTTGTCAAGGCCGAACATCAAAGGCCTGGTGGGTTATTGCAACCTTTAGAAATTCCAATTTGGAAGTGGGATCAAATTTTCATGGACTTTATAGATGGCCTTCCCCGTTCTCGTTCGGGTCATGATAGCTTATGGGTGATTGTTGATAGACTTACTAAATCTGCCCATTTTATTCCGGTTCGGTCTAACCGAACCGTTCCTCTTTTGGCCAAACTATTTGTCAAGGAAATTGTAAAATTGCATGGAGTTCCTACTTCTATTGTTAGCGATCGTGATCCATTGTTTACTAGTGGATTTTGGAAGAGTCTTCAAAAAGCTTTAGGAACGAAGCTTAATTTTAGCACCGCTTATCACCCCAGTCCGATGGACAAACCGAGCGTGTGAATCAAACTCTTGGAGATCTTCTTCGTGCTTGTGTGCTTGATTTTGGTGGAAGTTGGGAAGATCATATTTCACTTGTTGAATTTTCCTATAATAATAGCTTCCAATCTAGTATTGGTATGGCACCTTTCGAGGCACTCTACGGAAGGCCATGCCGATCTCCTTCTTGTTGGCTTGAGGCCGGTGAGAAGCTGGTTTTAGGTCTAGACTTTATTCGTGATTCCACGGAAAAGATTGAACTTATTCGACATAGGATGAAAGAAGCCCAGAGTAGACAAAAATCCTATGCCGATAATCGAAGAAGGAAATTAGAATTTTCTGTTGGGGATCCTGTTTTTATTCGTGTTTCACCTATGAAGGGTGTTGTACGTTTCAGTCGATCGGGGAAGTTAGCGCCTCGATATATTGGGCCATTTCCTATCACTGAACGTATTGGTTCCATGGCTTATCGCCTTGCATTGCCGACACAGTTTTCTGCTATGCATGATGTATTTCACGTTTCTCAATTACGGAAATGCCTTCGGGATTCCGATTCTATTCTTGAGCCTGCTGTTGTGGAAGAAATTGAAGTTTCGCCGAATTTAACTTATGAGCAGCATCCTATTCGAGTTATAGCTTGTGAGGTTAAACGACTTCGAAATAAAGATGTTCCACTTGTGAAGGTTCAATGGTCCTCAAATCCTAAGGATTGTTCTTGGGAATCCAGAGAATTCATCGAGCGTACACATCCGGACTTGCTTACTCCTGCTCCTTGAGGTGAACTTCTTATTTCAAAATTCCTCTTGTGTTAATATGCTTTTATGGTTGTTACTTTTTATTTCCATCTTATATATATTGCGAGGACGCAATTTCTTTAAGGAGGGGAGTCTGTAACAACCCGTATATTTATCGAATTTGTATTTAAATATTTTATTTAAATATTAACTCGTTAATCGGATTTTGGTACGAAAAGCTACTTTTTGCAAACGGTCAAATTAGGACTCGAGACCACTTCCATTGAGTTCGAAATGTCGTTTACAACTTTTTTAAGTATAAACATCGATAGGTTTGGAGTTAGTGAAATTTCACTAACTTTTCCCGCTTTGGACTTTGGGTTAGTTTAGCCTATTAAGCCCAAGTTCCAACCCTCTTCTCCTCACTCTTCATAAATTTCCTAACTAATCAAGCTTTGGCATTAATGGTGGAGGGAATGGGAAATTAAAATTCCAAAACTCAAATTCAATTGCAATCCATCTTTCTACTCCAAATTCAAGTAGAAGATATTGGATTCAAGCTTTGGATTGCTTCTCCTTGCTTTCAAGCTTCATCTTCATAAACTTTAGTGCAAAGGTGAGATTTTTATATCACAATTCTAGTCTATAACTACATTGGACTGTTGGGAATGATTCCCCATCACTTTAGCATGTATATTTGCATTTGGTTTGGATTGGATTGGCGAAAAACTCCAATTTTTAGTTGTTTGGTGAACTTCCTGAGCTTAGGTCGCTCTGCCCAGGTATAGGTCACTCGGAATCATTAGCTCGCGCGTGTGGAAAAGTCAAGGCCTGCATATTTCGTTCGCCTCGGATTTAGGTCGCCTCGGCTTTAGGTCGTAGGTCGTTGGACTTTAAGTCGTTCGCGTATAGGTCGTTCGGCCTTGCCTGCCTCATTAGGTCGTGGGATCTTAGGTCGTAGGTCGTTAGGCTTAGGTTGTTAAGTCGTTCCCTCTGTTGGAAACGTCTCCTCGGTCTTAGGTCGTTAGGCCTTAGGTCGCCCCCCCCTAGGTCGTTAGACCCTGAGTTGTTCCGCCTTCATTTAGCTCGCGCACTTCTTTAGGTCGCATACTCCTTTAAGTCGCATGACTCCCATCCCTTTAGGTCGTTGGACCTTGTTTTCCTTAGGTCGTTGGACCCTATTTCCTTTAGGTCGTATGACCCACTAGGTCGCTTGGCCCCTTAGGTCGCGACATCTTTAGGTCGTGTTACCTATATACCCCTAGGTCGAAAGACCTTAGGTCGTGCTCCTTTAGGTCGCGAACCCTATTAGGTCGCGAACACCTTTAGGTCGCGAACCACTTTAGGTCGCATGACCTCGTCTCCGTTAGGTCGTGAACCTTGTTAGGTCGCGAACACCTTTAGGTCGCGAACCACTCTAGGTCGCATGACCTCGTCTCCGTTAGGTCGCGGACCCATTTTAGGTCGCATGACCTTTACCCTTTAGGTCGCTGGACCACTAGGTCGTGCCCCTTAGACCCCTAGGTCGCAACCATTAGGTCGCTCGACTCTATCCCTCTTAGGTCGTTAGACCTCATTTTGTATTCACTAAGTCGTACCGTTTTGGACAGGGCGCTGCCCCGCACCCCGCCGGGGGCGCTGCCCCCTGGGCCCCCACCTTGGGGGGTTGCCACCCCCTTGGACCCCCCCTCCGTAGGGGATCTTATCTGAAAAACATTGAGCTGATTTCCTTGGATTTTATTCACATTTCCGTATGCGATTTTTGTGACTGATTGTTTCTACAATTGCTTCTGTGTTTTGTCACTTTATAATATAAAGGTTTCAATAAAAGTAGTAAATATCAAAACTCTTTTAACAAACAATTTCAACTCTATTTTTAATAACAAAGCTCTTTTCTTAAACCGTTTTCCAATCTATTAGTATATACAAACCTTTACCTTACTCGGATGAGAAATCTAATTAAACGACTTAGTAAAACAAGTGGTATGAAACGCTTGCGTTCACTTCGTCGGTTAATTCTTGGACTTGTTCGATTGAACCTCTTGTGACAATTTTATTAGTGAAGATTTACAGTTTGTTCGTAAATATTTAAGTTAAGCAAGTGGTTATGGGACATGAAGCTAAACTTCTATATTTACTAGCTTAGTGTAATTGACACTTCTCGTTGATCTTGATGATCGCTTTATGAATTAGACTAGCAATTGCACGATGTCTCTTTCATTGCAAGGTTAGACTAGACACCACTTGTGTGATTCCATTCACACATACCTTTCTGCTTTTTGGTTAGTCTTGACCTCAATCTGTGTGATTCCATTCACACATGCGGGGTAGCTCCCCTTGGTCTTCGGACCGTCATGTGATAGGCCTCTTTCTCTTTTCTATGATTTCTGGACTTCTTGCATTGATTTCTAGAATTTATGTCATTGACTTGTTATGAGTACAAGTTTGGGGTATGATGCCCTTTCGGAATCTTTGAGAAGATTCTTGTGATATTGATTATCTCTTATTGATTGATCTTCTGTTGATCATTATTTACATACTTATAGTGGTATGTCGTTATGGATGTTTATGTTTATGCCATATCTTTTATGTTATATCATGTCATCTGATATTTATAGCTAGACTGACCCGTTTATTATTTTCTTAAATAATACTCGGGTCAGACCGAGATGTTACAGGTGCTTCTGCTTGACTTCTTCCCAGGGATTCATCACTCTGACTTTTGGCTAACTGTTTAGATTAGCAGTTTTTGTTGTATACACTTGAGATATAGACTCATAGTTGTATTCTTTTGTATAGCACGTGTTGCTATTCTTTTGTATTATCGTGGATCTTACTGACCACTACTCTGATGTACACTTTCATGTGTTAGTTATATATTCATATCTTCTTCCGCCTTTGTGATATGGATATCTGTGACTGATTTGTGATATGATTATTTCTATGTTTGTTTCCGAAGATTATTTATAGCCACCGTGTGATAAGCAATTACATGGATGGTCGCTCCTCAACAGCCTTATTCTCCGTGCTAGTTGACAGCACTACTCCGGAGTGTTCTTGGCTAGCGTGGGTATAGAGGTGGGGCGTCACAATAATACTGAAGAGAATAGAAGTGTTGAAATTAAATTTAAGGATGGTTTGTTAAGTTTTGAAATTTAATATCATTTAAATTGAATTTAAAAATAGCATTCCGAGGCGCAGTCTCGGAATATGACGAAACCAGTACCATTGGATCCGTAATATTGAATTATTACCGGACTTCAAATTTCGTATTGATCGGAGCTAGTGTGTGAGTGTACGACATTTAAACGCGCTGAAACTTTATATCGAAAAATTCAAATCGATTTTGTTCTTTCTTAACGGGGAAAAATAACATAAAAATAATAGCGTGGCCGACCTCTGTCCCTTCCTTTGTAAGTTAAAAATAATAATAATATATATATTTCATTGATTGACAATATACTTTTATCAGCAGCCTTTCTTTCACCATGGGTACTTTATGCCTTCTCTGTAGCCGGCAAGCTTCTTACCTTCGTTCTTTAAAATCATGATAACCGTGAATTTCCCTTCTCTCTTCTTTATTTTCATACGAAAGAAAAAAAAACCTTAAAGGTAAAATCGAGTTTAATTTCGAATCGCCTTGCGAGCCTGTGTCGAATATGCGGGGCTTATTGTTTGCGAGCGGGTCGTGCGCTTAGGATGGGCGAGGGAGTGGCGGTTGTCGCGATGGCTGGTTGTGGGTGAACTGGGTGCGACGTGGTACGGCGTGCGAGTGTAGCCATAAAATCTTGGGTATCGATTCGTGGGAAGTGACGGCGAGGTCATTCGAACCCCAGATTCGACGAGCATCTCGACTCCAAATAGACGCGTGCGCGTGCAAGAGAAGGAGTCGCAAGCAGAGCAGCTCACGTGTGAGGATTGGGAGCGGCTGGAGGCGTGAGCTTCGAGATGGGGGTTGTTCACAGGGAGGTGGGGAATTCGCGACAGCGAGTTCGTTTGGGGTTGCAGATCTTCTGATTTTGGTTCCAGTTCGATTTGGGGTAAACTCGACTCTTGAAGCTTTTTAATTGAACATTTTCTCGAGTAACCTTGTGAATAAATTTTTGTCACTTATAAGGATTAGACATAATAAGATAATTTTGTTTAAATATATAGGTTAGAAGATAGAAAAAAATGGAGTTTTACAGCAAAGAACCTTACTGTCTACTTTACAAATGTTTTTAAATTCATATTCACATATGTAACTACAAAGAAAAAGAAAATAAAATAAATATAGATACCTACACTTACTAGTTTATTTGCAAATAAATTATGGAGATAGATTTGTTTATTAAACTTATTCAATTATCTTCAAATTGCTAAAGATATTTTTTTATTTACAAAGAAATATCTGTTTAAAATTTAAATTATTAGGTTTAAAAAGCTTTGGTTCAAAATAATAATAATAAACCGTGAATTGTTATACAAGGTTTAAAAATCAAGGAAACAAGCCAGTTTGGAATGGATTGCAAACAGCAAAACAAAGGTGAGTTAATCTCACTCAGTTAAATTTTAATTTTAATTTAAATGACTGAATTTAAATAATTGTTTGAATGATTGGATTGGTTGATGTATTATAGTGTGGGATATTTTGCAATTGGCATATTATATCGTGCTAACAACTGTGGTGCAGGGAAAACTGGTTGGATGGATCCAACTGGACCCCTCAACTTTTATTTAAATTATTTAATATTCTTTGCTCTGGTTATTGGATATTCTATGATGAATTGTGTGGAAGTATTGAATGCTATGGCTTGGTCTATATAATTGAGAATAATGAATTACCAAAAATATAAATTTGATTTTTGAATGAAAATAAAAGAAGTGAAATTGCAAGTAAAATAATTATAGAATAAACTTAAGAATAACTTGGAAAAGAAATAAAGTGACTTTAAATTTCTAATAAACGAATCTTGAGGATGGAAAGGGAAATTTGAATAAACAGGAAGTTGATGAATTTTAAAATTCAGCGTTGTTATTTAAAAGAACAAAACAATTATTTAAAAGCTAAGATTTAAATTATTGAAAGAATAAAGGAAATAGTTGGGAAAAATCTGGAATTTTTATAATTCAGATAAAAGTTTTAAAATCAAATGGAAAATAATAATAATAACAACAACAATAATTAAGTCCATACTTAATGAATTTTGAAATGAATTAGGTAACTAAAGAAATTTATTTCAAATAAGATAAACTGGAAATCAATTTGGGAATTGATTTAAGGGATTGAAGTTGGAATTTTCTCTGGATAGCCAAGTACATGTTGTTAAAAGTAAATTTTTAAATATAAATTAAATGTTTTAAAGTTGTTTTTAAAGAAGCAAGTTTGTAAAATTTATTATTTCTAATATTTAAAGTAAGTATTTTCTTTAATCTTTTCTAGCGGTAATTATTAAGAAGTAACTTAGTATTTTGGTTTTAAAAGTAGAAATCTAGTTTACATTTTATTAAGTAATTTTATTTTCAAATGTTTATATAGTATGTATATTTGTAAATTATTAAAGTGGTCTTAACTTAAGTGTTTAAAGGTAAATTCCAAAGTAAGTATTTTTGTTTTATCTATTATCGTAATAATTATATAAAGAATGACTTGGTATTTTGTTTAAAGAATTATTTTAAATTAAATACTAAAGAAAGATTTTCTAAATTAAATATTAACCATACTTTACAATTAAAGTGTTTGAAATTATTTTAAAAATCTAAAATCTTGTGCTTGGTGATTCCAGTGGAAATGAAATACGCGGAATTTATTCTGAGAAAAAGGAAGGTAGTTGAAAACTGTTTTCAAAGGATTTTAAATTGGAAATAAATCTTGTAAAGATATTTGAGGTTAATAAATAATATGGAAAATTATTTATTGGTTGATGGTTGTTTGAGAATATTAATTGATAGTTAAATCACCGACTATCAATATTGGACAAATGCGCTGATCGTTTCGAAGAGACCGGGATCGTGATTTATTTCTCGAAAACCACTTCGATCCGGTTTGTACGTTTCGTGAAAATGATTTTGGATTCGAAGATGGAGCAATGAAGTGCAAGGGCTAGTCGCTACTAACCCTGAGGATATTTCCACAACGGATGTAGTAGGAATAGTGCTTTCGGTTCCGTTCGAACCCGGAACGGACTTGTATGGATGAATGCTTGCGAAACATCATCAGGTGGACGATGGGCATTCTAAGGAATACGTTCTTAAAAAGGTAACGCTTAGCCTCAAGCCTCATCAAATGGGAATGACTGAAAATCAGGGGTTATGCAGCAAGGCTAGGTGGGTAGCACCCATGCAGGGTGAGGTCATTCCAGTCTAGATGTCCCTTTTTATTTCGGCTTAGTGGGCGGTTGTTGATCCCAACCGCGGGGTGATCTCACTCGGGATTATCTAGTAAGGGGTAGTCCCGGCCTTGTGTTACAGGGGAGCGGGCATACTCCTCGGTATGGTGATCTAGGCCCCGTACTGTGACAGGTGGTACCCCAGTGCCTAGTCATTGTTGGAAATCCATTCTCCCTACGAGCCTTCTACGAGTTTTGTTTGTATTACCCACTTTTGTGGCTAGTAGATGGAATTTAATCATGTAACAATTTCGGCTATTTTATAAGTATTTGTATATAGACCCTATTATAATATCAGAGGATTTCTATAAAAATTGTTGTAGCTATCGTAAGGTAAAAACCCGACATGTTTATTTGTGGCGTGGTCTTACGAGATGCTTTTGTTTTCAAAGGATTTTTGGAACTTTAATAATCAATTGGGTGTGATTTTCTCACGCTGGTATTCCGGACTGACCGGGTGTTATTTAACTATAATGCTTGGGTCAGACCGAGCATTGTAGGATACAGGATATGATGCTGTGGTGCTCAGGAGACGAGCTGGATGACGATACGTATTCTCGTACTTGTATACATATATATATATATATATATATATTTCCGCCATGTTGTGTTGTTGTGTATCCATTTGTATGACATTGATGTTGAGCTGTGGTTGATGTACTCTGATGATGTAATAAATAAACAAAGATATTTGATGTTGAGTAAAGAGTATTTATTATCTATTATATTTTATTCCGCTGCGATGGTTAGATACTATTGTTGTTTTCTATTTTCTTCTTCTACCTCTTCTTCTTTAACCCAAATGGTTCGTATTTCTGTACACCTTGAGTGGATTTAGGTAGAATAGTGATGACTCAAGGGGTACGGATTTGCGGGTCGTTACACTTGGTATCAGAGCATAGGTTGGTGATAACCTTGGCTCTGGTGGGAATTACTCATAAAATAGAGTCTATAGTGCTCTATAATGAGTTTGAGCGTATTAATATATATGAGTGCGTATTTATTAGTGAATATAAATTGTTTTAATATTGCGTTGATTGATTTATTGAGTGGCATATGAACCTTCATCAACACAGTCTGCGCAACTGTATTGAAGAGGTTTCTAAACACTTGAATAGAACAATCGACACAGTATTGTTTTAAATGTGGGGAAATGAAATAATTTTACCCAAAAATATATTTTCGATATAAAGAAAAGTTTTTGTAAAAAAGCTAATATATGGTTGCTTGGATGTCAGAAACAATAATATTAAAGTATTATCATTATTAACTAAAAATTTAACTAGAAATTGAAAACATAATCAAAGTGTAAGAGAATAAATTCATTATAAAATGAAATTTTATGAATTGGAATACAATCAAATGGAAATTTGTATAAGCATAAATTGTACAAATGAATTATAGTTAAAATTTATTTAAGCAGGATTTGGAAATTCAAAATTTCAGAGATTTTGGAAATGTCTATCGAAGTGTTTTAATGATAAATGATAGCATTATTGTTTTGGAAATAATTCTGAATGGAAATCTATTTTAAAATGGATTTTGGAAGTGCAGTCACTGGAAAATAATTTAATTAGATAATGAAATATGTAATGAGAACCCAATGCAGTTAAATAAAATTTGAATTGTGAGATAATAATGAAGTTTGAAAATAAAACTCAAGTTATAAATTAAATTCGACCTGGATCGATAGTAAAGTAAATGTAATCGAATTATGGTAAATGAATTGGGTGGTAAATTGAAAATGGATAATGGATTCAGAATTTGAGTTATAAATTAAAATTTAACTTGAAGTGTTAACAAATTAAATAGATTGGGAATGTATCGAATAAAAATGTGACTGAAGTAAAATAGTAATGGTATGAATTGCAAATAAAATCCAAATATGTGGAAATAAATTGGATATGGCCTTATGATCAATGGACTTAAGTTGAGAAATAAAAGAGAAAAATATACTTGTAAAATGAAAATGAGCTTGAGTATAAATTTGAATAAATTGAAGTAAATCAACTTAAGCTAAAAGGATGAAAAGGAGTTGAATTGAATTCAACTTAAACTAAGTTTAATGATATTGGGTTGGATTTAAATCAAGTGAAAATAAATTTGAATCGAAATTAAATTTGGTGGGTTATAAATAATATTTAAGGAAATGAAAATTTAAAATGAATTGAGTGGACAAACTAATTATATTGAATAAATAAATGGATGGAATAAATAAGGGTCAAAATGAAGTGTGGTTTAAATAAATTGAGAAATAGTTATTAAATGGAATAGCCTGGACTGTTTCCGAGCTAAATAAAATAGTTGGAATAAACAAAAATGGAATGAAATTTAAACAGAATGTGTCGAGCTCGATCGAATGATTTTGAATGGAACCTATTTGAATAACGAACTGGTTTGGATAATAAAATGAAATGCAAATGGATGGATTCAAATCTGAAATACAATGAAAACGAGAATATATGAAGTGTGAATAAAAAAAATGGAATAGAATTAAGTATAAATTGAGTTGAAATTAATTTAAATTGGTATAAAACATAAGTACTTATTTATTCACATAAATCTCGTTGAATTGCATAGAATAACTTGTCATTTGATGTAAATGGAAGTAATTAAAATTCTATGAGTTGATGGAAGTGAAATAAATTGATTTTGAAAGCAATTGAATTAAATATGAGTTCAGATTGCTTAAGAATAAAGTAAATGTAAGCAATCGAGTTTTAAATCATTCAAATTGATGAAGTTGTGTACGAATGGATTGAAAACCATTCAAATTGAATGAAAATGGTTTATAAATTAATTGAACAGTTGAATTAGTATGAAAGTTGTAAAAAATTGCTTACGAAAAATGTTTGATGTGCATTTCTTTAGAATTTATATGTTTTAACCATTGCAACTAAGTGAAATATAGTTAAACTGCATATATTTGGCACTTACGTGTTTAAATTGAGTAAGTACAGGTACCTGGAAGCCGTGTGGCTGGATTTGGTTGTGTTGTTTGCTAAAAATAATAAGGCGCTTGCTTAAAATGCTAAATAAGATACGCCTACGCAATAAAAATAGGAAATATGAACTGTTTTTGGTTTTTCTTACCGGGTGGGTCGATGTATATATATTTAGCTCTTTTGTCAAATTGCAAAAGCTCCTCCGTACAAAGGGGACTCTGCCAAAAAATTTCAGAAATTTTGGGAGTTAGAAAATTTTAGAAAATTTTGGAAAATTGTGTTAACGACTAACGAAGTCAAATTGGAAACTAAACTAAATTAGTAAAGGAAACCAACTTAAAGTAATGATATGAATTAGTTATTAATGGAAAATAAAGTTTAAAAATTTAGAGTTTAAGATAAATTGAATTCTTATGAAAATGAAAGAATTAATATGAATAGAAACAAACATAAACTAAAGTGGTAAAGTGGGAATAAATATAAGAAACATATAAAATGCTATACCAAACTTAAGAATGGAACAGTAAATTCTTAATTGGAAGTTGAGACTACAATTATATTCTAAGATAACATTAGAATCAATAGATATAGACATTTTGTGAGGATGTCGATAAAATGTTTTGGGAATATTGTGATTGGATATTAGTGTTATGCAGGATATGCAGGTATTATAAGGAAAAGGAAAATTGGTTTTGATTTCAGAAGATAAATTTGAAATGCTCGAAAAAAGGGTTTGTATTTAAATTTGGTATGAAATTTGATTGGGATTTGAATTGAGCCACTTGGCATTTTGTTTTCTTTTTGGATATGGGAGGCCGTAGAGCCATTTTGTAGTTGTACCGAGCTAGCCGCGCGAAGGAGACGCTGGCGAAATTTTTCAGAAATTTAGAGAGTTAGAAAAATTTTGAGCAAATTTTGATAATTCAAATTTTGGTTTTAAATTGAAACTTGAATGGTTAAACCAATGGTATAGTCTGAAACTAAGGAAAGGTTTGGAAAGTTAATAAGAATGATAATGGGTCTTTTATAAAAAGATAGTTGGTTAGATGATGAATTGTTAGAAACTGTTTGGTTTTAGGGAAATAATAAACGAGTATTGGACCATTCTTCCAAATTAGTAATTTCGGGGACAAAATTCTTTTAAGGGGGAAGGAATGTGACGACCCGGAATTTTCGAGCAACTAAAATTAGGATATTTAATTGATTTTAAATATTCAATAAAAGTAATTTTAACTTAAATTACGAATATCACAAATTATTCGATAATTGAATAATTAAATTAAATAAGTGAAGTTGGGTAAATTGTTGAATCTGGAGTTTTAAGCTTATTAAAAGTATAATTTGAAGGCTTATAAAATTTATGTTGATAATACTGAAGAGAATAGAAGTGTTGAAATTAAATTTAAGGATGGTTTGTTAAGTTTTGAAATTTAATATCGTTTAAATTGAATTTAAAAATAACATTCCGAGGCGCAGTCTCGGAATTTGACGAAACCAGTACCATTGGATCTGTAATATTGAATTATTACCGGATTTCAAATTTCGTATTGATCGGAGCTAGTGTGTGAGTGTACGACATTTAAACGCGCTGAAACTTTATATCGACAAATTCAAATCGATTTTTTTCTTTCTTAACGGGGAAAAATAAAATAAAAATAATAGCGTGGCCGACCTCTGTCCCTTACTTTGTAAGTTAAAAATAATAATAATATATATATTTCATTGATTGACAATATACTTTTATCAGCAGCCTTTCTTTCACCATCGGTACTTTATGCCTTCTCTGTAGCCGGCAAGCTTCTTACCTTCGTTCTTTAAAATCATGATAACCGTGAATTTCCCTTCTCTCTTCTTTATTTTCATACGAAAGAAAACAAAGCCTTAAAGGTAAAATCGAGTTTAATTTCGAATCGCCTTGCGAGCCTGTGTCGAATACGCGGGGCTTATTGTTTGCGAGCGGGTCGTGCGCTTAGGATGGGCGAGGGAGTGGCGGTAGTTGCGATGGCTGGTTGTGGGTCAACTGAGTGCGACGTGGTACGGCGTGCGAGCTGGAAGCGAAGAAGGGGGTAGCCGTAGAATCTTGGGTGTCGATACGTGGGAAGTGACGGCGAGGTCATTCGAACCCCAGATTCGACGAGCATCTCGACTCCAGATAGATGCGTGCGCGTGCAAGAGAAGGAGTCGCAAGTAGAGCAGCTCGCGTGTGAGGATTGGGAGCAGCTGGAGGCGCGAGCTTCAAGATGGGGGTTGTTCACAGGGAGGTGGGGAATTTGCGACAGCGAGTTCATTTGGGGTTGCAGATCTTCTGATTTTGGTTCCAGTTCGATTTGGGGTAAACTCGACTCTTGAAGCTTTTTAATTGAACATTTTCTCGAGTAACCTTGTGGATAAATTTTTGTCACTTATCAGGATTAGCCATAATAAGATAATTTTGTTTAAATATATAGGTTAGAAGATGAAAACAAATGGAGTTTTACAGCAAAGAACCTTACTGTCTACTTTACAAATGTTTTTAAATTCATATTCACATATGTAACTACAAAGAAAAATAAAATAAAATAAATATAGATACCTACACTTACTAGTTTATTTGCAAATAAATTATGGAGATAGATTTGTTTATTAAACTTATTCAATTATCTTCAAATTGCTAAAGATATTTTTTTATTTACAAAGAAATATCTGTTTAAAATTTAAATTATTAAGTTTAAAAAGCTTTGGTTCAAAATAATAATAATAAACCGTGAATTGTTATACAAGGTTTAAAAATCAAGGAAACAAGCCAGTTTGGAATGGATTGCAAACAGAAAAACAAAGGTGAGTTAATCTCACTCAGTTAAATTTTAATTTTAATTTAAATGACTGAATTTAAATAATTGTTTGAATGATTGGATTGGTTGATGTATTATAGTGTGGGATATTTTGCAATTGGCATATTATATCGTGCTAACAACTGTGGATGCAGGGAAAACAGGTTGGATGGATCCAACTGGACCCCTCAACTTTTATTTAAATTATTTAATATTCTCTGCTCTGGTTATTGGATATTCTATGATGAATTGTGTGGAAGTATTGAATGCTATGGCTTGGTCGATATAATTGAGAATAATGAATTACCAAAAATATAAATTTGATTTTTGAATGAATATAAAAGAAGTGAAATTGCAAGTAAAATAATTATAGAATAAATTTAAGAATAACTTGGAAAAGAAATAAAGTGACTTTAAATTTCTAATAAACGAATCTTGAGGATGGAAAGGCAAATTTGAATAAACAGGAAGTTGATGAATTTTAAAATTCAGCGTTGTTATTTAAAAGAACAAAACAATTATTTAAAAGCTAAGATTTAAATTATTGAAAGAATAAAGGAAACAGTTGGGAAAAATCTGGAATTTGTATAATTCAGATAAAAGTTTTAAAATCAAATGGAAAATAATAATAATAATAATAACAACAATAATTAAGTCCATACTTAATGAATTTTGAAATGAATTAGGTAACTAAAGAAATTTATTTCAAATAAGATAAATTGGAAATCAATTTGGGAATTGATTTAAGGGATTGAAGTTGGAATTTTCTCTGGATAGCCAAGTACATGTTGTTAAAAGTAAATTTTTAAATATAAATTAAATGTTTTAAAGTTGTTTTTAAAGAAGCGAGTTTGTAAAATTTATTTTTCTAATATTTAAAGTAAGTATTTTCTTTAATCTTTTCTAGCGGTAATTATTAAGAAGTAACTTAGTATTTTGGTTTTAAAAGTAGAAATCTAGTTTACATTTTATTAAGTAATTCTAGTTTCAAATGTTTATATAGTATGTATATTTGTAAATTATTAAAGTAGTCTTAACTTAAGTGTTTAAAGGTAAATTCCAAAGTAAGTATTTTTGTTTTATCTATTATCGTAATAATTATATAAAGAATGACTTGGTATTTTGTTTAAAGCATTATTTTAAATTAAATACTAAAGAAAGATTTTCTAAATTAAATATTAACCATACTTTACAATTAAAGTGTTTGAAATTATTTAAAAAATCTAAAATATTGTGCTTGGTGATTCCAGTGGAAATGAAATACGCGGAATTTATTCTGAGAAAAAGGAAGGTAGTTGAAAACTGTTTTCAAAGGATTTGAAATTGGAAATAAATCTTGTAAAGATATTTGAGGTTAATAAATAATATGGAAAATTATTTATTGGTTGATGGTTGTTTGAGAATATTAATTGATAGTCAAATCACCGACTATCAATATTGGACAAATGCGCTGATCGTTTCGAAGAGACCGGGATCGAGATTTATTTCTCGAAAACCACTTCGATCCGGTTTGTACGTTTCGTGAAAACGATTTTGGATTCGAAGATGGAGCAATGAAGTGCAAGGGCTAGTCGCTACTAACCCTGAGGATATTTCCACAACGGATGTAGTAGGAATAGTGCTTTCGGTTCCGTTCGAACCCGGAACGGACTTGTATGGATGAATGCTTGCGAAACATCGTCAGGTGGACGATGGGAATTCTAAGGAATACGTTCTTAAAAAGGTAACGCTTAGCCTCAAGCCTCATCAAATGGGAATGACTGAAAATCAGGGGTTATGCAGCAAGGCTAGGTGGGTAGCACCCATGCAGGGTGAGGTCATTCCAGTCTAGATGTCCCTTTTTATTTCGGCTTAGTGGGCGGTTGTTGATCCCAACCGCGGGGTGATCTCACTCGGGATCATCCAGTAAGGGGTAGTCCCGGCCTTGTGTTACAGGGGAGCGGGCATACTCCTCGGTATGGTGATCTAGGCCCCGTACTGTGACAGGTGGTACCCCATTGCCTAGTCATTGTTGGAAATCCATTCTCCCTACGAGCCTTCTACGAGTTTTGTTTGTATTACCCACTTTTGTGGCTAGTAGCTGGAATTTAATCATGTAACAATTTCGGCTATTTTATAAGTATTTGTATATAGACCCTATTATAATATCAGAGGATTTCTATAAAAATTGTTGTAGCTATCATAAGGTAAAAACCCAACATGTTTATTTGTGGCGTGGTCTTACGAGATGCTTTGTTTTAAAAGGATTTTTAGAACTTTAATAATCAATTGGGTGTGATTTTCTCACGCTGGTATTCCGGACTGACTCGGGTGTTATTTAACTATAATGCTCGGGTCAGACCGAGTATTATCGGATACAGGATATGATGCTGTGGTGCTCAGGAGACGAGCTGGATGACGATACGTATTCTCGTACTTGTGTGTGTGTGTGTGTGTGTGTGTGTGTGTGTGTGTGTGTATTTCCGCTGTGTTGAGTTGTTGTGTATCCATTTGTATGACATTGATGTTGAGCTGTGATTGATGTACTCTGATGATGTAATATATAAACAAAGATATTTGATGTTGAGTAATGAGTATTTATTATCTATTATATTTTATTCCGCTGCGATGGTTAGATTCTGTTGTTGTTTTCTATTTTCTTCTTCTAGCTCTTCTTCTTTAACCCAAATGGTTCGTATTTCTGTACACCTTGAGTGGATTTAGGTAGAATAGTGATGACTCAAGGGGTACGGATTTGCGGGTCGTTACACTTGGTATCAGAGCATAGGTTGGTGATAACCTTGGCTCTGGTGGGAATTACTCATAAAATTGAGTCTATAGTGCTCTATAATGAGTTTGAGCGTATTAATATATATGAGTGCGTATTTATTAGTGAATATAAATTTTTTTAATATTGCGTTGATTGATTTATTGAGTGGCATATGAACCTTCGTCGACACAGTCTGCGCAACTGTATTGAAGGGGTTTCTAAACACTTGAATAGAACAATCGACACAGTATTATTTTAAATGTGGGTAAATGAAATAATTTTACCCAAAACTATATTTTTGATAGAAAGAAATGTTTTTGTAAACCAGCTAATATATGGTTGCTTGGATGTCAGAAACAATAGTATTAAAGTATTATCATTATTAAGTGAAAATTTAACTAGAAATTAAAAACATAATCAAAGTGTAAGGGAATAAATTCATTATAAAATGAAATTTTATGAATTGGAATACAATCAAATGGAAATTTTTATAAGCATAAATTGTACAAATGAATTATAGTTAAAATTTATTTAAGCAGGATTTGGAAATTCAAAATTTCAGAGATTTTGGAAATGTTTATCGAAGTGTTTTAATGATAAATGATAGCATTATTGTTTTGGAAATAATTCTGAATGGAAATCTGTTTTAAAATGGATTTTGGAAATGCAGTCACTGGAAAATAACTTCGGTGATGACTGCAGCATCATCGATGTTCATTTTCGAGTTTCTAAGTGATGAATTGCTGCCAAATTATTTGTTCAGGAAAACCTGTTTGTTTTTGAAATTTCAAAAGAAATTTGTTGAGAATAAAACCAGGATTGGTTTAAATTTTTTGAGAAATGTGATTTGAGATGTTGAAGATTTCAAAATGATTTGTACCCCAAAGTCGGGTGTTTAAAAATCCTGATGAGATAGTTGTAAGCTTATAAAATGGGATGATTTTTAAATCAGAAAGGGAATATAAGCTTTGAATGTTGAAATTAAATTTAAAGACAAAAGTTAAAAATGAAATTAACTTGGATAGGAAATAAATTTTTTACTGGATTGAAATTGATTGAATATGCTGAAAATAATATCCAGTTGTATTCGTACAAAATTGAAATCGAATTGAGTTAAATAAAACTGAGTTAAAATAAAATTGAATTGGAATAAGAATTCAATTGAATTATTGAATGAAATTAGATTCTTACCTGAATAAATGGGAATTAAATTGGTTAAGGATTGGATTGAAGTAAATAAATTAGAATAACTTGTAAAGGAATCAAAATCCATGGAACAAGATATGCTTGGGTTATAAATAAGCATAGGGCTTGAGTTAAAATGAAAGAAGAATATATTCAAGCCTATGATGGATGGAATTGTGTAAATAATAAGTTGTGGCTTATAAAATTTGATAAAGTGGGATAGAAACCCAAAATAAATATTGTTGGATGAATTGAAAAAAAAATGAAGATCAAAACTTGAATTATAAAATAAATTCAAACTTAAGAAAATTTAAATGAAGAGATTTTGAGATTAAAATCAAGTTTTGGACTATAAGTTGGGGAAGGACTATTTAGATAATAATTAGATAATGAAATATGTAATGAGAACCCAATGCAGTTAAATAAAAGTTGAATTGTGAGATAATAATGAAGTTTGAAAATAAAACTCAAGTTATAAATTAAATTCGACCTGGATCGATGGTAAAGTAAATGTAATCGAATTGTGGTAAGTGAATTGGGTGGTAAATTGAAAATGGATAATGGATTCAGAATTTGAGTTATAAATTAAAATTTATCTTGAAGTGTTAACAAATTAAATAGATTGGGAAAGTATCGAATAAAAATGTGATTGAAGTAAAATAGTAATGGTATGAATTGGAAATAAAATCCAAATATGTGGAAATAAATTGGATATGGCCTTATAATCAATGGATTTAAGTTGAGAAATAAAAGAGAAAAATTTACTTGTAAAGTGAAAATGAGCTTGAGTATAAATTTGAATAAATTGAAGTAAATCAACTTAAGCTAAAAGGATGAAAAGGAGTTGAATTGAATTCAACTTAAACTAAGTTTAATGATATTGGGTTGGATTTAAATCAAGTGAAAATAAATTTGAATCGAAATTAAATTTGGTGGGTTATAAATAATATTTAAGGAAATAAAAATTTAAAATGAATTGAGTGGACAAACTAATTATATTGAATAAATAAATGGATGGAATAAATAAGGGTCAAAATGAACTGTGGTTTAAATAAATTGAGAAATAGTTATTAAATGGAATAGCCTGGACTGTTTCCGAGCTAAATAAAATAGTTGGAATAAACAAAAATGGAATGAAATTTAAACAGAATGTGTCGAGCTCGATCGAATGATTTTGAATGGAACCTATTTGAATAACGAACTGGTTTGGATAATAAAATGAAATGCAAATGGATGGATTCAAATCTGAAATACAATGAAAACGAGAATATATGAAGTGTGAATAAAAAAAATGGAATAGAATTAAGTATAAATTGAGTTGAAATCAATTTAAATTGGTATAAAACATAAGTACTTATTTATTCACATAAATCTCGTTGAATTGCATAGAATAACTTGTCATTTGATGTAAATGGAAGTAATTAAAATTCTATGAGTTGATGGAAGTAAAATAAATTGATTTTGAAAGCAATTGAATTAAATATGAGTTCAGATTGCTTAAGAATAAATTAAATGTAAGCAATCGAGTTTTAAATCATTCAAATTGATGAAGTTGTGTACGAATGGATTGAAAACCATTCAAATTGAATGAAAATGGTTTATAAATTAATTGAACAGTTTAATTTGTATGAAAGTTGTAAAAAATTGCTTACGGAAAATGTTTGATGTGCGTTTCTTTAGAATTCATAAGTTTTAACCATTGCAACTAAGTGAAATATAGTTAAACTGCATATATTTGGCACTTACGTGTTTAAATTGAGTAAGTACAGGTACCTGGAAGCTGTGTGACTGGATTTGGTTGTGTTATTTGCTAAAAATAATAGGCCGCTTGCTTAAAATGCTAAATAAGGTACGCCTACGCAATAAAAATAGGAAATATGAAATGTTTTTGGTTTTTCCGACCGGGTGGGTCGATGTATATATATTTAGCTCTTTTGTCAAATTGCAAAAGCTCCTCCGTACAAAGGGGACTGTGCCAAAAATTTTCAGAAATTTTGGGAGTTGGAAAATTTTAGAAAATTTTGGAAAATTGTGTTAACGACTAACGAAGTCAAATTGGAAACTAAACTAAATTAGTAAAGGAAACCAACTTAAAGTAATGATATGAATTAGTTATTAATGGAAAATAAAGTTTAAAAATTTAGAGTTTAAGATAAATTGAATTCATATGAAAACGAAGGAATTAATATGAATAGAAATAAATATAAACTAAAGTGGTAAAGTGGGAATAAATATAAGAAACATATAAAATGCTATACCAAACTTAAGAATGGAATAGTAAATTCTTAATTGAAAATTGATACTACAATTATATTCTAAGATAACATTAGAATCAATAGATATAGACATTCTGTGAGGATGTCGATAAAATGTTTTGGGAATATTGTGATTGGATATTAGTGTTATGTAGGATATGCAGGTATTATAAGGAAAAAGGAAAATTGGTTTTGATTTCAGAAGATAAGTTTGAAATGCTCGAAAAGAGGGTATGTATTTAAATTTGGTATGAAATTTGATTGGGATTTGAATTGAACCACTTGGCATTTTGTTTTCTTTTTGGATTTGGGAGGCCTTAGAGCCATTTTGTAGTTGTACCGAGCTAGCCGCGCAAAGGAGACGCTGGCGAAATTATTCAGAAATTTAGAGAGTTAGAAAAATTTTGAGCAAATTTTGATAATTCGAAATTTGGTTTTAAATTGAAACTTGAATGGTTAAACCAATGGTATAGTCTGAAACTAAGGAAAGGTTTGGAAAGTTAATAAGAATGATAATGGGTCTTTTATAAAAAGATAGTTGGTTAGATGTTGAATTGTTAGAAACTGTTTGTTTTTAGGGAAATAATAAACGGGTATTGGACCATTCTTCCAAATTAGTAATTTCGGGGACGAAATTCTTTTAAGGGGGAAGGAATGTGACGACCCGGAATTTTCGAGCAACTAAAATTAGGATATTTAATTGATTTTAAATATTCAATAAAAGTAATTTTAACTTAAATTATGAATATCACAATTTATTCGATAATTGAATAATTAAATTAAATAAGTGAAGTTGGGTAAATTGTTGAATCTGGAGCTTTAAGCTTATTAAAAGTATAATTTGAAGGCTTATAAAATTTATGTTGATAATACTGAAGAGAATAGAAGTGTTGAAATTAAATTTAAGGATGGTTTGTTAAGTTTTGAAATTTAATATCGTTTAAATTGAATTTAAAAATAGCATTCCGAGGCGCAGTCTCGGAATTTGACGAAACCAGTACCATTGGATCCGTAATATTGAATTATTACCGGATTTCAAAGTTCGTATTGATCGGAGCTAGTGTGTGAGTGTAAGACATTTAAACGCGCTGAAACTTTTTATCGAAATATTCAAATCCATTTTGTTCTTTCTTAATCGGGAAAAATAAAATAAAAATAATAGCGTGGCCGACTTCTGTCCCTTCCTTTGTAAGTTAAAAATAATAATAATATATATGCTTCATTGATTGACAATATATTTGTATAAGCATCCTTTCTTTCACCATCGGTACTTTATGCCTTCTCTGTAGGCGGTAAGCTTCTTACCTTCGTTCTTTAAAATCATGATAACCGTGAATTTCCCTTATCTCTTCTTTATTTTCATACGAAAGAAAAAAAAAGCCTTAAAGGTAAAATCGAGTTTAATTTCGAATCGCCTTGCGAGACTGTGTCGAGTACGCGGGGCTTACTGTTTGCGAGCGGGTCGTGCGCTTATGATGGGCGAGGGAGTGGCGGTAGTCGCGATGGCTGGTTGTGGGTCAACTGGGTGCGACGTGGTACGGCGTGCGAGCTGGAAGCGAAGAAGGGGGTAGCCGTAGAATCTTGGGTGTCGATTCGTGGGAAGTGATGGCGAGGTCATTCGAACCCTAGATTCGACGAGCATCTCAACTCCAGATAGACGCGTGCGCGTGCAAGAGAAGGAGTCGCAAGCAGAGCAGCTCGCGTGTGAGGATTGGGAGCGGCTGGAGGCGCGAGCTTCGAGATAGGGGTTGTTCACAGGGATGTGGGGAATTCGCGACAGCGAGTTCGTTTGGGGTTGTAGATCTTCTGATTTTGGTTCCAGTTCGATTTGGGGTAAACTCGACTCTTGAAGCTTTTTAATTGAACATTTTCTCGAGTAACCTTGTGAATAAATTTTTGTCACTTATCAGGATCAGCCATAATAAGATAATTTTGTTTAAATATATAGGTTAGAAGATAGAAAAAAATGGAGTTTTACAGCAAAGAACCTTACTGTCTACTTTACAAATGTTTTTAAATTCATATTCACATATGTGACTACAAAGAAAAATAAAATAAAATAAATATAGATACCTACACTTACTAGTTTATTTGTAAATAAATTATGGAGATAGATTTGTTTATTAAACTTATTCAATTATCTTCAAATTGCTAAATATATTTTTATATTTACAAAGAAATATCTGTTTAAAATTTAAATTATTAAGTTTAAAAAGCTTTGGTTCAAAATAATAATAATAAACCGTGAATTGTTATACAAGGTTTAAAAATCAAGGAAACAAGCCAGTTTGGAATAGACTGCAAACAGCAAAACAAAGGTGAGTTAATCTCACTCAGTTAAATTTTAATTTTAATTTAAATGACTGAATTTAAATAATTGTTTGAATGATTGGATTTGTTGATGTATTATAGTATGGGATATTTTGCAATTGGCATATTATGTCGTGCTAACATCTGTGGATGCAGGGAAAACAGGTTAGAGGGATCCAACTTGATCCCTCAACTTTTATTTAAATTATTTAATATTCTCTGCTCTGGCTATTGGATATTCTATGATGAATTGTGTGGAAGTATTGAATGTTATGGCTTGGTCGATATAATTGAGAATAATGAATTACCAAAAATATAAATTTGATTTTTGAATGAAAATAAAAGAAGTGAAATTGCAAGTAAAATAATTATAGAATAAATTTAAGAATAACTTGGAAAAGAAATAAAGTGACTTTGAATTTCTAATAAACGAATCTTGAGGATGGAAAGGGAAATTTAAATAAACAGGAAGTTGATGAATTTTAAAATTCAGTGTTGTTATTTAAAATAACAAAGCAATTATTTAAAAGCTAAGATTTAAATTATTGAAAGAATAAAGGAAACAGTTGGGAAAAATCTGGAATTTGTATAATTCAGTTAAAAGTTTTAAAATCAAATGGAAAATAATAATAATAGAACAACAATAATTAAGTCCATACTTAATGAATTTTGAAATGAATTAGGTAACTAAAGAAATTTATTTCAAATAAGATAAATTGGAAATCAATTTGGGAATTGATTTAAGGGATTGAAGTTGGAATTTTCTCTGGATAGCCAAGTTCATGTTGTTAAAAGTAAATTTTAAATATAAATTAAATGTTTTAAAGTAGTTTTTAAAGAAGCAAGTTTGTAAAATTTATTATTTCTAATATTTAAAGTAAGTATTTTCTTTAATCTTTTCTAACAGTAATTATTAAGAAGTAACTTAGTATTTTGGTTTTAAAAGTAGAAATCTAGTTTACATTTTATTAAGTAATTTTATTTTCAAATGTTTATATAGTATGTATTTTAGTAAATTATTAAAGTAGTCTTAACTTAAGTGTTTAAAGGTAAATTCCAAAGTAAGTATTTTTGTTTTATCTATTATCGTAATAATTATATAAAGAATGACTTGGTATTTTGTTTAAAGCATTATTTTAAATTAAGTACTGAAGAAAGATTTTATGAATTAAATATTAACCATACTTTACAATTAAAGTGTTTGAAATTATTTTAAAAATCTAAAATCTTGTGCTTGGTGATTCCAGTGGAAATGAAATACTCGGAATTTATTCTGAGAAAAAGGAAGGTAGTTGAAAACTGTTTTCAAAGGATTTGAAATTGGAAATATATCTTGTAAAGATATTTGAGGTTAATAAATAATATGGAAAATTATTTATTGGTTGATGGTTGTTTGAGAATATTAATTGATAGTTAAATCACCGACTATCAATATTGGACAAATGCGTTGATCGTTTCGAAGAGACCGAGATCGAGATTTATTTCTCGAAAACCACTTCGATCCGGTTTGTACGTTTCATGAAAACAATTTTGGATTCGAAGATGGAGCAATGAAGTGCAAGGGCTAGTCGCTACTAACCCTGAGGATATTTCCAAAATGGATGTAGTAGGAATAGTGCCTTCGGTTACGTTCGAACCCGGAACAGACTTGTATGGATGAATGCTTGCGAAACATCGTCAGGTGGACGATGGGCATTCTAAGGAATACGTTCTAAAAAAGGTAACGCTTAGCCTCAAGCCTGATCAAATGGGAATGACTGAAAATCAGGGGCTATGCAGCAAGGCTAGGTGGGTAGCACCCAAGCAGGGTGAGGTCATTCCAGCCTAGATGTCCCTTTTTATTTCGGCTTAGTGGGCGGTTGCTGATCCCAACCGCGGGGTGATCTCACTCGGGATTATCCAGTAAGGGGTAGTCCCAGCCTTGTGTTGCAGGGGAGCGGGCGTACTCCTCGGTACGGTGATCTAGGCCTCGTACTGTGACAGGTGGTACCCCAGTGCCTAGTCATTGTGTGAAATCCATTCTCCCTACGAGCCTTGTACGAGTTTTGTTTGTATTACCCACTTTTGTGGCTAGTAGCTGGAATTTAATCATGTAACAATTTCGGCTATTTTATAAGTATTTGTTTATAGACCCTATTATAATATCAGAGGATTTCTATAAAAATCGTTTTAGCTATCGTAAGGTAAAAATCCAACATGTTTATTTGTGGCGTGGTCTTACGAGATGCTTTTGTTTTCAAAGGATTTTTGAAACTTTAATAATCAATTGGGTGTGATTTTCTCTCGCTGGTATTCCAGACTGACTCGGGTGTTATTTAACTATAATGCTCGGGTCAGACCGAGTATTATAGGATACAGGATATGATGCTGTGGTGCTCAGGAGACGAGCTGGATGACGATACGTATTCTCGTACGTGTGTGTGTGTGTGTGTGTGTGTATTTCCGCTGTGTTGAGTTGTTGTGTATCCATTTGTATGACATTGATGTTGAGCTGTGATTGATGCACTCTGATGATGTAATATATAAACAAAGATATTTGATGTTGGGTAATGAGTATTTATTATCTATTATATTTTATTCCGCTGCGATGGTTAGATTCTGTTGTTGTTTTCTATTTTCTTCTTCTACCTCTTCTTCTTTAACCCAAATGGTTCGTATTTCTGTACACCTTGAGTGGATTTAGGTAGAATAGTGATGACTCAAGGGGTACGGATTTGCGGGTCGTTACACTTGGTATCAGAGCATAGGTTGGTGATAACCTTGGCTCTGGTGGGAATTACTCATAAAATAGAGTCTATAGTGCTCTATAATGAGTTTGAGCATATTAATATATATGAGTGCGTATTTATTAGTGAATATAAATTTTTTAATATTGCGTTGATTGATTTATTGAGTGGCATATGAACCTTCGTCGACACAGTCTGCGCAACTGTATTGAAGGGGTTTCTAAACACTTGAATAGAACAATCGACACAGTATTGTTTTAAATGTGGGTAAATGAAATAATTTTACCCAAAAATATATTTTTGATATAAAGAAAAGTTTTTGTAAACCAGCTAATATATGGTTGCTTGGATGTCAGAAACAATAGTATTAAAGTATTATCATTATTAAGTGAAAATTTAACTAGAAATTAAAAACATAATCAAAGTGTAAGGGAATAAATTCATTATAAAATGAAATTTTATGAATTGGAATACAATCAAATGGAAATTTTTATAAGCATAAATTGTACAAATGAATTATAGTTAAAATTTATTTAAGCAGGATTTGGAAATTCAAAATTTCAGAGATTTTGGAAATGTTTATCGAAGTGTTTTAATGATAAATGATAGCATTATTGTTTTGGAAATAATTCTGAATGGAAATCTGTTTTAAAATGGATTTTGGAAGTTCAGTCACTGGAAAATAACTTCGGTGATGACTGCAGCATCATCGATGTTCATTTTCGAGTTTCTAAGTGATGAATTGCTGCCAAATTATTTGTTCAGGAAAACCTGTTTGTTTTTGAAATTTCAAAAGAAATTTGTTGAGAATAAAACCAGGATTGGTTTAAAATTTTTGAGAAATGTGATTTGAGATGTTGAAGATTTCAAAATGATTTGAACCCCAAAGTCGGGTGTTTAAAAATCCTGATGAGATAGTTGTAAGCTTATAAAATGGGATGATTTTTAAATCAGAAAGGGAATATAAGCTTTGAATGTTGAAATTAAATTTAAAGACAAAAGTTAAAAATGAAACTAACTTGGATAGGAAATAAATTTTTTACTGGATTGAAATTGATTGAATATGCTGAAAATAATATCCAGTTGTATTCGTACAAAATTGAAATCGAATTGAGTTAAATAAAACTGAGTTAAAATAAAATTGAATTGGAATAAGAATTCAATTGAATTATTGAATGAAATTAGATTCTTACCTGAATAAATGGGAATTAAATTGGTTAAGGATTGGATTGAAGTAAATAAATTAGATTAACTTGTAAAGGAATTAAAATCCATGGAACAAGATATGCTTGGGTTATAAATAAGCGTAGGGCTTGAGTTAAAATGAAAGAAGAATATATTCAAGCCTATGATGGATGGAATTGTGTAAATAATAAGTTGTGGCTTATAAAATTTGATAAAGTGGGATAGAAACCCAAAATAAATATTGTTGGATGAATTGAAAAAAAAAAATGAAGATCAAAACTTGAATTATAAAATAAATTCAAACTTAAGAAAATTTAAATGAAGAGATTTTGAGATTAAAATCAAGTTTTGGACTATAAGTTGGGGAAGGACTATTTAGATAATAATTAGATAATGAAATATGTAATGAGAACCCAATGCAGTTAAATAAAAGTTGAATTGTGAGATAATAATGAAGTTTGAAAATAAAACTCAAGTTATAAATTAAATTCGACCTGGATCGATGGTAAAGTAAATGTAATCGAATTGTGGTAAGTGAATTGGGTGGTAAATTGAAAATGGATAATGGATTCAGAATTTGAGTTATAAATTAAAATTTATCTTGAAGTGTTAACAAATTAAATAGATTGGGAATGTATCGAATAAAAATGTGATTGAAGTAAAATAGTAATGGTATGAATTGGAAATAAAATCCAAATATGTGGAAATAAATTGGATATGGCCTTATAATCAATGGATTTAAGTTGAGAAATAAAAGAGAAAAATTTACTTGTAAAGTGAAAATGAGCTTGAGTATAAATTTGAATAAATTGAAGTAAATCAACTTAAGCTAAAAGGATGAAAAGGAGTTGAATTGAATTCAACTTAAACTAAGTTTAATGATATTGGGTTGGATTTAAATCAAGTGAAAATAAATTTGAATCGAAATTAAATTTGGTGGGTTATAAATAATATTTAAGGAAATGAAAATTTAAAATGAATTGAGTGGACAAACTAATTATATTGAATAAATAAATGGATGGAATAAATAAGGGTCAAAATGAACTGTGGTTTAAATAAATTGAGAAATAGTTATTAAATGGAATAGCCTGGACTGTTTCCGAGCTAAATAAAATAGTTGGAATAAACAAAAATGGAATGAAATTTAAACAGAATGTGTCGAGCTCGATCGAATGATTTTGAATGGAACCTGTTTGAATAATGAACTGGTTTGGATAATAAAATGAAATGCAAATGGATGGATTCAAATCTGAAATACAATGAAAACGAGAATATATGAAGTGTGAATAAAAAAAATGGAATAGAATTAAGTATAAATTGAGTTGAAATCAATTTAAATTGGTATAAAACATAAGTACTTATTTATTCACATAAATCTCGTTGAATTGCATAGAATAACTTGTCATTTGATGTAAATGGAAGTAATTAAAATTCTATGAGTTGATGGAAGTAAAATAAATTGATTTTGAAAGCAATTGAATTAAATATGAGTTCAGATTGCTTAAGAATAAATTAAATGTAAGCAATCGAGTTTTAAATCATTCAAATTGATGAAGTTGTGTACGAATGGATTGAAAACCATTCAAATTGAATGAAAATGGTTTATAAATTAATTGAACAGTTTAATTTGTATGAAAGTTGTAAAAAATTGCTTACGGAAAATGTTTGATGTGCGTTTCTTTAGAATTCATATGTTTTAACCATTGCAACCAAGTGAAATATAGTTAAACTGCATATATTTGGCACTTACGTGTTTAAATTGAGTAAGTACAGGTACCTGGAAGCTGTGTGACTGGATTTGGTTGTGTTATTTGCTAAAAATAATAGGCCGCTTGCTTAAAATGCTAAATAAGGTACGCCTACGCAATAAAAATAGGAAATATGAAATGTTTTTGGTTTTTCCGACCGGGTGGGTCGATGTATATATATTTAGCTCTTTTGTCAAATTGCGAAAGCTCCTCTGTACAAAGGGGACTGTGCCAAAAAAATTCAGAAATTTTGGGAGTTGGAAAATTTTAGAAAATTTTGGAAAATTGTGTTAACGACTAACGAAGTCAAATTGGAAACTAAACTAAATTAGTAAAGGAAACCAACTTAAAGTAATGATATGAATTAGTTATTAATGGAAAATAAAGTTTAAAAATTTAGAGTTTAAGATAAATTGAATTCATATGAAAACGAAGGAATTAATATGAATAGAAATAAATATAAACTAAAGTGGTAAAGTGGGAATAAATATAAGAAACATATAAAATGCTATACCAAACTTAAGAATGGAATAGTAAATTCTTAATTGAAAATTGATACTACAATTATATTCTAAGATAACATTAGAATCAATAGATATAGACATTCTGTGAGGATGTCGATAAAATGTTTTGGGAATATTGTGATTGGATATTAGTGTTATGCAGGATATGCAGGTATTATAAGGAAAAAGGAAAATTGGTTTTGATTTCAGAAGATAAGTTTGAAATGCTCGAAAAGAGGGTATGTATTTAAATTTGGTATGAAATTTGATTGGGATTTGAATTGAGACACTTGGCATTTTGTTTTCTTTTTGGATCTGGGAGGCCGTAGAGCCATTTTGTAGTTGTACCGAGCTAGCCGCGCAAAGGAGACGCTGGCGAAATTATTCAGAAATTTAGAGAGCTAGAAAAATTTTGAGCAAATTTTGATAATTCGAAATTTGGTTTTAAATTGAAACTTGAATGGTTAAACCAATGGTATAGTCTGAAACTAAGGAAAGGTTTGGAAAGTTAATAAGAATGATAATGGGTCTTTTATAAAAAGATAGTTGGTTAGATGTTGAATTGTTAGAAACTGTTTGTTTTTAGGGAAATAATAAACGGGTATTGGACCATTCTTCCAAATTAGTAATTTCGGGGACGAAATTCTTTTAAGGGGGAAGGAATGTGACGACCCGGAATTCTCGAGCAACTAAAATTAGGATATTTAATTGATTTTAAATATTCAATAAAAGTAATTTTAACTTAAATTATGAATATCACAATTTATTCGATAATTGAATAATTAAATTAAATAAGTGAAGTTGGGTAGATTGTTGAATCTGGAGCTTTAAGCTTATTAAAAGTATAATTTGAAGGCTTATAAAATTTATGTTGATAATACTGAAGAGAATAGAAGTGTTGAAATTAAATTTAAGGATGGTTTGTTAAGTTTTGAAATTTAATATCGTTTAAATTGAATTTAAAAATAGCATTCCGAGGCGCAGTCTCGGAATTTGACGAAACCAGTACCATTGGATCCGTAACATTGAATTATTACCGGATTTCAAATTTCGTATTGATCAGAGCTAGTGTGTGAGTGTAAGACATTTAAACGCGCTGAAACTTTTTATCGAAAAATTCAAATCCATTTTGTTCTTTCTTAATCGGGAAAAATAAAATAAAAATAATAGCGTGGCCGACTTCTGTCCCTTCCTTTGTAAGTTAAAAATAATAATAATATATATGTTTCATTGATTGACAACTTATTTTTATCAGCATCCTTTCTTTCACCATCGGTACTTTATGCCTTCTCTGTAGGCGGCAAGATTCTTACCTTCATTCTTTAAAATCATGATAACCGTGAATTTCCCTTCTCTCTTCTTTATTTTCATACGAAAGAAAAAAAAGCCTTAAAGGTAAAATCGAGTTTAATTTCGAATCGCCTTGCGAGACTGTGTCGAGTACGCGGGGCTTACTGTTTGCGAGCGGGTCGTGCGCTTAGGATGGGCGAGGGAGTGGCGGTAGTCGCGATGGCTGGTTGTGGGTCAACTGGGTGCGACGTGGTACGGCGTGCGAGCTGGAAGCGAAGAAGGGGGTAGACGTAGAATCTTGGGTGTCGATTCGTGGGAAGTGATGGCGAGGTCATTCGAACCCTAGATTCGACGAGCATCTCAACTCCAGATAGACGCGTGCGCGTGCAAGAGAAGGAGTCGCAAGCAGAGCAGGTCGCGTGTGAGGATTGGGAGCGGCTGGAGGCGCGAGCTTCGAGATAGGGGTTGTTCACAGGGAGGTGGGGAATTCGCGACAGCGAGTTCGTTTGGGGTTGTAGATCTTCTGATTTTGGTTCCAGTTCGATTTGGGTTAAACTCGACTCTTGAAGCTTTTTAATTGAACATTTTCTCGAGTAACCTTGTGAATAAATTTTTGTCACTTATCAGGATCAGCCATAATAAGATAATTTTGTTTAAATATATAGGTTAGAAGATAGAAAAAAAATGGAGTTTTACAGCAAAGAACCTTACTGTCTACTTTACAAATGTTTTTAAATTCATATTCACATATGTGACTACAAAGAAAAATAAAATAAAATAAATATAGATACCTACACTTACTAGTTTATTTGTAAATAAATTATGGAGATAGATTTGTTTATTAAACTTATTCAATTATCTTTAAATTGCTAAATATATTTTTATATTTACAAAGAAATATCTGTTTAAAATTTAAATTATTAAGTTTAAAAAGCTTTGGTTCAAAATAATAATAATAAACCGTGAATTGTTATACAAGGTTTAAAAATCAAGGAAACAAGCCAGTTTGGAATAGATTGCAAACAGCAAAACAAATGTGAGTTAATCTCACTCAGTTAAATTTTAATTTTAATTTAAATGACTGAATTTAAATAATTGTTTGAATGATTGGATTTGTTGATGTATTATAGTATGGGATATTTTGCAATTGGCATATTATGTCGTGCTAACATCTGTGGATGCAGGGAAAACAGGTTGGAGGGATCCAACTGGACCCCTCAACTTTTATTTAAATTATTTAATATTCTCTGCTCTGGTTATTGGATATTCTATGATGAATTGTGTGGAAGTATTGAATGCTATGGCTTGGTCGATATAATTGAGAATAATGAATTACCAAAAATATAAATTTGATTTTCGAATGAAAATAAAAGAAGTGAAATTGCAAGTAAAATAATTATAGAATAAATTTAAAAATAACTTGGAAAAGAAATAAAGTGACTTTAAATTTCTAATAAACGAATCTTGAGGATGGAAAGGGAAACTTGAATAAACAGGAAGTTGATGAATTTTGAAATTCAGTGTTGTTATTTAAAAGAACAAAATAATTATTTAAAAGCTAAGATTTAAATTATTGAAAGAATAAAGGAAACAGTTGGGAAAAAACTGGAATTTGTATAATTCAGTTAAAAATTTTAAAATCAAATGGACAATAATTATAATAACAACAAAAATAATTAAGTCCATACTTAATGAATTTTGAAATGAATTAGGTAACTAAAGAAATTTATTTCAAATAAGATAAATTGGAAATCAATTTGGGAATTGATTTAAGGGATTGAAGTTGGAATTTTCTCTGGATAGCCAAGTACATGTTGTTAAAAGTAAATTTTTAAATATAAATTAAATGTTTTAAAGTTGTTTTTAAAGAAGCAAGTTTGTAAAATTTATTATTTCTAATATTTAAAGTAAGTATTTTCTTTAATCTTTTCTAGCAGTCATTATTAAGAAGTAACTTAGTATTTTGGTTTCAAAAGTAGAAATCTAGTTTACATTTTATTAAGTAATTTTATTTTCAAATGTTTATATAGTATGTATTTTAGTAAATTATTAAAGTAGTCTTAACCTAAGTGTTTAAAGGTAAATTCCAAAGTAAGTATTTTTGTTTTATCTATTATCGTAATAATTATATAAAGAATGACTTGGTATTTTGTTTAAAGCATTATTTTAAATTAAGTACTGAAGAATGATTTTCTGAATTAAATATTAACCATACTTTACAATTAAAGTGTTTGAAATTATTTTAAAAATCTAAAATCTTGTGCTTGGTGATTCCAGTGGAAATGAAATACTCGGAATTTATTCTGAGAAAAAGGAAGGTAGTTGAAAACTGTTTTCAAAGGATTTGAAATTGGAAATATATCTTGTAAAGATATTTGAGGTTAATAAATAATATGGAAAATTATTTATTGGTTGATGGTTGTTTGAGAATATTAATTGATAGTTAAATCACCGACTATCAATATTGGACAAATGCGCTGATCGTTTCGAAGAGACCAAGATCGAGATTTATTTCTCGAAAACCACTTCGATCCAGTTTGTACGTTTCATGAAAACGATTTTGGATTCGAAGATGGAGCAATGAAGTGCAAGGGCTAGTCGCTACTAACCCTAAGGATATTTCCACAATGGATGTAGTAGGAATAGTGCTTTCGGTTCCGTTCGAACCCGGAACGGACTTGTATGGATGAATGCTTGCGAAACATCGTCAGGTGGAGGATGGGCATTCTAAGGAATACGTTCTTAAAAAGGTAACGCTTAGCCTCAAGCCTGATCAAATGGGAATGACTGAAAATCAGGGGTTATGCAGCAAGGCTAGGTGGGTAGCACCCAAGCAGGGTGAGGTCATTCCAGCCTAGATGTCCCTTTTTATTTCGGCTTAGTGGGAGGTTACTGATCCCAACCGCGGGGTGATCTCACTCAGGAATATCCAGTAAGGGGTAGTCCCGACCTTGTGTTGCAGGGGAGCGGGCGTACTCGTCGGTACGGTGATCTAGGCCCCGTACTGTGACAGGTGGTACCCCAGTGCCTAGTCATTGTTGGAAATCCATTCTCCCTACGAGCCTTGTACGAGTTTTCTTTGTATTACCCACTTTTGTGGCTAGTAGCTGGAATTTAATCATGTAACAATTTCGGCTATTTTATAAGTATTTGTATATAGACCCTATTATAATATCAGAGGATTTCTATAAAAATTGTTTTAGCTACCGTACGGTAAAAACCCGACATGTTTATTTGTGGCGTGGTCTTACGAGATGCTTTTGTTTTCAAAGGATTTTTGAAACTTTAATAATCAATTGGGTGTGATTTTCTCACGCTGGTATTCCAGACTGACTCGGGTGTTATTTAACTATAATGCTCGGGTCAGACCGAGTATTATAGGATACAGGATATGATGATGTGGTGCTCAGGGGACGAGCTGGATGACGATACGTATTCTCGTACTTGTATATATATATATATATATATATATATTTCCGCTGTGTTGAGTTATTGTGTATCCATTTGTATGACATTGATGTTGAGCTGTGATTGATGTGCTCTGATGATGTAATATATAAACAAAGATATTTGATGTTGAGTAAAGAGTATTTATTATCTATTATATTTTATTCCGCTGCGATGGTTAGATTCTGTTGTTGTTTTCTATTTTCTTCTTCTACATCTTCTTCTTTAACCCAAATGGTTCGTATTTCTGTACACCTTGAGTGGATTTAGGTAGAATAGTGATGACTCAAGGGTTACGGATTTGCGGGTCGTTACAAGGCCAGATGGGACAGGGCCAGAAAAGGAAGTTTTTTCAAAAAAGAATGCTCATAAAGAGGAAGCACAAAAGAAAAGAAAGGCTGAAGCAGTTTACTACAAATGCGACAAGAAGGGACACTATGCTAATGAGTGTCGAACCAAGAAAGGAAAAGGAAAAGAGGCCAGTGGAAAGAAGAATGTTAGATGTTTTAATTGTCATTATAAGAACAAGTGCGCAGAGCCTTCGAGAGAAGGAAAGGGGCAAGTTTATACTTTGGAGCCCACAACCATAAGGCCAGTTGAGTAGGAAAAAGGAAAGGCTATTTTGGGAGGCTCGCTACAGATTCACGGTATGTCTATTAGCGTTCTATTTGATTCAAGAGCATCTCATTATTTTATTTCTCAATGTTTGGTAATAGGCTTAACCTAGAACCCTCATACTTAGTTACATCCTTAAGGGTTGGAAATCTGATAGGAGGGTATGCGATGCTTGGGATGAGGTGTGACCATTTAGAGTTTGATTTGCTGGGCCACACTTTTAATTTGCTGTTTGCATGTGTTTGACTTTATGGGATTTGGAATTATCCTTGGGATGGATTGGTTAAGTAAATATGATGCTGAATATTTTTCCATGATAGGAAAATATCATTAAGTTGCCCGTATTGCAGTGATCAAATAGTTTATACCTTAGAGAACCCTAATTGTGAAGTGAATGCTTTATTGAGTATTATGGAGTTGGAGGATGAGTTGCATTGAGTCTTTGCGGTTAAAGAATTTGCTGATGTACTTGAGATGGTAGTTGGACTGCCAGCGAAAAGAGCCATAGAGTTTCGAATTGCTTTGATGCCTAGAGCAGAACCGGTGTGTAGGCCGCCGAGCAAGATGATACCCATTGAGATAAGAGAATTGAAGGTGCAGTTGGTGGATTTGTAAGGCAGGAGTTTTATCCGACCAAGTAGTTCACCATGAGGGTTGCCGTTGTATTTGCTAATAATCCAGACGGATCATTGAGGCAATATATCGATTATCGTAAGTTGAATAAGAAGACGATTTGTTTGAAGATTTCCCCAAAACTTTGCCAAAGGGCATAAGCGCAATTGACTAGCGCCCACAACGTAATCTTAGTCACAACCGCCATATTAATTTAGCCACCGTTGCCTTATTGATAAGACCTGCATAAATGGAGGCGTTACTCGGGCTGCCTTGTATGTGTGTAGTGATTGCGAAACTTGGTGTAGACGCTCTATGGTTGTCTAAGCCAAGGGGATCTAATGTCGGTGGAAAAGAATCCTATCATCTAGAGACCGGGGCGAGGGATCATGGACCTAAATAGTTGGACGAATGCTAACTCGTTGTCTAGCTTATAGAGGGCTTTCTTTAAATGAAGGGATGGATTTATAGGGAGTGCTAAAAAAAAGCCTTTCACTTTTTTCGAGGGTGTGGGTCCTGGTCATCGCCGCCTCCTAAAGCTGTCTCGGGGAATTGAGTCGAGGGCTTTGGCTTTCTCTTCTGGTTGCTTTTAGGACTGGTCTAAGGTTAGTTCTAAGGTTGGTCCTTCCCTTAAATAGGAGCTTGCGCTTAAGCAGCTGCTGGTGTCGATGCTAAAACTGTAGGATCTGTTGTAGACATAGGAGCTTGTCTCGTCCGCTACTATCCCTCTGATGATCAATGTTAGGTATTTTTCAATTTTCTTTATTACATTATTATATAGGCTCGCTCTAGTTAGCTATTCTTGTGATTTCGAATGCTATCTGGTGGAGATGGAGTCGAATAAATCAATGTAGAGGTCTAGTCGATGGAACAGATGGCTTCAAATGTTCCACTGAGGCATCCAAATCCCTATCCCCATCCTCAGAAATAGAATATAGGTCCAAGAGGAATGTCTTCTAGTGAGGGGAGTCTTTTTCGCTTCAATCGACTGGAAGAACTTCTTTCCGTGCCTACCTCTCTTGTTTGCCTGGTTTTAGGGTTGTTATCTTGCCCGCTTATCGAGCTTAAAGTGGAACTTGGCTTCTCACTAACAGAATCATAAGCATCATTTCATCAAATGAGACTCGGATCGAGGAGCAAAAAAAGCCCTTCGGATGAACAATCCTACCAATGAGAAGTGTGAAACGTCGGTTTCTCTGGTCAGATATATAGCTACAATTTTGAATTCTTGGAATTTCTAGGACAGGACATCTTTGTGGATTTCTAATCCTAGGATCTTAAAACTTACCCGAGACAAGTCCTATCCGTGTTCCCCTACTTCATCAAACCTTGGCACAACACCCAAGCCGATAGGCATCCCAAAGCGAAATACCACTTGTCCAATCAAATTCAAGTGTAGGTGAAGCCTTGCTAGAAGCACGGCCGCTTTAAACTCTCATTCTTTATCTCTTACTTCCCTGGGTTGACTTTGGACCTCTGCCCATGGTATGTATTGTATGCCTGTCATTTTCGATTAGGCGAACTACTCTTGTATATTAGTTGGACTACCCTTACCTGAGGCGTCAAGAGCTTCCTCGTCCGTGCAGTCAAAAACTTATGGCTAGAGATGAAAGGCTAACCAAGATCGGATATAGCTGGTTTTCTGTGAAATCTATTTCAGTAGAGCGTATAATGTCGATGGCTCGAGGTAGAGCACTCAATGGGCTGGGGTGGCCCCCCTTTTGCTTTATCAACCCCAGGGAGACTCCAAATACAAGCCTTCATTGTTTGTATAGACAGACTTCTTGGGTGCTAAGATCCAAAGTCGAAAAGGAAACAACCCAAATCGTACGCTAAGGTCCATAAGCGATCACTTAGTGGAAAAGAAAGTGATCGAGCAATGACAATTAGGAGGTGGGCTTGGAAGCAGCCATCCTTTGAAGAAAGTGTAGTAACTCACTAGTCTAGCTCCATGGCATCGAAAATGTCTCAGGGCCCAAGTGATTCACCGAAGCGAGAAGAATTTGAAAGCTGCTTTTTCAAGTGTTAGTAGCAGGACATTCTAGGTTTATGGAGACAAGACCTGGAGATATCAAAAGTAAGAATGCTGACATGAGTAACGAGAAATCCTATGAAAAATACGATCGCCTACCAATGGAAAGCATTCTATATTCAATTAATCTACGCAAAGTGAATCCGTCCCTAAGGAAGCCCCGAAAGGGTTGTCGTTCACTGGGTACACAAAAGTGACGAAGTTTCTTTAACTACTGAACCATGCTTGTCTTTTGGAGCGAATTGGATGATTGGGTCGAGGGGCGATTGACAATAGATTTAGCTGCTCCATAGACTTAGGTTAGATAAGGATACTCCCCTAGGTCATAGGTGCGTTCTTCTTCCCCAGAGTGAGAGTGAACTTCCCTACCCGAAGGCAAGGGATGCAAGCCCCATTTTTGTCAATAGAATAATACCTACCTATGGAAAGAGACTCTCCTCTCACCCTGGGTACTTCCACGTCGTGATGGTTTCCATCATACCTTATAACTCTCGCTAATCTACATCAGCTATGCTCACTGCCTACTCCAATTAATATACTAGCGGACGCCTTAAGTACAACTTGGTTGATAAGCCCTTTCATTGAGAATCTAGGTCTATCGAATGTGGATCTTAAAAATCTATCCAAAACTCATCAATACTCCTTAATGTGGGAATTAATATGCTGGGTGTATTAGACCTCTAATTAAGATACTGGGTCGGATGAGGTGTGGAACTCCAAAAGAGGTCGCCTCTCCTCCTTTCTTTGACTACCTCACTCGTGGGTTAGGACTATCTTATCATGGACTACTCTATCTCTTTCAAAATATTTAAATAACCTACCATGAATGACTTTCTGCAAAGTCAAACTTCGGTTAGATATATAGCCTAAGTGAAATGGATTGGAATCAAGTCATTCAACCTGGGCATCCTTAGAGTCTGGATAGTCAAAGAGATAGGCCTTACGTCAATTATTCCATTACGTACAATATAGAAGTCATTGAATGAGAGAGATGTAGTAGGTTATAGATTGAGTGAGCAGAGCAATTCACTCTTATCGAACAAACAATATACTTGGTCTCAAAACTTCTTAGGTCAAGTGCTAATCCTGTCTTCTTAAGATCTTCTATTAGTCCGGGGTTAACTTTCTTCCAGATCATATTTTTCCTAATGTTGTACCACTATCCAATGGGAAAAATCCTACTGTTTGTACCAAAATTGGGCACAACACACTTTGAAAGTATTTGAAGAGATAAAAATGAAGAATAGAAATGTAAAAAGTGGATTATCTAACAAACACTTCGAAAACAAATGATGAAAACACACAGAAACACAATGATTTAGAGTGGTCCGACGTATGGTCTACGTCCACTATGAAGCTGATGACTTTATTGATATTCACTTGCTGATTACAACTGATTACGGTGGATTACAATGATGAAATTCGCGTACAACAGCAGCTTTGGAGTACAAAATGGTTTCGACAGAGTCCAGACATCAAGGAGCCAAAAGATCCCTCTTCTGTAGGCCCTGGGGTGCTATTTATAGGCTTAGGAAACAAAAATCTCACTCAGATCTTGGGAGACTTCTTCTGGCATGTGGGTGGGCCTACGCGATCGATCCCATGAGATTTCGACTTGATCCGTGATCAATACGAACGAATTTTGTATCAATCACGATTTGACCCAATCGAGTCGAAACTTGGCATGAACATTCCTTAGGTCATACGTAAGCTCTTGAGATAATTTCATAGCATTTGGACTTGTGGATTGCGAGTTATGATGGATACAAATTCGAGTTTTCTTTAGGCTGGCCAGTTCATATCGAGGCATTTGTATCGATCACTTCGAATCGATATTGAGCACGTGCTCGTGAGTTGATGCGGTGCTCAATTTTCGGATCAATCCACTTTTTATGTCGAGTTAACATCTTCCTTATTCGCATCCAATATCGATGCCTTTTTTGTATCGATTAATTTCGGTTTTGTTCATATCGATCAACTTCCGCCTCGTTCGTATCGATGTTAGTTATTTTATTGGCATCGATCATACTTGGTTCTGTTTGTATTGGTCGATTGCTCGATTATATTCGTACAGCATCAAGTGCTTGGTTCTGTTTATATCGATGGGGGTGGCTCAATTCGTATCGATGGATGTGGCTGTATTCGTATTGATTGTGTGGCCTCGTTTGTATCGATCGAAGTTGTTCCAACTTGATGGATACGAACAAATAGGCAATGGGATGGATACGAATAGATGGCGGCTCTACTTGGCGTTGATGGATATGAACTATGGCTTCATAATGGATACGAAATAACGATCACTTGATGGATACGAACTACCAACGCTTAATGGATTCGAACAAGGCTCTTCAGCTGATGGATACGAAATGATGTGCTCTGATCAATTCGAGTAAGATCGATACGAAGTCAGATGTTCCCTGGTTTCCTTATGGATATGAATAAGGTAGTTATTGATGGATTCAAACAGTTTTCCTTCTTGAATTGTATCGATCATATCTCGAGCACACGTACTTTGATTGACTTGAAATTTGAAACGTTGGCTTTCTTAGCTTTGCTTGTCATGTCATATCAATTGTAGCTTGATCTAGACTCAGAAAAAATTCATCGACATCCATAGCGAACCTATGTTTACTCGACATCCGAGATGAGTGGTCTTTGATCTTCAGTTAATTTCTTTATATCTCAACCTTGCCAAAAGGCGGGACAACATTTGCCCCCTAAAGTATGTCTTGTGAGAACATGACGTGCTTTGAATAGTCGCACTTTCATCCTGAATAGTTCCATCTGACTTGTCAAACGTTTGTTGTTTTCTCGTAAAAAGTTGTAATCCTTGACTAATTTTTCAGCAATATGAACTGTTGACTGCCAACTATTGTACCATGTACTGTTGTAACGGATTGTTGTATGATAGAGATTATCTGTTTGTTGTTGAAATCGTCATCAGGTGGGCATTCGGCCTGTGAATTTTTAAAATTGAAGTCTGATATACATGCATATGTGTTAACCTGACTCATGTTAACGTTCGCACGTTTACAAGTCGTCGTCAGTTTTCCCGTATCAAATCCCGTATCGATCCTCTCCTGAATCGATGTGAAATTCGAGTTGTAACAATGTTTGACGGTTGTGTTGGAGTGTCCCTTCGTATCGATCCTCTCCTAGACCAATGTAAAAGGTCGAAAGATTGTTCTTGCATCGATGGATATGAGTTTTCATGCGCCATGCGTCAATGGATACGAAGAGTGAAATTCGTATCGACATGATTCGCATTAAGGGATACGAAATAAACATTTCGTATCGATGGATATGAGCTTTGATGGATACGAAATCTTCATTTCGTTTCGATAGATTTTTGTAGTTCGAACAGGTCTTTGCGGCGTCTGTTGTATCGACGGTCATGAATCTCTGCAACCTTTCGAAGCGATGGATATAAACAAATGACTTTATATTGATACACCAATGAGGGATACAAACAGAGCAACTAGTCCCCCATGTACTATTTGTATCAATGGATATGAATCTTTAAAGTGTCGCGTGTTGATGGATACGAACAGTGCATTTCATATCAATGCGCCTTGAGTAGAGTCGAACACAGTGGACACGAATAAGCGTTTCGTACCGACGGAGTCGCATGGCTTCAGTGCACTCTGGTTGTTCCTTTTGTATCGTCGAATTTTACATCAAGAGACACGAATAAAAAATTCGCATCGATCCAACGATAGACCTATTGTAACCGGTCGTTTTGACTGGGAGGCAAAATGTTTCTCTCTCGGTTTCACACCCATATAAATACGCAGTTCTGTACTTAGAAATATTTTTCCTTATTAACTTTCTACTTTGCCTTCATATCGGTTGAGAAACTCAAGAAAAGGAAACTGCACTCGCCTTTGTACCGAACCAGACTTTCAATCCATTGAATAAGCCGTTGTAATTAGGTAACGAATCAATGAACTCGTGTCAAGGACAACGAGATTCAAATCCCATTACTAATCCATACACATACAAATTTTTAGTGGTGTTGAGGTCGAAGTTGGTTTGGAGCATGGTCGAGGGAGGAAAGGAATGGTGTTATGGCCACTTGCGGAAGGAGTGAGGAAGGAGACGAAGGAAACGACGTAAAGTCGCTCGGCCTCGACTTTGTATCGATGGATTGGGGGAGAAGGTGTTTTATTTCATATCGATCTTAATTGGAGACTTCGTATCGATCTTCTGTTTTAAATTTCACATTGATCTTTCATTCTTGGATTTTATATTGACCGCCTTCATTTTGATCGCCTACTCTAGTTTTGTATCGATTGAGGGACTCGATACGAGGCAGAGTCATTTGATCGATACAAAGTTGACAAATCAGGATCAATACGTAATGGATGTTAAACGATCGATACAAAATGACCATTATGGATCGATTCGAAGTTGCTAGCATCGATCAATATGAAGCTAAGGCCTTCAATCGATACGAACTGTATTTTTTGGGCCAATGCGAGTTGAACCTTGATGAACTTGAAAAATTTTGCACATTTGAACACCTGATCCCGACGAGCTTCAACCTTGCATAACTAGACTAAACTGCTGAACAACATATTTGACTGCCCATCGAAGCTCGTCGATGGAACTGTAACTTAAAATTTTTTTAACGAACTTTAGCTTGGATCGGTCTCTAAAGTCTGGATGGCACGGTTGTGATGGCCAGCGATGACGGTCACTCTGGTTGAATTTCGAAGTCTCATCGTATTTCCTTATACTCTACAAATTTCTCAATTAATTTGTAGCATTGCACTGCACAACACATTCATGCACTTCACACTAGGGAATACACGGGCTTATTATCGTCTAATGATGATTAAGTTATTTATTTATGGAGTCTATAAGCTCTCAAGGGTAGGAAATTCAGAGTTCACTTCCCCTAATAATCGAGATGCCGTGGATTGCGGTCGAAGTTATAGATCCAGCTCCGGATGAGCTACCAGGCGCTACGTTTATCGATAATCCACAAAATTCTGTACCGTCCAACATTTCTGAAGACATGCTGGGATAGATATGCTTAAGTCATGGTTTGTCGTTAGACGATGTGCCATTACCGAGACAAAATGATAGGCCGCGTTATCCATCGGAGGGGTTTGCTGCTTTCAATCGCCATACACGTGTAGCAGGAACACTTCCTCCATTTAACCAATACATTAGGGAAGTGTTATCTTTCTTTGGAATCGCTCCATCTCAACTGCACCCCAATGGATATGCTTTGTTGAATAGCATATTCATTGTATTTATGGAGCATATCTTCCGACCCTGCTCGGAATTAGATACTTATTCCACATCAAGAGCCGGGGAGATAGCCCTTCTTTCATGTTTCTGGAAGCGGTTAGGAATTGCCAAGTAGTGACAGGGTCCTGAACCAAATTGAGCTACTTTAATACGGAATGGTTTTATGTTCTATGCCCCTCGGGATTCGCCAGCCGATGGTTATTCAGACGTATGTACCACAATCTTTTCAAGTAGTTAATATGGTTATCATAACTGATGTCAAACTAACATCTCCTTTTCTTTACAGCTGTAATTCCACGACGCAAAGGTGCGCATTTCAAAGAGATAGTATGGGTTCTCCAAGAAATTTCAAGTGAAATAAGAGACATCGAGTCGGTTCTGATGGACAGGAACTTGAGAATCGTCGGGTCAATAGAGCGTAGCCAAAGTATAAGGCTGGAGGGAACACTAAGGGTTGTCTCGAAGAAACGAGTGAAACGTAAGACGTCCAGAGTTGCCATAATCGAAGGAGTTGGCTCAGAAAGAACACCTACCGACGATGAACATGTAGCCGGGCCTTTTGATGCCCTTTAGGATTCCGAAGGAAAAAGAAAAGGCAAGGCAGCCGCTTTCAAACGCCTGAAATCCTTGAGATGGAAATACATGGTCGTGTCTTTGCTTATTCATGGGATTTGAATTTTGGAGGCTCCTCCCTCGCAGGTGGAAAACCTTTTTGAAGGGCTCGTCGACATTCCAATTTCAGATTATGTTTCAACATGATGCCGGATTGGAGAGGATTCAGCATGATTTAGACTTTAGCGAGTCTATTCCCACTAGTGTAGCCGACATTTCCAGTTGGTCAGGGAGGTGCATAATACACCTCATGGAACTACACGATTCTCGACCATAAGTTGTTTACTTTGAGAGATTACTAAATTTGTTCCTCCTTTACTTCGTAGGCACAATGACTAGGCAAGATTCTATGCTTGGAAGCCTCCGTTTAGCGCACTAGTCATCAAGTTCATACTATGAGCCCCGTAGAAGGGATGATGATAGAAACTGCTATCGCGGTTATTCCAGTCAGGAATACTACGATAGAAATAGGAAGAGGGATAGGAACCCAGAGCCGAGGTACCGATCTCAATCGCGCTCTCCATCTCCTCGAATACCTACACAACCTTCTGCTTATGTTACACATCCCCAAAGACTCCTCGTCACAAACCGCCTTCCCATGCTCAAAGGCCCAATCCTTACCACCGAAGACACGAGACTAAAACTTCTGTTGCTATTGAATAGGCTATCACTGAGCCCTCCGGGGAAGGGGCTATTAAAATTGCATAGCTGAAAAAGGATTTCTCGAACATCTGCTTCGATAGCTACATCTTTCCACCGCACTTAAAAATAATTCCATCGGAGGCAGAGAATAAGATGCATGATTATATTCACGACTTCTATACTCAGTATAAGGAGTGGTCGAAAGCCGTAGAGAAAGCATCGAAGCTGGCCTTTGAGCGAGCGGCCACCATAGAGAAGTTAGAGAATGAGCTTGCTCGGAAGGATCGCATTATCCAAGTGCTTAACATTGAAGCTCAATCCTCCCGAACGTCAGAAATAGGGGCCACTAAAAAGGCCGATGAGGCTAACTTGGCCATGGAAAGGATGAGGCAGACACACTATGCCATGGTGGAGGAGATGGGCCATCGAAACACCACCGTTACTGCCAAGCGGGATGCGGCCCTCAAAGAACTTGATGAGCTTACGTCCAAATTTTCTGAAATCATTAAAGAGAGGGATGACGCCAGTACCACAGCATAGAAGGTATGTTATCAAGCCATAGTGCTTCAAGGTGGGCAGCGGAGAAAGTCTGTTTGGTGGAGACCGAGGTCGAGGAGAGGACCCAAATGGTGAAGTCCATGCTAGAGGCTAATATCGAAGATCTACTCTTCACTTACAATGCCAATGTGCTAAAGCATAAGAACTTAGCCTGGCTCGAGAATTATTCGATACATCTTCACAATGCCTGGAGCCGATTGGTTGAGGAGGAGAAGGCGGTGCATCCAAATGAATCAATCAACGAGTTTGAGCTCGAGAATCGCATGCTAACTGAAGATGAAAGAAAGATTCTACATAAGTCGATAATTTCACATGAAAGGGAGAAGCTCGGCACCTAACAGTCGAAAGTTGGAGAAGGTTCAGGTGTTGAGTATCATGATACAATTCTTGAGATTCCTTGGCCAACCCAACCTGAACTTGCACTATCGGTTGAACCCCAATCTGTCCCTGCTTATAATCCAGAATAGCCACAGCTATCTCCCGCTAAAGAGCACACTTCTGAAGCAGTTCAACCATCTACTAGCCTAACTGAGGAAGGTACTCTGAACATTCTTCATATGTGTCCAAAATAAGAGGCTTGATTCGAAGCGTTTACTAACAGTCTGTCTTTTTATCTGTCCAGTGACTTCACTACAAGAAAAATGGTTTTTTGTAGCTCCATGTAACAGCATTTAATTCAAAAAGCTGCGATTGTTCAAATTTACTTTCATATATAATTAAATATAAAAAAGAAAATGTTGCGTAACCACATATGTTTTGGCGGGGAGATGACTCTTTTCGCGGCCTCATTTTTATTCTTTTCGCTTCCAACCAAATAACACTTCATCTCAAATCCGCTCCAACCCTTCATCTCAAATTCGCTCCATCTCTGCAAATCTCAAGTCCGCTCCATCTCTGCAAATCTCAAATCCGCTCGTCCTTGACATCGCTGGCTTGACATCGCTCTGCATCTCAAATCCATCGCTGGCGCTGGCCTTGACATCACTCTGCAAATCTCAAATCTGCAAAGACTAGGTATTTGATTTGCGATTCCATTTTGATTTCAAGGAATCGATTTCGGCCTCGTCGATTCCTTCTTTTTGTTGATGGAATTTGTATTGGGATATAAATTCAACTTTGTCTTCAGCTACCCCATATCCCAAATGCGCAGCCAAAGAAAGGAAAAATTATCGCAATAAAAAAATAATATCGTGATTGAATTCATGATTCAAGACTCTGACGGCGACAGTGGTCGGCTACAACAATGACTAGGCGACGACTCCAGTCGATAGCAACTCCAATCGATGGCGGCTGGGCAACCACTCCAATCGATGGAACAACAACTCGACTGCGATGGCAAAATATAACTCCAAGTCACAGCTAGGGTACAGCCGTACAGAAATCTGTATTCTTCCAGTCGCGATTGAATTCTTCTGAGTGAATATTTTTGACTTTAAATTATTTATGACTTTAAATTATTAATTCAATTGTTGCTTAAAATTATTGGTTCGAGACGTGATTAATTTTTAACTTCTGAGTGAATTCGAGCTCTTGGTTTCATTTGAGACATTTTAGTGTAATTTTAGTTATCGAGTTTTTTATTTCGTATTTTTTTAGTTTGACTTTGATGCTCTAAGGCTTCAAATTGTTTCAATAGGTAGACATCTTTCATGTTTTACTGCATATTCATGTTTATTGTTATTCGATTGTTTGAATAGAATTTATTTTTCTAATTTGTTAGTGTACTGTTTTTTTGATAAGAAGTTTTTATAGGTTAGCATAAGTTATCCTTAATTAATAGTTTTTTGCAGTGAATTTATAAGTACCTTGAATGGGTGATTTGGATCACAGAGAAAAGCTAGTGCTTTATGTCATAAAATTAGTAGTTATTTTCTACTAAATGTTTAGATAAAGGTGAAGCTTTGCTTTTTTCCATATGTGATTAATTATCAATCCTCCTAGAAAGTAATGAAAATGAATGAGGTATACAGTGATACATAAATATGCTTATTTTATATGGTTGCTTTTTCTGTTGTGTTTAACATAATATTATAAAATATAATCAAGTATCAACACAATTGAATTTCTTGTGTTTGCATGCATAATTGGATATTAAAATGGATCGCTTACATAATATAACAAATTTTAAGTAGTAAAAGAATCCGCATTCAATAAGATCCATTATTATTGAAGTAGTAGATGTCGCTAGTGTTGATTGTGCTCTAGATAAAGCAAATGTTGTACGATACAGTAGTCATGATCGTTTGAACACATTATGCAAGCATGCAGCTGAAAAAGATTGGACATGGAATCATCTAGATTTTGATTACTTGGAATTTTCCATGCTAATAAAAGTGGCTTGCATTATCTTTTTAAATTTTGTATGTTTCACGATTTCACTCTTTTGCATTCTTGATAGTTTAGGCAGTTGGTGCGCAACATAACTAGAATTTGTTCTTAATGTTAATAATGTGGCAATTTTTAGTTTGTCATTTATGTTCAAGATGTTAAAGATTATAATATTTTTGATAGAATTTGTTGAAATATAACTATCCTTTGTCTGTTTATGCATAACTTGAAGTTTGTTGACCTACTGTTTGGCTATTTTCATTTGTTTTTATTCTGTTTTTACAATGGGTTTGTTTTGGATTTAAATATCATCGCTTAATAAGATTTGTTTGACAATTTGTGTTGAGTTTGTTGTAAGCTCTCTTCATTATTCATTATTTAGCTTGCAGAATTGAACATTCGATACTCGCTTAAAGTCTAAATATTCCATTAACAAAGACACAATTTGCTTAGGTTATGAAATTAATAAAATAGAAGGAACCCAAAGTCATAGCTAAAAGAAGCTTCTAAGTTATAATGCACAACTAATTTTATCATTAGCCCATTATAGGTCAGATTTTCAACTAGTAATCCCAAGGAAGAGAGAAAAGAGAGAATATGACAAGCTTTACACTAAATAACAACAGGTATGACAAACTGCAGGTATGACAAACTAAATTTATACGCTACAGGTATGACAAACTGCAGGTATCTCTGTTGTTATTTAGTGACAATTTTTCAAACTGCAGGTATGACAAACTGCAGTTAGATGCATTTATTTAGTTTGCATTTATATCTATGAGATAAAATTTAGTTCAATTTTTCAATTTGTCTGTTGTTTATTAAAATGTGAACAAATTGTGAATTGTAAGTTATAAATTTAATTCATTTTAAATATAATTGCATTTTATTTCATATTTAATTGCATTTGAACTATGGGTTATAAATATATGACATACAAACAAAACAACAAAACACAACACAGACACACACACAACACAGACACACACAACACAACATAGACACAAACACACACAACCACACTGCTGCGACACATTTTGCTACCCATACATGCATAGAATGAAAGCAATTCTGTAAGTTATTTATTAATTTTTTTGACAGTATATTTTTGTTTTGATAAAGGACGAGCAACCAAGAAGGGTCGAAGATGAGAATGCGTCTCAAGCGGTAAAGTTATTTATATTATTTGTGTGACATCATTTGAATTTGAGTTTGAATTTTTAGTTGTATTTAGCGTGATTGTTTTTGATTAATTTTAGTTCAGTATAGTTCAATAATTGCTTTTTTTTGATAGGCTGGTTGTATCCTGAGAGCAAACTTTTTGGAGATTTTTGATGATTTTAGAAGTTTTTTACACATGATAAAGTAGACCAGAAAGAACGTTAAGCTCTGGAAAAAAAATTCATTTCCTTACCTTATTTTGGAGTGCATTCCTAACACAATATCTTCTTCTTACTAAGTTCTGACTAGGTTTATACATTATATTCATATAACATAATCACTATTGTTCTAATATTTGAAATTTTAAAATAAATTACTACCGACTAACTCGATAATGCTTAATATATCTAAATTGCATGCATGTGCACACACACCACACACACTTGTGTATAGGAAGATAATATAGCATATTATTAATATTGTGTACAAGATATTGATAGCATATGAATATATGGTGTGTTACAAGCACAACTCTCCCTAGCTTTCACCATCATTTCATTTTTAGTAGTTTTATTAATGTGCTAAGTAGTTTATTGAATTTTGAGTTTGAAAATCCAAAGAAATTGCTTATAGTGCATTGAGCTATACTGTAATATGTCTTTAACTTAAATATGCAATACATTGTATTGGTTTATGGAGTTTATTTTTAGTTAATGAAACATATGCATTGTATGAGGACTCATTGCATGTTATTAGCAGATTATTGATTCTGAACAATATAGCAATGCACAAGAGATGTGCTTTAAGTCTACAAAGACAATTATCATCTTCTGAGGAAGGGCACCTCATGACTTTCAGTGTAAGTGCTTCCTTCCCCTGGTTTAGTTATTTCTTCTAATTTTTATATATTTGATGTACTGAAATTACAATATTGATGTTATTGATGATGCTAGATGGAGTTTCTAAATAAATGCTTAACCGAATTTGTTAGAAAATTATGGCACCGTAAATATTCATACATTGGTAGTTAAAGAAGAAATGCAAAGATTAAATGGTTTGTTTAGAAATATTCAGTATGTACTTGAGTCCTCTCCCCCTTCGAACACTAGAACATGTAAATTCATCATGTGGTTAACAATATTATGATTTAATTAAATCTGTAAGAATTTATGAAACACAAATCAATTCCTTTAAATTAGTTTATTGTGATAATAAGGATTGTGAATAGACAAATAAATATCTCTAGATTATTGAATTTAGCTGTGACTGTTTTGATTATTGATTGTCGTCGTGATAACTATGTTAATGATTTGCAACAATTAATTTACTTGCACTTGACTTAAAAGTAAATTATTTTGGGTACAGCTAAGGTAAAAATATTTATTTCTTGCATAGCTTTAATTTAGTTTGTACATGATCTTATAGCTTGTTAACTTAGTAGACTGATACATTTGGTCAAGTTATCAACGAATGCACTGAGCACAACTTGCAACTCCTGTCCTTAATCAGGTATTTATTAATTTCCAGTGGATTAGATATCCTGAGTTTTGAAGATTAAAAAGGGGTTATCATTTTATGTTTGTGTCTTTGCATTGTTCCTCACATAAATTTCCTCTTTTTGCACACTGCACGTAATTAGTAGAAAAAAAATGCTTCTGTAATCTACCTATATTATTTCTTTTGAAAATGTTGCCTATGCATTCAATAGGAAAATATCAGAGATGGAACTAGACATTAAGAAAACTAGAAATAAGGATCATTTTTTGTTATTATATATATCACCTTTAAAAAACAAAAAAAAAAGTTACCCCATCTATATATAAAAGAACATCATATAACCTATAAAACCATCCATAACTTGATTATAAGACGGTGAACTTGATTTTACTATTTTTTCAGTTTTTGTTTCACTATCTGAACCAACTCAGGTTGTCCACGGTATATGCCAGCAAATCTTACTTTTAATTGCATTTATTAACAATGTTTTGATGCAAGTATTGCCTAAATTTTTTGTACTCTGGTTTGTGTATTGATAATGACTACCATTGGAACATCAATGCTAGATAAATTTGGTCCTTTCCTCTTTTTGTGATTGTTCTTTCAACAATAGGCCCCTTAAAAGTCTCGCTTCAAACTCAACATCTATAAGGAAAATTTCATGCATTGTATTGGAAAAACAAAGTTTTATAACTTTCTATCTAATATGAGTTTTTAGTGGGTTTTATTTGTATTATTACATGAGAATTGTGTAGAATGTTAGCAAGATTTTTAGTTGGTTTCTGACTATATTGGATGGACCACAGATTACTACTCTTCGAGCTTCACAAACATTTAGTACGATAAATATTGTCTCTCTTCTATGTAGCTCTTAGCATTTTTATTGCTCTTATAATTTAGAAAAACAATAAATATGAAATGATTTTGTTTCTGTATACTAGTATTAGTAATGAATATTTTTTGCATTTTCTAGGCATGGCTACTAAATCAGTTTGGAGTTCTTCATGATGGGAAAAAACGGAATCTTGGTTCCATCTCAACATGTAAGTTCAAATTGGAATAACCAGTGGCCTTTCTTTATGATTGTATACCAGTGCTCTAATTACCTTTTCTAACAGTATAAAACAAATAATTCAAAATAATTGATCAGTGGTTAATACTGTAAATCAATACTAAGTGATGTTTGGTTTACTATTAAAATCCCTTCTGTTTGTTTCCATAAAAACACAAACATCTTAAAACTTGCATTTTAGGATATGTTTCAAAATATACGCTACCTGCTATGTATTGGTTTGGTTGGTGGGGTTTTGGTTGGTGGAGTGTTTCTGGTTGTATTGGTTGGTCGGAGAGGTACAGGTTGGAGTTTGGTTTTTTTGGATGGGGATGTTTTGCGTAGTATGATTGGTTTGAGTTGTTTGATTGAAAATATGGTAGGCTGTTTTGCGTAGAAGAAAGCAGTTGCTGTTATGCATATTGGGTTGAAGTGGTTCGGAATTGATTTGGGATGTTTGGTTTTGTGGTTGCTATGATTGAGGGAGTATGGTAGTAGTGGAGTAGAGGGGATGTAGTTGCAGAATTGGGTGTTGGAGTTATGGTGTTGAAAGTAAGAGGAGGGTAGCAATGATTGTGTTGGAGGTGTGTACTGCAGTGGGTTTAGTTTGTATAAGCAGTGAATGGTAGAAGTATAGGCAGTGACAGTGGGAATTTGGATGAAGATGTTTGTGGGTGATGAGTTTGAAGCAGTGAAGTATGATGGTGCAGAATATAGTTTTGGTGGTGGTTGATGTTTGGAAATGAGGGGAGGCAGGTTGTGGCTATGTTGTTGAATATACTGGTCCAGGAGTTCGATGAATATCTGGTGGTTTCAGGTGGGTGTGTTTGAAGTTTGGGAGTGTGCAGAGGAGGCAGATGGAGGCAGTAGTGTGGATATATTTGAAGTGTGGCAGTAAGGAGGTACAGTTTGACTTGTAGTGATGTTTATGTGATGGTCTGGTGGGTTGTAGATGTGGCTTTTGGCTGTGGTGACTATAGAATTGAGGAGGATGATGGGGTATGGCAGTTAAGGTAGGTGCACAGTTGGTTGTTTGCTGTGGGGAGTTGATGGTGCAGTTACAGATGGTTATGTATGAAGTAATTTGATGACAGTAGTAGTAGTTGACATAGCACATATTCTTCCGATAGAGGCGCGTTCAATGTTAACATTTTCACTCTTAGTTACGAATTTATTAACATGTTTTTTAAATGTTTTTTCTTGCAAGAATTACCTATTAACATGTTTTTTCTTACATCTTCGCAGTTTCAAAGTGAGCATGCTTATGTAATTTGACTGACTTAGCTAGTGGAGGTTGAATTGTTGAAGAGGATTAGCTTTGACTCTCACAACTCATATTTTGCTTAATTTAATATGCTATTTATGTAAAACAATGTTAATATCATATTTGCTTACAACATTATGTATGAAATATACGATTATCGTTTATTTTAAGTATGGAGTTAGTGCAACTTTATTATGTTTAATATAACATGCGAAGATTATATTTATTTATTGTGTTTTTAATTAACTGATATTATCAGATATAAAATTTTATAGCTGGTGGGATGATTGTAAATATAAACTTTTGTGCATGGTATTTTTCATATTTAGCAGCGTTTTAAAAACGCTGCAGATGTCAGACAAAGGGAAAACGCTGTGAAACATCCACCCATATGCAGCTATCATTAAAACGCTTTAATAAGAAAACGCTGTAATATGTTGCTAGTTTTGCAGCGTTTTATAAACGCTGTGATATGTCTTGACTCTATTACAGCTTGTCGTTAGCGAGCGTTCTTCATAACGCTGCGAAAGGATTTGACAGCGTTTTTAAAACGCTGCGAAAGACCATTTTTCTTATAGTGTGAGTCACACTAATAGCGCCTTTTGCTACTAAAGAATTGCATCAAACGCAGGAGGCTTTCATCACCAAGGTGACCACCACAACAACAATTGCACTGATTGATGGAACGTAGGGGGCATGCTCTCTTTTGATGATCTGATAATGGTGGAACTCCTCTATCGCCACAGTGACCCTTATGCGGACATACCATTAGTTATGAGTGGAATCGCATCTGCTATTGGCTCTTCAATGTTGGCCATCGATATTTCCAACGGGGCCCAAGAAATTTGCGAAGAAGAGATAATGGTTGAAATTGACGCTGAAATGGAGGCAGCGGCTCATGGCGGTAGTTCTAGAGGTGGAATGGCGGCACCTGGCTTGGCTCCATTGATAATGATATCACCTGGTGGTACAATTATTGATACCAACGTGTCTATTCCACCCCCTATAGTGCATCCAACCCCTACGACTCCGCCTACAGCAAGTATCCCTGTACACTTGAGTTTGGAGGACGTTGAAATTATGCCCCCGCTTGGAGATCGTCCGCCAAAAGGCAAGAGCTCAAAGAGAAAACTAAGCAGCGGATCCAGTGGGTCTACACTGAAGAAGAAGCCAAAAAAGAAGAGAGAGCAGATAGGCCTCTTCGGCATATTTTTTAATAGATAGGAATTTACTTTTAGCTTTTGTAGGCCATGTATAGATGTGGGTTCGGCCCCAGCTAGTAGGAATTTCGAAAATAACTTGTACATGAATTTCTTTCCACAGATCGTTGAAATGAAACTCTTTTTTTTGCTACAACTCTATTTTTTGGCGGCAACTCTATTATTGCTTATTTTGCTTAAGTGTTCCAGTACTTGAATACTAGTTCAGTTGCGGAGTTCCAACCTTTAAGTCGAGTTTGTTTTTATTTGTTAAGTTCGAAAATAACAAACAGAGTCGTGACCGAGGATTAAGTTAAACTTCGATGTTGCACTACTTCAGTCGATGGTTGACACTTAAGCGTTGCCCCTAGTTTCAGGGATGAGTTGTAAATATTGGCCAGCAATTGCATTTCGCCTTCATTTCGTCGAGTTTAACATCGTCGAAACGATGCTAAAACAAGTGAGAGTTGAGTGGTCGAATCACACTCGCTCACTTATCAATGATCACATCCGCACTCTGGGGATCTACATTGCATGTCGACGATCGATTACACCTGTTTAAGTTTTAAGCATATGTCCATTCTCTGGGGACTTAAGTTAGTTTGCTAGTTGTCATTCACACCCGAGTTATGTTTATGCTCTGACCACACTAGTTATTTGCGGTCGATTCCCCTGTTCGCACTCTGAGAATTCGTAGATAGTCGACCTTTGCACTTTAGTTCGCGCTCCGGGAACTTGAAGTTGGTTGATGTTTATACTCCTACTCACACTCTGGGAATTTTGAGTTGATATTTGTACTCCGACACGCACTTCGGGAATTCGGTGTTGGTGTTTATAATCCGACCCGCACTCTGGGAATTCGAAGTTGGTGTTTATACCCTAGTTTGCACTCTGGGAACCTAGAGTAGATAGTTATACTCCAATTCGCACTCTGGAAATTTAGAGTTGGCGGACAGATGGTCAGTCATATCCGTTTAGGCTTTTAGGATTTCGTCCGCACTCCAAGAATGATGGATTTATTAGGATCGTGGATGGCCAATTCACATCCACCCTGAGTAAACTAGTGAGGTCGTTAGATGGGTGGATCCATCATCCTCAAACTTGGTTAAGATACGTTCGAAGTCGTTAGGTGGACGGGTCCACCCTCTCCGAAATCGCATTCATAAGTTTATACCCCAGCTCGCACTCTGGGAGGCCGGAGTTAGTTAAAGGATTGTCATGTATCAATCCTTTTTTTGCTTTAGTGTAGTGACTTGCCCCCGAGCTCGGGTTTCACTTAGCGAGTGGTCGGTCGTATCATAGTCACTACCTATTTGAATAAATTCCACCGTATGATGGAATTTAGCTCTTTGTGCGTCGTGATGGTTGTATGTCACATTCAATAAATCACAGCTCTGGCTCAAAGAGATGGCATTTTATTGCTGAAATGAGAAAATATGGCAAAGTCAATTTTCTTATTACAAATTCAAATTTCGAAATGCAAAAACAAAATGCAGATGAAAAATAGACTAAAATAAATAAATCCTGTCATGTGTAGTGGCGATGGAGACTCTAGCTGTTCCAGGCTCTTGGCAAAGTAAGACCGTCAACGGTCTATAACTTGAATGTGCCATCTCCGAGCTTTCGTTCAATCACATACGATCCTTCCCATGTTGGTTTCATGTGCAAAGGAAGAGGATAAATTCTCTTGAGGACGAGATCGCCGAGTTCAAAGGTTCGGGGTCGGACCTTGGCATTGTATAACTGGGCGACTTGACTTCGGCATGCAGCTGCCCTCAAATCAGCCCCTTTGCGCTTCTCATTTAAACAATCCAAGGATTCAACAAGTAGTATGGCATTTATCTTTGGATCATAATAAGTCACACGATGAGAAGGTACTTCCATCTCGATTGGAATAACGACTTCTGAACCATAGGACAGAGAGAATGAAGTGTGTCCGGTCGCAGACTTATGGGTTGTTCGGTAAGCCCACAAAGCTATTGGAAGTTCATCAACCCACTTACCCTAGACTTTTCCAGTCGTTTCTTTAGAATAGACTTGATAACCTTATTACCAGCTTCAACTTGGCCATTCGCTTGAGGTTGTGCAACTATAGAGAATTTCTTATGGATTTGGAATCGTTGGCAGAAATCCTTGAATTCAACGCTATCGAACTGGGTTCCATTATCGGTGATGATGGTATGTGGATGACCAAATCGACAAATAATGTTGCGAACTACAAAGTTGATCATCTTCTTTGTCGTGATTGTAGCAAAAGGTTCAGAGTCGGCCCATTTGGTAAAGTAACCAACTGCGATGATAGCATACTTTGCACCGCCTTTGGCTAGTGGTAGAGAGCCAATGATATCGATCCCCTATAATGCAAACGGCCATGATCTGACCATTTGGGTTATCTTAGTAGTTGGGGCTCTAGGAATTCGAGCATGCTTTTGACATTTATCACATTGGCTGGCATAATCTGCTACATCGCGGTTTACAATCGGCCAATAATATCCATATCCAAGTACTTTCTTAGCGAGAGCTTGCTCCCTGGTATGATTGCCACATTCTCTTTTGTGTACATCATGTAACACTCGCTTAATTTCATCGTAGACGATACATCGGAGTAGAGGAACGGAATACACTCTTCTATACATGACTCCATTTTGAATGGTGAATCATGAAGCTTTATGAAGAATCTATCTCTTCTCACTCCTACGCTCAAGCAGCGTTACATGCTCGAGGTAATTTCGGAACGGAGACATCCATGACTCCTTATGGGGAGTGACTTCAAATATCCAGTTTGTCTCCATCTGATCAATGCTTAGGGAAGATAATGTTTCCACAAAAATGAGTCCCATATGTTGTGCTTCGCCCGTGCTTGCAAACTTTGCCAACGAATCAGCCTTTTGATTGCGCTCATGGGGTATGTACAAGATGGCATAATAATCATACGGATCAAGTATTTCCTGGACTCGAGCTAGATAAGCAGTCAGTCTTCGATCCTTTGTCTGATATTCACCTCGAACTAGACATACAACTAATTGTGAATCACAATAAATTTCTACAGCAATAATTCTCAAATCTTGGGCGAGTTTCAATCCAGCAAGCAAGGCTTCATATTCTGCTCTATTATTGGTTGCTAGAAAATCGAACTTTAAAGCATAACATATGGGCCGACCTAGGGGGTTTCAAGTACTACTCCAGCACCTAAGCATCGGTCATTTGATGCACCATCAGTATGCAGCTTCCAGATATACTTGGGAGATTCACTGGTTTCGGGCAAATCCTCTAGGATGGTAAATTCGGCTATGAAATCCAATAGGACTTGTCCTTGAATAGCTCGCCTTGGAGTCTAAGTAATATCAATCTGGCTCAGTTCAATGTTCCATTTGAGTAACCTACCTGACGTCTTAGGCCACGTAAGGACCTGTTGTAACGGTTGATCGGTGTAAACAGTGATAGGATGAGCTTGGAAATATGGACGGAGCTTCCTTGAGGCAATAACGAGACAGTAAGCCAACTTCTCTAGATTTGGATGATTTCTTTCAGCTTCATTTAGTCGGTTACTAACGTAGTAGACCAGTTTCTGCACTCGGTCTTCCTCTCGAACTAAGGCAGCACTTATTGCGTTTTCAGATACCGCCAAGTAAAGGTACAATTGCTCGTGATCGACAGGCTTCGACAAAATAGGCAGTGTGGAGAGATGTTGAATTAGTGCTCGGAATGTGCCCTCGCATTCGGTGGTCCATTCAAATTCCGTTTCCCTTTTGAATCAAATCAAAGAAAGGAATACATTTGTCGATGGACTTTGAAATAAACCTGCTCAATGCTTCTACCTTCCCATTGAGGCTCTGAACTTACTTTATGGTTCTTGGAGTTTCAACATTTCTGATTGCCCAGATCTTTTCGGGATTTGCTTCGATTTCTTGAGCGTTGACGATGAACCCAAGGAATTTTTTGGATGCGGCCTCAAAGTGACATTTCAGTGGATTGAGCTTCATCATTTATTCTCAAAGGATGTTGAACGTTGATTCCAAGTCTTTAATATGATCCGTGGAGAATCATGACTTTACCGGCATGTCGTCCACATATACTTCCGTGGTCTTTAAGATCTGGTTGGCGAACATTCGATTGACTAGTCGTTGGTATGTTGCCTCGGCGTTCTTGAGGCGAAAGGCATGATTTTGTAGCAGTAGAGTCTTAGACCGGTTATGAAGCTGGTATGTTCTTGGTCCGGTAAGTGCATGGGTATCTGATTGCAACCGGAATAAGCATCCATAAAAGATAACAATTCGTCCCCAGCCATTGAATCTATGAGCAGATCAATTCGGGGAAGTGGAAAACTATCTTTTAGGCAAGCTTTGTTAAGGTTTGAATAATCAACAAACGTTCTCCATTTTCCATTTGGCTTTCGGACAAGTACGGGATTGGACACCCACTACGGGTATAAGGCATCTCGAATAAACCCATTCGATTTCAACTTATCGACCTCTTCTTTTAGGACGGTAGATCTCTCTAGATCCATACCACGCCTTTTCTGTTTTACCGGGATACACCGCGGGTCAATATTCGAAGTGTGGCTCGCGATGTCCGACGAGATCCCACACATGTCAGAATGCGTCAAAGAGAATACGTTGAGGTTCGCTTGGAGAAAATCAACCAATTCCTTCTATGTCTGTTGGTTTAACTGAGATCTAATCTTCGTCATCATTGTCAACCGGGACATCGATAGTCAGTTCGGTCGGGCAAGCTTGACTGTCTTTAGTTTCATCTCCACTTTCAGTGGCTCCCGGGACAAGATTCCCCTGGAATTGGTTGAGGAGCCCGGGCTTGGGCCCAGGCACCAATTGTCAATTATCGGCAAAATGGACGCAAAGAGATTCCTCTACGCCCTTTCCTTTCTCCTTTCATTGTGCCTCGCGGAGCTCAACAACATAACAGGAACGTCCAACAGCTTGATCTCCTTGAACGACTCCAACTCCAAGATTGGTGGAAATTTCAGAGTCAAGCACCATGGGGAATGGCTTCCCTGAATTCAGCAAGGGCCGTTCGACCCAAGAAAGCATTGTAGGGGGACTCCAGTGGTTATAGTAGCGCTCCCATTAAAGCCATGAATGCAAGATTGACAAGGCTTCAAGTCTTTAGCTTCCATTTTCGTTTGATCGTATGCTCACTTAAAAAAAATATTCATAGAGCTTCCACTATCAACCAAGATCCTCTACGTCCAAAAAGGACCTACCTGTGCAGATATGACAAGTGGATCAATAGTGGAGGCTTCGACATTATCAGCGTCTCCATTTTGGAACACGATGTCATTGTTCATCGTCTTCTATTGCTTGGCCGAAGCCCGATCATCATCATTACTACTACAACATTCGAAATCTGCATGCTTGATAGAGTTGGCATACTACTCCATTTCCCTCCAGCTGCGGTCTGCTAGATGAGGTCCACCACTCATAGTGTTTACCACCAACCTCCCACCGGTTTAAGCGGGTTCCTCTTGTCTTCCCTGATTGGGTGTATTATTTTGATTCGATAGGCCTGCACTTCCAGACTACGACGCCCGCACAAATTGTTTCAAATTCCTCTCTCTAATCGACTTCTCAATGAGATCTTGTAAATGAAGGCACTCATTTGTATTTTAGCCATAACTCTCATGAAATCTACAAAATTTCCCTGTTTGGATCTGCCTCTCCGATGATGGCTTCGGAGCGGGCTTTTTATACTAGATAGTATTGCAGGTTTGTAGATATACATTCTCTAGCGACGTATTCAGAGGAGTGTAATTATCAAACATTGGAGCTCTACATTGAGGACCATAGTTCTGATCCCGTTTTCTATTCTGATTCCCACTGTCTTTCTACTGTTTTTGTTTATTCTAAATATTCAACTGAACTTTCCCGAAGCTCTCCCCGGACTGTTTAACTGCAACATTACTTTGGATCCCTTCCATGCTCGACCCTGCGCCATCCTCCTTCCTAGACTGTTTCGCATCCTCCCTTCTCAAGAATAGGGCTGCCCTGGAATAGAAACGGTCCAATGATGCAGGTGGCTTTCCAGCTAACTAGTTACCGAATTTAGAATCGAGGTCAATCCCCTTAGTCAATGCCATAAGAATGGAGTTATCGTTTGGGTTACTGATCTCAGCACACACAGCATGGAATCTCTCTAAATTACGTCAGAGTGTCTCTCCAGAAGCTTGAGTGACACTAGACAGAGTGTTAACATCCTTTGGCCTTGCAACATGCATTCGAAACTGCTCAACAAATTTGGTTGCTAATTGGTCAAAACAAGAAATAGATTAAGGCGAAAAACGAGTGAACCACATAGTATCAATGCCTCAAAGAGAGATGGGGAAGCTTCAGCATTTCACTGCATCATCAACTCGTGCAGCGCTCATCAACCACTCATACTTCAGGATTGTTGATTAGGATCGGAGCTTTCTTCATAGACTGGTAAAGCCGACATCTTGAATCGCCGAGGGGGTTCATCATAGAGCATTTCGTTTGTAAAGGAAGTATGACTCCGGGAGATTCCCAGTCGTCATTTGTGAGACCCTGACTCTCACGGATCATCTGACAGATATTGTGGGTATGTCTAGCATCTGTCCGTTTTATACAGGTTGAGTCAAGGTGTGGTCGGGTTCCACAATGCGAGGCTGGACTGAACGCGATCGATGGTCCATGTCTCGCCTCTTTGGTTCCAATTCTTCGGGGACATAGGGTTCCAGAGTACGCCCATGCTGACGATGGTTGAGATCTGGTTGATTCTGGGCATCAACCCCTGGTTCAATAGCGATGGTAGTAGCATGGATGTTTGCGGTATAATGAAGAACAGTACCTCCCCGGGAGGAGGATCCAGTCTGGTAGCTGGTGGATGGGCGAACTCTTGGTTGTCCAACATTCAGAGTAGGTTGATGTTCGGTGGCTTGGGTGTAGCTTATGTCTAGTTGTGGGCGTGTGGATCTGTGATGGTAGTCGGATGAGGCTGAACTCTCTATGGACGAGTAGGAGGCATGATCCCTCCTCGATCTCCTATACTTTGGCGATTCAGCTAGTTGGTCAACTCTGTATTGGCGCGCAGTTGTTCAATAAGTTGTTACCGACTCTGGGTCGACTTTTGAAGTAGCATCTGAAACTCTCATCTTGTAACAGGGTCTGACGGATTTGATGATCCGGCAGCATTCTGGTTGGATGTAGGTAGTTGCGCGGGATTCTGTCTGTCCCGTCCTTCTTGGTCTGTAGTTGTAGAGGTTGTCCTTGTGCTTACCATGGTGGTTGATGAAGTCCTTTCCTAGATTTAATGCAAATCTAAACAGGTTGGAAGGATTCTGAACTTGAGATCGGGATCTTCTTCTTGGATTTGTGCAATCATAGCAGATCCAAAGAGCAGGAGAAAAATTGTGTTTTCTTAGTGAATGCAAACTAAAGTGATTGTACAAAATTGGGCACAACACTCTTCGAAAGTATTTGAAGAGATAAAAATGAAGAATAGAAATGTAAAAAGTGGATTATCTAACAAATACATCAAAATCAAATGATGAAAATACATGGAAACATAATGGTTTAGAGTGGTTCGACGCATGGCCTACGTCCACTATGAATTTGATGACTTTATTGATATTCACTTACCGATTACAATTGATTACAGTAGATTACAATGATAAAATTCGAGTACAATAGCAGTTTTGGAGTGCAAAAATGGTTTCGACAGAGTCTGGACGTCAAAGAGCCAAAAGATCCCTCTTTTGTAGGCCCTGGGGTGCTATTTATAGGTGTAGGAGGCAAATATCTCGCTCAAATCTCAGAAGACTTCTTCTGGCACATGGGTGGGCCCACGCGATCGATCCTATGAGATTTCGACTTGATCCGTGATCGATACGAATGAATTTCATATTGATCAAGATTTGACCCAATCGAGTCGAAACTTGGCATGAACATTCCTTAGGTCGTACATAAGCTCCTGTGAAAATTTCATAGCATTTGGACTTGTAGAATGTGAGTAATCATCGATGCAAATTAGAGTTTTCTTTAGCCTAGCTAGTTCGTATCGAGGCGTTCATATCGATCACTTTGAATCGATACTGAGCACGTGCTCGTGAGTTGACGTGGCGCACACTCTTCGGATCGATCCACATTTTATGCCGTGTTGACCGCTTCCTTATTTGTATCCAATATCGATGTCTTGTTTGTATCAATCAATTTCGATCTTGTTCGTGTCGATCAACTTTGACCTCATTCGTATCGATGTTAGTTATTCTATTAGAATCGATGGTACTGGTCCTATTCATATCGATCAATTTTTCAATTATATTCGTACAACAAGTTCTTGGTTCTGTTCGTATCGATAAGGGTGGCTCATTTCATATCGATGGATGTGGCTCTGTTCATATTAATTGTGTGGCCTCGTTCGTATCGATCGAAGTTGTTCCAACTTGATGGATACAAAAAAATTGGCAATGGGATAGATACGAACAGATGGTGGCTCTGCTTGGCCTTGATGGATAGAAACTGTGGCTTCATAATGGATACGAAATAATGATCACCTGATGGATACGAGCTACCAATGCTTGATGGATTCGAACAAGGATCTTCAGCTGGTGGATACGAAATGACATGCTCTGATCGATTCGGATAAGATCGATACAAAGTCAGATTTTCCTTGGTTGCCTTATGGATACGAATAAGGTGGCTATTGATGGATTCCAACAGTTTGCCTTTTTGAATTGTATCGACCATAACTCGAGCATACATACTCCAGTTGACTTGAAATTTGGAAAGTTGGCATTCTTAGCTTTGCTTGTCATGTCATATCAATTGTAGCTTAATCCGGACTCGGACAAAATTCATCAACATTTATAGGGAACCTGTGCTTACTCGACATTCAGGATGAGTGGTCTTTGATCTTCAGTCAATTTCTTGATATCTCGGCCTTACCAAAAGGCAGGGTAACACCTGCTATTGACTTCTGTGGAGACGAACAATAAGGAATGTATTCTATATACTTCTAATCAGGGCTTCGTGTACAGTTCTCTAAGAGATGTGCGATCAAAGAATTGAGGATTAGCGCATGAATTCCATTTTTGGGATGCTTAAATGTTAAAGGCATATTGCTATGGGCACATACATGCGAGTCATCTTGCTCTAATACTTTCCTCCAACTACTCATTATCCATAGCGACTTCCATGCTTATTTTCCATACAAGTCCCAATTAGTATAGGCAATTAATATGCTTTCAACGATCCATTTGAGAATTTACTCATCACGCTTTGCTGGTTTGTTTTTCGTAGGCGAACAGGAATCAAACTGACTCCAGTCTAGCCATAGGAGATACCTAAGCGAAAAGAGCAAATAGAGTTCCATCAGCTTCCCGAAAATAATGTGAATTCAATTCCCTATATTAATGCTCCTTGTTTTTATTCAATGTTTATATGACTCATTTTGATGAAGATTTGTACCACCATTTAAGTAAATACATATTGAGATTATAGAAACATAAGCTTATGATATAGCTAAAACTAATTACAGACTGGTTAATTCTAGAACTATAAATAAAGGACCAAAATATCCTATGAAAAAAAGAAGATCATTCAACTGTAGCATAGTCCAAGCAAACCCACTTAAAATCTTTATTAAACTATAACTAGCCATCATATTAGAAAATAAATGTATTTCTAAGCTTAATGCATGAAAATAATGAGAAATTAGCTCAAGGAGTACTAAAAAAGGTGCTAGACTCCTGAGGGTAATGAGAAGATAAAAAATGAATCCCATGTCTTTGAAATCCAACGATCGTAGTGCGTATCAAAATGGAAAATGAGAGAGCCAAAGTTATAAGAAAATGACTTGTCACAGTGAAGCTACATGGTATCATACCCTGGGGATTACAAAATAACAAAAAAGTAAAAATGACCAAGATGTGAGGGGAAACTTTTGTTTTACATCTAGACCACCTATTTGTTCGTTTATCGGGTTCGACACGAAATCATGTATATGCTCTACCAAGAATTGCCAAACATTTGGCACTGACTTTCCGCCTCCCATTTTCATAACAAAAATATCATAAATGGGACCAAAGCTAGAGTGAGCGGCATAGAAAAGGATAGATTTGTGAATGAAAAATAAAAATTCCTCAGATTCATGGGAATGAATGGATGAATGGAAAATTGCTCAAGAGGGTTGTGGCTGTAGTTGGTTAAATCGATAAAATTACTAAGATCCTCGAAAAGCAACTAGTGGTCCCCCGTATATAAGTATCATAATAGGTATCTTGGAGATACCGTGGGATTTGCACAGCTTCATTTCCCATTAGAGAAAACAGAAGCTTTGGCATGCTCCACTCTGTGGGAATTTCTTTAATGGTGAGTCAAGCCAATTTCGCACACATTGCTATTATCTCATTTAATAATAGGTCCACCTCTTGGGTGGGGCTTATTGCTTCATTAGTTCTAAATAGAGCATTAGTAACTGAAAGGGTTGTTTCTAAGAAGAACGAACTCGTACTCTCCATAAATTGTAAATCACTGGTAGTAGGATTTCCATAAACATAAAGTACTACTTATTGTTGTTGATTTCCCATCTCCGTTGGTATCTAGTAAATGAAAATCACGGGACGTTAAGCCGAGTTGAACTAAAAAGGATGTGAATTTGAGCCTAAGTCACTGCATCAAGGTCTGAGCCAAATTGAGCGAGCGTCTCGAGCTTCCCCTCATCCTATAATTTCATTTCCCCTTCCCTGGTTTTGTTGGTTTGGAGGATGAATTGATTGGATCCGAAGAACCATAATCTTTCAAAGAAACAGCTTCTATGACAATAGGCATAAAGGCATGATTAGTTCCACGAATCTCGCTGCACTGACTATAGTAAACTCCTTCTTATTGTACCAAAATGGAGTTCTGATTTAAACGACCAAGTGCAACATCACATTTGACACCCGAAGAAGGTACAGCCTGACTATGAAGTACATCAATGGGTGCTACAATCATACGTAGATGATTTTTGGCTAATACAACCACTCTATTGTCCACTTCTAATAAACGTGATTGACCCAGTTTTGGATCATCCTCTGGAATCATATAACTGTCAAAAGTGAGTGACGGCTCATCCAAACTATTATAGTCTGAATACTCATAAGGTTGGGTCGACACCCGCCTATCCCAAACTTGACTTGCAAGTTTCCCTGCAAAAAGCTCTCCACCCTCCTAACTGAACAATCATAGAAAAAGCACTATTCTTCTTTAGTTAGGCAGTTCCTAGAGACCGTCAGACCAAATGTTTATATTGGGAATCGTAGACCCACTTACTAGTAGGCAATAGGGGAGGTTGGCATTTCTCATCCAGCCCTACCTATTGAAAGTTAAGCAAGAACCAAAAAAGACCTGGTTCTACACACATGGAAACTCAGACAACTAACAAAGGACTAGTATATTAATTAGGGTTCGGTTATGCATAAGACTATCAAGTAAAATATGAAGCATAACATGTAGTCCAATATTACTTAGGGGGAGAATATATGAGGTTTCTCGATCTCTTTTTACGGGGTAGAGCAGTAGCTTACAAGGTTCATAACCTTGAGGTCACAGGTTCAAATCCTGTCTCCGTATCACATCAATTGAGTGGAGCCAAGGTATTCTCTCGGTTGTATTTGGCGACGAGATTTCATCAGCTCAAAGTGGTAGAGGATAGCATTCCTTTGAAGGCATTTAGGACAAGGTATGGATCATACGAATGGTTAGTTATGCCATTCGGACTAACTAATGCGCCGGCATTCTTTATGCATTCGATGAATAGAATTTTCCGATAGCACTTGGATATATTTGTATTGGTCTTCATAGATGACATTTTGATATACTCTAAGGATGAGGAGCATGAATTTTATCTTAGAGTTGCGCTCGAAATGTTGAGGGAGCATCAGTTGAAGGCTAAGTTTTCAAAGTATCATTTTTGGAAGAAGGAAGTAAAGTTCCTTGGTCATGTCGTCTCAAAGAAAGGGTTGTCTGTAGATCCGACCAAGATTGAGGCGGTGAATAATTGGAAGTGACCCGAGATGGTGATCGTGATTAAGAGCTTTCTTGAACTGGCTAGATATTATCAAAGGTTTATAAAGGATTTTTCATGGATAGCTGCACCGATGACTTAGCTTACATGAAAAGATGTGAAGTTCATATAGGCTGATAAGTGTGTGTAAGCATTCCAAAGTTTGAAACACTTATTGACCCATGCACCAGTGTTAATGGTTCGGAGGGGGAATTAAGATTTATTTTTTTATACTAATGCATGTGGAACTTGATTGGGAGTTGTGTTGATGCAAAGAGGTAAAGTGATTGCTTATGCCTCTAGACAGCTCAGACCACATGAAGTCAGTTATCCTATGCATGGTTTTGCGTTAGTTGCCGTTATATTTGCTTTGGAGGTGTGGAGGCATTATCTTTTGGGAAAGCTATTTGTGCTTTTTATTGATCATAAGTCGTTGAAGTACTTGTTCTCTCAGAAGGAGGTGAATATGAGACAGCAAATATGGTTGGAGTTTATTGCTGCTTATGATTTTGGAATTGAGTACACACCCATAAAAAGAAACAAGGTGGTGGATGCACTCAACCGGAAGCATCAGACTGCAATATTGGCTATGATTTCTGAGTAGAAAGATTTGGAAGCATTATCAGCTTGTAGTGTGTAGTTTAGATCCGAGGTGGGTTCTAGGCATGAGGTGTTGTGTTGTCTTGTTTGGAAGTCCGACCAGTAATGATTGAGAAGATAGCTTCTAAGCAAAAGGAGGATCCAATTTTCGCTGAATGGATCAACAAGTTGAGGGAAGGAATGGAGAGCGATGGCCTAAAGGATTTCAGTCTTGACAAAAATGGGTGGTTGAGGAAGAAACGAAGGTTGTGTGTTCTGAATGCAGGAGACATGAGGAAGGAAGTTTTGGATGAGTGCCATCGTTCGAAGTTTACTATCCATCTAGAAGAAATGAAGATGTATCAGGAGATGAATAGAAGTTTCTTTTAGGAAGTTATGAAATGGGACATTGGGTTGTGTGTTAAGCAGTGCTTGAATTGCCAACAGGCAGAGGCAGAACACCAGAAGCCTAATGTAATGCTTCAACTATTACAAGTTCCGTTGTGGAAATGGGATTCCATCTCTATGGATTTTATTGATGGGTTGTCAAAGTCTAGTAAAGGAAATGAAAGCATATGGGTAATAATATATAGATTGACTGAGAGTACCCATTTCATTCCTATAAAGTGAACTAGGAAGGCACCTATATTGGTGAAGTTATTTATGGAGAATGTAGTTAGACTACATGGGATTCCTAGTAGTATTATCAGTGATAGAGATTATTTGTTTGCTAGTGAGTTCTGGAAAAGTCTACAGGAAGCATTAGGAACCAAGCTCAACATAAGTACCACTTACCATCCACGGTCTGAAGGGAAAACATAAAGAGTTAACAAAAGGTTGGAGGATTTGTTAAGAGCTATGTATTGGATTTCGGGGATCATGGGAAAACTATCTTAATCTAGTTGAGTTCTCATATAATAATAGTCATAAGACTAATATTGGGATGGAACCGCTTGAAGCTTTGTATTGAAGACCATGCAAATCTCCCGTATATTGGTTGGAAAACAGGGATAGATTGGTTCTTGGTCAAAATTTTGTAAAGGAAGCCATAGAGAAGATTGAGTTGATCTGAGCTAGGATGAAGGAAGCTCAATCTAAGTAGAAAAGTTATGCTGATAGAAGAAGGAAAGATTTGGAATTCTATATTGGAGACTATATGCTTATTAAGGTTTCATCGATGAAGGGTGTGATGAGATCTGGGAAGTCGGGGAAGTTAGCACCTAGATTTGTTAGACCTTTTCATATTATTGAGAGGATCGGTAAACTTGCTTATAGAGTTGAGTAACCGAGTAGTTTGGCTGGAGTCCATGATGTTTTATAGGTTTCTCATCTTAGGAAATGTGTTAGAGACCAAAAGCTACCATAGCACCTATGGTGTTAGAAGATTTAGTAGTAGAACCGGATTTGACCATAGTTAGAAAGCCGATTCAGATTCTGGCTAGAGATGAGAAGAAGTTGAGGAACAAGATAGTCAAGTTAGTAAAGCTTCAATAGAGTGACGATGCTAGAAACTGTACTTGGTAGACGGAGAACAGGATTACAGACTCTCACTCTGATTTGTTTAATGGTATGTTCTACCTTTGATTGTTTTGTTGTGTATCTTATCGTAATTTCGAGGACAAAGTTCTTTAAGATGGGAAGTCTATAACACCCCATATTTTTATAACATTATTTAGAATAATTAATTGGGTAAATTAAATAAAGAATGTAGGGACTAATAATTTGATAATTGATTAGCTAAGGGTAGCCGTGCCATGTTAGTGTGCAAACTAAAATGATTTAACCTAAGCTAGTGTGTTAGGATATGGACCGGGCAATTTGGAAAATAGATGGAGCTTATACCCTAAACCCTTAGGAGACAGAATGCTCATGTTCATTTCATTTTACCCAAACTAAAAATACTAAGGTCGGCCATCATTATCATTCTCAAGAAGAATATTAAAGCTAGGATTCAAGGAAAGGGAAATAATCAACTAATCAACATCAAATCTCACATCTATAATCTCAAAGCTAAGGTGAATAATTACTACATCCCAATTTCTTTTAGTTTTCGGTTTTAAGATTAGACCCAAAATGATTTTGCAAGTCTACGCCATGTTTTGACGTTTAGTGTTATATATATGTATGTGTGTGTGTGTTGTTGATGGGTTATATATGTTCATGTTAGTTCTATGATATGTTTGACAACTTAGAGTAATTTGCTATGAATTGGAAAAGATATGAATTTTCTAATATGACCTATTTTCGGCCAAAACACAAAGATCAATTTTTGGCCGACTTTAACCAATAATTTCCCATAGAAAAATAACTAAAACTCAATTGAAAATTTCCAGAAATGCATTGCTCACTAACTAAAACAACCTATCAAAAACTGAGATCAATTTTCTAAAAATTGAAAAAGATATGATTTTTTTAATATAGGGTTTTTTCAGCCAGCAAAACAGAAAACAAGGTCAATAATTTGAGGAATTCCATCAACAATGATAGCAAAATTCGATTTTTTTCTCTTTAGCTTGCTGTAAGAAACCCTTACCTTTCTTACCCCTTGATTTATCAATGGTTTCCAAGCTGTGACGCCCCACCCCGAAGCCCACGTTAGTAAAGGGAATTAACAAGTAATTCTGTCTACTAACGCAGAGAATAGGGCTGGATAGGAGCGACCGTCATAACATACAATAGCTATGGACTAAACATGTCAAAAATATGTCTCCTTTTTTTCATTTACCTCATAAGTGGTTTGACATATCTAGTACATAACCATCGCACATTATGAAGGCTGACTAAAACATTTCAGAAATAATGTAACAATATAGTGCGGAAACACAGTCACAAAACAGGAAACCCAGATCAGTCATATATATCCATATACATCACCATACATATCCATATAATACCATATACATATGTTGCTACAATGTAGCTAGTGCCAAAATATATACATCCCAAAATATACAAATAATACTAAGGCGGAAACCCAAAAAGGCTGATGAACAAGCCAACCTGCAGATAGATGTGTCCCAAAAAGATCAAGCTGAACCAAAAGATAAGCAATTCAACTAACCTGCAACTCGGTCTGATCCGAGTGAAAACACACGGGTCAGGCAACTAAACTTATCAGTAGATAAGGTACTCAAAAGTAATAGCTAGGGAAAAACATTCATCCTGTTGTTTCAGAAAAATGAAGATGAACGAAAAGTGCAATGTGATAATCAAGTGAATTGTCATCAGTATACATGTTACACATAAGGAGGATATTAATAAGTTAAATAAATCATCAATAAACAACCATAAAGTCATCAAATCTCATAAATCTCATCAAATCATAAATCATCAATAAAATTCTGTTTTGCACGTGCTATTGTCTTCCACTAGTACTATACTTTGGTACCATACATCATTTTGATCGGGATCGGCTGCATCTATATCATTCGTGCTTACGCACACGACTACGTAGCCTATATTTTTCCATCCATCCCTATCGGTGACGTCATAAGACTCGAGTAATATCATAATATGATTGGAATTTGACTATCAAACTGCAAATCCCAAGCTCTCGAAGTCTTTAGTACTAGTCTAGTAATCCATGTGTCACAACTTCATGAATAGGAACTAAAAAGGTGTCAATGCACGTCCCATACCATGCATTTACGCCTAATGATTTCCTAATCATCCGTTGATACCACATCTCAAAGAAATAATAAAACAGTATCAACCCAAAACATATATGCATTGCCTCATCTCATCGGCGAATATTAATCTTCATCCATATAGTCTTTATCTAATAGACTATATCAAATATTAGTCAATTAGATTAATGCGGTAAAATGCCGTTTCTACCATTAAGTACAATGAAACATCTCAAATCAGATAACATCAAGGAGGTCTCTAATATCTCCTTAAATTTATTTCGATCGTACAAGTTTGCTATTAACCGATAAAGTAAACACACAAGTCCCATACCCCATGGTTTTACTAAACCGTTTAATTTACTTCCTCATACGCTCGAAAAACATAAAAATGTTTAAAATAAATAAAAATATTTATAAAATATTTTTCTAAAGAAGAAAAAAAAGAAAAAAAGAAAGAATGCAAGCACAGAGGAGGTCTTCAAGAATACGGTTCACCCTCTCAGTCTGTCCATCAGACTGGGGATGATAAGCTGTAGAAAGATTCAGCTTTGAAGATTGTTTCTTTAAAAATATTTAAGTGGTTTAATAGAAAGAGTAAAGAGAATTTAAACCCTTAATTTATTTTGAGGAATATTATTATGGATTTACAAATTTCTTTGGAAATTAATTATGAAGTAAGAGAAGAATTCATCTATGTATTTCAAAGGAATTCAATAAGTAACATGCATATGGTTTCTCTTAAGGACATTTCTAAATAAAGTGGATAAGGAATGAGAACCATATAATAAATTCATAAAGAAACATCAAATCATCATAATCTACCATAAGAACTCAATAAGAGTTAAAGGCAATCATAATCGAAATCACCATATAGCTTAATATAAATGTAGCCCATTTCATACTCAAGGCCGTATTCAAATAACAACATCACAAAAAGGCGAAATCGAACATAGAAAACTTCATAGAAAATTGCACGTGCTTTTCATCTTGATTAGTACTACTATTATTTGGTACCATACGTCGTGATGACTTGGGGTCATTAACATCTTAGCATTGTGATCATCTTGATTGACTATAGTCGAATATCGTGATGACATCCAAATCATAAAATCCGAGCAAAACATCATCATGATTGGAATCTAGTAATGACATCAAGAACATCGTAATGATTCCAATCTTATACTCGGTTTGTAGTACTAATAACATCTTGAATGTGTCACAACATCTCGAATAGGAACCCAATGGGTGTTAATGTACGTCCCATACTATACATTCGCACCTATTAGTTTACTAACCGTCAGTCGATGCCACATTAGAAAACATTCATAAAAATCCAAATCAAACATACACCGCCTCGTCTCATTCGCGAGTGTAAAGCACCCAACTCATCGTGTCTCATACTTTGATGAGTTTAAAGTGACATCAAGACTTGTCTCATTTCATCGACAAGGAAAAGTCCATCTTAAACATCACAACCATCATCAATTCATCATAACAACCCCGCCTCATGTCTTCGGCAGGTAAAAATATCATAAAACAGTACCTCAAAGCCGATTCGACAGTACAAGTCCGATATTAAGCGATGAGGCGAAAACACATGTCCCATACCACGTATTTTTGCCAAATCATTTAATTCTCATTCTCATACGTCGAAAATCATCTAACTAGGCTATAATATATCTAAAAACATTTTATAGAGAAAACAGGATTTTTAAACAATTTTTAGAAATTTTTAAGTAAGTTTTAAAAGGAAAAATCTATTTATCAAATAGATTATCTATAAAATAACATACTTTTAAAAAATAAATAATTGCTTAAAAACCCTTTAAAATGTTTTGAAAACATTTATTTAATTAACCATAATTTATAAATAATTTTTAGAAACTTATTCAAAACCAAAATCAATTAAAACCATCAAATTCTTCAAATACCGATATTTATCGATATTTAGATTAAAATAGAATTTAAATAAAATTTAAATTCTAAAAATTTCCAAAATCAAGCCAATCCATTGTCGGATAATAATAATAAACATTCATCATCAAACTTATTCAAACAATATTTAAAATCATCGAAATTTGTAGTGAAACAGTTAACGGAAGTACTGTTAGAAGCAAAAGAAAATCAATCAAGAAACTGAGTTTTTGGCTGACTTTGGATAGTCGTTTGGGTTATCCGAACAACCCAGATTTCAGTTATATTTTGCTGCATTATACGATCTCATGATGACAATAACATATCAAAAATTTGAAGCAATTCGCTACAAAATGAAAGAGTTGTGATTTTTCAAACATAGCGCTTTTCAGCAAGCACAAAAAAAATAAGATTTTTGGCTGTTTTGAAACAAGGATTTTCTATAACAAAACAGCTCATAATTTCATGAAAATTTTCTAAAACTTTGTGCAACTAAACTTCTACAATATATCAAAAATTGAGATTAATTTGCTAAGAATTGAAAAGGATATGATTTTTCTAATATGACCTATTTTCGACCAATACACAGAGGTCAGTTTTTGACTAATTTCAAGCAATAGTTTCCTATAGCAAAATAACTCAAAATTGATTGAAAATTTTCAGAAATGCAGAGTACTCCGGCTACAACAACATATAAAAACTGAGATTAATTTGCTAAGATTTGAAAAAGATATGATTTTTCTAATATGACCTATTTTTGGTCAATACACAGAGGTCAGTTTTTGACCAATTTCAAGCAATAGTTTCCTATAGCAAAATAACTCAAAATTAATTGAAAATTTCCAGAAATGCAGAGTACCGCGGCTACAACAACATATCAGAAACTGAGATTAATTTGCTAATAATTGAAAAGGATATGATTTTTCTAATATGACCTATTTTCGGCCACACAGAGGTCAGTTTTTGACCAATTTCAAGCAATAGTTTCCTATAGTAAAATAACTCAAAATTAATTGAAAATTACCAGAAATGCAGAGTACCCTGGATATAACAATATATCAAAATCTGAATTCATTTCGCTTAAAATTGTAAAAGATATGATTTTTTCAATATAGGATTTTTTCAGCCAGCAAAACAGAAAACAAAGTCGATAATATGAGCAATTCGATCAACAATTGATAGCAAAATTTGATTTTTATAGCTTTAGCTTGATGCAAGAAACTCTTACCTTGCTTACCACTTGATTTAGCAATGGTTTCAGCAACAATTTGATGGATTTTGAAAGTAAATGGCCTTCAAGAGCCTGTAGATTGCAAAATAGGAGCATGTAGAAAGGAAATCAATATTGGCTTCCTTCTGAAATCCAAAATCCACCTAAAATTGATAGAATCTAGGGTTAAATTGGATTCTAAGCTATCCTACAGGTAATCTCCAACCTTTTAGATCCTCTAATACATCCAAAATAAATTTTCAATTCAATCATCTTTACTTTAAATTTAGAGTAAATTAAATTAGAGTTGTTCCATACTCTAATTCCAAAAATAAATGTACTACAATAAGTAATATTTATTTTTCTTTCCATTAAATTTATCAAATTTTAAACCACTTTACTTTATGATTTAAAAAGGACACTTATTAGACCCTTCATCGATGGCTCTAAATATTCACTATTTAAATTTTCTCATAATTTTTCTAAGTGTTTAATTTTTCGAAAAAAATTTCGACAGAGCCTCCCTTGCATGGAGACCCTATTTAATGACATCCAAATGTCTTGAAAATTTAAATATAGCTCCGAAATGATATTTTATAGATAGGGTTCGATTTCCATAATTTTTTGAATTAATACGGATTTTATATTAATTTTTTAGTGAAGGAAATTGCTTATTGGGTTATAAATTATTTTTTCTAAAATAATAATTATTTGGGGTTGAAATTTTTATATGTTAGGCAACATATTAAACTAGACTTTCTGTGATTTTTCCTAAGTGTTTTGATGAATATATAAAATTATTTTAGGTATGGGACTTAAATGTTTTATATATTTATTTAAAAAGAAAGGGCATTTTGTAAAATAAAATGATTATTTAATTTTATTTTTTTAAATAGTGGCAGCACATTTTTGAAAAATTAATTGTTAACCAATGTGAATTTGACAAACAAAGGCAAGTTAGTTAAAAAGATTTCCTTTTTAAGTTAAAAACGAAGAAATCACACTTTTTACATGTTTTAGCCTTTATGGCAATAAACCTACTGACCCAGACCTTTTGACAAGGTCGAGAGGTCCTAAGATTTCGATAAGGTCAAACCAATGCATATGATATCAAGCTTCTTGGTACGTAATGAATTAGACTGGCTCGAAGGGTTCTAAGTTGAAAGATTAATGGCCAAAGAGGTTGGGGTATGTTTGTTTTATTAACCAAAAGTTTCCACCTGCTTTACTTTCGAATAAGAGCTTTCGACTTGGTTACTTTCGACCAGGTCAAATGTTTGAAGTAAAGGTTTTAAGCCTTTTGACATAGTAAAAAGGTTACTACTGCTTTGTTTTGTTTTGAACCTTTTGACAAAGACAAAAGGTTTACTTGTTTTAAAAACTAGCCGCTTCTTCATGCTTCCGAAAGGAAGCTTTCGACTTACGTGATTTACCCTTGTTTTATAAATTGAAGTACAACCAAACTTTCGAAGCAGGGCTTTTGATAAAGTTGAAAGGTTGCTTCTAATAGAGTCGAAAGGTTTTTAAAAGAAGGTTTCCACTTGTTTTAAATTGATCCCAATGTGTTTTTGAAACGTTTAGTTCAATGGTTTTGAAAGGTTTATTAAATGTTTTGAAAGCTTTTAGTTGAACAATTTCAAAAGGTTTAGTTCAAAGGTTTCGATTGGTTTATTGAATGATTTCGAAAGGTTTATGACGGAAGGTTTTCCAAAGGATTTTCTAAGGTAATGTTTTAAAGTGGTTTAAAGAAGGATGTCCAAAGTTTTATAGCTTTTGAAAGCTTTGCATTTCAATGGGTTTGAAATGTTCGGAAGGTCTAAGGAATGATTTTGAAAGGTTTGATATTGGTTTTGAAAGGGATGATTACAAAGGTTCAGGAAGAGGTTCTTTCAAGTGTTTAAATGTTTTCATCGACTAAGAATTAAGTTAAGGATGTATATGGCATGATGATATGATTTTGAGTAAAGTATAAAGATTATAAATTTCTCCTTGTTTAAGTTTGATTTAAAGGTTTTAAATAATTTTGAAATTGTTTTCAATGAAAATTATGGGAGGGAATCCTTAAGTGAAAATTCAGATGTTAGAAAACCATATAGGACTAGTATGGGGTCGCGCCCTGTACATTAGCTAATATCCCCAGCTAACTGTTGTTCAAAATTCCAATGTGTAGGGCTTTGTCACAGGTAGACTAAAATTATGATTACACACCAAAAGAAATATATGTTTGTACACAGATAGGTTTTTATGAGCCCAAAAAACCATTAGGAATAGGAAGACCTGAGAGATGATTAAGTTAGGGATAGACTGTCCAGAAGTGAAGTATTTAACAGATAGTTAAGGACGGACCATCCAGATGGGAAATGTTTGACAGATAGTTAAGGATAGATAATCCAGAAGAAGAATATCTAAATGGTGTTGGGTTTATTTTGATTATATTGTCTGGTAAACCTGATTTAGCCAAAAGTAAAAAATTATCAAAATTTGTGTGTTTGAACCGATAGTTCATTATTACCTGATATTTATGTACGTTTACAAAATGATTGCTTTACAGTATTTAACCATTGTGGATGCAGGAGTACAACATATGGTTTTATGAAAGGTTTTGCAATGATATGTTTCAAAAGGATGTTAGTGAGGGAAAATCCGTCCCGCAAAGCAACGTGGTCTCAATTAACATAATTATTCCAGGATGCATAATATTATTCACACCAGGCTTTATGTCTGACTCGAAGTTTATGCTTTCCCTTAGACTCTCGGGTGCTTAAAAGTGGATTTGAGTGAGCTGAGGGGTTAAGGTTCTTTTTCAGGTTTTTGAATGTTGACAAATAAGCTATCAGAGGCATGTAGGAGGCAATGGATAACTACTTACGATTTGCAGTTCTTGTTATGTTTTGATGGATTTTCCGCTATGTTGTTTGTATTAGGTCTATTATGACTGTATGACTATGATCAACCAAGGGGGTATCTTCATATACCTCTCTTGGCGTAATCTGTAATAATCATATTCGATCTGTTCCCATGAACGATTTGGGATTATGTGTTATGAATGTGAAACAATTGGTTATGAAATGTAACGAAGTAAACATGGTTTTGAAATTTGTGCTTTGTTTCATTTTCGAGTGCTTCTGATATTATTGACACCACAAACTGTAATATCCCGGAATTTAAAACCAAATTTAAATGTGATAATCTCCATTTTAAATTAATTAAAATTGATAAAACAGTTATTTAAAAAAAATGTGTTGTAAATATATTGATCTTAAATAGAATTATTATATACAAATGGAAAATGGATTTGTTAAAAATTATATGTATAATCAAATTGATTTTTAAATTTAATTTGAAATTTAATTTGAATTTGGATATTTAAATTGGAATTCAAAATATGGTTATTTATATCTTATATCATACTTTAGTTTTAAAGTGTATTTTCATGATTTTATTTAGAATATAAAATTGTTTTATATTATTTTATTTTTAAAGGAATATATTTATATAAATTAAATATGTGATTATAAATTAGAAAATTAATTATAAAAGCTTTTTAAAAATCTATTTTTGCATGAAACTACATGTGTTAGCTTGTGAATATCTCTAATAACATGTGATAACTAATTAAGAATGTTTAGTGACAAGTGTCACATTTTATTTCATTTTCTTTAATCTTAATAAATCAAAAAATTAAATCTATATAACTTTACTTCTTCATCTTCATTCTTTTTTTTTACATCTCATTCTCTAAGAGCAAATGAAATAAGCCATTATCAAAACCTGTAAATAAATTCAGTAAAAACTAAATCAAGATTTCAGTAAAAATTAAAACCATGTTCTTTGCAAAAATTCAAAGATTTCAAGCTCAGATCAAATTTTCTAGTCAAGTAATCTCAGATCTGGGAATCTACAACCATAGAAGAACTCAGCTAACAACAACTCTTCAAAATCAAAGTTAAGGCAAATCGAATTCAAGCTTAAAGCAACTCAGCAATTTGGTTTTAAAAAGAATCACTACTGTTCAAAGTTTTCCAGTCTGCAAAATTATTTTTAGTCTCTGCTTCTAATAGTCAGGTGAGTAAACTATACTTATTTTAATCTAAATCTGGATGCATGAGTTGAATTTAGAAGCTTGATGAAAATTGGTTTACATGCAGTTGAACTGAATATATTTGAATGCATGTGTTGAAGTTTCAAAATGTTCATCTCTGTTTTAAAAAGAACAGAGTACAACTTTAATCAAAATTTCATTTTCCCTCATCCTAATCCTTGTTAGATTTAGATATTTAAACAAAATATGTTTGTTTTAGACTAAATTAAGTTTTAAAAACATATTTTTAGGTTTAAAAGATAGAAATATTATCGGGAAAACAAATAAAGGACAGTGGAACTTAAGTTTGTGTTAAAATCAAAAACATTATTTTGCAAATTCAATTATGCAATCTAAATCCCTTTTACAAAATATGATTTTCAAAACAAATATCTCGAATTTTAGATAAGTTTTGGGATTCCAATTTGGTGTTGACCTGAGATGTGATTTCGAGAAAAATCTAATGACTGGGTTGATTCTTGTGGACGAGGCTTTGGCTAACGATGGTATGGTGATAGTGGAAGCTAGGAAAAATGGTGGATGTGGAGTTCATTCGCTGTAGTGTCGGCGATAGGCGAATTGGATTTATAACCCTAGTTTTGTCGAGGCTTGGGAAATTGGTCGATGTGGTTTCTTTTATGCATCGAGCTGCACATTGTTTGGGGAAGAGATGGCATGGGGTCTAGCGAAGACGCTGGCTAAATCTTGGTGATTCCGGTTGTCGGAATCGCCTCGTCGATGCAGTTTCAAATGAGGATGGGTGGAAGATGAAATTATGGAATAGGCTTCGCGACATCGGTTTGAGGATCGGAAAGGGGCGCATGATCGATCGGCGACGTGTGCATGGAGTCGCCGGAGGAGGCGATGCCTTTGATGGCGTGTGCACGTGCATAGCCATGGTTTATGTCGGGGAAGATGAGTTCCTGTGCAACTCGAAGTGAGGTTCGAGTAGGTTGAGTTTTTGCATGAGTCTGAACTCGTGTTTTTGAGTTACTCTTTTCCCAGTTTGTTTAAAGTTTAAACTAAAACTAAACTAAAAAAAGAAAAAGAAAAGGGAAGATGAGGATGCAAACTCGAGTCTGGTCTCGAGTTTGAGTAGGGTTGAACCCGAAGTTGTGTTGAATGATTTAAAAAGGTTTTTCAATTAGCTTTAATATTTAAATTTTAAAATGGTTTAAACTACTTTATGATAAATGTTAAACTATTTTATTTAAAGAAGTTTGACTTTGTTAACTAAAATTTGAGATGTTTATGCATTCTTTTAAATTTAATTTTTAAAAAGTAATTAAGATGAAATGTTTTAAACAAGTATTAATTTTAAGTAATTAATGAAAACTGTTTTATTCTAAAGTTAGTTAAGTTTTTATGATGAATGATTACTTTAATTAATAAGGTAATTAAAGTTTAATTAATAATTTTGGATTAATTAATTTATAAAGGTTTGGTTAATTAATTATGGATTAATTAATGGATAATTAAGAATTAATTTAATTAATAAATTAAGATTAATTTGTTTAATTAATAGTTAATTAATTAAGTAATTAAAGATTAGTTAATCAACGATTAGTAATTAATTAATTAAGTAAGTGAATAATCAATTAATAATTAAGTAATAATTAATCAAGTAATTAGGGTTAATTAATTAAGTAATTAAGCATTAATTAATTTATAATTAATAGTTAATTAACTAATAATAAAGAATTAATTAATAATGTGATTAAGTTAATTAATTGTGGATAATTAATTAAGTAATTAAGACAAATTAATTTATAATTTTAATTAACTAATTAAGTAATTAAAAATTATTTAATTGTTAATTATGATTAATTAATAGTTAATTAAGGATTAATTAATTAATAATTAAGGAATGATTAATTTATAATCAAGTTTTATTAAATAATAATTAAGGTTATTAATTAATAGTTTAAGGACAATTAATTAATTAATTAAGAATTAATTAATTGATTTTAAGAATAATTAAGAAGTAATTAATTAATTAAATGATTGTAATTAATTAATTAATGATTGGTTAACCAAGATTAAGTGGTTAATTATTAAGTAATTAATTTAATATGAATTAATTAAGTTAATTACAATATGGATTGAAGATGCTTGCTTATAAATGATTGTTTTGAGTTGAATGTCTGGATTTGGTTGATATCTATTGGATGATAATCTATGATATTATATGATGAGATGTTGAATATATCTGTGATAGATGTTATGTAATTATCTGTGGATAATGCTGCGTGAATTCAATGTTTTAAATTGAATTGAATTTTTTAAATCTTTAAACAAATTGACCTTTAAGACACGTTTGGATTTCAATGAGACCGGGATCGAAAATCAAGTTTGGTTATCCGAAAACCACATCGATCCAAGTTAAATGTTAGGTCGTGACAACTCAAAGTAAAGATCGAGATGGAGTTTCATAGTGCAAGGGTTATTGTCATTAACTCTTAGGGTGATTCCAAAATGAGTGTAACGAAATAATGCCTTCGGTTTTGTTCGAAGCCAGAACAAACTTGTATGGATTGAATGCTTTCAGCACATCATCAGGTAGACAATGAGCATTCTAAGATAGATGTATTCTATAAAGGTAATCGTAGCCTCAAGCCTCATCAACCAGGAATGGCTAAAACAGGGGTGGTGTAGCAAGGTTAAGTGGGTAGCACCCAAATAGGACAAGATTTACCCCTGTCTAGAGGTCCCTTTTATTTCGGCTGTGTAGGCAGTTGTTGGCCACAACCGCGGGGTTGTCTTGTTCGAGACTATCCAGTAAGGGATGGTTCTGGCCTTGTGTTGCAGGGGATCGGGAGTGATCCTCGGTATGGTGATCTAGGCCCCGTACTGTAACGGGCGGTACCCCAGCAGCACTGCCATTGATGGAAACCCATTCTTCGTACGTGCCATTACGGTTTTGATTGTATAACCCACTTTATGCCTAGTATGCTGGAATTTAATCATGTAACAATTTCAGCTATTTCTTGTTTACTTGAAAACCCTAGACCCTATTATAATATAACTGGATTTCCTATCAAATGATTTGGTTAGCGAAGGTAAAAAATTGCCCGTGTTTATGTGTGGGAAGTCTTACGTGATACCTTTTGTTTCAAATGATTTTAACGTTAAACAACTTTAACCTGTTTATTCACACCAGATCCATGTCTGACCCGGAATTTATTTTGTTTTTCTTGAACTCTTGGGTACTCAAATTTTTATGAGTATCTATGTGATCAGGTTAGGACTGTCAAAATAATTTGGAAGCTTGGAGCTGAAGACCAGACATATCTATCTATGTTTTTCTGCCGTATTATGACTTTTGGAATGATGTATTTTGGATGTAATTGTTCGACAGACCTCTAAATCAGTCTAATGTAATGAAGTCATATTATTCGGTGTACTCTGATATGTTAAACTATGTAATGGATATGTGTAATATTATATTTTGTTCCGTTTCCGCTGTGAGATTCTGATGCTGTTGTTCTTTCTTTCTATCATTTCTATGTCTGTCTCTTTCTTTTCTTATTGATGATACATTTTCTGTGAAATGAAAGACGGGTCGTCACAGTTGGTATCAGAGCATAGGTTGAGAAACACCTAAGCTCTGGAGTAGTATCTATCTTGAGAGTGCGTATTTGTAATTTTCTTATATATAACTAAATCCCTATCTAAATTGGTTGGGTTACCTATTCAGGTAGCCAAAATGAGTTCAAGAGGTAGAAGGGGCAGAGTGGTAGGAAGCGCAACAACCAATGATAGGAGAGGTCAGACTGATAATGAGGCTGTTAATCTAGCACCGCCTCAAGTCAGTTTTGCTGCTCTATGCAAAGACTTCATCAACCTTGGAGGTAAACCATTTAAAGGGTCAGAGACTATAATTGAGGTCCAAACTTGGCTACGCTCTTGTGAGCGTATATTTAAGAGTGTGAAATTGTCGGATGAGCAGAAGAGGGTAATGGCTTCATGGCAATTGCAAGAAGGTGCTGCAGCCTGGTGGGATGCAGTGACAACAAATGTCTCTGAGGATGACATTTCTTGGGAAAGATTTAAAGAGTTTTTTGAGGAGCAATTCATGCCAACAGCAGGAAAAACTCGTCTGTATCGGAATTTTCTGAACTTGAAGCAAGGGAACATGACTATAGCGGAGTATGAGACCAAATTCAATGAACTATCTTGCTATGGACCAGGGCTCATTGATACTCCTCTCAAAAAGAACGAAATGTTTATGCAAGGATTGAGGCCAGAATTCCACAAGAAAATGACAGCGCATTTGAAGGAATCTTTTGTGGAGTTAATTGATATGGCGTAAAGATATGAGGATTTGATGAATAAGAGACCAGTGGCACCAGTGGCATCATCTGGAGGGAATTCTTCTAATCCGAACAAGAGAAAGTTTAATCCTAATTGGAAGAAGAAGAACAAAAAGAAGCCTAGAAGTAGCAACGGACCTCGCAAGTGCTATATATGTCTGCAAAAGGGTCACTTGGCAAATCGGTGTCCCAAGAAAGGATCTCAGCAGCAGCAGCAGCAACCGCATCAAAGTGGACCGGGTTCGACTTTGGTTCAGAAATCTCTATGCTTCAATTGCCACCAACCAGGTCATATGATCAAGGATTGCCTTCTACTTCATAAAGCACAGCAGAATAAGGTATTTGCTTTGGAGGGTGCACCAACAACTTCATCTAAAGGCAAAGGAGTATTGGAAGGTACATTACTTTTAGATGGCAAGTATACTAAAGTTTTATTTGATTTGGGTGCTTCTTTGAGTTTTATTTCTCTGGGATCAGTAGAGAAGTTCTTTCTTACCCCTAGTATTGTTGACCGTCCCATCTTTGTATCTAATCCTATAAGAGGGGTAACCAAATTAGATATGATCTGTAAGGATTTGAGGATTTCCTATCTGTCCCATAGTTTTTCTTATGACCCTTATGTGTTGGATTTTAAGGGGTTTGACCTTATATTGGGGATGGATTGGCTTGATAAGTATAAGGTTGTCCTGAATTGTGATGAGTGAACAGTTTCTTTGGAAACTGATTTGAGTGGGATTGCTAGAGTGATGTGTGATAATTCTGGAATTCACTTGAGTAGTCTTTTACATGGGGTTGAGACTTCTCAAGAGGAGGTTAAAGATATCGATGTTGTCCAAGATTTCCCAGATATATTCGAGGAAGTCAAGTGTTTACCTCTGCATCGAGAGATAGAGTTTCACATTGATTTGGTTCCATGAGCAGTACCAGTGATTCAGCCTAGTAGGTGGATGGCTCCTAGAGAGAGGGAGGAGCTAGTGAAGCAAACTCAGGATCATTTGGAGAAGGGATTGATTAGGCCCAGTTTTCTTGTTGGGGTTCTGCCGCGGCGTTTGTGACCAAGTCAGATGGATCGCTATGGTTCTGTGTTGACTATCGAGAGTTAAACAAAGTGACCATTCGAAATAAGTATCCTCTTCCCCGTATTGATGATCTCTTTGACCAGCCGCATGGAGCTTCTGTCTTTTCTCAACTGGAGTTAGCATCAAGTTTCCATTAGTTAAGGGTAGCTGAGGATAGTATTCCCTAAACTGCATTTAGGGGATCCAATTGTTTCTATGAGTGGTTGGTTATGCCATTTGGGTTAACCAACGCTCCTGCTTACTTTGTCGATCTGATGAACCGAGTTTTTAGAGATGTGTTGAATAAGTTTATTCTGGTATTCATAGATGATATACTGGTCTACTCTAAGTCTAAAGAAGAGTACAAGCAGCATTTGGGAATAGTGTTAGAGACTCTGAGAAGGCATGTTTTTAAGGCGAAGTTCTCAAAGTTCCATTTTTGGAAATCGGAAGTCAAATTTTTTAGGCAAATTATTTCTGGAGAAGTAATCTCTATAGATCCAGCTAAGGTTGAGACTATTCTTGAGGGGAAGCAGCCACAAACACCGAATGAAGTTCGTAGTTTTCTGGGATTGGCTGGCTACTACAGGAAGTTTGTCAAGGATTATTCCAAGATCTCTTCACACCTAACCAAGCTGACAAGGAAAGGAGCTAAATTCAAGTGGACCTCTGAATGTGAGGAGGCTTTCCAGAAGCTGAAGGCAAAATTGACAAGTGCTCTTGTGTTGGCTATTCCGGATGGGAAGAGCAAGTCTGAGGTTTATACGGATGCATGTATAGTTGGTCTGGGTGCAGTTCTGATGCAAAATGTTAGAGTTATTTTGTATGCGACTCGGCAATTGAAGCCGCATGAAAGGAACTATGCTACGCACGACTAGAGTTATTGGCCATTGTTTTTTCTTTAAAGATCTGAAGGCAGTATCTTCTGGGAGAGAAGTTCGAGTTATTTACGGATCACAAACGTTCGAAGTATCTTTTCTCTCAAAAGGATCTTAATCTGAGGCAGCATTGATGGGTCCAGTTTTTGGCATCGTATGATTCAAATATCCTGTATACTCCGGGGAAGGCAAATGTTGTGGCAGATGCTCTTAACAGGAACGCAATTCTGTCTCTTTTGGAAGTGGTTCCATCTCTTCTGGAAAGGATTTCGAGCAATCACGAATCAGATAATAGATTGAAGGGAATCATCAGGAGAGTTAAGAAGGGTCAACGTTCCAGTTTTAAGATTGATGACCAAGGGACATTGAGGATCAACGGAAGGATCTGTGTTCCGAATTTCAAGGAATTGAAGCGTGAAGTCTTATCTGAACGTCATCGCTCCAGACTGAATATTCATCTAGGAATTTCAAAGATGTATAAGGATATGAGAAGAGTCTTCTGGTGGCCGGGCATGGAGAAAGATATTGCTAGATTCGTTAATAGTTGTGTTATCTACCAGCAGGTGAAAGGAGATCAACAGAAGTCAGTTGGATTTTTGCAACCTTTGGAAGTCCCGATGTGGAAATGGGAAATGATTTCGATGGATTTCATTAACGGTTTGCCTAAAACCAAGAAGGAAAACGAAGGAATATGGGTGATTGTGGATCGTTTAACCAAAAGCACACATTTTATTCCGGTTAAGGAAACCTGTGCTGCAGTTTTTCTGGAAGAGATTTTCTTGAGAGAGATAGTCAGATTGCATGGTGTTCCACTCAGCATAGTAAGTGATCGAGATCCTATCTTCACTAGCAAGTTCTGGGAGGCTTTGTAATCAGCTATGGGAATGAGTTTGAGTTTGAGTACAGCATATCATCCCCAGACAGATGGGCAGACGGAGAGGCTTAACCAAATTCTAGAAGATATGCTGAGAGCTTGTGTATTGGACTTTGGTGGGTCGTGGAAAGACCATCTACATCTAGTGGAATTATCTTACAATCACAGTTACCAGGCAAGTATTAAGATGGCTCCCTATGAAGCTCTGTTTGGAAGACCGTGTAGATCCTCATCCTGTTGGATAGAGTCGAGAGATCGTCCTGTGCTCGAACCAGATCTGATCCGTGAAGCGTCTACGAAAGTCGAACTTATCAAGAAGAGGATGAGAGTTGCTCAGGATTGACAAAAGAAATATGCAGATAAGAGACGAAGACAATTGGAATTCGAGATTGGAGATTTAGTCTTTGTCAAAGTTTCCCCAATAAAAGAAGAAATAAGATTTGTGAAGACGGGAAAACTCACCCGAAGATATATTGGTCCATTCTGAATGCTCGAGAAGATCGGTGCAGTAGCTTATAGGATTGAATTGCCAGCCTGGATGGCCGGAATTCACAATTGTTTTTCACGTATCTCATTTGAGAAAATACATGCACAATCCATCTCTTATTGTGGAGCCAACTATGCAAGAAGACTTAGAGGTTGAGGCGGACTTATCAGTTGTCAGACATCCTGTTCGGATTGTTGATCAAGACGAGAGGCAACTCAGGAGCACGATAGTTAAGCTTGTCAAAGTCCAATGAGAGAGGATCCCAGAGACCGTACCTGGGAGACTCTGGATAGTTTTAGGAAGGCTTATCCGGATTTGTGCCTGGATAGCTAGTGATGTTTGTATTGAATGTATAGTTGTTTAGATATTTTGTTTGTTGGTTGCTTATGAATGGATGACATGTATGCTTGAAATTGTTGAAATAAAATGAAAATTTTGGATTATCTTTTGCTTAAATTTCGGGGATGAAATTCCTTTAAGGGGGAAGGAATGTGATATCCTGGAATTTCAAACCAAATTTAAATGTGATAATCTCCATTTTAAATTAATTAAAATTGACAAAATTGTTATTTTAAACAATAATAATAATTGTGTTGTAAATATATTGATTTTAAATAGAATTATTATATACAAATGGAAAATGGATTTGTTAAAAATTATATGCATAATCAAATTGATTTTTAAATTTAATTTGAAATTTAATTTGAATTTGGATATTTAAATTGGAATTCAAAATATAGTTATTTGTATCTTAAATCATACTTTAGTTTTAAAGTAAATTTTCATGATTTTATTTAGAATATAAAATTGTTTTATATTATTTTCTTTTTAAAGGAATATATTTATATAAATTAAATATGTGATTATAAATTAGAAAATTAATTGTTAAAGCTTTTTAAAAATCTATTTTTGCATGAAACTACATGTGTTAACTTGTGAATATCTCTAATAACATGTGTTAACTAACTAAGCATGTTAAGTGACAAGTGTCACATTTTATTTTATTTTATTTTATTTTAATAAATCAAAAAATTAAACCTATATAATTTTACTTCTTCATCATCATTCATTTTTTTTACATCTCATTTTTAAGAGCAAATGAAATAAGCCATTACCAAAACCTGTAAACGAATTCAGTAAAAACTAAATCAAGATTTCAGTAAAAATTAAAACCATCTTCTTTGCAAAATTCAAAGATTTCAAGCTCAGATCAAATTTTCTAGTCAAGTAATCTCAGACCTGGGAATCTACAACCATAGATCAACTCAGCTAACAGCAACTCTTCAAAATCAAAGTTAAGGCAAATCGAATTCAAGCTTAAAGCAACTCAGCAATTTGATTTTATAAAGAATCACTGCTATTCAAAGTTTTCCAGACTGCAAAATTATTTTTAGTCTCTGCTTCTAATAGTCAGATGAGTAAACTCTGCATGTTTTAATCTAAGGATGAATGAGTTAAATTTAGAAGCTTGATGAAAATTGGTTTGCATGCAGTTGAACTGAATATATTTGATTGCATGTGTTGAAATTTCAAAATGTTCATCTCTTTTTTAAAAAGTACAGAGTACAACTTTAATCAAAATTTCATTTTCTCTCATCCTAATCCTTGTTATATTTAGATATTTAAACAAAATATGTTTGTTTTAGATTAAACTAAGTTTTAAAAAATATTTTTAGGTTTAATAGATAGAAATATTATTTGCAAAATAAATAAAGGACAGTGGAACTTAGGTTTGTGTTAAAATCAAATATATTGTTTTGTAACTTCAATTTTGTAATCTAAATCCCTTTTACAAAATATGATTTTCAAAACAAATATCTCGAATCTTAGATAAGTTTTGGGATTGCAATTTGATGATGACCAGAGATGTGATTTCAAGCAAAATATGATGACTGGGTTGATTCTGGTGATCGAGGCTTTGGCTAGGGATGGTATGGTGATAGTGGAAGCTAGGAAAAATGGTGGATGTGGAGTTCATTCGCAGTGGTGTCGGCGATAGGCGAATTGGATTTATAACCCTTGTTTTGTCGAGGCTTGGAAAATTGGTCGCTGTGGTTTCTTTTGTGCATCGAGCTGCACATTGTTTAGGGAAGAGATGGCATGGGGTCTAGCAAAGATGCTGGCAAAATATTGGTGATTCTGATGGTCGGAATCGCCCCGTCGAGGCAGTTTTAGATGGGGATGGGTTTCAGTTTTTCAACTGGAAGACGAAATTCTGGAATAGGCTTCGCGACATCGGTTTAAGGATCGAAAAGGTGCGTGTGATCGATCGACGACGTGCGCGTGGAGTCGTCGGAGGTGGCGACGCCGTTGATGGCGTATGTAGCACAGCCATGGTTTGTGTCAGAAGAAGATGAGTCCCAATGCAACTCGAAGTGAGGTTCGAGTAGGTTGAATTTTTGGACGAGTCTGAACTCGTGTTCATGAGTTACTCTTTTCCCAGTTTGTTTAAAGTTTAAACAAAAACTAAACTAAAAAAAGAAAAAGAAAGGGGAAGATGAGGATGCAAACTCGTATTTGGTCTCGAGTTTGAGCAGGGTTGAACCCGAAGTTATGTTGAATGATTTAAAAGGTTTTTCAATTAGTTTTAATATTTAAATTTTAAAATGATTTAAACTACTTTATGATAAATGTTAAACTATTTGATTTAAAGAAGTTTTATACTTGGTTAACTAAATTTTAGATGTTTATGTATTCTTTTAAATTTAATTTTTAAAAAGTAATTAAGATGAAATGTTTTAAACAAGTATTAATTTTAAGTAATTAATGAAAACTGTTTTATTTTAAAGTTAGTTACGTTTTTATGATGAAAGATTACTTTAATTAACAAGGTAATTAAAGTTAAATTAATTAATAATTTTGGATTAATTAATTTATAAAGGTTTAGTTAATTAATTATGCATTAATTAATTGACAATAAAGAATTAATTTAATTAAGTAATTAAGATTAATTTATTTAATTAATAGTTAATTAATTAAGTGATTAAAGATTAGTTAATCAATGATTAGTAATTAATTAATTAAGTTAGTGAATAATTAATTAATAATTAAGAATTAATTAATCAAGTAATTAGGGTTAATTAATTAAGTAATTAAGCATTAATTAATTTATAATTAATAGTTAATTAATTAATAATTAAGAATTAATCAATTATGTTATTAAGGTTAATTAATTATGGATAATTAATTAAGTAATTAAGATAAATTAATTTATAATTTGAATTAATTAATTAAGTACTTAAAAATTATTTAATTGTTAACTAAGGATTAATCAATTAATAATTAAGGAATGATTAGTTTATAATCAAGTTTTATTAATTAATAATTAAGGTTATTAATTAATAGTTCAAGGATAATTAATTAAGGATTAATTAATTGATTTTAAGGATAACTAAGAAGTAATTAATTAATTAAATGATTGTAATCAATTAATTAATGTTTGTTAAGCAAGATTAAGTGGTTAATTCTTAAGTAATTAACCTAATTTGACTTAATTAAATTAATTATAATATGGATTAAAGATGCTTGCTTATGAATGATTGTTTTGAGCTGAATGTATGGATTTGGTTGATCTATTGGATGATAATCTATGATATTCTGTGATGAGATGTTGAATATATCTACGACAGATGTATGTAATTATCTGTGGATAATGCTGTGTGAATTCAATGTTTTAAATTGAATTGAATTGTTTAAATCTTTAAACAACTTGACCTTTAAGACACGTTTGGATTTCGATGAGACCAGGATGGGAAATCAAGTTTGATTATCCGAAAACCACATCGATCCAAGTTAAACGTTAGGCCGTGACATCTCAAAGTGAAGATCGAGATGGAGTTACAGGGTGCAAGGGTTATTGTCGTTAACTCTGAGGGAGATTCCAAAATGAGTGTAACGAAATAATGCCTTCGGTTTCATTCGCACCCAGAGCGAACTTGTATGGATTGAATGCTTTCAGCACATCGTTAGGTGGACGATGAGAATTCTAAGATAGATGTGTTCTATAAAGGTAATTGTAGCCATAAGCCTCATCAAATGGAAATGGCTAAAACAGGGGAAGTGCAGCAAGGTTAAGTGGGTAGCACCCAAGTAGGATGAGATTTACCCATGTCTAGAGGTCCCTTTTATTTCGGCTATGTGGGAAGTTGTTGGCAACAACTGCAGGGTTGTCTTGTTCGGGACTATCCAGCAAGGGATGGTTTCGGCCTTGTGTTGCAGCAGATCGGGAGTGATCCTCGGTACTGTGATCTAGGCCCCGTACTGTGATGGGCGGTACCCCAGTAGCCCTTCCATTGATGGAAACTCATTCTTCCTACGCGCCCTTACGGTTTTGATTGTATAACCCACTTTATGGCTAGTATGCTGGAATTTAATCATGTAACAATTTCAGCTATTTCTTATTTACTTAAAAACCCTAGACCCTACTAAATATAACTGGATTTCCTATCAAATTATTTGGTTAGTGTAAGGTAAAAACTTACCCGTGTTTATGTGTGGGAAGTCTTACGTGATACCTTTTGTTTCAAATGATTTTAAAGTTAAACAACTTTAACCTGTTTACTCACACCAGGCCCATGTCTGACCCGAAGTTTATTTTGTTTTTCTTAAACTCTTGGGTACTCAAACTTTTATGAGTAGCCAAGTGATCAAGTTAGGATTGTCAAAATAATTTGGAAGCTTGGAGCTGAAGACCAGACGTATCTATCTATTTTTTTCCGCTGTATTATGACTTTTGGAATGATGTATTTTGGATGTAATGGTTAGGCAGACCTTTAAAACAGTCTAATGCAATGAACTCATATTATTTTGTGTACTCTGATATGTAAAACTATGTAATGGATATGTGTAATATTATATTTTGTTCCGTTTCCACTGTGAGATTCTGATGTTGTTGTTCTTTCTTTCTATCATTTCTATTTCTATCTCTTTCTTTTCTTATTGGTGATGCGTCTTTCTGTGAAATGAAAGATGGGTTGTCACATAAACATAGCCGTAGTTAGTCGTCTAAAGCTAATGCTATAGATGACCGCAACATCTGTAGTGCTTAGTTTGGGCCTCTTGATAGGGGATGTTACAACCGGTCTACTACGTTAATAAGTGGTTTGCAGGAGTGGAAAGAAATTACCCCATGTTGGAAAAGTTTGCATACTTCCCGTTGATCAATTAGAGGAAGCTCCATCCCTACTTTCAGGCTCATTCGATCAAAGTTCTTACTAACCTTTATAACAAGTCTTGCAACGACTTGAGACTTTGGGATTGTTACTGAATTAGAACATTGAATTGAGCCAATACGATATAATCTTTAACCCTTGGAGAGCTATCCAAGGTAAGCATTGGTGGACTTCATAGCTGAATTCACTGCGTGAGATGATGCTTAAGAGGGTATTTGTGAGCAAAATTCTACGTGGAAGACGTACACGGATGGTGCATCAAATGAATGTTGTTTCGATATTGGAGTTGTGCTTGTCACTCTCGAGGAACATTCAATTTGTTATGCATTGAAACTCGACTTTCCTGTAATAAACAACAAAGTGGAGTATGAAGTGTTGATTGTGAGACTCAAAATCGCCAAGGAATTGGGAGCTAAATCTTTATATATCTTTTATGATTCCCAACTGGTGGTTTGTTAGTCAGGAAAGAGTTATATGAAAAAGGTATGAGACTAGATCCTTATCTAAACCGTTCGCCTTAGCTGCTTAATAATATTGAAATTACACGATAATGCATATTCTCATGGACGAAATGCAAAGGCCGACTCGCTGGCTAAGCAGCCCAGCTCTTGATATCCGTTGCTCGTGGGCCCGATCTCGGTGGAAGTATTGTCGACTCCAAGCATTGACCATAGGATCTTAGAGGTCAAGAATGAGAAGGAGCCATGGATGACTCCAATAAAGAATTATTTGCAGAGGGAATCCAATCGGATAGAAAGAGCGAGCGACGGAAGCTCCTTCGTCAAGCTTTGAGATATATCTTTTAGTAGTGATACTTTACAGGAAAGGATTCTCGGTCGCTCGGCTACAATGTGTAACCAACGATGAGGTCAAACAAGTCCTAAGAGAAGTTCATCAAAGCAGCCTGTGGTGACCATATTGGGCGGAAAACCGCGGCGAAGAAGGTTCTCCACAATGGGTACTTCTGGCCAACTATCAACCGAGACGCGGCTGGTTAAACTAGAAAGTGTGACAAGTTCCAGAGGTTTGCAAAGATTCCGAGAGCCTCGTTGTAAAGACCTATAATTTCGCTACTTTGAAAATGAGAGATTTCATTTGCTTTAAATTTAAAAAGGTTTAAAACTTAAATAAATAAGTTAAATATAATAGATAATAATAGAGAATTATTTATTCTTATAGTTGATAATTTAAAAAGTATAAATCTGGATTTTAGAACAAATCAACAAAAGTTAAATTTTGTTAAAAATAAATAAATGCTTAAATAAATAGGTTTAAATATTTATTTAAAAATATAATTCTTATTGAAAACATCTAATAAAGATAACAGAAGTATAATAAAAGATTTAAAAGTATGTTAATAATCGTTTTACAAAAATAACCAAATTTTGTCGCGTTTTGTCAATTTTACATACACCGTAAAATTAGAGATTTTGATATTTTTTAAATATGATTTTAAAATATAAAGAGACATGTTTTAATTTATTTAAAGAATTAAAAAGTTCATTTTTAAATTTGGTTTACATAAATAAATAGTTTGACTAAAACGTCAAAATATGATCATAAAACATTTTGTCGAAAAATGACGTTTTGTCGATTAAAAGTTGTCGCAACGTCGTCGCACCTTTATTTTCTTATATAGGAACATATATTCAAATAGTATAAGTATTCATTAATTCACTAGTCAAGTTTGCTTTTACTAAACAAGGTTAGAAACTTCTAGAAAACAATTAAGAAAAAGTAAACACAAAAAGACAAAAATGTCATTTCAAAGCAAAAGGTAAAACATCAAATCAAAGAAACATAATTGCTACTTACTTTGCTTAATATCTAAGTGAAAATGATATAAAGTAATGATTTGAAATGTGATGTTAAGTATTGAAAAAATAAGTAAGTAAGGTTATGTTGGTAGTTTGGTAAAGAGATATTTTGGTAATTTACCACTTCATTTCTTTTTCTATAAATACCAACCACTTTCTCATTTTTTTCACACTTTTCATTCTTCTTCTTCCATTCTAAGCTCTCTTCTTCTTTTTCTTTAGAGCTTTAATGTCTTCTTCTTCTCTTCCAGATGCTTACTAACTTTTTCAAAACCATTTCAAATCAACTCCAAACACCACAAAACTTCGTCAAAGTACTTAGAATATCATTTAAACATGGTTTAGCATCTAAGAAGTGAAGAAATTATGGAGTAAGGCAAGAAATAGGGCATGGCCGAACCTATGGAGGAAGATGAGCAAGTCGTGAAGCTTCGGAGAAAGAAAAAGAAAAAGAAGTGCCACCGATTTCATTCCAAGGAGCTAGAAGCAAATTCAATGTGCCGCGAAAGCTCTATCAAATTTTCTGAAGTTGATTAGTTGAAGTTTAAGTGAAGTGTTGTTAGAAAGAATGTTGGTAGGAAGTTAATCTTTTGGTAAAAGGTGAGTACTCTTATTTTCTAGTAAATCCATAAATTATTTCAAGAAAATGATTTGAAAGTTTAGTATATAATGGAAGATTTAGTGGATGATAACTTGATTGATATTATGATTGACTATATGTTTGTGATATGGATGATAACTTGGTTTGATAAATGATAAGAAAAATGATTAGTAATTAACCATAGTTAATTAAATGAGAATTAAATTCATACAAATATGTGAATGGGAGTTATTTAGCCTCTTAATGATTTTAAATAAGTTTAAATATGGTTTAAAAAAATTTGAAGTGTTTTGGACAAGTTCCGAAGCAATTCACAAAATTGGTCAAAATCAAGCTTGTCGCGTAGCGGCGGTTCGTAAATTTCGCCCGTAACTTCAAACTGACATAGAGAATGATTTATAAGTCGGATTTCTTCGAAATAAAAATTCTTTAGTCCATAATGATAATAGTTTTCCAATGAAGAAAGAAAATCAAGATTTCATCGAGTAGATTTTGAAACATATCCAAAACAATTTTCTAAAAACATCGCGGTTTTGCAGTTCAGAATCCAAAACGGGGTTTCTTTATAAATAATACTTTTAAATGATTGAAAATATGAAATAAATTTAATAAATCTATTAAAATTGTTTAAAAGAGATTTTAAATGGAAAATATGAATTTTAAAATATTAAAAAGTTGTTTAAATCAAATAAGATTATATTGCACTTTTTACAACACTTTTATGTTGTGAATTCTATAACTTTTGGAATATGAGTTTAAATGTAACGACGTTTCCCAGAATCAATTGTGAATGATTTTAAAGGAATAATTAAGTAAGGTAAAGATAATTTGGAAGTTTTAATAAGAGTTTTAATAAATAGTTAAGATGAATTATTTATACCACTTAAACAAAAAAGTGAAGAATATTGAATGTAATAACAAACCGAGTATGCGAAAACAACTAGTACATTTGTCCCGTCTGTGAGATCTAGGAAGATAAAACAAGGTGTTTAACTAAGGTTAAGGATGGAGCAATCGGTGCCCTGAACTTACCTGGCCTATGTTTTCTCTTCTTAGGCGAGGGGTGGAACAGATCGCAAGGAAAGCTCGGATGCTCTAAAAGAACATATTTAAGTTTTTCCAAGTTAAAAGACAAAGATATTCATCATGTAGGATTACTTTCCATTAGTCCTTGGAGGTGAAACTTGCCATTAGTCCCTGGAGGTGAAACTTGCCATATTTAAGATGGCAATAATACTCTATTATGAAAATCTTCGATTTGCAAGAATATGATTTGAATACAAGAAATCTTTGATTAAGATTTAATGAATGATTTGGGAATATTTTCCCAATTTAAAAGTTATAACTTGAATACAAGAAATCTTTGATTAAGATTTAATGAACGATTTGAAAATATTTTCCCTACGTTAAAAGTTATAACTTGAGTATAAGAAATATTTGATTAAGATTTAATGAATGATTTGGGAATATTTTCCTCAAGTTAAAAGTTATAACTTGAATATAAGAAATCTTTGATTAAGATTTAATGAATGATTTGGAAAGGTTTTCCTAAATAAAAGAGAAAAATGATTTGGAATAATTCCAAGATCGAAAGAAGTTTAATATATCAAATAATTTGATAAACGAGGATTAATGATTCCATATACATTTGAAAAGAAAATGGAATTACTTGAAAAGAATATATCTAAGAAAGATATTTGATTTGATAAAAGATGAAGTAATTGATTGATGATTGATATCCACATATCAACTTAACATCTTTTTAAAAGCGATAATTGGCTTTGAAGGAACCGTAGTCGGAGTTGGATGATTCCTATCTTCCTTTCTTCAAACGGAACGAACAGAGATAGAATCAGATCGATTCCCGAAATGCCTTTTTGGATCTTCCTCAATGTCCCGGCTATTCACGAAACGTGAGAAGCAGATGATTATTCATCTGCTTCCGAAAGAAATCGAAGAATTTCTTGGGAATCCTACAAGATCAATTCGTTCTTTTTTCTCTAACAAATGGTCAGAACTTCATCTGGGTTCGAATCCTACTGAGAGGTCCGCTAGAGATCAGAAATTTTTGAAGAAAACCACTTCGAAACTAATGTATACGTTCGAAAGTGAAGACATGTTGAAGATGATGATTATTGAAGACCGTGGATCTTTATAGCGTGAAGACTGCTTGTTGAACATGCTCTGATTGGCCACCATTATAGAGTTATTTATAGCAGTGGCCTCCTCGTGATGGAGATTTTTTCGGATTGCAAGGGCTTCTCGCCTAGTAATGGCCGAGGAAAGTGTCTTTGGTTTCGTTCAGTCTTAGAACAAACTTGTATGGATGTTTGTCTGACATTGTATTCTAAATCACATTTGAGTGATTTCTATAAACGTATATCAGTTGGTGGCAGAGAATGCAATTTCTCTTAGCTTAACACCCTTTCCCGAGACAGACGACCTCAGAAAGTTATACTTTTCTAGAAATCAATCGTGTGACGTGGAATGGCAGTGTGGCATTCAAAGTGGAACCTGTTATGGTCAAAGCATGGTTTTGTATGAAAAGCATGGCTTTGAAGAATTTGAGCATAGCCTCACGAGCCTCACACCCCAGTTATGATGGGATTCTATATGGTCAGATGTATGCCCGCATTTTGGATAGTAGTGATTTGGGTTATCAGATGTGTTGAGCCCCAGGTACCAGATACGTCTGGGCCTAATGGCAGGGATGCGCGAAGTCTGAGTCCTTGGATGTTATTTGCAGATTGCATCCACTTTTAGCCATTTGCGTTGTTGTATAACGGCGTCTGAGTCATGGACGTAAGCCGTGGATACAGATTGATCTTTCCACTAGTTCCCTATCATATTGGAAATCCGAACCCAATACGATTTTACGGTTTTGATTGTATTCCCATAATATCTGTAATGACTTGCAAACATTTCAGCTATCCCCTTTCTGGTATCATATATTCCGTTGACCTAGTCCGGATATATTACCTTAGACTTAGTCCAGGTATTGATATCTTATTTGAATAAGTTTATTTGAAAAGTGTTTTCAAAAGAATGTCATTAGAAATAATATCAAACGTTTTGATACATAAAAGTGTTTTGGTTATCATAAGGTAAAAACCCGTCCGTGTTTATATGTGGGCGTGGTCTTATGAAATACCCTTCTTTTTAAAGGTTTTGATAATATAGTCATTTAAATTTCGAGTATCTCACGCTGGTTTATCAAGCCTAATCCGGGCATTTTTAATACTCGGGTCAGATCCGAGTAGTTTCAGGTTTAGTTGAAGACGGTTGGAATTTTCAGAGGAGAGCTGGAGATCTTCATCATCGTATGGATGTATTCTACTATCCACTGTACTTAATGTAATTTGTTTGATGTCTGTCAGAAATTGTAAGGACAGGTGTTTATAACTGTCCAAGCTGAATTTAGGTTAGACTTTGATATTGTATTTTAAAATTTTCCACTGTAAAGATTATTATTGAAGTAATATATGTTATTTCATTCGTGTGAGATTCTGTTCTGTCTTTATTTTCTTTCTATCCTTAATGATCCGCTTATTCGTGCAATTTGAGTTGGACATGTGTGGTTTATTGTCGATTCAAGGGTACGGAAAAATGGGTCATTACATTTGGTATCAGAGCTGAAGGTTAAGCGAGAACCTTGGCTTCAGTTGGGTAAAGACTCATCAGAGATAGTGTTAGTAATATCCTAGGATGAGTAACTCATTAGAGATAGGGTTAGTGATACCCTAGAATGAGTTGAGTGTATTATATATGAGCGCGTATTTGTTAGTGACTAATAAAATGTTTTGTGTTGATTTATCTATTGAGTGATTTATGGATTCTGATCGATGCGCCTGATCACCTTTATCGATGAGGGTTCCTAAACACTTGAAAAAGGCGAACCGACACACTGTTTTGAAAAGATTATATTTTACATATAAAGGATTGTCTTTCAAAAGATATAAAATTATTTGTAGTTAGGGAAATTTGTAAGATACTTTCCCTTAGGGAAGTCCCAAGGATAAGGTCTTAATTCATCAAGTGATGATTAAAATAATCTTCTAAGTATCAATCATATGTTAGCTTGGGCAAATGGTATTGAGCACTTGGTAAATTATTCTTCTTATCATTGGAGGATGAAGGCAAGTTCAAATCCAAACAAGTTGAATCAAGTATTTGGATAAAAGATGTTTGAATAAAATGAAATGGAAATAGTATAAACACTTTAAATCTTATCTTGAAATATCACTTAGGAGCAGAATGGCTTATTATATGTCAAGCAATGAGTTTTGGTTGATTCCAAAGCAGGCACGAAGAGCACGTGCAGAAAGAGAAGCAGAAAAGAAACAAAAACTAGGAGCATATGTTGGCATCTTCTGCTTTAGGTGTTTTCAAGAAGGGCATTATGCAGTTTGTTGTGATGGGAAAATAAAGAAACAGAAGGAAGAAAAACCTGTTCGAAAAGACACATGCTGCTTTAAGTGTAAGAAGCTTTAACATTTTCTATATGATTGCTCTAGAACAAAGAAGAAACCCAAAACCCCAAAAGGGAAGGAAAAGTGTTGTTATCAGTGGAAAGAATTAGGACATATAGGCAAAGATTGCAATTTAAAAAAAGGAGAAAAGTCGGCTAAGGCGCATACCATTCAGATAGCCGTGATTTCATGGCCTTGCAGATTATCTTGTAAATATGGACATTCGGATAAGGACTGTCCAAGGAAAAGGTCAGATGACTTAAGCCCTAAAGGTAGAGCACCGTCTACCTAAAAAGGAAGTCAAGAATAGTACATAGTAGTCTAAGTATAGCTGTATTTCCTAGGAAAGTTATCTCTGAAACTTGGTAATGCCAGCTAAAGTTAGAAATGGACGTATGAATATGATGTTAATTAATAAACTTCCTTTCGATTATCCTCTCGATGCACTTCTTCAATCTTATATCCGATCAAATCTAATAAGATATTTAGAAATAAAAAGTTCAAAGGAATGTTATAAAGAAATAGCTTTATAAAAAAGTGTTTAAAGTTTAGAGAAATATTTAAAAAGAAAAAGATGAAACTATGGAAATTTTATCATAATCTTTTGAAAAAATTTAAAGAAATAAAGGAAAGTTATTTAAACTTAAGATAATTTTGAAAATAAAATCTATAATAAGATGTATTAGCAAAGAAAATTCAAAAAAAATATATAGAGAAAGAGCTTAATAAAATTTTAATGATATTTTCCAAATAAAAGATAATAGATTTCTTTAGAAAAGAAGATATAACTATTTTGCATAAATACTTTAGGAAATATGTTATACTAAAAGATGGTTTTGAAGAAAAAAAATTGGAATGAAATGTTCCCTTTTAAAATAATAAATATTTGAAAATTTATGAAATGGTTTCATAAAATATTTTTAAAGACAATTTTTCTTTTGAGTGAAAAATGGTTCTTTAAAATATTTTCCTTTAATAAAAATATTTGAAAATAAATAATTAAAGGGATTATATAAAGAAGCACATTTATAAAGTGTTTGATCTTAAGATAAAGTTTTTATGAAATTTTTTATGGGTTAATAAATACATATGTTATATGTAAATCATTTCATCACACAAATTTTGATCTAAGATTCGAGTTCGGAATTTTGAGGTGTTTACACCAATCGAAAAAAGGATTTATCACTCGATTTTTGACGACGAACATAGATGAGAATTTTTGATTAGATACTTGAGTTTTATATCATAGTTGAGAGCTATGAAAGGAAAGCAAAGGTTTCTGAGCAAAGAGCCTGATTAAAGTCCACACTAGAAGATCGGGGGATCGATACTAATTCGGAAATAAAGTTGTGTATTCGAATAGGAGATCGAATAAGATATTTCATATGGACGAATAGTGTATATTATATGGAATTAATTTTAAAGATAAATGGTTTTGGCAAACTTTGGTTTGAGTAATTTCGAGGACGAAATGCTTTTAAGTAGGGGAGAATGTAACGACCCGTAATTTCGCTACTTTGAAAATGAGAGATTTCATTTTTTTTAAATTTAAAAAGGTTTAACACTTAAATAAATAAGTTAAATATAATAGATAATAATAGAGAAATTATTTATTCTTATAGTTGATAATTTAAAAAGTATAAATTTGGATTTTAGAACACATCAACAAAAGTTAAATTTTGTTAAAAATAAATAAATGCTTAAATAAATAGGTATAAATATTTATTTAAAAAAGATAATTCTTATTGACAACATATAATAAAGATAATAGAAGTACAATAAAAGATTTAAAAGTATGTTAATAATCGTTTTACAAAAATAACCAAATTTTGTCGCGTTTTGTCAGTTTTGCATACACCGTAAAATTAGAGATTTTGATATTATTTAAATATGATTTTAAAATATAAAGAGACATGTTTTAATTTATTTAAAGAATTAAAAAGTTCATTTTCAAATTTGGTTTACATAAATAAATAATTTAACTAAAACGTCAAAATATGACCATAAAACATTTTGTCGAAAAACGACATTTTGTCATTTAAAGCTGTCACAACGTCGTCGTACCTTTATTTTCTTATATAGGAACATATATTCAAATAGTATAAGTATTCATCAATTCACTAATCAAGTTTACTTTTACTAAACAAGGTTAGAAACTTTTAAAAAACAATTAAGAAAAAGTAAGCACAAAAAGACGAAAATGTCATTTCAAAGCAAAATGTAAAACATCAAATCATAGAAACATAATTATCACTTACTTTATTTAATATCTAAGTGAAAATGACATAAAGTGATGATTTGAAATGTGATGTTAAGTATTGGAAAAAATAAGATTACTTTAGAAGTAAGTAAGGTTATTTTGGTAATTTGGTAAAGGGGTATTTTGGTAATTTACCACTTCATTTCTTTTTCTATAAACACCAACCACCTTCTCACTTTTTTCACACTTTTCATTCTTCTTCTTCTTCCTTTCTAAGCTCTCTTCTTCTTCTTTAGAGCTTTAATGGCTTCTTCTTCTCTTCCAAATGCTTACTAACTTTTCAAAACCATTTCAAATCAACTCCAAACACCACCAAACTTCGCCAAAGACCTTAGAATATCATTTAAACATGGTTTAGCATCTAAGAAGTGAAGAAATGATGGAGGAAGGCAAGGACTAGGGCATGGCCGAACCTATGGAGGAAGAGGAGCAAGTCGTGAAGCTCTGGAAGAAGAAAAAGAAAGGAAGCGTCGCCGATTTCATTCCAAGGAGCTAGAAGCAAATTCAAGGTGCCGCGGAAGCTCTACCAAATTTTCTGAAGTTGATTAGTTGAAGTTTAGGTGAAGTGTTGTTAGAAAGAATGTTGGTAGGAAGTTAATCTTTTGGTAAAAGGTGAGTACTCTTATTTTCTAGTAAATCCATAAATTATTTTAAGATAATGATTTAAAAGTTTAGTATATAATGGATGATTTAGTGGATGATAACTTGGTTGATATTATGATTGACTATATGTTTATGATATAGATGATAAATTGGTTTGATAAATGATAAGAGAAATGATTAGTAATTAACCATAGTTAATTAAATGAGAATTAAATTCATACAAATATGTGAATGGAAGTTATTTAGCCTCTTAATGATTTTAAATATTTTTAAATATGGTTTAAAACAAATTTGAAGTGTTTCGGACAAGTTTCGAAGCAATTCACAAAATTGGTCAAAATCGAGCTTGTCGCGTAGTGGCAGTTCGTAAATTTTTACCCGTAACTTCAAATTGACATAGAGAATGATTTGTATGTCTGATTTCTTTGAAATAAAAATTCTTTAGTCCATAATTATAATAGTTTTCCAATGAAGAAATAAAATCAAGGTTTCATCGAGTAGATTTTGAAATATGTCCAAAACAATTTTCTAAAAACATCGTGGTTTTGCAGTTTGAAATCCAAAACAGTATTTCTTTATAAATTATATTTTTAAGTGATTAAAAATAGTAAATAAATTTGGTAAATCTATTAAAATGGTTTAAAAGAGATTTGGAATGGAAAATATGAATTTTAAAATATTAAAAAGTTGTTTAAATCAAATAAACTTATATAGCACTTTTTACAACACTTTTATACTGTGAATTCTATAACTTTTGGAATATGAGTTTAAATGTAACGACGTTTCCTAGAATCAATTATGAATGATTTCAAAGGAATAATTAAGTAAGGTAAAGATGATTTGGAAGTTTTAATAAGAGTTTTAATAAATGGTTAAGATGAATTGTTTATACCACTTAAACAAAAAAGTGAAGAATATTCAATGTAATAACAAGCTGAGTATGCGAAAACGACTAGTACATTTGTCCCGCCTGTGCAATTTGGAAAGATAAATCAAGGTGTTTAACTAAGGTTTTGGATGGAGCAACTAGTGCCCTGAACTTACCTGGCCTATGTTTTCTCTTCTTAGGCGAGGGGTGGAACAGATCGAAAGGAAAGCCCGGATGCTCTAAAAGAACATATTTAAGTTTTCCATGTTAAAAACAAAGATATTCATTATGTAGGATTACTTGCCATTAGTCCCTGAAGGTGAAACTTGCCATTAGTCCCTGGAAGTGAAACTTGCCATTAATCCCTAGATGTGAAATTTACCATATATAAGATGGCAATAGTACTCTATTATGAAAATCTTTGATTTGTAAGAATATGATTTGAATATAAGAAATCTTTGATTAAGATTTAATGAATGATTTGGGAATATTTTCCCCAAGTTAAAAGTTATAACTTGAATATAATAAATCTTTGATTAAGATTTAATGAATGATTTGAGAATATTTTCCATAAGTTAAAAGTATAACTTGAATATAAGAAATCTTTGATTAAGATTTAATGAATGATTTGGAAAGGTTTTCCTAAATAAAAGAGAAAAATGATTTGGAATAATTCCAAGATCTAAAGTAGTTTAATATATCAAATGATTTGATAAACGAGGCTTAATGATTCCATATACATTTGAAAAGAAAATGGAATTACTTGAAAAGAATATATTTAAGAAAGATATTTGATTTGATAAAAGATGAAGTAATTGATTGATGATTGATATCATATATGAACATAACATCTTTTTAAAAGCGATAATTGGCTTCAAAGGAACCGGAGTCGGATTTGGATGATTTCTATTCGGAAACCACTTCGAACCAATGTGTACATTCGAAAGCGAGGACACGTTGAAGATATGATTATTGAAGACCGTGTATCTTTATAGTGTGAAGACTTCTTGTTGAATATGCTTGGTTGGCCACCATTATAGAGTTATTTATAGCAGTGGCCTCCTCGTGATGGAGATTTTTTCGGATTGCAAAGGCTTCTCGTCTAGTAATGGCCGAGGAAAGTGCCTTCGGTTTCGTTCAGTCCCAGAACGAACTTGTATGGATGTTTGTCTGACATTGTATTCTAAATCACATTTGAGTGGTTTCTATAAACGTAGATCAGTTGGTGGCGGAGAATGCAAATTCTCTTAGCTTAACACCCTTTCCCGAGGCATACGGGCTTAGGAAGTTATACTTTTCTAGAAATCAGTCATGTGACGTGGAATGGCAGTGTAGCATTTAAAGTGGAACCTGTTATGATCAAAGCGTGGTTTTGTATGAAAAGCGTGGCTTTGAAGAATTTGAGCGTAGCCTCACGAGCCTCACACCCCGATTATGATGGGATTCTATGTGGTCAGATGTATGCTCGCATTTCGGGTAGCAGTGATTTGGGTTATCAGATGTTCTTCGCCCCAGGTACCAGATATGTCTGGGCCTCATGGCAGGGATGCGCGAAGTCTGAGTCCTTGGATGTTATTCGCAGATTGCATCCACTTTTAGCCATTTGTGCTGTTGTATAATGGCATCTGAATCATGGATCTAAGCCGTGGATATAGATTGATCTTTCCAATAGTTCCCTATCATGTTGGAAATCCAAACCCAATACGATATTTACGGTTTTGATTGTATTCCCAAAATAGCTGTAATGACTTGCAAACATTTCTGCTACCCCCTTTCTGGTATCATATATTCCATTGGTATATTCCATTGACCTAGTCCGGATATATTACCTTAGACTTAGTCGAGGTATTGATATCTTATTTGAATAAATTTATTTGAAAAGTGTTTTCAAAAGAATGTCATTAGAAATAATATCAAACGTTTTGATATATAAAAGTGTTTTGGTTATCATAAGGTAAAAGCCGTCCGTATTTATGTGTAGGCGTGGTCATATGAGATACCCTTCTTTTTAAAGGTTTTGATAATATAGTCATTTAAATTTCAAATATCTCACGCTGGTTTATCAAGCTTGATCCGGGTACTTTTAATACTCGGGTCAGATCCGAGTAGTTTCAGGTTGAGTTGAAGACGGTTGGAGTTTTCAGAGAAGAGCTGGAGATCTTCGTCATCGTATGGACGTATTCTATTATCCACAGTACTTAATGTAATTTGTTTGATGTTTGTGAGCAATTGTAAGGACAGATATTTATAACTGTCCAAGCTGAATTTAGGTCAGACTCTGATATTGTATTTTAAAATTTTCCGCTGTAAGGATTATTATTGAAATAATATATGTTATTCCATTCATGTGAGATTCTGTTTTGTCTTTATTTTCTTTCTACCCTTGATGATCTGCTTATTCGTGCAATTTGAGTTGGACATGTGTGGTTTATTTTCGATCTAAAGGGTACGGAAAAACGGGCCATTACACCCGCCAACGGGGATTACTTAAATGGTTAGTCCCAGGCTGTTTTCAGTTTGGGATTTATATTATCGATGTATTACCGATATCTAAAGGTGGTGCGAAGTGTGCCATCTTTTGTGGTTGATTACTTCCCCAAATGGGCCAAGTTGAAGCTATTAGCCACAATTGCCACAAAGAAAGTGTAACATGCCATATTTTTACAACCTTATTTAAGACATTAGATTAAATTAAATAAGGTGAAGAGTTATAGGTTGATACTTTATTAGTTAAAGGTAGTCATACCATGTTAAGTGGCTTAACTAAAATGAAATAACACTAGATAATGTGTTAGGAAATGAGAATGGCATTAAGGGAAATAGTAAAACCTTATACCCTGAAACCTTAGGACACAGGTAACTCACGTTCATACATTCTCATTTCACTAAAAATAAATTTCTAAGGCGGCCACATTTCCCATTCTCAAGAGAAGAATTAATGCTAAGATTCAAGAGATGAGAAGAAATCAACTAATTCAACAATAAAAAATCTCATCGATAATCTCAAAAGCTAAGGTGAATAATTACTGCATCCCTAATTCTTTTAGATTTTGACTTTGTGATTAGATTCGAAATATATTTGCCATATTATTGTCATGTTTGATGTTTAAAGATATATATTTATAATTGGTGAAATTATATATGTTTACTCATGTTTTATGATATGTTTAACATGAAAACCCTATTAATGGCATCAGAATACCTTGGAAATTTAAATATGTGTCTGGAATAATATTTTAGAGATGGGTTTTGATTTTCATAATTTTTCGATTTGTTATGGATTTTATATGAATTTTCGAATGAAGAAAATTATTATTGGGTTATAAAATATTTCCAGCTAAGATAATAATTGTTTAGGTTTAAGATTTTAATATGTTAGGCAATATATTAAAATAGATTTTTTTAGGATTTTTTAGAATTTTCCTAAGTCATTTGATGGATACATAAAATTATTTAAGGTGTAGGACTTAAATTTTTTATATATTTTAAGGAGAAGGGGCATTTCGCAAAATAAAATTAATTATAAATTTTAGTAATAACGGCAGCACATTTCTTAAAAGTATTTTATTGACCAATGAAAATTTGACAAACAAAGGCTGGTTAGTTGAAAAGCTTACGACTTAGGTGGTTTATCCTTGTTTATAAAATATAACCCAAGGCTTTCGAAAGGTTTTAAAAGAAGGTTTCCATATTATTTTAAGCTGAACCCTGTATGCCTTCGAAGGGTTTATGTTTTAAAAGGTTTATGCATTCGAAGGGTTTGTTCATTGATCTGTTTCAAAAGGTTTAGGGAGGAAGGTTTTCCAAAGGTTTCTAAGGCAATGACTTAAACTGATTTTAAATAAAGTTGTCCAAAGTTTATAGCTTCCACAAGGTTTGCTTTGAATGAATTTGAGAGGTATGAGAAATGATTTTGAATGGTTTAAACATTGATTTGGAAAGAGATGATGGAAAGAGGTTCTTTCAAATGGTTAAGTGTTTTCATTGACTAAATTTTGCGTAATGGATATATATCTAACATGGTTATATGATTTGAGTAAAGTATAAAGATTTATTATGTTCCTTGTTTGAAGTTTGATTGAAAGGTTTAAATCATTTTGAAATTGTTTTCAAGGAAAATTATGGGAGGGAGTCATTAAGTATAAATGACTTTGATATTAGTAAACCGAATGGGACTAGTATGGGGTCACACCCTATACATTAGCTAGTAGCCCCAGCTAATTGTTGTCCAAAATTCCAATGTATAGGGCTTGGTCGCGGGTAAACTAAAATTTTGACTACACATCAAAAGGAATATATGTTGTATATAGATAGGTTATTGGTGAGCTCAAAAAACCACTAGGATCTTGAAGACATGGGAGGTGATTAAGTTAGGGACAGACCATCCAGAAGTGAAATAGTTAACAGATAGTTTAGGACGGACCGTCTTGAAGGGAAATGCTAAAAAGGTAGATAAGGATAGATAATCCTGAATATTAATATCTAACGGGTGTTAGGTTAATTTGATTATATTGTCTGGTAGGCCGGAGTCAGCCAAAGGTTAAAAGTTATCTAAACAAAACTTTGGTGTTTGAACAGATAGTTCATTATAACCTAATATTTATGTATGTTAACATAATGCTTATTTTGTAGTGTTTAACCATTGTGGATGCAGGAGCATAGTATATGGTTATATGAAAGGATTTCCAAAGATATGTTTTAAAAAAAGGATGTTAGTGAGAGGAAACCTGTTCTGATAAGCGGCATGGTCTCACTTAACATAATTAAACCGGGATGTATAATATTATTCATACCAGGCTTTATGTCTGACTTGAAGTTTATGTTTTCCCCTTAAACTCTCGGGTGCTCAAAATTAATATGAGTTGGTTGAGAGGTTAAGGATCTTTTCAGGTTTCAGAAAGTTGACAAATAAGCTACCGGAGAATGCAGTAGGCAAAGGATAGCTACTTAGGATTTGTTGCTTTTATTTATGTTTTGATGGATTTTCTGCTGTTTATGATGTATTAGGTCTAATATGACCACGTGACTCTGATCAATCAAGGGTATATCTTCATATACCACACTCGGTGTAATTTGTGATAACTATATTTAATCTGTGCTTGGGAAAATGTTTTGGGTTATGTGAATGAATGTGGAATAATTTTTATTTGTAAATGAAATGAATTAATTTTTGGTTTGAAATTTGTGTTTTTTTCATATTCAATGCTTCTGATATTATTGATACCATTAACCTAGTCGTATTTAGTTGCCGAAAACTAATACTATAGATGACTGCAGCATCTGTAGCACTTAGTTTGGGCCTCTAAATAGGGGATGTTACAGCTTGGTATCAGAGCATGGTTTATGAAATACTTTAACTAAAAATTATTTTTGAAAACATAATCCATAGGAATTAGAGTTAAGATCAGGGTATGGGATAACGCTATAGTAACATACTTGTATTATATGTGTGTGTGTGTGTGTGTATGTGTGTGTGTGTAGGTATACGCTATATCTTTAGACTCCTATCTTAGTTAGGTTATTCATCTATATCTCACGAGGTTTGAATATAGATATGGAGGGAAGAAGGAGCAGAGTAAATATTAGAGGAGATAGCAGCACCACTAATGGAAATGCCTGCCCAAACACAAGAAGAGGTCCTGGTCGAGCACAAGTTGAAAGTGCTAGTGCGGGACTTCCCCAAGTGGACATAGGGGCAATGTATTAGTTCTTTTTGAATATGGTGCAAGTTGGAGCAGCAGCAGGTATGTTGAAGCTAGTGCTGTGGGAGGAGGAGCTCAAGAAATTCCTACGGTCAATCAGTATGCCAATTTGAGTAGGGAATACATCAGGCTTGGAAGTAAGTCGTTCGTTGGTACCGGGGATGTGATTCAAGTGGAAAACTGGATACTGCATTGTGAGAGAATCTTTGCTGATTTAGGACTAAATGATGTGCAGAAACGGAGGTCGGTCTCTAGGCAACTGCAAGGAGCTGCACTATTTTGGTGGAAAACCATCACTATCGGAGTTGATGAAGAGACCATTACATGGGAGGAATTCAAGAAAACATTTTCTGAGAGATTTATATCCGTAATGGCGCAAGTTGCATTGGTAAGGAGGTTTGTAGTATTGGAGCAGGGTGATATGAGTGTGTTTGGTGTCACGACCCGATTTTTCGATGCCCGAAAATCGACATCGATACGTCCACTGTATTAAATGCCGAACAATCGAATGCCAAAAAAGCAGATCATAAAGGAAAGAAGAAGGAGGTAAAAGAAGAGAAATCAAAACAACATTAGAATCTCACAATCGCAGCGGAATAATATATAATAGTTAAATGACTGATCTTTATACAAAAAGAACTATATCTGTTTAATACATTACATCAACAGAATACAACACAATCAATAGAATACTGGACAGTTATATTAACTTGTCCTCATAAAAGCTGACCATACATCTTATACTGCACAGCGAAATATATATCAAGTACATGTGATACGTCTCGCCATCCAGCTCGTTTCCTGCGCTCCATAGCATCCTATCATGTATCCTATTATACTCGGTCTGACCCGAGCATTATATTAAAATATCACCGGAGTCAGTCTGAAAAACCAGCGTGCGAAAACACACTTAATTGCATTATTAAAGTTTTCAAAATCCTTTGAAATCAAAGGTATCTCGTAAGACCACGCCATAAATAAATATGCTGGGTTTTTACCTTACAATAACCAAAATATTTTTATCAAATTCGTCTGATATTATAATAGTGTCTATAGAAAGTAAAATAAAATCTAGCTGAAATGCTTGCATCTCACGTTCCATCATAGTTGGGCACAATCAAAATCGTACAGGCGCTTATTGGAGATTGGATTCCATACAATGGCAGGGCTACTGGGGTAATGCCCGTCATAGTACCTGGTCTAGATCAGAGTACCGAGGATCCCTTTCGATCCTCTGCAACACAAGACCGGAGCTAACCCTTACTAGATAATCCGAATAAGATCACCCCGCGGTTGGGATTAGCGACCTCCCACACAACCGAAATAAAAGGGACATCTAGACAGATATGACCTTATCCTAACTAGTTTCTAGCCATTTAGCCTTGCTGCACCTCCCCTGTTAACCATTCCCTGTTGATGAGGCTTGAGGATATGCGTTACCTTTTTGGCACACATTCACTTAGAATGCTCACCGTCCTCCTGACGATGATCTGATAGCATTCATCCATACAAGTTACCCTGGGTCTGGACAAACCGAATCACCGTCTTCATCATCTTCATGGTATTTTTTCGCCGCGTTCAAACCGGATCGAAATGGTTTTCGGGTAATTAAACCCGATCCTGGACTCTACGAAACGATCAGCGCATTGGCCAATATTAATAGTCGATTATTTAACTATCAAATTTAAAAAATCATCAAACCAATTGTTTATTCCCACGGAAAAGCACCATGTCTTAATAATCTAGATTTTAATAATTTTAAAATCCCTTTACCCAAGAATATACACTTAAAACGTTTGAAATAAAACTACTTAAATCACTTTATTCAAAATATTACTTATAAAGTTCTATAATATTTTTCCAAATACAACTTTAGCCAAAAAATGTTTTTAAATAAAACAATTGTGTAAAGTATAAATACTTAATAATTATCTTTTTAAATCATAATACTAATTTAACCTTTAAAATAATTACTACTATAATTAATTTAATAAATATTTATTTTAAAAAATTTAAACAATTTAAATAATAAATTTCTCTAAAAACATTCTTATTTAAAACAACTTTTAAAACTTATAATTTATACTTAAAAGCCTTCTTTTGAAAGTATACTTAACCTTTCAGGAAAATACACTTTCCATTCCAATACAACCATCTAATAATTTATGAATTCTTCTCCATTTATTTCTGGTTTAATTTACATCCCTAACCCATATACTTTTCCACACTTTTAAAAATAAACCACTATTTATTTTTAAGAACATATCACCCTTTCCTCTTTATTTCCCACTGTGAATTTATACTTCCAAATTATTCACCGATAAATATTTCGCTTTATTTATTAAATCTGTTTATAAATTCCATAATCTCATTCTCCTTTAATCACAGTTCAACACTTAGTCAGTTTTCAAATAGATTTCCAAAATTAATTCCATTTTAAAATAAATTCTTTTACTTACCTAAATTTACTCCAAAACCCACTAATTCCATATTCACTTCTTTATTTATGATTTAAATCTTATTTTAAATTGAAATATCTGTTTCATTCTTTATTCAAAATTCTCCCTTTTATTTCTTCTCAATCATTTTAAATCTTAAAATTTAAAAATAAAATCCTTTAATTCTTAGGAAATATCACTTAAGTCTCCAAAACTCTTTCAATTTCATTTATTTAAAATCTCTATTTTTTCCCATACCTAGAATTTATTTAATAGAATTTTAAAATCTATCTTTTATTCCTTTCCAAATTCATTCTTTTAATTTACTAAAATTATTTTACTTAAAATTTCTCTCTTTAGATCTTTTTTCAAAATCAAATCTTTTACATTTTTCATATCTTCGATATCCAAAATATGTTCAGAAAAATCCATAGCATTCCATACTTTCACTTTCCAATAATATCTATAATAGATAATCAAATCAATCACATCATAGACCATGAAAACAAATTTCAATATTTTAGGGAATCCAGTTGGATCCCTCCAACCTGTTTTCCTACATCCATAGATGTTAGTCTACAAATAAAATACCAAATCCCACTTGGAGGAGGACATCGCGGTATAAAAGGCCATCCGCTATTATGCGGGGCGCATAGGGTCTCATCCGCTATATAATGCGGGAATATCAATCACTCTAATATATATATATATATATATATATATATATATACATACATACACACGCATACATACATATATATATACACACTATATAATATCACATCCAAACTGATAATAAATCATCAATTCAGGCAACCAACCAATAATTTAAGTTCAACTATTTAAATTAACTGGTAATCCAATTTAAGTGAGATTAACTCATCTTTGATTTTATTAGCAATCCGATCCAACCCAGCTTGTTTTCTTTACGATTTCAGACCTTGAATAAACATCATATGATTTATGAATGTTTTGAATAATCAAAAACTAAATTACCATTTATTAATTTAGTTTAAACTAATTTTCCTTTAAAAATCTTTTAGTACTTAGAATAATTAAATAGTTTAATTTAAACCAAACCAGTAAATTTGAAATGTATATATGTATATTTATTTTTCTTTTGAAACTACATATATATATATACTTATAAAATAATATATAGATTTAAAAATCTGATTTTATGTAAACCCGAACATTTTAAAATTTTCCATTTTCAAAAATCTTATCTCTATATATATATATTTACCATTTTTAAATTAAATTATGTATGTGAATATATACATGTATTTATTAAATTTAAAACAAAATTACCTTATACTTTATTCTATTATCTTTTTCTGCAACTGAATATAAATATATATAAATAGGAAAAATTGCATTTATATGTCAATATTATATATTTTTTCCAATAGACATCAAAAATAAGCATTCACTTTACTGTTAACAATTTTTTTTCCAGTTCATTTCCTTTTAAATAGAAATCCAAATTCAAATAAAAAAATAGAAGCAGAAGCCCTACCCACGAAGACAACCATCCGGCTCTGCAACAAGCTTCCTCCACCTTCCCAAAATCGTCGCCACCATGATCGAGTCTTAGTCACCGACCGCTAATGACTCAGTCGACCGATTGCATATACGATCCAAGCTCTGATAAACAATGCCTCTTTAAAAAATCAGTCGCACCTTTAGAGTCCCTCAACCAATAATGGTCGACCATCCTTACCCCACCCAGATCCGCATACGCGCCTTACTCAACAACCCCGCCAACCACGTCGACCTCGCGCACGCGACGCTTCATTATCACTTTCGAACCCAGAGAAAATGAAAAGGGCTCAAACGTGAAATCTCTCTCTCCTCTCTTTTTTTCTACTGAATGATTGAAATCAAGAAGAGTGATTTCGTTTTGAACGATTTGAGAACAAAGGGATTCATTTATGATTTTTGGGCATTCTTTTCTTTTTTGACTTCGTTCATTATCCAGTTTGATTTTATTAAAAAGAAAAAGGAGAATGAAGTGTGAATGTGATAGACGGCATGAGCCAGAAGACAAGTAGCCATGGTATGAAAAGATATAGTTCTGATGTGATTTATTTTGACCTGTCAAATTATACTTAAATTTTAAATTTAAATCATCTCGAAAATGCAACTTAAAATTTCGAACTCCTATCGAGGCGAGCCGCTAGGCGTTTATAATGTTATACCCCTATTCCGAACGCAATGGAAAAGGTTTCGAGTCCTAACTTGATCGTATGGAGGAGATATCTTTTTGGACCAGTTATTATATTGAATTTCCAATATAGATTTCAACGCATTTACTTACCGTACGATCACAAGACAACTCCAAACACTACAAAATTTAAAATCTAATAATAATACGTTATTATGGATCCAACGGGGTTTCGTCGAAATTTGAGACTGTTCCCTAGAAGGCTATTTTTAAATATCAATTTAAACGATATATTTTTAAAACTGAACAAATCACCTTTAAATTCGATTCAATTACTTTCATTATCTTCAGTATTGCCAATATAATTTTATAAGCCCTTGAAATATTTTTAACAAGCTTAAAACTGAAGATTCAATATTTTACCCAACTTCTAATTATTACATTCAATAATTAAATCATCCTATAAATGGTTATATTTGAAATTAAAGTTAAAAATTAACTTTTAAATATTTAAAATCAATTAAATATTCCAATTTCAAATATCCTAAAATTCCGAGTCGTCGCATTCCTTCCCCCTTAAAAGAATTTCGTCCCCGAAATGGCTAATTAAGAAGAATGATCTAGAACCCGTTAACTATTTTACCAATCCAAATAGTTTTTAACAACTTCCCAAAACCAAACAGTTTTAACAACACCCAAAACAATCTTTTTATTAAAGACACTATCACTCTTACTAACTTCCTAAACTCATCCATAAGTTGCAAACAATATTATTTAGTAAACCATTCAAAATATAATTTAAAACCAAATTAAAGTTATCAAAATTCTTCAAAAAATTTCTAACTCCTTAAATTTGAAAATTTTCGCCAACGTCTCCTTTGCACGACTAGCTCGAAACAACTACAAAATGCCTCTATGGGACCCTCCAAATTTCAAAGAAAACAAAAGCCAAGTAGCTAGATCAAAAATCCATCAAATTTCATATCGTAATTGAATACATACAATTTTGTCGGTCAATTTCAAATTTATCTTCAGAAACCAAAAACATCCATTTATCCTTTGCTTTTAATTACCTGCATCCTACTTAGCAATAATATCCAATCACAGAACTCAAAACCAATTTATTCATTTCTTTACAAAATTTCAACGCTTGCTTTACTTAACCCCATACGATGAACATATACCATCCGTACGCAATATCAAATCCGATCGCTCACTCGATCACACAATTTCATTTTCGAACTAGTATCGTTCACCCGACTTCCTAGTGCGGACTCAGATCTAGTTTCTTGATCAGAAACCGTCATTCTTCTTACATAGTCATAAACTATGATAGAGAATTTTCAGAATCAATCAAAAATCCATATCCAGGGTTCGCCGTTGAAAATCGAGTGAAAAATCCCAGCTCGGATCGGTATAACTACCTCGAAATTCTGTGCGCAAATCTGCATCAAATCGTTATGTGAATAAAATAATACACATACATCCTACATATTTATCTCAATTAATTTCAGCTATATCAATTCTCTTTTCTTTTATTCACATTTATTTTGATTTCCATTTACTTATTCATAATCATCCTTTCACACACCCTTATTAAACCTTCTTTCACAAATTTACTTAGTATATTCCTCAATTCCAAATTTACTGAAGAATTTCACTATTCATTTCTTTAAGTTCAATACAAGTATTTTTATACATTTCTTATACTTATTTTTACCTCACCACTTAAGCTTTCACATCTATTTCCATTTAACTAAAATTTTCAATTCCATTCTAAATTGAATTTATCTTCGATTCTTAATTTATTTCCCAATCAATTTAATATTGAATTCTATTCTCCTTATCTCAAACCCATTCTTAATTAACCATTTCTTTAATTAGTCCCACTTACTAATTTATTCATATCTCAAACACTTTCCATTACCAAACCGTTATTATTTTACTTAGCTCATTCGAACAAATTTTCCGATTTCATTTATTTAACGCACTTCAAATTCAATTCCAATATTCAGTTTCAATTACATTTACTAACAAATGTAAATTCCTTCGTCTATTTACGAATTTACTTTCCACTTAATAAATTTTTATTTCAGTGACCATTTTACTTAGCCTACTTGGACTTTATCTTTAAATTCACTTTTATTTAACTTAATTTGGTTAAATCCCAATTCAATTCAAAATTTAAACTTCTATAAGTTTTCCAACTTATTTACATTCCATTTACTAATCTCCTTTGATTTACTTTTCTTAATTGGTTTGCCTACCACTTTATTTCGTTTTCACACTTACTTCAATTTAACTCTTCTTCAAGTTAAATTTTATCTAACAAATTTCAAATTTTACAAGTTATCAAACCAATTTATGTTCCATACACATTTTTAAATAAATTTCCAGAGTTTAAACCATTACTTAAACATTCAAAATCAATTTTGAAAACATATATATCCAAATCAAACTATTCTTTTACATTTTCAAAATCAAACCCAATTTCGCAAACAGACACCAATCCAAAACATCCAAGTAGCAATCCCTCTCTTGGAAACTCGAAAATGAACATCGATGATGCTTCAGTCATCACCGAAGTTATTTTCCATCCACCGAAGTGAGTTTAGTGCTTTTACTCTTTAAAATATTTTCAAATATATTTAATTTCAAATCCCACCAGATTTCATTCCCAATTCAAAAAAAAATTCAATAATATCACTCTTATTCCTCCAAAGCCTTTGAAAACCATTTTCAAACCCAAAGGAATTTAAACTTTTCCCAAAATTTCAAATCCTTCCAATCTATATTCAAACATAACTCTGGAATTTTATCTCATTTCAATTATAAATCACATTTATAATTTACATTCATGAATTCCATATGCATATGAATTTATTCTTAGCTTTTATTTATGATTTTATTTTCTTATTCAATTTCCACACAACAATGATAATAATTTAATACTATCATTTTCTAACAACCAAGCAACCACATATATACTATAATAATTTTTGAAAAATTATTTCTTTCATGTAAAAATAACTTTGGGCAAAATTATTTCATTTACCTTATTTAAAAACATTATGTCAAATTGTTATATTCAAGCGTTTAGAGATCCCTATCAATAACGTTATTACTCGTATTGATAAGAATCCATAAACTACTCAATCAACCAATCAACACAATATTAAACCATTTTATATTCACTAGCAAATACACTCTCATATTTATTTATACGCTCAAACTCATTCTAGAGTGCTACTGACTCTATTTCTAATAAGTAATCCTCACCAGAGCCAAGGTTCTCTCTTAACCTTCAGCTCTGATACCAACTATCGTGACCCGATTTTTTGACTCCCAAAAATCGACATCAATACGTCCACTGTATTAAATGCCAAACAATCGAATGCCGGAAAACCAGATCGTAAAGGAAAGAAGGAGGTAGAAGAAGAGAAAATAAAACAACATCAGAATCTCACAATCGCAGTGGAATAATATATAATAGTTAAATGACTGATCTTTATACAAAAAGAAACATATCTGTTTAATACATTACATCAACAGAATACAACACAATCAATAGCAAAATATTGGACAGTTATATTAATTTGTCCTCACAAAAGCTGACCATGCAGCTTATATTGCACAATAGAACATATATCAAGTATATGTGATACGTCTCGCCATCCAGCTCGTTTCCTGAGCTCCACAGTATCATATCCTGTATCCTATAATACTCAGTCTGACCCAAGCATTTTAGTAAAATAAACCCGAGTCATTCTGGAAAACCAGCGGGGGAAAACACACTCAAATGGATTATTAAAGTTTTCAAAATCCTTTGAAATCAAAGGTATATCGTAAGACCACGCCACAAATAAACATGCCGGGATTTTACCCTACGATAACCAAAACATTTTTATCAAATTCGTCTGATTTTATAATAATGTCTATAGAAAGTAAAATAAAATCAAGTTGAAATGCTTCCATCTCACATTACAGCATAGTTGGGCACAATCAAAACCGTAATGGCACTTATTGGAGATTGAACTACGTACGATGGTAGGGCAACTGGGGTACCTCCCCTCACAGTACCTGGTTTAGATCAAAGTACCATGGATCCCTTCCGATCCTCTACAACACAAGACTGGAGCTACCCCTTACTGGATAGTACGAATAAAATCATCCCGCAGTGGGATCATCAACCGCCCACATAGCCGAAATAAAAGGGACATCTAGATATAGATGTCCTTATCCTAATTGGTTGCTAGACACTTATCCTTGCTGCACCTTCCATGTTTTAGCCATTCTCGGTTGATGAGACTTAAGGCTATGCGTTACCTTTTTGGCACACATTCACTTAGAATGCTCACCATCCTCCTGATGATGGTCTGATAGCAATCATCCATACAAGTTGCCCTGAGTCTGGACAAACCGAATCACCATCTTCATCATCTTCACGATATTCATTCGCTATGTTCAAACCAGATCGAAGTGGTTTATGGGTAATTAAACCCGATCCTAGACTCTTTGAAACGATTAGCTCATTGGCCAATACTGATAGTCGGTTATTTAACTATCAAATTTAAACAATCGTCCGACCAATTGTTTATTCCCACAGAAAAGTACCAAGTCATAATAATTTAGATTTTAATAATTTTAACCTTTACCCAAAAATATACACTTAAAACATTTGAAATAAAACTACTTGAATCACTTTATTCAAAATATTAGTTATAATGTTCTATAATAATTTTCAAAATACAACTTTAGCCAGAAAACTATTTTTAAATAAAACTATTGTGTAAAGTATAAATACTTAATAATTTTTTTTAATCATATACTAATTTAACCTTTAAAATAATTACTACTATATTTAATTTAACAAATATTTATTTTAAAAAAATTAAACAATTTAAATAATAAATTTCCTTAAAAACATTCTTCTTTAAAACATCTTTTAAAACACCTAATTTATGTTTAGAAACCTACTTTTGAAAATATACTTAACCTTTCAGGAAAATACAATTTCCATTCCAATACAATCGTCTAATAATTTACAAATTCTTCTCCATTTATTTCCAATTTAATTTACGTCCCAAACCGGTAAATTACTTTTCCACATTTTTAAAAATAAACCACTATTTATTTTTAAAAACATATCACCCTTTCCTTTTTATTTCCCACCATGAATTTATGCTTCCAAATTATTCAATGAGAAATATTTCACTTTATTTATAAACCCCATTTATAAATTCCATAATCTCATTCTCCTTTAATCATAGTTCAACACTTAGTTGGTTTTCAAATCGATTTTCAAAATTAACTCCATTTTAAAATAAATACTTTTACCTAACCAAATGTATTCCAAAACCCATTATTTCTATATTCACTTCTTTATTTATGATTTAAAATCTTATTTTAAACTAAAATATCCATTTCATTCTTTATTCAAAATTCTCCCTTTTATTTCTTCGCAATCATTTTAAATCCTAAAATTTAAAAATAAAATCCTTTAATTCTTAGGCAATACCACTTAAGTCTCCAAAACTTTTTTAATTTCATTTTTATTTAAAATCTCTAATTTTACCCATACCAAGAATTTATTTAATAGAATTTTAAAATCAATCTTTTATTCTTTTCAAAATTCATTCTTTCAATTTATCTAAAATTATTTTACTTAAGATTTCTCTCTTTACATCTCTTTTCAAAATCAAATCTTTTATATTTTTCATATCTTCAATATCCAAAATATGTTCAGCAAAATCCATAGCATTCCATACTTCCAATTTCCAATAATATCTATCATAGATAATCAATCAATCATATCACAGACTATGAAAACAAATTTCAATATTTTAAGGAATCCAGTTGGATCCCTCCAACCCGTTTCCCTACATCCATAGATGTTAGTCAACAAATAAAATACCAAATCCCACTACGAGTGGGACATCGCGGTATAAAAGGTCATCCGCTATTATACGGGGTGCATAAGGTCTCATCCGCTATATAGTGCGGGAATATCCATCATTCCAATATATATATATATACACACACACACACACACACACATATACAGCTATATAATATAACATCCAAACTGATAATAAATCATCAATTCAAGCAACCAACCAACAATTTAAATTTAACTATTTAAATTAACTCGTAACACAATTTGAGTGAGATTAACTCACCTTTGATTTTATTGGCAATTCGATCCAACCCAGCTTGTTTTCTTCACGATTTCAGACCTTGAATAAACATCATATGATTTATTAATGTTCTGAATAATCGAAAAATCAATTACCATTTATTAATTTAGTTTAAACTAATTATCCTTTAAAAATCTTTTAGTGCTTAGAATAATTAAATAGGTTAATTTAAACCAAACTAGTAAATTTAAAATGTATATATGTATATTTATTTATTTTTTGAAACTAAATATATATATATACACACTTATAAAATAATATATAGATTTAAAATCTGATTTTATATAAACCCGAACGTTTTATAAACTTCCATTTCAAAAATCTTATCTCTATATATATATTTACCATTTTTAAATGAAGTTATGTATGTGAATATATACATGTATTTATTAAATTTAAAACAGAATTACCTTGTACTTTATTGTATTATCTTTTTCTACAACTGAATATAAATATATATAAATTGGAAAAACTGCATTTATATATCTTACTATAATATTATATATTTTTTCCAGTAGACGTCAAAAATAAGAATTTACTTTATTGTTAACAAATTTTTTTCAATTCATTTCCTTTCAAATAGAAATCCAAATTCAAATAAAAAATAGAAGCAGTAGCCCTACCCACGAAGACCACCATCCAACTCTGCAACTAGCTTCCTCCCCCTTCCCAGAATCGTCGCCACCACGATCGAGTCTTAGTGACTGATCGCTAATGACTCAGTCGGCCGATTGCAGGTACGATCCAAGCTTTGATCAATGCCGCCTCTTCAACAAATCAGTCGCGTCCTTAATGTCCCTTAACCAATAATGGCCGACCATCCTTGCCCCACCCAGATCCGCATACGCACCTTAAACAACAACCCTGCGAACCACGTCGACCTCGCGTGCGCAACGCTCCACTATTGCTTTCGAACCCAGAGAAAACGAAAAGGGTTCGAACGTGAAATCTCTCTCTCCTCTCCTTTTTTCGCTCAATGATTGAAATCGATAAGAGGGATTTCGTTCTGAACAATTTGAGAAGGAAGGGATTCGTTTTTAATTTTTGGGCATTCTTTTCTTTTTTGACTTCGTTCATTATCTGGTTTGGTTTTGTTATAAAAAAGGAGAATGAAGCGTGAATGTGACAGATGGTGTGAACCAGAAGACAAGTGGCCATGGTATGAAAAGGGAAAGTTCTAATGTGAATTATTTTGAGTAGTTAAATTATATTTAAATTTTAAATTTAAATCATCTCGAAAATGCAACTTAAAATTTTGAACTCCTATCGAGGCGTGCCGTTAGGCGTTCATAATGTTATACCCCTATTTCGAACGCAATGGATAATGTTTCGAGTCCTAACTCGATCGTATGGAGAAGATATCTTTTTGGACCAAGTTATTATATTAAATTTCCAATATAGATTTCAGCTCGTTTACTTACCATACGATCACATGACAACTCCAAACACTACGAAATTTAAAACGCGATAATAGTACATTATTACAGATCCAACGGAACTAGTTTCGTCGAAATCCAAGACTGTGCCCCGGAAGGCTATTTTAAAATATCAATTTAAACTATGTATTTTTAAAACTGAACAAATCAACTTTAAATTTGATTCTATCACTTTCATTATCTTCAGTATTGCCAATATAATTTTATAAGCCCTTGAAATATTTTTAATAAGCTTAAAACTGAAGATTCAATAATTTATCCTACTTCCAATTATTACATTCAATAATTAAATCATCCTATAAGTGCTTATATTTGAAATTCAGTTAAAAATTAACTTTTAAATATTTAAAATCAATTAAATATTCCAATTTCAAATATCCTAAAATTCCAGGTCGTTACAGTTGGTGTACAAAAGGAAGTTTGAGGAATAGCCCGATATGGGTATGCCTTGGTTGATACTGTTATCAGTAGAAATGAAAAGTACATCAATGGATTAAGGCCAAAACTGATAAGTGCTACTTTGCCACACTTGAGAGACCCCAGTGATGTAGTTGTTGAGATGGAATTGAGTCAAGAAGAGGCATTAGCTTGCTTAACGAAGAAAGCGAAAGGGGCTTAAACGAGACAGGCCCGAAGAGGAAATTTTTCGAGAGAAAGAATGATTATAAAGAAGAAGCACAAAAGAAAAGTAAGGCTGAAGTGGTTTGCTAATTGCAACAAGAAAGGACACTATGCCGACGAGTGTCGAGCTAGCAAGGGAAAAGGAAATGAGGCTGGTGGAAAGAAGAATGTCATATGCTTTAATTGCGATCAAGTGGATCATTTCAAGAATAAGTGCCCAGAGCCAGCAAAGGAAGGAAAGGGGCGAGTTTATGCTTTGGAGCCCAAAACCGCAAAACTAGTTGCTCAAGAAAAGGGAAAAGCTATTTTAGGAAGCTCGCTGCAGATCCATGTTATGTCTGCTAGCGTCCTATTTGATACTAAGGCATCCAATTCTTTTATTTCTCAATGTCTGTTAGATAGACTTAACCTGGAACCCTCTTACTTAGTTACTTCCTTAAGGGTTGCAAATCCAATAGGTGGTTATGCAACACTAAGGATAGGGTGTGACCATTTAGAATTTGATTTGTTAGGCCATACCTTTGATTGTTGTTTTCATGTGTTTGACTTTGTGGGATTTGGGATTATCCTTAGGATCTATTGGTTGAGAAGATATGACATTAGGATATTTTTTCCAAGATAGGAAAATATCACTTACTCATCCAGATTATGGTGATCAGATAATTAATGTCATAAAGAACCCAAGTTGTGAGGTGAATGCTTTATTGGGTGTTTTGGAGTTGGAGGATGAATTGCATCGCATCTTTGTAGTTAGAGAATTTGTCGATGTGTTTGAGACGGTCGTTGGACTACCACCGAAACGAATTATTAAGTTTTGGATTGATTTTGTGCATGTAACTGAACCAATAAGTAAACCGCCAAGTAGGATGACACCTACAAAGATGAAAGAGTTGAAGGTGCTGTTAGTAGATCTAGAATGCAAAAGTTTTATTAGGCCGAATAGTTCACCATAGGGAGCTGCTACTGTGTTAGCTAAGAAGTTGGATGGATCGTTATGGCTATGTATTGGTTATCAAAAGTTTAATGGGAAGACGATGAAGAACCGTTATCCATTGCCGAGAATTAACGATTTGTTCGATCAGTTGAGTAGAGAAAAGGCATTCTCTAAGCTAGATTTGGCTACCTGATTTCACCAGCTTAGAGTGGCAGAGGATAGCATACCTTTGACGGCATTTAGGACGAGATATGGATCACACGAATGGTTAGTTAAGCCGTTCAGACTAACTAATGCGCCGGCATTCTTTGTGGATCTGATCAACAGATCGAGATCACTTGGATAGGTTTGTGTTGGTTTTCATTGATGACATTTTGATATACTTTAAGGATGACAAGAAACATGAAGTTCGTCTCAGTGTCATGCTCGAGACGTTGAGGGAGAATCAGTTGAAGGCTAAGTTTACGAAGTGTCATTTTTGGAAGAAGGAAGTGAAGTTCCTTGGTCATGTCATCTCTGAGAAAGGATTGTCTGTAGATCCGATTAAGATTGAAGCAAAGAACAATAGGAAGATATCTGAGACGGTGACTGAGATAAAGAGTTTCTATGGACTGGCTGGGTATTATCGAAGATTTCTAAAAGATTTTTAGCCGCACCGATGACTAAGCTTTCGCGAAAGGATGTGAAGATCGTGTGGACTGATCAGTGTGAGGAAGCATTTCAGAGCTTGAAACACTTATTTACCCATGCAATGATGTTAGTGGTTCTGGAGGGGAATCAGGATTTAGTTGTTTATACAGATGTGTGTGGAACTGGATTAGGAGCTGTATTGATGCAACGGGGCAAAGTAATTGCTTATGCTTTAGACGGCTTCGACCACATGAAGTTAGGTATCCAATGCATGACTTGGAGTTATCTTCCATTATATTTTCTTTAAAGGTGTGGAAGAATTATCTTTTGGGAGAGCAATTTGAGCTATATACTAATCATAAGTCGTTGAAGTATTTATTCTCTCAGAAGGCGCTGAATATGAGACAGCAAAGATGATTGGAGTTTATTGCTGCCTATGATTTCGAAATTGAGTACACACCTAGAAAAGGAAACAAGGTAGCAGATGAACTCAGTCGGAAACATAAAAATGCAATATTGGATATGATCACCGGGTGGAAAGACTTGGAGGCATTATCGACTTGAAGTATGGGGTTTTGGTCCGATGTAGGATCGAGTGCAAGAAATACTATATTGTCTTGTTTAGAAGTCCAACCGGTAATGATTGAGGAGATAGCTTCTATGCAAGAGGAGGATCTAGTATTGGTTGAGCGGATTAGAAGGTAGAAGGTAGGAATGAAAAGAGATGACCTGAAGGACTTCAATCTTGACCAAAATGGATGGTTGAGAAAGAAAGGAAGGTTATGTGTTTCAAATGTAGGAAACATGAAGAAGGAGGTTTTGGATGAGTGTCATCATTTGAAGTTCACTATCCAACTAGGAGGAATGAAAATGTATCAGGACATAAAGAGAAATTTCTTCTGGGAAGGTATGAAACGGGACATGGGATTGTGTGTTAAGCAGTGCTTGAATTGCCAATAGGCAAGGGCTGAATACCAGAAGCCAAGTGGATTGCTTCAACCTTTGGAGGTTCCGTTATGGAAATGGGATTCAATCTTTATGGATTCTGTTGATGGGTTACCGAGATCTGGTAGAGGAAACAAAAGCATATGGGTCATGGTGGATAGACTGACTAAGAATGCCCATTTTATTCTGGTAAAGTCAACTAGGACAGCACCTGATTTGGCGAAGTTATTTATGAAGAATGTAGTTCGGCTACATGGGTTTCCTAGTAGTATTGTCAGTGATAGAGATTCTTTATTTACTAGTGAGTTCTAGAAAGTTTACATGAAGCCTTAGGAATCAAGCTCAACATGAGTACCGCTTACCATCTACAGACTGATGGGCAAACGGAAAGAGTTAACAAAATCTTGGAAGATTTGTTAAGAGCTTGTATATTAGATTTAGAGGGATCATGGGAGGACCATCTTCATCTAGTCAAGTTCTCATATAATAATAGTTATCAGACAAGTATTGGGATGGCACCGTTTGAAGCATTGTATAGAAGACATTGCAAGTCTCCCATATGTTAGTTGGAGACTGAGGATAGGTTGGTTTTTGGTCCAGATTTAGTGAAGGAAGCTACGGAGAAGATTGAGTTGATTCGAGATAGGATGAAGGAAACTCAATCTAGGTAGAAAAGTTATGCAGATAGAAGGAAGGATTTGGAATTTTCTGTCGGAGATTATGTGTTTGTTAAGGTTTCACCGATGAAAGGTGTAATTAGATTTGGGAAGTTAGGGAAGTTAGCACCTAGGTTCATTGGTCCATTTTGTATTATTGAGAGGATCGGGAAACTCGTATATAAAGTGGAGCTACTGAGTAGTTTGGTTGGAGTCCATAATGTTTTCCATGTTTCTCATCTTAGAAAATGTATTAGAGACCCGAAAACTACTTTGGCACCTATAGTATTAGAAGACTTAGTAGTAGAACCGGATTTGACTATAGTTAGAAAGCCGATTCAGATTGTGGCTAGAGAAGAGAAGAAATTGAGGAAAAAGATAGTCAAGTTAGCAAAGGTTCGGCGGAGTAATGAAGCTAGATATTTTACTTAGAAAGTGGAGAGCATAATTAGAGACTCTTACCCTGATTTATTTGGTGGTATGTTTTACTTTTGATTGTTTTTTTGTCTACCTTATAGTAATTTCGGGGATGAAATTTTTTAAGGTGGAGAGTCTGTAACACCCCATATTTTTATAGCCTTGTTTAAGGCATTAGATTAAATTAAATAATATGACGATTAATAGGTTAAGATTTGATTAGGTAAAGGTACACATGCCATGTTAAGTGGGTTAATTAAAATGAAATAGCACTGGATAATGCGCTAGGAAATGAGAAAGGCATTATGGAAAATAATAAAACATTATACCCTAAACCCTTAGGAGATGGGTAACTCATGTTCATTCATTCTCATTTTACTAAAACTAAATTACTAAGGCTGGCCACCATTTCCATTCTCAGGAGAATAAGTAAAGCAAAGATTCAAAATAAGAAAGGAAATCAACTAATTTAACAATCAAAAATCTCATCTATAATCTCAAAAGCTAAGGTGAATAACTACTACATCCTTGATTCTTTAAATTTTCAGCTTTGTGATTAGATCTTAAATGTTTTTGCTATAATATTGCCATGTTTGACGTTAAAAGATATATATATACACACACATACACATTTATAGTTGGTGAAATTATATATGTTTATTCATGTTTTATGACATGTTTAACATGAAAACCCTGTTTAATGACATTTTGAATACCTTGGAAATTTAAATATACGTCTAAAATAATATTTTAGAGATGGTTTTTTATTTTCATAATTTTTCGAATATTATGGATTTTATATGAATTTTGGGATAAATTTTTTTTTTATTGGATTATAAAATATTTTTGGATAAAATAATAATTGTTTGGGTTTGAGATTTTAATCTGTTAGGCAATATATTAAAATAAATTTTCTGGGATTTTCTAAAATTTCTGTAAGTCATTTAAGCGATATATAAAATTATTTAATGTATGGGACTTAAATGTTTTATATGTTTAAAGGAGAAGAGGCATTTTGCAAAATAAAATGATTCATAAATTTTAGTAATAGCGACAGCACATTGCTGAAAAGTATTTTATTGACCAATGAAAATTTGACAAACAAAGGAAGGTTAGTTCAAAAGTTTCCTTTTATGTTTGAAAACAAAAATCACACTTCTTCCATGTTTCAGCCTATACGCTAGTTTACCTTCCGCCCCAGACCTTTCATGTCAGTCGAAAGGTTAGCTTTTGATAACGTCAAAGTCCAATGCATAAGGTATCAAGTAATTGATATGTAATAATTTGAACTGAGCCAAAAGGTTCTAAGCCCAAAGGTTGATGGCCTAAGAGGTGGAATATTTTCACCTTCACCTGCTTTGCTTTCGAATTTGAGCTTCCGACTTGGTCACTTCCGACTAGGCCAAATTATTTAAAAGAAAGACTTTAAAACCTCCGTCATAGTTGATAGGTTGTTGCTGCTTCCATCATTACTTTGTTTTGAAACCTTCGGACATAGCCAAAGGGTTTCAACCGCTTTTATAAAAGTTTTTGCTTTGAACCTTCCGACCCAGTCGGAAGGTTTACCTGTTTTTAAACAAGTTGTTTCTCCAATGCTTTCGGAAGGAAGCTTCTGACTTAGGTGGTTTACTCTTGTTTATAAAATATAACCTAAGGCTTTCGAAAGGTTGTTTTAACAAAGATGAAAGGTTTTAAAAGAAGGTTTCCAGATTATTTTAAGTTGATTCCATTATGCCTTCGAAGGATTTATGTTTTAAAAGGTTTTATGCATTTGAAGGGTTTTCTCGCTGATCTGTTTCGAAAGGTTTATTAAATGTTTTCGAAAGGTTTAGGGAGAAGGATTTTTCAAAGGTTTTTCTAAGGCAATGGCTTAGAAGGATGTCTAATATTTATAGCTTCCGTAAGGTTTGCCTTGAATGAGTTTGAGAGGTTTGAGAAATGATTTTGAAAGGTCTAAACATTGACTTTGAAGGAGATGATGGAAAGAGGTTCTTTCAAATGGTTAAGTGTTTTCATTAACTAAATTTTGCATAAAGGATTTATATCTAACATGGTAATATGATTTGAGTAAAGCATAAAGATTTTATTCTTTTCCTTGTTTGAAGTTTGATTTAAAGGTTTAAATCATTTTTAAAATTGTTTTCAAGGAAAATTATGGGAGGGGATCCTTAAGTATAAATGACTTAGATATTAGTAAACCAAATGGGACTAGTGTGGAGTCGCTCCCTATACTTTAGCTAGTAGCCCCAGCTAATTGTTGTCCAAAATTCTAGTGTGTAGGGCTTGGTCACGGATAGACTAAAATTTCGACTACATGCCGAAAGGAATATATGTTGTATACAAATAGGTTATTGGTGAGCTCGAAAAACCATTAGGATCGGGAAGACATAGGAGGTGATTAAGTTAGGGACAGACCATCCAGAAATAAAATAGTTAACGGATAGTTTAGGATAGACCGTCCTGATGGAAAATGCTAAACAGGTAGATAAGGATAGATAATCCTGAATATGAATATCTAACGGGTTTTAGGTTAATTTTGATTATATTTTCTGGTAGGACGGAGTCAGCCAAAGGTTAAAAGTTATCCAGACAAAAATTTTGTATTTGAATAGATAGTTTATTATAACCTGATATTTATGTATGTTGACACAATGTTTATTTTGTAGTGTTTAACCATTGTGGATGCAGGAGCATGGTATATGGTTATATGAAAGGATTTCCAAAGATAAGATTTAAAAAGAGGATGTTAGTGAGAGGAAACCCGTTCTGCTAAGTGGCTTAGTCTCACTTAACATAATTAAACCCGGATATATAGTATTATTCATACCAAGCTTCATATCTGACTCGAAGTTTATGTTTTCCGCTTAAACTCTCAGGTGCTCAAAATTAATTGAATTGGCTGAGAGGTTAAGGATCTTTTCAAGTTTTAGAAAGTTGACGACTAAGCTACCAGAGGATGTAGGAGGCAACGGATAGCTACCTAGGATTTGCTACTTTTATTTATATTTTAATGGATTTTCCCCTGTGCTATGATGTAACAGGTCTAATATGACCATGTGACTCTAATTAATCAAGGGGCTCTCTTAATATACCGCTCTCGACGTAATATGTAATAATTATATTTAATTTGTGCCTAGGAAAATGATTTGGGTTATGTGACGTGAATGTGGAACAATTTTTATTTGGAAATGTAACGTAATAATTTGTGGTTTGAAACCTGTATTTTGTTTCATATTCAAGTGCTTCTGACATTATGGATACCGTTAACATAGCCATATTTAGTCACCGGAAATTAATACTATATATGACTCCAGCATTTGTAGCGCTTAGTTTTGAGCCTCTAGATAGGCGATGTTACAAAAAGTAATTAACTTCATGGTCTGGAACATCTCTACCATTTTTAAGTCCTACAAGCAATCATTGCAAATAGCAAAACCGAATTCGACAGTATTGAGTTTAAGGAATTTTTCCATCAACATCGCATAGAGAAGAGATTTTCTACGGTGGCACACCCTTAGGAGAATGGACGAGTTGAAGCCGTGAACAAGATTATTAAGTCCATTCTCAAAAAGAGGTTGGAAAAGGCCAATGGAAATTGGGTTGATGAACTTCCATTGGCACTTTAAGCTTATCTAACAACCCACAAGGCAGCGACTGGCCACTCCCTATTTGCCTTAGCCTATGGATCAGAGAATATGATTCCAATTGAACTAGAAGTACCTTCTCGTTGGGTAACTCACTACAATCTATGAATAAATGAGAAATTCCCATTGTAATCTCTTGATATGATCGATGAGACGTGTGATGAAGTTAACGTGAAAGCAGCTACGCACCAAAATCGGGTCACCTAATATTACAATGCCAAGGTTAGGAATCGGACCTTCGAGATTGACGACCAAGTTCTTAAATGAATCTTCTCAGGCCTTGGGAACTTGGGTCCAACATGGGAAGATCCATACGCAATAGAGTAAAAGCTTAAAGATGGCATTATTAGGCTAGAAACGGTTGATGTGAATTCACTCCCTAGGGCGGGGAATGACAAGCACTTATGACACTATTTCAATTAGAAATAAATTTGTACATAATTGGACGAAGCCATGCAATAAGATAGAACCTGTCATTTGCCTTCTCTAATGAATGAAGTGGCTTTCCGAATTCGTGTCTCTATTTTTTAATAGATTAAGAGTTGTGAAATATGGCCGACTCGAATGAATCTGCATGTGTAAAATGCAGCTACGTAGGTACTCGGATTTGGGTTCCAACCAAACTTCTACGGTCTGTGATCGAACACTCAGAGTTCAACTATTCCTATTGCCTATGGATGCTAGTTAACTCTTGCCCTTGATGTGAAGGCAGGAGTATAAACCAAATAGGATGTGTTGACCATCCATCTGCTAACTCTTATCATCGATGTGAGAGCAGGAGTATAATTCGGAATGGATGTGACATGGTCATCCAACAACCAACATCTTGCTTGGAATAGGCGAGACAGAAGATCCATGCTCGGTATAAGGTGGGATATTACATATAAAATTCGATCAATGCCTAGAGTTAGGTGTGATTGAACATGGAAACCTAGATGGGGATACGCAAATTACATTCCTAAGTAGCTAGCTTAAACCAGCGCCCGGAGCTTGGCACGATCAAATTTCACTATCCTAGAAAAGGATAACTGAACAGTTATACTAAATGGCTTACCCAACCGATGTCTAGAGTTTGGAACTTCAATAATTGCTTTGCGTTCACTAGAATGAAAAAAGGTCAGCGAATAATGAAACAAGCTAGTAACTTAGCCCGAGTATAATCATGAGAAGAAACGGATTGCCAATACATATAATGGAAAGCGCATTTCTTAAGTACTTGGACAAATTCACATAAAGATTTGGAAAAACAAAAGTCTTTGTTATTAAAAGTAAAAATAAAGCTTAAAAGGAAAGAAAATGTACAGGTATTATTCACACTGGAACTGAAAAGAAAAAGAAGAGGCAGAATCTGCACAACACCAGCCAAAAACAAAAATAGAAAGCTAGAAAGTGCGTAACTTTACAACCAAAACAAACTACAATCACTTCTTATGCTTTTGCATCTTGGACATTTTCTTCTCTTCTCCGAAGAAAGATATACTTGATCAGGCTTCTTTCTTGGTTCTTCCTTGGACCTTCGATGGAGTGCTCTATGATGATCCAATAGTTATGCTTTGAGTGCTCCAAATTGAAGAAAGAGTGATTGGAACGAAGATAATCTGACTAGGTAAAGCAATAGACAAAGGACGAGGGACGAACTCTATCTTCTCTAGCCTGACCTCTTTAGCTAGGAGAAGTTCTTGCTTAAGTTTAATCATGGTGGGACTCGATAGGGGCTCGGAGAATCAAGTAACAACAATAACATCTTTGGTCTGAGGTTCCTGAATCCCACCAATCCCTTTATCTTGCAAAGCATATAATATCCGCTCATCAGACCAGGAGCCTCATTATTTGGAATACTCGGGACTTTTGTTGAAACAGTCGTGGTTACCAGTTCTGTTGTAAACATTTGTTGTTCGGACTGGAGACCATTGTCGAAAAGTAGGACGACTTGGGATTGACCTAAAACTTGAGAGATATAAAAATATACATTAGCGATGTCAATCAAGTATATATGGACTCTCACAAATATTAGCAGAATCAATGAGATACGTCCTTCGAGTCAGGATTCAGTGTAGGCCAGAAAACCATTTGAATTCCCTTCCAAGATAGGAGAAAGCACGGGGACTTTTACATTTGAGGTTAATCCAGATTATATCTCGGGATGAAGATGAGTCAATTTTGGGTCTAGATGTGTCCCTAGTAGTGGCATCTTTGGTTAATGATCCGCCTAAGTCTTTTTGCACTATGGCAGCTAGCTCTGGATAAAGAATATGCTCACCCTCTCTTTGCACCCTGGGTTCATCTCCTGCTAGGATCTCTTTCTTTAATTGATCTAAGTCTACCTCACCGCCCTTCAGAAATTCCTTCTCCTCTATAAAAAATTATTCCCAAGCAAGAGACAAAGTCTCGAAGTAATCATCATCGAACCACTCTAAGTTACAAACCTTGAGCACGTTAGCATTGTATTTAATGAGCTTCAGTTCAAATCCCTCCATCATCCACTTTTCCGTGGCTTCAATTTCCCTCTTGCAAGTGCGTCCACGTCTCTAACATGTTCAACTTCCTTGTCCCTTTCCTCACAAGCAGTAACCAGCTCTTCGCAATACCCTTAAGCCTCTTGGAGAGCTTTGTTGTTCTGCTTTGTCTCGCTCTCAAGCTTGAATGACAGCTCATCTACTATCTTGTTCAAAGCATTTTTCTCTAGCACTAAATCATGGTTTAGATGATGTGCGGCCTCTATACAATCATGATGCTTGGTCCTCTCGCTCCTGAGTGCCTTAGTAACATCCTCGGCCTTTTTCTCGGCTTTAGATTATGATGTTTTCAAGTTTTTAACCTCAACGTTGAGATGAGTGATGGTCCTTTTATCTCACATCCCAGGAGTTTTAGATTATCGATCTCAAGCTTCCTTTCCCTTGAAACCTTAGAGACCTTCTCAGCTACTCGCCTGCACTTATTATACTAGTTATAAGAGTCTGCTATATAGGCGACTGTCGCGTCTTTGACCTTTAGTGGAATGTTCTTTAGGTTGGGCAGAATATGAGCCTATCAAAGCATACATCCAGGAATTGTTCCTTCAACTCAGCCATTCGGGCATTAGTAGCAGGTCGTTGCTTCAGAGGGATGACTGGTGCTTCAGGGGGATGACTGGTGCTTCGACAAGTTTCTAACTAGCCATGTGATGAGAGGCCTCAAGACTATTCTTGTGGTGCCTAAGATTAGAAAGTCGACAAGGTAACAATTGAGAAGCTAAATGTGGTGGATGAGAAACATCGCTCGGTTGAAATTCATTAGAGCGATCGGGGTATTTGTATGAGATTCTTAGTGGAGGTGACCTGGACTGGAACGATATCTGGAGGCAAGGTCATAAGAGGGATAGTCTCTGTCATGACTGCCTCGGTTACGTCTAGACCAATAGCTAAACTCTGAATCTCGATATCTGCCTTAATGGTACATACTTGGATGATGCACATGTGGGTAGGATACCTTCTCCTCCAAGGACTGAAACGTATACTTTTTTTAGTCCTTGGATGCTGCAAATGAATCAGGAACAAGTTAACATTAGCAGAGAAGGGCACGAAATAGGAGATGTGCAGTGCACATGTGTCTGAGTGTCCTAATGTTCCCCCTCGACGAATCATTTACTGGAGCTTTCTCATGGCAATGATCTCTCCCATGCTAATTGGAGGTATATCATCATCAAAGCGAAGAGGAGAGTCAAGACCCTCAAGGCTCATATTACCAATACCAAAAGAACCGAACTTGATAGGAATCAGTCCTGAACCAGTGAAGGCATCTTCAGAAGGGAGTGAAGGAGTTTTCTTCACAGTTGTCACTGATGAGGTTGTGTAAAATATTGTCCGTTGGGAAGTTTCATAACATGCCCCTATTTGATAATGAATTTTCGGTCGTCCTTGGACTATTCCATAAAAGACCCATGGCCTACATTAACATCATCGTAGCCAGCTTCATCGCCTTTATCAATGATTTTGCCTTCTTTGGATTGTTCTTCTCTCTTCAACTTTAGCCATGAACTTAGGACTAGGGATATGTCAGGATTTAAATCTCCACCTCTAGATGAGTTATTATCATCATCGTCACCATCATGACCGTCATCATCAAAAGCCACTTGGACTTAATGGTGTTATGGCCCGATTCTAGCAAATTATAAGCTAGTAGATTCTCATCGAAAAGAACTCTAATATCTCTATCCTACTCCAGAAGTGCCATAAGATCTCTGATAGCATCGGCAAGAGCCACACTGCTAGGCCACGTTGGAACATCTGAATGATAGAAAAATGTGAGTTATGCTTACAAAGTCATAAGGCGGGTTCACAGTAAAAATAAAGTATAAACTACGTCCAAATAGCCATCTTCAGGAAAATCTAGGTGGACAACGGACATAGTGCCATTCACTCTTGAAACAACTTACTTTATTCCATGTAATGTTGGCAACTTTACAGCTCTTTGTTGCTTCTTGATAAATTAGAAAAGGGCTTCCTTTCCAACTCTTAGACTTATATATATACCGAATCTCCTCATCACTTAGTACTCGATGCAAATGTCAAGCAAAGTCACTATATATTCCATAAAGGAATGTATAGCTTTTTGGATGTAACCGGGTCAGAGCTAATCTCATGAAGTTCAGAACTTGATAGATGAATCGGTTGAATGGTGGGACGCATCACCCTAGGCACATATATCTGCTGCAAGCAGTATAACCCTTTGGGGTATTGTAAGCTCTCTTATATCGAGAAGGGACTAGTAAGTCCTTAAATGGTATCCCGTGTTTATCGCAGATTCTACAAAGTGATCCCTCTTCTATCTTTGAAGCAATGGAATCGATGGGATCGTCTAGAATGGCAGCATCCTTAAGAGTGTCCAGGCACTTCTAATTAGACTTCAAGGCCTTCTGGTGGCATTTGAGGAACCACTGGATGAGGTTAATCTACTTGTGGATTGTCAATCGGAGGTATGGACTACACCAGTTTATTGTCCAAGTGGAACCATAGTCAAGCTCAATTCGGTATTGAATTCGGCATATTTGGAAGTAGATGGACTTATGGCTGGAGTGGCAAGCCACTCAGAATGTCTATGATCTATTTTTATAAAAAATCAATGGATTATCAACATCGGTTTAATCATAATTTGTACCTCCCATACTAAAGTGAAACCTAGTGCGGTATTGAGCGGTGTTGTGCGGTGTAATTTTTAGTATTATATAACTATTCATTTTAAATGGTGGATATCTCCCTAAGTAACCATCATTGCTAGCCGTCCAATTAGACTTCACATTAGTAGCCAGGCATTACACATGTCATAAGAATCAAGAGAAACTGTCTTATATGCATTATCATGAAGAAGTCCAATGTTTATCAATGGATTTCAAAGTGGAAAAATCGCCAAGGGTCGGATCGATACCGATCCAAACCCTTGGTGCAAATTTTCCACTTCACCTCCCTCCACACCAAAGCCAAGCACAGCGATCAATGGAAGGTTCACACACATCAACTTCCACCTCATCGTCATTATCTTCACCTACCTAAGAATGATGGAAATCAAAGGTCAAAGATTTAAGCTTCAGATTAAGGGCTTGGATCGATGAGTTAGGTCCAGTCAAGGCCAGATAGTGATGTCGAGTTCAGGCAGGGTTTTGTGGAGGCACGGGCGTTGTTGGGGTCAAGGTTGATGGACGTTATGGTGATTACATTATGGTCTAGTAAAAGAGCTACTCTACAAAATAGTAAAAGACACATGTTATTTCATTATGGTCTAAAATCAAATTATAAACGATGAAATAGGACGGTGATTACATTAAACTATACTCAATCATGATTGGAATATGACATGTCATGGCTAATAATTTAAAAAATGGCCTTTTATTTTAATTAGAAAAAGTTCAATCTCTCCCCACCTAAAAAATGTAAAATACAAAAGTATTTTAAATTAGACATATTATATATCAACATAGAAGTTCTTGATGATGCAAATTCCCTAGTGATGTCCTTGCTTTGATTGGGTGTATGGACCTATTAGGAAATGCATTCGAAGTTTGACAAACTTGGACTGTCAGTGGTGAAACAACATTGATATTACGATCGAAGGATATGTGTAGAAGAGATCGAGCATGTGGCTAAGCTAGTGTTTGATTACTGTAATGCATTTGAAGTCTGCCTTTTCGACCATCGAAAGTCGGCACTAAATATATCAACGGTATTTCAATGTCGAAAGCCCAGTCATTGAAAAGGAAGATTGTTATGATAAAAAGAACAAACAAGGGAAATACAATCTCACGGCTGAGCTGACAAAATATAATATAACAAAGACAGTATAAACCATCACTTTAAGATAAAAGGTACATCAAAGTTAAAAACAGACCTCGTTAGTTGAATAGTTATAAGAGCTGACGTCATAATTGCTGATAGGTATATATAATTATACAATGGAAAATAAAAATATTAAGGCAGATGAACATTTAGCTCTACTACATGAGTCCGATGTACCACCAATAACAACCTAGAAAAATACTCGGTCTGACCTGAGCATTATAATAAAATGACTCCCAGATCAAACTAGAAAAACAGCATGTGAAAACTCAAGTAATATGATGAATAGAGAATAATTCTATGAGACCACGCTGCTAAACATGGAATGAGTTTTACCTCACAAGAACAAAATCCATAGATAAAAAATGGAAACAAATTAAAATAAAACCCAAAATCCAAACTTGAGCAATGGTACAAATAATTAAACATCGAGAAGAGCTTCAGACACTGCTCAATGCAATTAAGGAAATAATTCGAAGATTTCAATCAAATAAGGGAAATTTTCCAACAATGACTAGGACGATTCATCCCCCTACCAAAAGTATACCTCTAGAAAATATATTTAAGAACTACAATGGCTCTTGGACACATCTAAGTCGGACCCCGCCTACCTTACCGAGAATCCGAGTATTTCACATCTCTGATCCCATACCATCAAATCCGATCTAGAGTAGATGTGAAGATACCCTAATGTGACTAACCCTATATAGCTTGGCTTGCACTCACTCTTTGGTTTTACTCATTTTCGACAAAGGATATCAATGCTCAAATGAGTAACACATCATCTTGGATTGACGAAACATAAAAGACGAAAAGATTGATTTCAAGGTTTGGGTCGAAAAATGAGAATGAATTAATCAAACATTACTTGGAAGGTATGCCCTTATACCAAAAGTATACCTCTAGATAAAATATACTTAAGAGCCCATGTCAAACACCCAACCCTCTCGGGAACTTCCAAGTTGGACCCCATACAACTGAATGCAGGCATTCGAATATACTCACATCAACACATATATGCTATCAAGACTTCTTTAGATAAATGTAAATATATCCTAATGGGTGCAACCAACATGGCTTGGCTCACACTCTCTCTTTGGTTTTTGTTATTTACAATGTTGGATGCCAATGCTTAAAATGAGTGACAAATCATCTTAGATTGATAAAGCACAAAGAATGATATCAAAAATCGATAATTAAGAAATCAACCATCGAATGTAAATGAATGATTGTATAGGAATTAGGTCACATACCCTTGTCACCAAAAAATGAATCAAGGTTTAAAACATTCGAATCTTACTTGTGCTTGATTTTTACATCACAAATATTTATAAACACTAAAAAAGCACTCTTTAAAAATGTTCTTTTAAAAGGCCAAATTATATTTCTAAGTGTATTAAAAAGAAGGGCCAAAATCAATTGTCATTAAAAAACTATTTTCTCTAAACCCAAAAAAATTTACACTTGGGTTTATTTTTTTCACATTCCTTTTTAAAGAATTTTCTCATTTATAAACAATCTTGTGTAAATTTTAAAACAATGTTAATTATCCTAAAGGAAAATAATTCAAATTCATAATTTTTTATAAATTAGAATGACCAATTAATAATCCCGAAGGAAAATAAATCAAATTTATAACTTTAATTTAAAACTCGATAACACCCTCTACAACACCTATGCCCACCTATGATGACAACCACGTCAAATCCTAGTTCACTGCCCTAAATTCGAGCAACCCAAATTGATGTCGTTCCCAATAAAGTATATACCAAATTGAAGCTCTAGCTACTATGAACCTATTAGATCCATTCATGTATTTTTTGATGAGTATAATATTTGATTTTGAATTTTTAAATATGTAACCATTTTTGATTTTGCTAGTTGAAGGGAAATGAGAATGAAATAGGAAAGAGGTAAAGTAGAAAATGAAAAAAAATGGAGAGAATGGTCAAGTGTTGATTTTGGTTTTATAAATAAAATCAATATTCATTACTTATAACTCAAGCCAAACAAAATTCTCAAGTTAAATAAACTTTTCAAGCCACGTATCATTTCACCATCACGTCACTTTGAAGATTTAAATTTGGATGTTGATTTAAAAAGATTTTGAAAAGAAATATTTGCAGTACAACACTACACAATATTATGTTTGCATATGGACTGAGAACAACAAAAATAAAAATACGACAACGCATGAAAATGCGACACAATCCTAAAATAACAATAAAATACATAGATTATTTCATTCTATGAAGTTTATTAAATATCGTCCTTTGCTGTGAAATACATTAGACGAAAATATAATTACTTTCCAATTAAAAAATATGGAAAAGTCCAATAAATTAATTAAAAAGTACGTCACTAAAATCAAGTTGTTTTATAATAATAGATTTTCTTGTTATTTATTCGAACTATTTATTATTGTAAATAAATTTACAAAAATGGTTCACCATTATTATTTATTAATTAAAAGAAGTTAAATAAAGCTATTAAATTCATTTAATTAATATTTAATTCTTCGTTCAAATATTTAAATATTTTTTATTTGAATTCAAGTTATTAAACTTTTAAAAACTAAGTATTTAAATATTTAGAATTCATTAAATATTAAAAATCCTAGTGATAAAATTCCAAGATGTTGCAATTATCTAATTGCAGTCAAAGATCGTAGGAATTAGAGGAAAATCGGCTGAAAATCATGGTTGGTGGCATGGTTTTTACTAATGTCAGTCATGGCAAGGGTAGTTGGAATGGAGGTATGGCGGGCACTTTCCTCTAGTGAAGTTGGATCGCATAGAAACCACATGCGGTGGTGACGGGGCTAAGAAGTTGGCGAGATTGTGTTTGAAGGACGTTGTAAAGATTTTGAATTTACTATAGTGGAAACCACTTGAGAATATATATACGTATGTATGTTGTCACGGCCTGTTTTTCCATACGCTTTGTGTCGACAATAAATCACACATGTCAGACCCAAATTGCATGAAAATACGAAACATGAAGGATAATAGAGAAAAATAAACAGAATAAAATCTCACACGAAAGGAATAATATGTAATATTGAACAAATATCTTTACAGCGGAAAACTTTTGAATACATATATCGAAGTCTAACCTAAATTCGGCATGGACAGTTATAAACATCTGTCCTTACAATTGCTGACAAATATCAAACCAAAACACACTAAGTACAGCGGATAATAGAATATGTCCATACGCAGATGAATATCTCTAGCTCTCCTCTGAAAACTCAATCATCTTCGACTAACCCGAAACTACTCGGATCTGACCTGAATATTGAAAATACCCGGATCAGGCTTGATAAACCAGCGTGAGAAAAACTCGATAATAAATGACAGTGTCATATCTCATCCTTAAATAAAATCCTTTGAAAACAATGAGTATCTCATAAGACCATGATCACACTTAAACACGGACGGGTTTTTACCTTATCATAACTAAAGCACTTTTACATCAAAACCTTTGATATTATTTCTAATGACATTATTTGAAAACATTTGCAAATAAACTTATTAATCTTGTTCGAAATGATTACCCATATAGAATTTCGAAGCTATTCATTATGCCAATAAAAACAAAACGGTAGGTTCTTATTGGAGAATGGATTTCCATACACCACATTAACTACATCCTGAACGTCATAGCGGGAAGAAATATATCTAGAAGGGGATGACCATACCCTACTTGGGAATGACCTACTTAGCCTTGCCACATCTAATCATGTTTCGATCATTTCCGGTTTGATGAGGCTTGAGGTTACGATTACCTTTTCACATAGCACAAATCATATCTTTGAATGCCACATTGCCATTTCGTTAACTACTAATTGCCTTCCACAAAAATACAATCATTGAGCTCGTACGTCTCAAGGAGGGTGTTAAGCTGGGAGAAGTTTCCTTCTCTGCCACCACTGATGTACGTTTGTAAAAACCAATGTATGTAATCTTTAGAAATATGATGTCAGAAAAACGTCCATACAAATTGTCCAGGCACAGGACAAACCGAAGGCACTCTCCTACTACCACTAGTAGCGAGTGGTCCTTGCAATCCGAAAAATTTCCACGACGAGGAGACCACTGCTATAAATAACTCTATAATGAAAGCTACCCAGAGCATGTTCAACAAGCAGTCTTCATGCTATGAAGATCCACGATCTTCAAAAGTCATCATCTTCAACATGTCTTCACATTCGAACGTATATATTGGTTCGAAGTGGTTTTCAGATAGGAATCATCCAAATCCGACCCCGGTTTTTACGAAATCCAATTATCGATAAAAAGTGAATATGAATATACAGAATTTATTAAGTCTCTTTTCACTTTAATTCTTTTTTGGATGATTTCAAAATCTCTTTCTTTCGACTTAGAATAACTCTAAGTAATTCATTCTTTTCTTTGGAAAATATCTCCAATTTCCTAACTTAACTCTCGGTCCAAATTCCATAACTTTTAGGTGGGCTGAAAACAATGTTATTTAACGCATCGTTTACGATAAACTCTAAATCAATCGTAGTAAACATTTTTGAGTAAATAGGATCATAGAAATCATTCTAATTAGAGATTGCTTAAATTTTGGATAATACCAATCTTTTTAATTATTGAAAAACTTAATAGAATCTTTTTATTTTAGAGCATCCAGGCTTTCCTTTCGATCTATTCCACTCCTTTCCTAAGAAAAGAAAACATAAGCCAGATAAGTTCAGGGCATTGGTTGCTCCATCCCTAACCTTAGTTCAACACCTTGTTTTATCTTCCCAAATCTCACAAACGGGACAAATGTACTAGTCGTTTCCGCATACTCAAAGTTTCAACTAAATTTTGGAATTGATTATAAATATTTCAAATTATATTTTAAACACTTAATTTTCCTTTTAAAAACATTCATAACTGATTCCAAGGAAAATCGTTACAATTAAACTCATTACTCAAAAAGTTATACAATTTGCAGCATAAAAGTGATGCGGAAAGTGCTACGTAAGCTTATTTGATTTACACAACTTTTAAACATTCAATAATTCATATTTTCCAATCCAAATATCTTTTAAGCTATTTAAATAGATTTATCCAATTTATTTCATATTTTTTCATAATTAAAAACATTCATTTAAACGGATTTCCTGTTATGGTCACTCAACTGCACTAGCGAGATTTTTCTAGAAAATTGATTTGGACTTAACTCAAAATCTATTCAATGAAATTTTGATTATATTTCTTTGTTTAGAAGATATGGATATAATAGTCCGGAATTTTCTTATCACGAAGAATTCCAAGCTATATTCCACTCTATATACTTATTTGAACTTTTCGACGTGAAATCGCGAACTACCATTGCGCGATGCATCTAGTTTTAACTTATTTTTCGATATTTGAAATAATTTATTCAAATTGAACTCTATTACTTATAAAATCATTAAAAATCATTTTAAATCAATATTTCCACTTTTTGAAGTATTTAAAATGAATTTTCACTATTACCATATTATAATATTATTATATCCCTATTATTTTAATATTAAATTTTAAATTCCAATTTCAATTCAATTTCAATTCTAACTTCAAATTAAACACATTTAAAGTTAGATTTCAAATCTAATTTTAATTTAAACTTTAATTCAACCTTAATCTCAACTTCAATTTTCAAAATCAATTTCAATTTAACTACTCATCTCAATTTTAATTTCTATTTAACTAACTTTTCAAAGCCATTTCACTTTAAATTTTAAATTCTCTTTTATTTTTATTTTAATTTCACTTTTAATCGAAAAGAGACTTATTTTTTTCAAAGTACATCATATCACCAAAATTGGGTCTTGTTTAACAAAGGTTAATCAAATTTAGCATTTATCACTAATATAATTATGGTCCATACACAGACTAATTTGATAAATAATCACAACCATAAATACTTGCAACTATTCAAACATAACACAAACATAACCAAACATCCATAGCAACATTTTAAAGGGGTTTATACTTGCATATGTAATAAGATGATTATATATCAAAATCAAAATACGATCTTTTAAAAGCAGTGAGAATTTTCTCATCTTCATGTCCACTCTATCAGTCTTTTTATAGGTTAACGTGATTTTCGAACTAATGCGCTTTTCCCAAACATCTTGAATTCTCGCCTTAATTTATTTTCCTTCTGAACTGCTTTTGTTTTCCTCTCTCTTTGCTTTTTCTTTTCTTTTCTTCTGTTTCTTTTTTTCTTTTTTATTTGTTTGGCCGTGAGATTTTTGGAAGGGAATAGGGTGTACGGCCTTGGGGATGTGGAGTGTTGTCTTCGGTAGGTGGCTTTGGGCTTTGGTAGGGCTTGTACACGGCGGGTATGGGAAGTTTGGGCTCGGATTTAGGTGGGTAAGGCTCGGCCTTGGTGTGTAGGAGGGTGTAGGAGGTGGGTAGGTGGAAGTTAGGCTCGGCTTAGTTTGTAGGTTCTCGGGTTTGGGTCTTTTAGGCTCGGCCTTAGAGTTTTGGAAGGGTAAGGTGGGTTTGGCCATGAGTTTTGAGGGTGTAAAGTGATGGTGTGGTGATGTGGAGGTTGTAGCTTGAAGGTAGAAGAGAAATGGAGGAAGTAGAGAAGAATTTTGAAAATTTTGTGAAAGGAAAGTGAAGTGAAAATGAAGATGTTTGAGGTACTATTTATAAGTGAAGATTTTGGCGGTAAATGACATAAATAACCTTGTTTATTTTTGAACTTGATTAGCTTTGATTTGAGTTGTATTTGATGTACGGAATGATGGTTATGGAAGAGTGTGTTAAGAGGTCAAGATGTGTCACTTTCTTATGGTTTGTAATTGTTAAATCATACATTTTCGCTCCTTTTCTATGTATAAGCATAACATCTCATTACTGAGATGAGAAGTAAGGTAATGATGTTGTTCGTAAAGTTTTTAACTAAATTTAAATTTGTCAAATTATAACTTTTGCACATTGTTTATTATTTAGAATTTTCAAAAGTAAACTCGTTTTGTCTTTAGTGTTAAATTTAAAGTGTTTAAATAGTTTGTAAACTTGTATTTATATGTTAGAAAAAATATCAAGTTGCAACAACTTGACAACAACTTCTTTTGGTTGAAAATGGTGTTTTTGTCGATAAAGTTACGTTTTTGTTAAGCTATATATTGATGTAAAAAAACTTTAAAATGAACTTTTTACTTCTTTAGATAATAAAAAAATATCTCTTTATATTTTAAAACCATATTTAATTAATATCAAAATCTCAAATTTTACAGTGTACGTAAAACTGACAAAATGCGATAAAATTTGGTTATTTATGTAAAATAATTATTAAAATATTTTTAAATATATTAAAATAACTTTATTATATTTATTGGATGTTTTAAATAAGATATAACTTATCAAATAAATATTTAAACCTATTTATTTAAGCCTTTATTTGTTATTAACAAAACTTAACTTTTGTTGATTTGTTCTAAAATCCAAATTTATACTTTTAAAATTATTATCTATAAGAATAAATGATTTCTTCATCATTATATATTTTATATAACATTTTTATTTAAAATTTAAATTCCTTTTAAATTTAAAACGAACGAAATCTCTCATTTTCGAAGTAGCGAAATTACGGGGGGTTACATATGTAGCATACATACATATGTGTGTGTAAGTAATTACAAATTATATTTAACATTTAAATGCTTACATCTCTCACTTATGACCTTGGTTCCATGTGTAGTTTGAGATTCGAGATCGTACGAAGATGAAGAACATTTTGGTATGTTATTTGCTTTATTTTGAGATACTTCAGAAAATGTCTAAATTTAGTAGATTTGCTATATCGAAGAGTTCTACTATGGAGTTTGGGTAAGTTGTAGCAAGATGAGGTGCATTTTGGAGACGATGAATTAGGACTTAATCCATTAGTATTGTTGTGCGATGATGAGTTTTGGGCTTGCTCCTTATTGCGTTACGGTTGACAATGGTTAGCTTGGACTTGATTAATCACATGTGATTTCCATGATGGCAAGTTGATACTTTGGCTTATTAGTGCTGCTTACGGGCCATATAAGTTAAGGCTTTGAACTCAATAGTATAATATATGTTAGGTGTCAGATGCACTATGGTGGGACCAGTAATATCTAGCAATGGAAAATTAGAACTTTGTGCTTAGCAATGCACATACAATAGGCGATTGTGTGTAGGGACTTTGCACCCAATAGCATTGTTGTTAATTCAGCACATGAGTTGGGACTTTGGGCATAATAGTGTGCATATGTTCAGGTGGCGGTGAGTTATGACTTTAGGCCCAATTGTGTCATGGTTATTTCGGCATACGAGCTGACACACTAAGCTCAATAGGATGCATATGATTAGACCTGGCACAGATTTTAGTGAGACTTTGGTACATGTTGTCACTATAGTATTATCGTGTTTAGCTGATTTATTGGTTGCAGATGGCGCATACTAAGGTATGGTTTCGAGCATAAGTGTTATTTTGTTAGCTTATTAGTATTATGCACTTATATGATGCATATCACTCACCGACATATGTTTGACCCCCTTTTGTTTCTTTCTCCTTTTTATTTACTCTGATAGATAGGTAGAGAGGATAGTAGTGACTTTGGAAATGCAATTGTGCATTGGAGATGCATATTTATTTATTAGCTACCTACTATTTTATTTCAGCTAGTTCCAAGCATTAGAATGTTTTCGTTATAGGTGTAGAGAGATGTTGTAGTTGGAGTTTATTCGACACCATATTATTTTATTTTTCTAGGATATATTATTAATTATTATATTTTATTCCTTCTGCTGTGAGTTGTCGGAATGTGTAGATATTTTAAGATAGCTCTATGACATATTTATGTATATTATCTCAAACGATCCACCATCAACGATATCTGTGATGCTAGTGCCCGACATGGTTTAGGATGTCGTCGATGATGGGTTGTCCCACACTATATATTACAATTACATTATCATTACACATATCAACATGATAATATTGAGAAGATTGAACTTCAAAAACATTCACAGTAGATTTAACAACTTTCCATTGAATACATTTAAGATATAAATTCCCTAAATGTCTTTCAATAATAGGGCACAATTAACTATTCCATATACTACACGGTTCATGTCTATTAGACATAACTTTTATGAGATTTAACTAGATTCTATCCAAACATGATAACAGGTAGATATCTTTCCTTCAAATCCACCATTTAAAACTTTATGCACAACTAGAATTCATTCCCCCATAATATTTTCCAACAAAAAACACGATAGCAAAATAATCAAAAGGAAAACTATGTAAAAGAAATTATATTTCAACACCTCTAGCACTATTAAATTCATCCAAAGCTTGATTAAACTCATCCAATATAGCGACATTAGCAATACAAAAAATCAACGATATGATACATTTCCATTTACTTTGAGGACATTTGTTGTTAGAAAACTCTTTAAATTATTCTTTAAATGGTAATAAAAAGATCCATGTGCTGAATTGGGAAACACTAGAGGAACAGCAAGAAGAACACTAGGATATCGATCAAACGGAGAAATAAAAACCATTATCATAATCACAGTATTTTCCTAAGCTTTGTAAAAAATCAATACCAATTAGTGTCATCGTCATTAAATACAACACCAATAACAAGAGGAAAAAAATCCTAAAGTAACAAAAAAATATAAAAAAATTATTAAATAAAGAAAAATAGAAAAAACAAAAAAGTTCAGCCTAGCAATAACATGCTTGGTAAATATTTGCCAAGAAAATATTTGATTGATACATCTTCGCTAGCTAAATAATTGCCAAATAACTATATGGCAGACAAATGTTTGCAAGAAATATTTGCCTAGCTAATATTTTCATTGCAAATATTTTCGTAGCATAAAGTTGTCCAGTATAAATTTGTCGAGAATTGACTTGGCAAATATTTGTCAGGTAAATATTGACAGGCTAATATTTGCTAAGTGTTATAATATATGTAAATATATATAAGTGAATATGCTTTTATGGTTTTTTGTTTAGTCCCACATCGTGGAATTGGTTAAGTCCTTTGCTCTGAAGCCTTTATATAAAGGAGGCTATGTAATGTAAATACATATCTATTCTCAGAAGTGAATAATATATCTTTTGTCTCTCTCCAATGGCTTCTATTTTTCTTTATTCTATAACACGTTATCAGCACGATCTCCACAAAAGTTTTTTTTTCAGATCTACAATTGTGATAATTTATGAAATCAAATCTATTCTTCTCCAGATCTAATTATAGATCTCAAAACGGTAAGTTATTTTTCTAATATGATTGATCTAATCTTCCAATTTTTTTTTTTATATATCCCATTCCATTCTAGATCTACTTCTTCAGATCTAAATCTATTGTCTTATTTTTTAGACTTTATTATACTAGTCTTATAATTTTATATCTTATATAGATCTAAACTTTGAGATCTAATTCTTATTTTGTTGGTTATTATATTTCAGATCTAATTTGTTTGTTGTTGCTATTTTTCTGATAATATTATATTGTAGATCTCAATATCATACTTATTTTTATGCTTTTGAGTTCATTTATTTTGGAATGCAAGTTTGAACTTGACAAAATTTTGATATTGTTGATTAAAGCAAATTTTTTGACATGGATTTGAGAAATCAAACATGTTTGGTAAATGGGGTTTTCATTTTGAAAACCTTTTAATTTGATTTAGATTTGAATGCAGACTTTGGAATTTATTTTGATATATGATTTATATTTCCAGAAGAAATATTTTATTGTTTCTAAGAGAAACAAATATAAATATAATACGTATCTAGAAGATCGTATTAAGTGAATGGAAACATTAGTAAAAGCTTACATGATAAGCTTAATATCTTCCAATGTTTCCTTTAAAAAAAAGAGAAAAGAAAATAATAATTGAGAACCTGCAGTTTTCATAAATCAGTAAATTACAAGTTTCCTCAAAACAAAGAACCAGAAGTTCTAACTAAAAAAGAGGATTATATATCAAAACTCAAATATATAAATTTGAGATGTGAAGCTTTGAATTATTAGAAAATCTAATTCAGATTATGGTAAATTTCAATTGTAATCAAACCTGAAGTTTGATAATGAAAATCAAGTTGTACCATTTAGGATCTAAAATACTAAACAAAGACTTTTTTTTAAAGTAAAATTGGAACCTGAAGTTCTAAAAATATTTGCCAATGGTATTAACTACTAAATCAAATAAATATATAGAAACTTGTTCACTCCAGAAGTAGTGAAAATAATATATTAAAAAAAAGGTCTCCAGAAGAGATTTGTTGATATATTTGGTGCTTTTACTAAACCAAATAAATACGAAGAAATATATATACTCTCCTACTCTCTTTCTTTTTAATTAAAAATAAGTTGTTCTGATAGAAAGTTTATTTCTTGATTTTTTTTCCTTCTTCCATGCATCCAATCGCTCTTCAAAAGGTAAAATATAGTAGATCAAATATAATAGATTTGAAATCATCTTAATTTCCTAAATTTCCAAAATAACTTGTGTTGATTTGAAGATTTACATGTTTGTTTTGATATATTTGGTAAAGAATTACGAAGTTAGTTTTCTTATGAAAATAATAATGATTTGGATCTGAGATTTACTGAGATTTATAGTTATTTATGATTATGAATGATATGGATAGATCTGAGATAATTTTGTTTATTTAGAAATTCTGATTATTGGGAAATAAAGTTTCGCTTTAAGATATTTATTTTAATTTTATTGTTGAGTAATATTGAACCTATATTTGAGATGAAATTGTGTTACTTTGAGTACTGTTTGTTCAATTAGTTCATATATTTATAATGAAATTATTTTGCTATGACGGTAGTTATATCCTAAACCACATAAAGGTTAATTGTTGTTATTTTTATCACAAATGAATTAATTGCAAGTGTTATGGTAATAAATTAAATCATTTATTGTCATAAATGCATTAAATGCATTGATTATTGTAAATTAAATGACGTTGTATGTTTGTGTTTGAAATAAGAATAGACGTATGATTTACTATTTGATGTATTTATTTTGACAAGTAATGTGTGTTGTAACGGAAAAAATAGGTTTGACAACAACTTGAAGTTGTGCAAAGGAATTATTTTAATAGAAGTTGTATAACTCAAAGTCCAAGGCCTGAAATCTGGAATTACGAAAAGATTTTCAGACAAACTTTACAAGCTCGAATTCTTGTCAGAATTTTTTTTTTTAATTTGTCAAAATGTACAAGCTTCTAAAAAAAAAGGGTAGTTTACACAGAATTTTAGAACCCGAAGTTCATAATAAATTAGTGAACTTGAAGTTCATGAATTAGAAGCCCGAAGCTCTATTGAAATTGTGTAAAATGATAAGGTTGTACTTCTTGAAGAAGTTAAAGGAAAATAATATATTATCATATGAGATAATAATGATGCATTCAAGAGATTACAAAAATATCCAAATGAGTTATACCTTACCTTATATCTTCATATTTATATTATATTAACCAAATATCCTGAATATATTATGTTATATGATGTATCAAACATCATTGGATGTGTGTGTATTAATCTCTTGAAAAGATGTTTTAGAGATTTATTTATATTTATATTGCAAAATATAACATCCCAGAAGAGATGTTATAGAAATTTTATTTTTGTTACATTGCAATTCCTTAAAAGGAAATACTATATTCCCCGAAGGAATAATGATATAAATATTTTTGAGTAATAACAATAATTTATCGAGAAAAAAAAATGATATTGTATACCAATGTTACACTCCAGAAGTAGTGGTTTTATCTTTCGCATCTTACTTTCATTTGGTGCATCTAATTTTGTTACTGTATTTAAAGTCTGATATGTCATTTCAAAGATAGTTACAACAAAAAAAAAATTCCAGTAGGGATGTTTTATGTTATTGTAAAGGTAGTAATTATGTAATTTCTACAAATAGAAACATTGTACATTGATATGACATTCCAATAGTACATATATATCTCTAGAAGAGATAAATTCACTCCAGAAGTAGTGATAATAAAATATCCCTAAAAGAGACTAATAAATTAGGAAATGATAACATATCTCTAGAAGAGATTTGCTTATATGTTTGGTAATTTTATTAAACCAAATAAATGCATAGGAATTTGATTATAAAGGATCCTAATTTAGCTTAGATTAGATCCTAAAAGTTTGAGAACTATACATACGGTCCTGAGGAAATCTGTATCTGTAACATTTCAAGTATCCAGAAGATACTATTATTATTTTTGCTGTAATTTTTTTTTTACAGAACTCTCAATAGAGATGTGTAGAAATGTCTATACGCAATTAAAATTATTCCTTGATAAGTAATCATAATTAGGTTCAAAAAATGATATTTGAGATATAATTGAGGAATAAACTTAACAATTTGAAGTTGTGTGTATATTTTATTCGAACCAGAAGTTCGATATGGTTTCAAACCAAATGTTTTGAAAATTATCATGCTGTTTTGACAGGTTTGCATTGACATTGATTTATAAATAGAAATTAATAGTTTGGATCCTTGTAATAGTTTGTTCTAAAAATCACTAATTCAAATGAGAAAGAATATGAAAATTTTATAATATATATGTGATACGTGGACGCACGTATACATCCATATATGTAAATATTTAGCTAAAAACCTGAAGTTTGTTATAAGCTCATCTTATAGATTATGCATAGACATTATTTAGTGATTTAAAATTCAATCAACATAAATGTTGAATGACCTGAAGTCATGTATGTATTCAAATGATCTACACAATAAGTAAATTCCTCCAATTGCTTAGATCAATGAATGAGAACAAACTCTAATAATCAATATCAATTGAATGCATCTTACAAAAGAATTATCCTCCTATTATTAATATGTATGATGTATTTGCTAGTAGAAATATCGTAATGGATCAAAATAAGAATCCAAAGATGATTATTATTTAATGTGACAATGTTTGTCAACATTGAGGGGGAGAATAAAGGGATACAAGTTCATTTTGATCATCAGTGTTAAATATTTATTAAAATATACAATGATGCAAAATATTATCAATATTATCCCTAGTAGACTTTCTCCAATATAGATTTGAATCCCTGAAGGATCAAAATTTGTAAACCACATCTGAAATATGGTTCAAAAGTCAGTTCAAAATATTTTTGGAGTTAGTAATAAAGATGCCAAATAAAGGAGGTGGGTGTTCTTGAAGAAACACTTAAGGATGCTCTGAAAGAGATCCATGACATGATTCTCAAATAACCCTAGAAGTGGGTTAGGTACCTAAAACATAATTAAAGAGATCTCAATAATTCATGTCTAGAACTGACAAGAAATAATCATCGATGATAAATTTGCAAATAATAAAGCGCTTATATTTATAAATAGATTAAGAATCTTGAATTAGGGGAAAACATGACTGGCCATCATGAATTCCTTAATAGTAGAGAAATATGGACATGTAGTCCGCAAAGTACCAAAAGTACTTGAAATGCTTAATATACCCTGAAGGTATAAATGTGGTTTAAAATCATATTAAATAATGAAAGTATACAAATTCCTGAAGAATATAAATAACTTTCATTGTTATAAAGAATGCAAAGAACAAGAAGAGTAAATTTCAACCTACTTTTAAGTATTGTTGTAATGAAAATCTTGATATAATTCATGATGAGTAGATTACTTCCTATTTTTAAGTATCGTTGTAATGAAACTCTTAATATCCATTGAAGTGATAGTTGCGATATGCAAATACTTATTAAAGTATACGAATTTCTGAAGAATATATATAACTTTTGTAGCATGAAGTATAGATTACAAATTTCTTCTAAGTATTGTTGTAATGAAAATCTTGATACATCAAGATGAGTAGATTACTTCCTGCTTTCTAGTAATGTTGTAATGAAATTTTTAACATTCATGAAAGATGTATAGTTGCAATGCGCAAAACTAATTTGAAGCATAAAAATGAAAGCACATGAAGTGTTTTTCATAAAAGTAGCATACAAATGCATAAAATGCAAACCATATTTGGAAGAAACAATCTTAGAAAATTTGATTGTATCAAAGAAAACTATTAATAAATTGTATTATGAATGAGATATATATTTATGGATCCGGAAGTATCTATAACCAATTTAAGTTTTCGAAAGACGAATATGAATTCAGAGGAAAAATTAAAATCAGGGGGAGAATTCATAAGTATTTTATAATGCACTCTTTTTCCTTAACTAAGATTTTTCCCACTGGGTTTTTATTAGCAAGGTTTTAACGAGGCATTATCTTGATCCAGAAGTATCAACTCCCTTGTAACATTTGAAATAAGCTATAATGTACTCTTTTTTCTTACTTAAGATTTTTCCCACTGGGTTTTTCTTATTAAGGTTTTAATGAGGCATTATCTTGATCTAGAAGAATCAAACGTCTTTTCAAGAAATAACATCTCAAATATGTTATTTAAGTTAAATTATATTTTTATCCTTGACTAAGGTTTTTCCCATCGGGTTTTCCTTTGTAAGGTTTTTACTGACGTATTAAATTGATCCAGAAGTATCAAACTCTATCTGATGCAGTAAATTATTGAAATATGACATACTATATTGTACTCTTTTTCCTTCACTAAGATTTTTCCCACAGGGTTTTTCTTAGTAAGGTTTTAATGAGGCATTAGTTTGATCCAGAAGTATCAAGCTTTATTTAAAGAAATAAGAAAATAAAATATGTCATTGTACTCTTTTTCCTTCACTAAGATTTTTCCCATTGGGTTTTTCTTAGTAAGATTTTAATGAGGAGTTATTTTGATCCTGAAGTATCAAACTCTTATAACGGATATCATTTTTAGTATGATATTTATGATTTCACAAGTTGCACTCTTTTCCTCGTTCAAGATTTTTTTTCCTACTGGGTTTTTCTAATAGAGGTTTTTAATGAGGCAACAGACAATATCTATATCGACTGAATCGATAAATGCAAGCAAGATAATAATGAGGGGGAGCACTCATCATACACGTTTTGAAACGGAAATTTCAAATTATCCGAGCATTCAAGATTTTAAAGACGCATATTCAAGGGGGAGTGTTATAATATATGTAAATATATAAGTGAATATGCTTTTATGGTTTTTTGTTTAGTCCCACATCGTGAAATTGGTTAAGTCCTTTGCTCTGAAGCCTTTATATAAAGGAGGCTATGTAATGTAAATACATATCTATTCTCAGAAGTGAATAATATATCTTTTGTCTCTCTCCAATGGCTTCTATTTTTCTTTATTCTATAACACTAAGTAGGTAATAGATAACTAAGCATTTTCAAAATTAAATCATACCTTGGTGACCATTTTTGGTGGCCATGGACATAATACAACCTTACTTTACCTCTCATTCCCGTCTACAAATACTAATGGATGAAAATATGAAAATTCAAATTTGTAAGCTTCATGAGTAATCAAATCCTCTCAAACCCAGGACTATAAGGATCATCTTGAATCTCTACTGTACTACCAGGATTAAACTCAACTAAGCTTCATAAAAGGATTTTCAAATCATGACATGGAAGTAAATTTATGTCATGAATCTTAGCAAGAGAAAATATTTTATTAGTATATGCAAGTAGTAGTTTAAAAAACATTGTATTCTACTGAAATAAGTAAACAATATCTCTTGTCTTCATTAAAGGATTAGATCAAACAAAATCAATAATCAATTTTTTAACAAGTTTGTTATATATATATATATATATATGGATGGTTAACATTTACAATTCCCACAGCACAAGAATGATTTGGTTGCATAGTTTTTATAACAAAAAAACTAGAAAGATTATATTTAAGGGATGTATAAACATGAAATGAATAACCTTCTCGTGAGCGAATAACAGTATCATGCTCCCCATCATTCTTAATAATAACTTCATATCCATTTTTAATAAAACAATTCATAATACAAAAATGAAATTCATCAACACTGCCGGAAAATTTTTGAGCAACACTAGTAAACACTGGATTTCCAAAATCAATTTTAATAGTTATTTCAAAAATGAACTAGAATCAACTCGAAAAATGAACATCAAAATACTAGAAGTACAAAATGAATTACTCTCACTAAAAGAACCAATTACCATAGAACTATGGGAACCAATATCAACAGAACTACATTTAGATTGCTTCGACTAACCAAAACAACTACAAACTCCTCACAACTATGAGCAACAAGCAACGATATAGTATGAAAATTGGAATTTGTTTCAATAAATATTCTCTTATCATTCATTTCTTATGGAAGTTCATCATACAAATGTGTTAATTCGGTCCAATGCTCACATAACTCATGTTTTAACCTTAAAATACAATCATTCAACACAGGTCACTTGTTTAACTATCATTACCCAATATAAATAGAACAAGAACATTAATAGTAAAGGACATACAAAAATACGTTTCGAATATTAAATTTACAGAGCAATAAAAATCAATATAATATATATACACACACACACACATCAAATATTTAAGTAAGAAACGTTAGTTTGGGAAAATATTTACCAGACAATTATTGACCTAGCAAATATTTTCCAAGAAAATTTTTGTCTGACTGAAATTCTTATTTGTTTGGAAAATATATACCAAACAAATATTTGCCAAACATGTAATTGTAGGAAAATTCATATATAAACTGAAGTAAATTTCTGTCATAATAGCTAAAGCAAAATTTTATATCATAACAAAATTTAAAACATTGAATCCATTACTGAATAGAAAAAATTTGAATGCAAAATCATAATCAATTCGATAAATTACAACAAACATAAAAACAAATAAATACTTGGATATAAATTCAAAAAACATTGATATATATATATATATGCATACCTCACGCAGTTAACTGATGCTCGATTACGGCTGAATATTGAATTGTTAAGCTAAAGATAATGTGTGATTCGGGTAAAAGATAATGCATTATTAGGGATTATGATTAAAGACTAGGGACTATAGTTAAGATTAGGTATAATCAATGATTACGGCTATCATTTTCTTTTTAATGTGATTAAAAATGGAAAGTGTAAAACAGAAATTAAAAAAGAAGGTAAAAATGAATGACCAAAATGCAATAGGCACATATAAAATAGTTTAAAAAAGATAAGAACGTGAAAATGATAATTAAAAAAAATAGGGATGTGTCCTTAATTACAACTATTTAATTTATATGAATTAAATAAATATATAAGATATTAATAATTATTTTTGGATTTTTATGTATCACACTAATATTTTTTGTTACAAAATAATATTATAGTAGAAAAATATATTACAGAATAAACTAAATTAATTTTTATATTCTAATTACTTATTAATAATTAAATGTAATACTAATTTTGAGTTGTAAATATTCAAAGTAAGTTTTGTTTTAACTTAGTTCAAAAATAACCCGTTAGAAATTTCAATAAACTATAAAATATATAAAATTAAATTAATTAATGCACATTAAACAAAATTAAAAAAAATATTATTATTCATTTCGGATTTCATGTTTAAAAAACGTACTTGTAGAATAAGTTAGAAGAATACATTTTAAATTTAATAGATGTTGTATTAAATATAATATTAACTAATTTACATGTCTTTGTATTATCAAATTTTTATATACATTATTGTTATTTAATTTTAAATACTAAGACAATAAAACATTATTCTAAAATATTTTCATAAAATTTCGTGAATACATATATAAGCACATAAAGATATATGCACAAACTAAAATTTCTAACCTAAAATGTTATTCAAAACCTAACTTGTGTTAATTTATAAATACTAAATAAATTTACTTGAAAATCGTTATTATTATTAGATATAACATGCAAAAATAATATTTTCTTCTTTTGAAGATACCTTAAAATAATATTTTAAAGCTATAATTTACTGAATATTAAATTAATATAATTTCATTCTTAAAGAGTTATTATTTTTTCCGTCGATATGGAATTTTAATAAATTTAATTACAAAATAATAAAGAGAATTTAAAAAAATAATGTGAAAAGGTTTAGAAGAAGAGAATATTTAGTTTATTTATGCTATCATTTAATAGATAAATAATTTATCGATATATATCGTAAAGTAGTTATATTGTTTAATTATATAATTTTTTGTGCAATTCATATGCATTATTATTAAATGAAAATTTAACTTTACCAATTCTGTTAATATAAACCTATACAACCCTAATTTATGTGTTGTAACAGTAAATAAATTTAATTAAAATAAAATATCTGAATTCTACTACAGATAATTTCATAAGGCGTAACTTTCATGTATGTTACGTTTTCGTAATTTTGAAGTTCAATAGTTTTTAAAACGTATATAAAGTGGGATTAAAAAGGTTGGTCTAGACATGTAGTTTCAAAATAATAGTGCTATGTTGCTATGACAATAACTTTCAAATGCTTCATCCATTTTCGATGATTTTGTACTTTTGAAAAGCTAAGATGATAAAGAAAAATTTTATTTTAAGAGTCATGCAAAATTTAGATGTTTACTATACGAAAACTAAGTTGCAAAGAAGTGGGTCTGCAGATTAAATTCATTTCAAAATTTGTGTTACTTGGTAAAACCACCATAATTTTTATTGTACCCATATTTTAGTGATCCACAAAATATATTATATAAATTATGCTGCAACTTTAATCTTGAAAACATTTAATAATTTTTTGTTTTTAACACCTTAAAGTTAGTTGGAAAGTAGTTTTAACATGAATGCAATGTTGCTTTTATATTAAATAAATGCATGTTTGTCAAATATTCATAAATGAGAATAATGATTTAACTTGAGTTAAGAAAGGGTACATAAGATTGCTATTTGGTTTTGTTTGTAGCGCTAGATCGCTTTGCTAGCTTTAAAGTTAAATAAGCTCGCATAAAAATTGTAAAACAAGGTTATTTTACACCTATATACTAAAATATGAATGATATCATATGATTTACTGTGAACTTGATCATGTTTTGATTGTGTATACATATTTATTCATATTGTAAAGTGCTAAAACTCACTCTATACGAAGGAAACTCAGTCGAACTTTTTTGAAAATTTCAACACTTTTAGAATAAAATTCTCGTCATTATATTTTATGCGAAAACAGAAAGTCATTAAATGAATATTTTTAAAAGTATAGCAGGCGATAAGGTAAAAATGAATTGTCAATGTCCTAGTTTGAGGAAAGCCATATAGAGGATCAAGTGATTCTAACTTGATAGAAAACGGTAATAGTATGAAAAAAGTTAAGAATATGAGTCATGTATGATGTCTTCCCTACTAGAAATTAAGAGGAAATAATTTTCATAAGGGGAGAGGTCTCAAATAGCCATAACTCTCTATGGCGCTGTAATAAAAAAATTAATTAAAATACAATGTTCAAATTGATTTTGGATCAATTTTATTTTTGGAAATATTTTCTTAATAAATTAAAGTTAGTTGATTAATGAATTTGTTTTAATAAAATTGAATTAATTAATAAATCCATTTTAGGAAACATGTTCTTTTGTTTGAATTATGGTTTCTGTTGATACTATTTTAATTGTTGTTGCAATTATTATTGGAAAACTATGAAAGGACGTGTATCTTGGCTTGATCAACATCTAGTAGTGTTATAATTCTAATCGAGGAGGACACAAATGAAACAAACCATGTATCTTGTCTTTCAGTATTTGGTAAAGTTATAATTTTAGTTGAGGGGTATACTAATGAAAAAGGCCATGTATCTTAGCTCGATCGACATCTGATATAGTTATAATTCTAATCGAGGATACACACATGAAAAAAGCCATGTATCTTGGCTCGATCGACGTTTCGAAGGGTGTATTCTGCATTCAACAAGTTTTATAATTAAACCGTGATCAATCCACAATGATACGATGATTAGTAAATATGACTCTTATGCTATAATTAGGAGTGAATCACAATTAAGAAGATTTGTAGTTACGACTAAATTAAATAGAGATATGACTCCTATATTATGACATCATATATGTTATTTAACAAGGTTTGGGGTTAATATTGACTGTGTATAACATTTATATGGTATATTATGAGATCCGTACAGGTTATCATTATCTGTTATGATTACGTTCATCATTATGATGATGTTACATTTAAATCTAGGCATAGCCTGACCTATTTATTATATTTATATAATACTTGGATCAGTTCGAAACTTTATTGGTATAGGGAAAATAGCATTTCTTAGATGTTGGGCTTTTGAGGAGATGACAATGGACTATAATGTGCTTTTGGAAGTCTGTTATATATATTTTCTTTTGATGTCTTCATGTATGTAAATATGCGATGAGTTGAGTTGTATATGTAATTTGATTTGTATCGGTGTATATATTCAGTAGTAAGTCTGATACTTCTTTTTGTAGACCTACTTTGTGATATGTAAGTTGTGATATTATATTTTTCCCTGCATTTCGGGGACTATGTGTTCTTTAATTAGATTATGTGTGATTTTGTTCTATAAAACACATGTGTTTATTGCTTTATGTCGACATCGAATATGTCTATATGATTTATCATTTAAGGTAAGTTATGTATTAGTGTTAGTCCAGGGGAATATTCACATATGCTCAGTCGATATCACCTCATTCTCCATGTTACCAAACAGCATATTCTGTAATACTCTTTGGTTGTACGGTATAGAAGAAGAGCGTTATTATAAAATTGGTGTACATATTGAAATTATCATGATTTATTTAACAAAATAATAAATATCCATCGATCAAATTAATTTGTATTGCAAAACCTAAGATTATTTAATTAATTTAAGTATATGGACATAAATGAAAAATAACATGATATAATCAGAAGAACTTTGTAAATAAGTGTAGAATATAAGAAAAGGGTAGAATTCTTCTCATCCACTGATATTTATATATTGATTATAGGTAATTTATTGAGACAAATTAGTTACAAATTAAAGTTGCTACTATTATTTTACATACATAATTTTTGATTATGTGATTTATATTTGAATAAAATTCTAATTTAACCAATTTTTAATATGAATGTGATGTACATATTGAAGTTCCTTTTTAGGATTTATTACACATATTAAGTAAAATTTGTTAATTACATTTATATTTAAATAGTTTAAATTTAATTTTATTAACTAATTTAAATAAATAAGCCTAAATGTAAAATAGTATAAGAGAAGCGCTATGAACTTTGTAAATAATTATAGAAATTATAAAATGCAAGTATTTTATTATAAAATGGTAGGAGAAAATTAATGGAATATTCTGAAAAATTGTAGAAAGGAAAATAATGTAGGATTTCAAAGTAAAACATCATGAAATAACTGGGAAGGGGAGAGATAGTTTCTAAAATTAATGAGATGATTTGGATTTTTTTTTTATATTATTAAATAAATAATTGTAAGCAATTATATGTATTGATATGTTAACCTTTTTTTGAAAAATCACTTTTAAAGCCATCAATTCATATTTCAATAATTTTCCCTCGTGATCAACTTCTAAATAATTTAATCAAACATTTGACTCAAAATAACAGTTAATAAGTGCATATATATTATTATTTATACTACTATAAAGAAAGAAAAATTGTTTGAAATTGGAAATGGAAAATGTGAAATGTAAATTAATGTATGATCATATTTATATTATTTACTAGAAAGAAATTGACACACGATACCAAAAAAATGAAAAGGTGGTATGTGTGTATAAAAATAACTGGAGCTGAATATGATAGTTGAAATGTAAGAAATTGTATTTTTCTTCTGCTAAAAGCATTTTATGTTTAAATTCACTAATTCATATATCGATCATTTTCCTTTGTGATACAACTTTCAAAAAGAAGAAATCAAATATTTATTTTAAAATAGAAGTTGGAAAGTGTGTTTTTAGAATGAGAATGATCCTCTTATTGGGGAGATTGATTGTCATAAGTGTAAAATTATTAGTATTTTATATTATAATTTTTTAAATAAACTACCTAAAACTAGAAATGTAAAAAGGTGAAATATAAATCAACATATGATTATATTACTTTGAATGAATGCAAAATAAATTATCTTGATGTGGAAAAAAAGCAGAGGTGAATATTAATGTATATATAATAGTAGAAATTTATCACGCATCATTATTTTTAATTGTTTTATGAAATATATCCCTCCTAATTTCCATTTATGATTTTAGTCCCTCTTTTTTTTCAACATCTGTGTTAACATTTTTATCCTGCCATATACCTAATTTTGTCTTCCTCCTAAACAACTTCCAAATTTTCTTCTGAGAATTTTGAATTTAAATTTCCATGGAATTGTTGCAAATTTCAAATTTCAACCATCTTTCAACTTCATCTAATTCAATTTCAAATATCTGAAGTATTTGCATTGGTCTTGAGTTACATCTCGTTCTATTCGATCGGTTATAGTTGCTCAATTAAATTTTTCTTGCATCTTAATCAGTTTTCGCTACATGTTCATTCCTTTCAGCTGGTTCTTCTTTTGCATCTAGATCAGTTACAAATATCTTATTCTGTTATGCGTTAAATATGAATTCGAGGTTAGTTTTTTTGTCATAGTTATTTTCATCTTCTGTTATTTTGCATTTTGTTATAAATTATGTCGTTATTTTCTTAGTTGAATTTTTTGTTCTTATTTATGTTATTGTATTTCTTGTTTAATTTCATTTTGAATCTGGTTTGAAATTTTGTCTTCCATCCATGTATTCATGTTTCTTCGAGTCTGCTGAATTTACTGTGATTGTTATGGTTCTGCATGTTGTTGTTATTATGGTTCTATATGTTGTTGTTGAATTATAGGATATAATGGGCATGTGTTAGTGAATTTTTATGCAGTACATTGTTATTATGGCAAATATTTGTTGGGAAAAAAATTTCCATTACAATATTTATTATGGTTGTAATTCATGTTAGTTACATTTATTGTTATAGTTCGATAATCATCATATTGTTATTGTTCATGTATGTTGTTATTGAATTATATTATGTTAGTGGGATATGGTGGTAAAGTTCTATGCAATGAATTGGTTTTGTGGAAAATATTTACTTGGTAGAAATTTTCCATAATAACATATGTTCATTAAATAATTTTTACTATAGTTTTTACTGTTTATTATGTTGCTTTACTTTTATTCTAACATTATTATTATTTTCAGCTATAAGCCTATTGGTGTTCTTGTCATTTTTCTGTTGGGTAGTGATAGTTATAGCAGGCGCCTTGATTTGAGTGATTATGTGTTGAGAATGAAAAATGATATTTGTGAACGTTGGTCGAAATTAACACCCGATCTATTGAATTGGTTTATGAAAGAGATGAAAGGGAAAGAGATATTATAACTAATTCTGATTTGCATGGTATATTGTTGCCTATTGCTCATAGCCATGATGATTTTCTACTTGTTTCGGTTATATCTAAGCAGTGTAAAAGTATATTAGCTAATGTTGATTCTTATAATTCCTCATTTGTTGGTTCATTTGGTGTGTGTGGTTCGTTCGCTTCTTCTATGGTTTGTTCTTCGGTTGGTTCTTGTTCTACTTTGAGACAGTAGTTAAAAAATGATTCTAGCAATCCAATATTTATAGAAGTAGGTCAAATATTTGCTGGTTGCGTTGAGGAGTTTCGATTGTATCTTATGTTATATCATATTAGGAATGGTTATAAAGTTGATGTTGTTAAAAATGATAGGGAGCGAGTTGCATTTGTTTTTTCATGGGAAGGTCGTACTTTTCGCATTCATGCTTCTCGCAAGTTTAACCTACCAGATTTTTTATGTCAAAACTATGCAGCCTAATCATTTATGTGGAGCTGGTATTGTAGATGTCAACCATCTACCTATTTCTAGCAAATTAGTTAAGAAGTTGGTTGTTGATTTTGTTCATTCAGATCTTCTAATGGAAATGAAAGATATTTTTCATTTATTTCAAACCAAGTACAATATTGTGTTAAATTACTATTTTGCTTATATGGGGAAAGATTGGCTTTGGAAGAAATACATGGCAATGGTTTGCTTTCATATCATCATTTGAAACCTATTTGTAAAGCTATGGTTGAGTGTAATCTTGGTAGTACTATCATGACCCAAAATCTAGCATTTGAAAATCAACATCAAATACCTCACTTGTATTCAAATGCCGAAGACTCAAATGTCAGATTCTAGTTCGATGGAGCTTATAACAACGTTAGATGAATATAAATAGCAGAAACAAATTGAATTTCATTAATCACAACATAGATACAACAATGGATACCACATTCGATCACCATCATCAGAGTGCTATATACATAATACAGCAACAGAATAATAACACCATAGCGGAGAAATGACAGAGTATTCCAAAAAGATCCAACATAAGAACCTTTAAATAAAACTTCAAAGCTTCCAAAAGATTTCCCAACCAAAAGCTCCCAAAAGAGTTCCAAAGACTTTCAAAGATTCCTAGCTCCAAATCCACTATCTTGAACTAGCTCCAGAATACGGATAACCTGCATCTAGGCTGCCCGTGTGGAAAATTATGGGCACCCAGAGTTTAGGAAGGGAACAATAAACTCAAGGTAAGCCATGGGACTGGTATGAGTAAAAAAATAGTTGTTTGTACAAAAACAATTGATAAAAAGAAACCGTTCATGCTTTTGGAAAATGAAACTACCATAAGGCTTCCCTGCACACACACACAGTGCAATTGCACAATTGGAGGAGATTTCTCCTTATGATAGTCAAATATGCTTGATACCAGAAAAACTCTTTTGATATTATTATTATTGCATAGTGTGAAAAACATTTCGAAAGTATAATATTAATCTTAGCCAGCATACCACCATTATGGTACACCTACTATAGCTACCATTTGAACGGCAGGTCACAACCATTGATAAATGGAAGGTTATACAACTAAAACCTTACAGGGTCAAATTGTTTTGATTGGATTTTCAACAAATGGTCAGGCAAAGGAACTTCCTACACCAAATGGGTATGCCTCTGGAGGGACGTCCCGAGAACTTAACCAGCTCTCTGCCAACACAAGGCCGGGTTACCTCTGTAACTAGGTAACTAACCGTCACGAGTATGCCATCCCTCAGTCGTAACCAACCTTTATCGAGGGCCCTCAACACCAACAACCACAAAGAAAATTATCTGGGCTCCATACCAGAATACCACTTAAGGAAATGCACATGCCCTAAAGCGCACGACCCTCATAACAATGCTGCATCCATTCTTATTTCGACCATCTCCAGGGCGTAAGGTTCGATGAAGTCTCATCCCACAAAGCTACGCTTTTCACAAAAGCCATGCTTTGATCAACAACTGATCAGCACTTAGCATGCCACACTACCAAATTGGGAGTATATCACTAGTAACCATCAACTACATAACCTCTGAGCTCGTACCTCTCAGAGAAGGGCGTTAAGCTAAGAGAATAAATTTTCCGCCGCCAAACAGAAACGTATTTGATCGAAATCAGCTTTATATCTCAAAGTGTAATGTCAGACATACAAACATACAAGTCCATCCTGGGTCTGAATGGAACCGAAGGCACTTCGTCCAATAAAGGAAGAAGCCCTTGCAACTCGAGTATCCATATTCCCGACCGGACTCCCCATCACATATGGAGATCTCTATACTGGAGCAACTCAGTGCAGAGACAATCGACAGGTAATCCTTTCGTTCTTGAAAATACCTGATCTTCACCATCGTCTTCGAATGCAATCCAACTCGTTGTATCATTAATTCAGAATGGGTTTTATGACACAAAATCATCTCCCGACAAATCCGAATAATGAGCGCTTATTTTAAAACATGTGGATACACAAGTCACAAAGATTCACCATTAAGATTTGATGTGGGATTCGGATAACCATTTGGAATCCGACTCCCTGTCGGATCGAAATTCAAATGACGTTTAAAGGCCAACAGTTTTCACATTCACACAGAAATATATCAAAGATGTCGCAGCTCAGAACAAAATAATTCATATCACAAAATATCACAATCACAGATCAGAAATATCAACCAAATCAAGGTATTCAATAATAATCGATCATCTATAAGCAAGATTAATTAATCGTGTGATTATAATTAATTAATCACATAATTACTTTCATTAATTATCCTTAACTAATGATTAATTATCCTTAATTACAAATTTATTAATCCTTAATTATTAATTAATCAACCTTAATTATTTATTAATTAAACTTTAATTATTAATTATTTAACCTTTAATCATCAATTAATAAATTAATAATTATTCTTTAATTACTATCATTAAGTAATTATCCTTTAAGTAATTATCCTTTAATTACTGTCATTAATTAATTAATCTTTGATTACTTAAACTTTAATTAATTAATTAAAAGATAAATCATTTATCTTAATTACTTAATTATCATTAAAATCTTTAATTAACAAACTTTATAATTAATTAACATGAACACGTAGATTAACTCAAGATATTGAGGTTAATTAATAATTTAAAAACATTTGATTTTAATTAATTATTTAATTACATCATTTATTTAAAATAACTTAAGAATTAATTTATAAATAAATGTCACATAATTAGTAAATTAAACTTAAGTACTTTTAAAAAAATAACATATTTAAAACCTTTATTAATCTAAACTTAAATCAAACAATTATGTAAAATCATGGGATAAAATATTTAAATTTTGAATTTGGTTTTAAAGTTGAAAACTGTTTTTATATTAAACTCGAGAACTCCCCAGTGTCACCCAAGCCAAAACACTGTTTACTTCGAGTCTTCCCCGAGCTAACCCATATTTTCTTTTTAAAACTTTGATTTTCGTTTAAGTTTTTAAAACCCGGTACTAACTTGCAAATACTCGAACCAAGACTCGAGCCAGCACCCGAATCTATTAAGATCGACTTCGAGGCACAACCTTTCTTCCCAAATCCTATCCATTGACATAACCCAGTGGCATATGCACATGCATCAGAGCTCCGACAAACTCCAGTCAACCTCGTTGCCTTCCACAAGTCTACGATCATCTACTAAATCTTTCAGACCACCTAGATCGACGAATTGGTATGCCAATCGAAATCGAGCAACTAACTCAACCTGGAATAAAACTGAACCACCAAAGATCACCGCATTCCGCCGCCTCAGGCCACCAGAGGCCACGCAACTCTGTCCAAAGCTTCATCGATGACTAATGCCTCGATTCTCCTCGCACCGATGTAGTCTGATTCGACATTGACGACGCCATTGCCTTGAAATCATGTTCGACTAAAAACTGGGATAAAACCCTAAATCGATCTCGCACCGCCTCCTCAGTGAACAAAAAATTCGCTGTGCATTTTTCTGATGATCCTCGACCACCAAGCATGCTTCAGCTTTGACCACGAGATGAATTATGTCGCCGATCACCAGAATTTGCCAATAAACCCAAATTCGTTCATCCTCGAATTTCTCAGTCAATACGATACTAAAAATCTTGCTTCTTTCTTTAAAATTCGTAGTTTTCCAAGGCGAATTTGGTAATGTAGAGAAAATGGAAATCGTGATGTTCAAAATTTTGATATTCTTTGAATTCTACTGTAATTTCTCTATCCAGAAAATATTTTTACTAATCTTATTTAAAGATATTTTTGCAACTTAGATCTTGAATTTATAAACACATTTTGTTTAAATCTCAAAGCCTAAAAGAGATTAGAAAAGAAGATTTGGATTTTTATACAGGTTTTTGAAAACCTGTTACAAAATAGAGGCAATATGCGTGTAACTGACATGCACACTCATTTTCCACATATATGTACTGTAACAGCCCTAGTTTTAGATATTTATTTTATTATTAATTATTTAGTTTCAAAGTATATTTTATATAAATTGTGTCTAAAGATATAGTTTAATTATTTAATTTGAAGATATATTTTATAAAATTGCATATGTCAATAAAATCTAATAATAACTGTGAAATTTTAAGCTAAGTTAAACAGTTGAATTTCGCGTTCAAAAGACGCGTGAATTATAGGGTATAAGCGACGTAATAAAACGTGTGTTTTTAAAATGTTATTTTTATAAAAAATTTTTTTTTTTTTTTTTTTGATGTTTTGGACTGCGTCTGTTTAGCGTAGTGTAAAAATCATGTCTTCGTAAAATTTTGGAGAAAAATATCAGTCAGAGATTTTATAACAAACGTTACGTTGCATTAACTGACAGTCTGATTTTAAATAAATTTGTATACGTTTTTCTAAGCTTTGCATAAATTCTTGCCATTCCATTTATTGTTTTCAAACTAAAATCAAATAAATAAAATGAAGTAAAAACTTAACATGGAAGTAACGTGTGAGACAAAAATCCAAGGAGAAATTTGTGCATGCCCAAATTGATACGATACATATCAACTCTTTCGTTCATCCTCTGATGTATACTTACCTTTATTTCTCCCCATATCAACGTATGCCTTAATTAAACCTTTTGTAAATCAAAACTGAATTGAATATGAGTTTGCCTTTCCTTTTCTCAGAAATAAAATCATGCATTGATAACTTCCCTTGTTTATTTCTTCAATCACGTATAAGCATTTATTCAAAGAGAAAACTGAAGCAAATCTCTCGGCCTTCCAGTAAATTCAAAAATTTATAATTTTTGCAAACTGAACTAAAAAAAAAAAAGAACATAAAGTTACGTACAAACTTTATATCCAGGCTTATATCACGCAACTTTTCATTTTGTACGTTTCTTTTTAAAAAGTTTTGCATTAAGTCTGGCCAGTTTGTTTATTAAATCAAACATAGGAGAATCAAAGCATGCTGAAATCACACATGCATATTTACATATTTTCAAACTTTATATGTTGTGTAACTGCCTAAATCTTATATCACGTAAACATATTTATAACTTTTGTAACTGAAAGCTTTAAATCTCTACAGCTTCCTCTTTTTCCCCTGTGTTTTTGCCTATGATCTAGTATGGTATCTGCGAACGTCCAAATACATTTGTAAACATATTTAATACAAATCAAAATTTATGTAAATATAAATGAATCATCACACACGTATTCATATTTATATATATAAAACTGATACTTTAAACCATTTAAGCTGCTTGCCCTTTTCTCCCCATTTGTCCATTTGATTCCGCCTCAAACAAATCCTTTTATCTGCAAATCATCAATCTAAAATCACGCCTACATTAAATAGTATAAGATTTTGAAATCAAAGCTTCTCATAAAAATTGCAGTTATCGCATGCATTAAATCTAGATTTCAATTGGCAGTTTTAAATCACGCATTCATACTTAACCTTGCCTATCTTTTCAACTTCTCAATTCCCATGTATATCTCTCTATTTCATCTTTATTATGCAATAAATAAATAAATAAATAAATAAATAAAATTTTCCGTTCCTAATCACACATATATACAAATCCAAGAGCACGGGGAAATTTTAAGTAACGCTCGTAATTTTGTTGTTTATTTTCCTCCACTAATCACGCAAGCTTTGTTTATATAAAGTAACGTGCATATCAACTCCTTTCTCCCATCTTCAATTTTCCAGTCACGCAAACCATTTCGTCCAAAATCAATGCATGTTTTAAATTCCATCAGCATTTATTTCTCCATAATCAAGCTGCCTCATCTTTTGCCTTTAATCACGCAGACTTGAAGGAATTCACAATGAAAAAAAAAGGCTGATACGTTATTCGCAAGCCTTGCCTATATATATCTTTCATTCCTCTACATCTCTTTTATTCTGCCTTTCTTCCTCTATAGCCATCAGGTATATTTTCTTTTCTTCTTCAGTCTTTTTGTTTTTCCTTTCCTTCCAGTTTCTTTTTTTCTTTTCACCCTTGTTTGCTCGGCCATTTCTCCCACCATGTGCCAGTAGGAATATAGATGCTAGCTTGAGTCTGCGTAGGTCTTAGAACTGTGTAATCTCTTGGAAAGGCATGTGTTTTGTGAAGGTTAGAAGATTTTATCTATACATTTTAAGGGATTGTCTGTTTTGAATTTGGAGAGGAGTAATGCCCATAATTATTTTGGTGATTGAAGATCTGTGATTAGTAGTCTAGGCAGGTCATATAAAAAGAAAAGAATTATATATAGAAAAACAGGGCAGTGAATATTTTCAGAGGGGAAGTCCTTGTTTTGTTTATCTATCATAATACTGGTTAGCATGAGTGTAAGTGAGTTGCCTGTTTTAGTTTATAATTTGGAGATTGTGGAAACCATTTGTGAAAAGATGAAGGGTAGGATGTACATGTTGTATCTCTGTGTATATGTTGGTGTCAGTACTCGTATGCATCAGTGGAATTTGCAGTAGAAAGTAAATATAAATAGTAGGTAGGCAAGAAAAACATGCAGGTAGGTTTCAGTAGATGATTCTTTATGTGTACTTGAGGTATCAATAGGAGTTGGACATGTTGAAAGAAGAATACATAAAAAGGCTTCAGTGTTGGTCAAGTAGAAGTGGCCTCAGTTTCGTTCGAAGCAATTATATGATTCCCGAAGAAATTCCCAGATTGTCTCGAAGCAGAGGCGTTCTTGACTCGAAGTCTGGCATGAAATTACTCGAAGCATATAAGGAGGTGACTCGAAGAAATTTGTAGCAGTCACGAAGCAGTGGTTTGCCTGTACAGATGCCTGGGAAGTTATATTTAAGAAAATTTATATTGTCTAGAAATGTTTTAAAGTTAAGTTTAAAACTTAAAATGAAACTGAAATGCTTCAGATCTGCCTGGGAAGTTTTGAATCTAAGGAAATCTATCTGTAAAGTGATGTTTTAGAACTAAACCTAAAACGTAAGATTAAAACTGAATACAAGAGTTAAATATATGAATGAAGTAAGATATATATGGATGAAGTATGTGGTATTGTATGGGTTGGTTTGAGCGTGCATATACACGTATCAGTTGATCGGCCTGGGAAGTGTACTGGAAAATTTGAAATGTGGAGTTCGAACATCTTGGTATATAAAGCCACTTTGACATGTTTTGATGCCACGGTGCATGCTTAGCCATGCTGTATTGATGAAGAGGATACCCTGTGACAGTTCGAGCCTGGAAAGGAAAAAGAGATGAAACCAATTTTGCAAGTATATAGGTTAAACTGGAATTTTAGTAAATAAGAGAAAAGAAAACTGGGGAGGTAGGCTGCACATATATGTGCAATGTGCATGAGAAAACTAGGCAGTGGAGTGATGCACGTGCGTGCACGTATCCGTGTCACCGTACATGGAGAAAGAAAAATTTATGTGTACGGGTGTTCGTAGTTAACATCTTGCCGTGATTGTTTAGGGAAAATTTTCGTCGTAAATTTTGTGTGTTAGCACGGGGCACATATTTTGGGTATATTTAGGTCACATTATACGGTGGAGTGGTCGAGCAAGTCAAAACAATTTCCGTTCTATTTTAATCCTTTCTTGACCATACATTCTAAAGTCGCGTTTCAAAATATTTGAATTTGTTCTAGATTTGAATCTAGGCGACATCAGAAGAAATTTGATCGTTATTTTCTGTCGGTCTTTACCGGTGAATCGTCGTTTTGAATTCAAATTTTCTGCAACTTTCAGGTGAGTATTTCTCACCAGACATACGTATTTATATTTCGTAAATTATTGCAAGTGTATGTGTAAAATTTTATGTCACTATTATCTGTCTGTAGTGTAATATAAAATGATGAACCCCATTTAAATTGACACCTCATCAGTTATTATCTGTTGTATTATATCTGCAGTTATATTATGTTATTGTTTATTTACTGCTTAAATCACACTGCAAGTTCCCTGTTATACGTAGATTGTTATGGGCTGAAATGATAGGCCTAAATGATTATTATTGTTAAATTATGCTGTTAACTGTTAAACTGTTAAACTTGGGATTGCGGGTTTGAAATGATAGGACCCGGGATATTTGTAAACTACGGATTGAAATGATATAAATCCGTACCACTTGACCTAGGATAGAAAACTATATACAGGCCCGTGGTCCTTATAATATTTTCTGAAATATTTAAAATTATTTTGGAAGTTAAATATTTGATTTATATCTTTAAAGGAATTTATATTGATTTTTAATAAGTTATAAATAAAGAAATAAATAAATATTTGAATAAATTTATGGAATATAACTTATTTGGTAAATCGGGATTTTGAAAGAATAAGATTTCAGTTAATAAATGAATAAATAAATAGGTTATATTTGGAAATATTTATCAAGTTAAACAATCTATTACAGCATTTAAATGCTGTCTTTTGAAATTTGACTAGTTTTACCCATAACTTTAGGTAGCATTTCCTAAGTGCTATGGAATCTAGAATTTGATTGCTCTAAAATTTATGGAATTTGATAAATTTTATTTTACCTTAAGTTTTGGAAAAACTTAAGACATAATATTTATAACTGTATTTCCCTAAATAAATTAAAGATAAATATTCTGGTATTAAGTAAATTTTGGGAAAAATTTAATGGTTAAAATTTGGAGTTTTATTTATGGAAATTATGGGAATATTCAAGACTAAAAATATAAAACATTGATTTGTGAAAGAATAAAACCCAAACTAAGTTTTGAATAGTAAATACTCCAATTGGATATATATAAAAATTGAAATGGTTTTGGGAACATAAAGGGATATTTAAATTATGGTTAAACTTTAAATAAAGAAATATATTTGTGAAGCTATGTAAATTATCTTCTTTACAAAGTAACCATAAAGTTAACCCATTTATATATATACCGTTGAATGTCCAAACCATTGTGTTTGGGAGTTATGGATTTAAGTAAAGTTTCCAAAACATTATCCTTTGAAGATATAATTCAAATATTTGGTCTCCAGATATTATAAACAGTATGGTTTTGGAAAGAATTATATTTGAATATAACGATATCCTATTGTTTTGGGTTTTAAAATGATATCGTATCTATAGTTTTGAAATGGAAATGTTTATTCTGATTTAAAGTATAAACTGTTTTTAAATAACCACGGGTTATAATAACGAAGGGTTGGCAAAGAGACCGGGATCGGATATGGACATACTCTCTGTCGATACCGAAAACCACTTTGACTAACCGTGTACGCGGTGGAGATTCCAGAATGAAGTAGGTTGGTGGTGACGGTTTCTTGAAAGGTATATACGTGGACCCGACTCCCGTGAGTTGGCATAAGGTGGCTAAAACAGGAGCGATTCTCGGATTAATGAGGTAGCTCCTCTGATCGAACGCACTTCTTCGTATACCATTCTATTGCTTATGTGATTGTTTGGGTGCACCCTTTGATTTGGGAGTGTTGTTCGAGGTGGGCGGTTGCTGCGGCTTCGCGTTACCACCGGTCCGGATAGCAATTGGTATATCTACCCTGGCATTGCCTAGTTGTGCCGTGTCACCTACCATATCGAGCCTTGTACGAGTTTGGTTTTCTCCCGTAGACCGTGTGGTATCCTCTAGTTGCTTCCCGAGTAGGAGGAGCTATGATATTGGATGGACTACTGGGACTATTACGTGTTAAGGGCTATATGGGTAACCCCTTAATGCTAAGAAATAAGTATGTTTACTTTATAAATAGACACTATTATAATAGCGCAATATACTACATAGTAAATAGTTTAACGGATCCTTAGAGGATGGGCGGTCCCAGGCATCCTTTGAGTTACTTGCTATATATTACAGTACACTTGATTTAGCTTACATTATATAAGTATGTATGTCCTGACTCGAGTGTTTTGTTTTATTGTACGCTCGGGTCAGCCTGAGTTGCAGCTTCAGTTTCTTCTCCGTAGCTAGGACACTCAATAGATCATTCGTGCTATTGGAAGTTGTTTCAGCCTTTATCCTTTCTGGAATTCAAGACCTTGAAGACTCTCTATCTGTGTATGTTAAAATTTGTATTGAGGATTATAGACAATGTAAGTTCTGTTTTGTAAAGATGTATCAGTGGCTTCATGAACCACTAAATTTTTAATTTCCGCTGCGAGATTCTGATATCTGTGTATGTGATTCTGCGATTTATTTACTGTATATTCCGAGTTTTGCCAAATTTATTCTACAATCTATTATTTTGAACTATTCCAGCTCGACATGTTCTATTATTGTCGAATTCGAATGGTACAAAATAGTGGGTCGTTACATGTACATACATGCAGTTATTTTTTTCACTTATGCATACATACTTTCTAGAAAATATCACATGCAATCAAATCATAACATATTTAAGGTTTACTAAGGTAGTTTACCTACCTGATATTTAAAAACAGAGAGGAGCCTGGAAGTTTGGACTGGAATTTGAATATACTTGTTGTGTTGATTTGCTAGGCTTATTGAAATGAGGCTTTAAACTGAATTGATCTTTGCTTGTTAATGTTGAAATAGTTTTCTTGAATCTGAACTGGTTGAAGAGTTGAAGAAGTTGAATTTGATTTCAGTATTTTTTCTTTGATTTTCTTTCTTTGATTTTTTTTTCTTGATTTTTTTTGGTTTTGATTTCTTGTTTATACTTTTGATAAATAAAAGAAAAAATGAGAAAGAAGAAGTGGGGATATATTTATAACCTTAAAATTATTATTGTTAAAAATAAATGAAAAATCAAGAAGTTGTCACTTGTTTATTTTCATGTTTAACATTATTACACTTGTTAAATTATATGCTCAAATCCTAACACTTGTTAATATCCTTCAATTCTAACTTTAGTCACCGGAAAAGTAAAATGCTAAACATCAGTGGTAGAGTGGAATTAGTCAAAATTGTTATCTCTCTAATAATTCAATTCTAACTTTAGTTTTCTAATTTTCCAGCAATAGTTAATCAGAGAATTAATTCAATATGTGCTAATTTTATTTGGAAAACAAAGGCACATAACTTGACTAAAATAGAGGATATGGCAAAATCGGTGGCTACTAAAATGATTTGGAATTTTCTACAAGGTGATTCAGTTTGGGCTAAGTGGATGCATCAAAGATATTGCAGACATACAAACTTCTGGAATGTAGCTTTTAAAAATAATGCATCTCACACATGGAAAACTTTGCTAAATGCAAGACAATGGTGCAAGGGGCAATTGATAGAAAAATAGTAAATGGTGAGCAGATAGATATATGGTATGACCCTTGGATCAATGGTTTTTCTTTAACTGACTTGTATGGATGCAACTTTATGAATGTTATTGGTTATAATCATATGAAAGTGTGTATTTTATTATTAAACAATACTTGGAAAAGTCATATGGATGGTATGATTGCTCAAATGCATAATACTATAAAGAATATCAATGTTCAGAAGAATAAACAATCAGATTATTGGCATTGGATCCCTGACAAGGATGGTAAGTTCAGAAATAAATCTGCTTGGAACCACGTCAGGCCTAAATACACTAAATTTAACTAGGCTAAAGTGATTTGGGACAATAAGTATGCACCCAAAATGTCAATATGTACTATGCTGGCAAAACTAAACAGACTGCATACAAAGGACAGACTTAGTAAATGGAACGGTGCTATAGATAAGTACTGTGCTATTTGCACTAATCAAATAGAAGATAGGGATCACCTATTTTTCAATTGCAATTACTACAGAATTCTATTTGAAGATACTATGACAAAATTGCAACTAAATTTCGAGAATTCAGTAGATTTTAACTATGTGTTGGACAATCTTTGTACTAAACAGACTAGTAACATGCTACAGAATCTGATCAATAACATTGCATTCACTTCTATCATATGGAACATGTGTTGTGAATGGAATAATTGAACATTTAAGAGTATTGCACTTCCATTTCAAGTGAGAACTGCTCATATTTACCTGGATTGCGGACAATTAATGCACAATAATTTGAACAAAGAAAAACTCAATAAAGAGACAGAGCTTATCTTGAGTAACTTTAAGATCTCCATTGAGAGACAATAGGAATTTCACCCTCCTTGAGTCTGCTGCCTATCCTTTATTTGAAGTTGAACTTTCCACTTTAGTTAGCTGCTGGTTGATTCGAGTCTCCGAGAGGATCTTTGTCTTCATTTTCTCCGCCATTATTGGGGGATTAGGTTTTATTTTAGTAAAGTGGTTTTTCTCACTCTTTGTTGCTTCCTGAAGTGAGTTTGGCTTTAATGGTTATTCGTTAAGGGAGGCTTCTTTGAATAGTCTTTATTTGGCTTATTTCCATATGCCGGTTGTCTTTTGTTGTATTCTCCTTTTGTTGAGAGCTTTTGTTTTTTGGCTGCTGTTTGAGCTTCTAAGGTTTTGAGTGTGCTTATTCTAATTACTCCTCCATCCATTTGACAATTTGGTTGCGGTTTTTTCAGACTGTTGTAGTGTCGGTATATGGATATGATGCATACTTTTTTTCCTTGCAAGGCACCCATCTAGGTTAGGGGGTTGCAAGGTTTTAACGAGGCATATCGTGTAAGTATATGCTTTTTTTGGTTAATAAAGTACGTTTCTTAAAAAAATATCAAAACTTTGTTTTACCAATATTTAATACTTTAAGCATTTGCAGCAGAAAATAATAAATACATGAAATTACAATCACAAATTATTTGGCAAATATTTATCATCCTTTTCTGATCATCTAATTTTATCTAACACTAATTTCAACTAATTTGAATCTTCAATAATTCGAAGCTACATCATTTAATTTTAAGCTACAGTTAGAATCTACAATCTATCAAAACTATACTTATGAGTTTTTTGATATTTTTAGCGCTTGTATTATAAATATTTCAAGTAATATCATAGAAAATATTTACCAGGTTAATATCACGGAAAATATTTGCCAGGTAAATATTATTGCAAATATTTGCCATGTAATTATTTGCAATTTATGGTAATTATAACCGATAATAATTCCTTGTCATCTCATATCAATCTCAAAAAATTTCCATTTAAGTATTATGGAAAAATATTTGCAAGTATTTAGCCGGGTAATCTATATATGTAAGAAATTAATGATAATAACTTATGACAAATATTTGCCAGGAGAATATTTGCATTTGTCATTTTTCATTTCATTTTTCACGAATCTAAAATTCCAATCTATTAAGTATCAAAATAATGCATGCCAAATATTTTCCATAGATATCTTTAGAGTATAAATACAACAAAATCTGGACTTGAATTACACTTTCTGCTTCATTTTGTGGATTTTCAGTTTGAACTAATGCATGTTGTTCAAAAAAATTGTTTAGGTTGCTAAATTCAAACTTAGAAGAACTCCTTCTACAAAAATTTGCTTACTTTGTCATTTTTCTACAGAAATCGCTTCTATTTCTTCTTGCTTTCGAACATGTGGTCGACTGAAATGTAAGGGACTAGTTTAGCTTCAATTTATTCTATCGATTGAAAGTAGAAAAGCTAATTTGCAACTAGTTATTGAAAATACTGTGCGGATCGTGTTATATGGAATTATACTATACTAGTGTAGAAATAAACTAAGATACTATAACAATGTGAATAAGTAAAATAAAAGCTAAATGCGAAAAACAGATGATAAAAGCAAAGTAAATGGAAATAATTAAAAATAAAAAAAGCACACCAGGAATTTTTATACTGGTTCGAACTTCCCGTTCTACGTCCAGTCCCAGACTCCTTCTAGAATTTCAACTAGAACAACCGTCACTTAACCCGGAGGAACAGGTCTATACAACCCTTGAACAGCCGAACAAGGGACCTGAGCAGCAGAACAGGATTTCGATGCCTCAACAGCCGAAGAGGACTTCACTTGGCTGAACAACAGAACAGGACTTCAACTTATACAGAAGGTATTTGACACAATGTGTTCTCAATAACACAAATTTGTCTCTTGATAGTACAATCTTCCTATAATCTTCTCCTTTTGATATATATATATATATATATATATATATATATCTGTGTGTGTGTGTGTGAAGAATATGGAAGTAAATGAATGATTTTGTATGCTCAAAAGTGTTAGAATCAGTGTAGTATAAGAATAGAAAGAGTTAGATCGATGAGGTTAATAAAACAAATGATTCTAACTTGTTTATATAAAGTATAAAGAGGTGTAATCATTCATGAATAGTTATCATGAAAGAGTATGGACATATCTATTAATAAAAGGTTGTATCTTTTCATGGAAGAGAAGTGTCTATTCAAAAATATAGCCGTTGTAGGAATTCAGACGTCTGAAAGTAATAATTCAGACTTCTGAAATTGGTAACGCGCAAACCAGAAAGGAAATAGGTAATTTTTGACTAGATTTAGACGTCTAAAATTTCCAATTCAGACGTCTGAATATTATCTGAAATTTCAATTTTGATTACAGATTCAGACATCTAAAATGGTCAATTCAGACGTCTGAATTAGACTTGTAACAAAAAATTACCATAGCTTAAATGGTTAGAGCACTTGCCTTTTGAACTAGTGACCTGGGTTCGAGTCCCGCTCCATGCAATTTTTGAAAACTTGACTTTTCATTTAAAATATGAATTTATATGTGTGTATACCATTTGGAGAAGATTTTAACATTTGTAAACTCTAGACACGACACTTTATGACTAATAAAACTTTGTTTGTCGCCTTCGTCTTGTCTCTATCGTGCATATCTCTTCTTGTATCTCCATATACATACTTTTGTACTGTGTATCTTCATTTTGAACGTATTTGATTATTTCTTTTTGATGCTCATGTACCTGCAAATTAGCTTAGAGATTTTTTGGTATAATTGTATAGTTGTTGTCATTAGAATCCAATAATTGAGGTTCAAACATTCTCCCCCTTTTTGATGATGACAACTATACAATTTTAAAAAATATTCATTCTATATAAAAAATAATATAAATATGTTTAAAGCTCCCCCTAAGCATAACATCTCCCCCTAAGTATAATATCTCACTTAATTAATATGCATATGAATTTCTCCCCCTTTGTCATTATCAAAAAGAATGAGGGGATATAATAAATTATATAAAATATCTTGTAAGTAATGAGATAAACTCATTATTGATTATGAAGGAAAAATAAAATAGATTTTACCATATTCGCTGAAGTCCATATTTCATTGTAAGCACGTATCTAGCGGCCCTGACTTGACCTTCGAAAATCGGCACCGAATACAACACTCGTATTCAAAATGTCGTAGATCCAAACGTCGAATTTGGTTCGTCGGAGCTTATAACACAATTAAGTATAACAACACAGCGGAAGACATCTCAAATGAATACAATATCCAATGATATCAAAATGATACAAGAAATATCAGAGACAGTAAACAGCAGCGGAAAACAAATAGCCTAGAGATAACTCCAATCCAATGCTCCCAAAGCTAAAACTCCAAACCACGGGCTCGAACCACCATCCAGTTCACCAAGCTAAGCAAGTCTCGTCCATGATTCCAAAGACTCCGATATCCAAGATCTCCAAAGAAAATGTTGAAAGCTACTGAATCGATATCTATATCTACTATCTGAAAAACCCAACTCTAGACTGCCCGTGTGGAAAATAGTAGGCACCCAGAGTTTAGAAAAGGAACAATAAACTCTGGGTCAGTCATGGGACTGGTATGAGCAACAAAAACAGTTTGCCTTAAAAAACAAATAAAAGAATTTAAATTTGAAATCCGCAATGCTTTTTGGAAAATGAAACTACCATAAGGCCTCCCGCCACACACACAATGCAAACGCAGAATTGGAGGAGATTTCTCCTTATGATAGTCAAACATGCTTGATACGCAAAAAAAATTTTGATATTATTATTAGTGCATAGTGGAAAAACATTTTGAAAGTAGAATATTAATCTTAGCCAGCATACGTACAATTATAGTATGCCTACTATAGCTACCATGTTAAATAGCAGGTTCTACAACAAAAATCGTACAAGGCGCGTATTGGTAATTGGATTTCCAACAAATGGTCAGGCTAAGGAACTTCCTGGGCCACATGGGTACGCCTTTGGAGGGACGCCCCAAGATCCTAACCGGATCTCTGCCAACACAAGGCCGGTTTACCTCTGTAACTAGGTAACTACTGACACGAGTATGCCATCCCCTGGTCGTAACCAACCTTTATCCCGGGATTCACCAACAACCACAAAGTAATAAATTTGTAGCAACCACATAGGTTAAGTATCTGGGCTCCATGCCATGATACCACCTCTATCCAGAAGGAAATCAACATACCCTCAAGGGCGCTACCCCCAAATAACCTTGCTGCATTCTTCCTGTTTCGACCATTCCGGGTTGTGAAGTTCGACGAAGTCTCATCCACAAAGCTTTTCACAAAAGCCATGCTTTGATCAACAAATGATCAGCAGCACTTTGTATGCCACATTACCAAATTTGGAATGTATCACTAGTAACCATCAATTACATAACCTCTGAGCTCGTACGTCTCAAAGAAGAGTGTTAAGCTAAGAGAATAAATCTCCGCCACCAAACAGAAATGTATTTGATAGAAACCGGTTTTACATCTCAAAGTGTAACGTCAGACACACATCCATACAAGTTTGTTCCAGGTTCGAACAGAACCGAAGGCACGTCCAAAGAAGCCCTTGCAAATCCGGGTATTCACAATCCCGATCGGACTTCCCATCACTTAGGGAATCTCTATACCGGCGCGACTCAGTGCAGAGACAATCGATAGGTCATCCTATCGTTCTCGCAAATACCCGGTCTTCACCACCGGTCTTCAGTTGAAACATTGTATCATTATGAATGGGTTATATGACACAAAGGTCCTCTCCCGACTAAACCGAATAATGAGCGCAATATTTAAAATCATATGGATAATGGGATTTCAGTTAAGTCACAACTTTAAAACCCAAAACTTTTCTTTCAAATGGTTAAATGAATTACCATTTATAAATCTTTTAAACCAAAAAGATTCACTTCCAGAAACCTTTCAATGGTTTAAACAATTTCCACATTTTAATCTTTTAAACAAATGATTTACTTTTAAGACCCCTTTCAATTTAAAACAAGGTTCACCAATCTTTTAAACAAAGATTCATTCACAGCTTTTCAAAACAATTCACAAAGATTCATTCATAACTTTCAAAACAATTTCGGGTTTCAAATCTTTTATATATAAAAGATACATCATTTAAAATCCTTTTTAATTTTACAGATAGGGTTCAACTATCTTTCACAAAAATTCAATTTTAGCTTTCAAAACCATTCAATTTTAAATTTGAAATCTTTCATCATAATTATTAGTTGAAACCACTTGTTTCCGTTTCAGAAAACCCAATTCCATTTCTAAAGTTGTTTGGATTCAAAATTCAAACTTTAAAACCATTTCAAAATATTAAATTCAAATATCTGTGACTTAACCGATTTCCTCGTGAAATCCATATTTGTGTGTGTATGGTGTAGTCCAGGGGTTTAACACAATAGTGTAACATTATTTAATCATCACAGAGCAAAACATAGACATATCGATAAGCGGTATAATCTATAATGCTTATCTTTACAAATTCACAGATACATATATCACAGATGAATAAATTAATTAATTAATTAATTACACACAGCTCAATTCATAGAACAGATTATCACAGATCAATCAATTCAAGGCAATTCATCCAAGGCAAGCATTCATAAGCAAGGTCAAGTATTCAATAATCATTTATAGGTAGGATTAATTAATCGTTTAATCCTAATTAATTCAATTAATTTCCAATTAAATTAATTACTTATGAATTAATTATCCAATCCTAATTAATTAATTACAAATTATTTGATATAAATTAATTAAACAATCACCTTAATTAATTACATCAATTAATCACCTCATAATTAATTATTCCTTAATTAGTCCATTGTAAATTACATCATTAATTATATTAATTAATGATCTCTAATTATATTTAAATTAAACTACTTTATTTAACTTAATTACATTAAGTAATTAATCTTTAATTAAACATAATTATTAATCACCCTTGATTAATAACAAAAGTAATTACCTAAATTACTTCATTTATAAATCATATTCACTAATTATCTCCCAGTAATCATCATTTATTACTTCCCTAAGTAATTATCTCCATTAATTACACTAAGTAATTACACTTATCCAATTATCAAATGATTTTCTTAAGTTAATTCAACTAAATTAATTAATTAACTAAAATTAATCACACTAAAAAAATTAATTACAATAAGTAATTAATCCGTTAATTACTTTCATTAAGTAATTACATTCAAAAATGTATAATTGATTATCTAAATTAATTATTCTAATTAATTATCAAAATTAATCGCATTAATTTAATTACTTAATAATCCCTAGTTAATTATCTTCATTAACTAATAAAATTTCTTTCATTACTTTCTTAAGGAATTATCTTAGATTAATTCATTATTAATCATTTCTAATTATAAATTTATCTAAATTATTTATTTATAAATTAAATAAATCATTCTTTAATTAACTTGTTAATTAAATCATTTTATTACTTTAATTATCTCTAAGATAATTAATTTCTTTATTAATGATTTCATTAACATTTAAGTGTATTTTAAACATAACACTTTTAAATTTAGATTTAAATTTCATTTTGAATTTAAGATTCAAAAAGATAAACATCAACCAAATTTAAATATCAACTTATAAACTTATAAAAGGAAAGTTCTAACTAAATTACTTAAATTTTTATTTAAAAATTTAAGCTTTAAAATACATTACATTTTAACTTGCAAATTCAAGTTTTTAAAAAAAAACAAATCATATATTTTTCATTCAAGATTCTTTTATGAAAGAACTTTATCAAAATTCAAGTTTAAAACATTTAGACTTAAACTGATTTTAAATTCCCAGATCAGGATCAGAAAAAAATGAATTTGAATCCACTAATTTTAAACATTTGTTTTAAACCTTTGATTTAAATCTTAATTTTAAATTCTTGATTTAAAATTCAAATTCATTTTAAAACTTTATGATTCAAAAGTTTGATTTAAATCTATACTTTAAACTTTGAATTTAAACCACTGTTTATATTCCCTTTTTTTTAATTTAAATTAAGTAAAAAAACTGAAAACTGTCCGATTTTAAAAACCGGAAAACCAAACACTTAAATTATTTAAACTTTATTTTATTTCATATTAGGATTCAAAAGTGAATTTGAATCCACATTTCAAACTGTATTTAAACTTTACTAAATCTGGCTCACCTATTTAAATTTCATTTAAATTTGCTCTTAAATCTTCAAATTACAGTCAGGTTTTCAAAAAACTGAAACCAGACAACTAACCCGAGGCAATACAAATATGCTTCGAGTCACAACTTCTTCTACTTCGAGTCAAGTACTCGAATAACTCGAGTCCAACCCGAGAACAATTTCCTACCCAGACCCAAAAAAAATCATCAGAAAATCAAATGCACGGTGCACATGCACCGTGACTCTGGCCAACTCCAGCCACCTTTGACAACCTTCACACATCGTCGACCATCTCCAGGTATGATCACAATCACCCAAATCCACCATAGCAACTTGAATCAAAAATCAAGTCCTAAATCAAAACGTGGAAGCTCAAGACAGAACTCACCCCAAAATCAGTCATCACCCCTTCCTCAAAATTCCGACCACTTGAACTCCAGCACCTCCGGCCATAGCACCGACTACTTCACCTCTACCGATTCCCAAACCCTCACTGAACTCGATGCTCCAAAGGAAACAAACAGAGCCAAAACCCACAACCCAGTTAAACTAGGTTTAGGAAATTAAAATGACCACCACTGCCAACACTGGCTGCCGACCATCCATTCCCTATTTTTCTCAGACACTCCGGTCATCCACCTAACTCCAGACAAAATTCCAGCCTTCCAGATCATCTGGATTTCCAGAGGCAACCAAAAATTCCCAAACTAGTCAAACCGGAAATGCATGTTCAAAGCACAACTAAAAAATGTGATTTCAATTTTAAAAAACCTAATTTTGATTAAATGTTTGATCCATCTTCCTGAATTCAGGAATTATAAAGTTTGAGTTTTACCAAAACTTAAGCTTATACTGTTCTTATTGATTTTCCAGAGCAATTCTAACTGGTTTAACTTAAATTCAAATTTTAGAATCTACTTTATAATCATACAAACATAATTTGTTCAGATGCTAAGTCCTAACAGCAACTAGATAAATCAGAAATGATTTTCTTTGAAGTAAGGTATGAACTTGAGATTTATAAACAGGATGTCTTACAAGTTTTTATCATGCATACATCATTGCATAAACACACAAGCATTCAACAGTATGTAAACACATTTCATATTTAGTTAAACAACCAGATACTCAGGTTTTATAAGTGAAGTTACTCACTTTGTAATTTTAGAACAGAGCAGAGAATTTTTGCCTGGAACTTGCATACTTGATCTTGCTTTGTTTATGTTGCCTGAATTTGAATTTGCTTCTTGATATTACTTTACTTATTGCTTAAACCTTGTACAACAGAGACAGAATTTGATCTTTTGAATGTTTGTTTTGAGTTTTGATTTCCTTTTGATCTGTAGTTTTCTGAGATTGTTCCAGGATTTTGATTTTTTTTTTTTGTTTCCAGGTTGAAGGCTTTGCTCACGTGAATCCATTTCAGGTTTTGTGATTCTGTTTTGCTGGTTTTTTGAGTATCAGTTTTAAGTTGTTTTGAATATTTACAAAGAAAAAGATGAAGCCTATTTTTTTCCTTTTGTATGTTATTTTACATTTTAATTTTAAAGAAAATAAATTTAAATGCCACTTGTTAATTTTTCCATGTTGATTCATCACACTTGTTTAATATTCATAACACGATGTTTACACTTGTTCAAACTTAATTTACAAATGTCTTAATGTAATTCAAAATGGTTACGCTTGTTATTTTCAAACAAAATTATGTAAAGACCTCTCCTTTAATTTATTTACACATTTTGTTTTTAAACCTTGCCTTGATTTTATTTTATAATAATTTTTTTTATCTTAAACTCTTTTCATTTTAATATTTTATATATGTATATTTTTAATTTTACATCCTTACTCTATTGTAATTATGTGATATGTTTATCTATTTTGTTCTAATACAGTTTTAAAACAAATGATTTGAAAAGTTATTCGTTACAAATAAATAATTATATATATATCCATATATATTAGTCTTTTGGAAATATAAAATCAATAAATCCAATTTTATTCTAAAATATTTTTATATTCCATTTATTATCTATTTCTTTTAAAGTTCAAATCAAATTCTTATTTATAACAAACACATATCATATTTATCTTTGAAATATAAAGTTTGATATATCCAATACTTATTTAAATGTTTACCTTATTATGTTTAAATGTTAAAAACGATTATTTAATATTTTCTTATGTATTATTTATACGTATACAAATTAAAGAAAAAAAATGGTTTGAAATTAAATTATACATTATTAATAAATATTTATAGGTTAGTAAATACATTTATATTTTTATACATTTATATTTTTAAACTTAAGATATTTAACTTATTAACAAATACTTACTTTAAAATTTTCATTTTAACTTAAGAAATCATACTTACTATATAAATTTCTTTTAGTCCAATTTAAATTTCAATATATTAACATTTGAATTTCAAATTCCAAAATTTCAATTTATTCTCAATATTTATTTTGAATCTCAAATCCAAATTCTATTTTAAAAATCAATGAATATACATATATAATAAATAAACAAATATCTTGTTAAAACTAGCTATACTTGTTGACATATAAACATTTTATATATTTTCACATTAATTTACCAAATTAATTCTTAATTTAATCTAGGAATCAAATTAATTACAAATTTAAATTTGTTTAAAAATAGGAATGTTACAGATTCCCCCTTAAGAAAATTTCGTCCTCGAAATTTGTAAGGGAGACAACAAAGAATGGATACACAAAGATAGAGAGACAGTTTCCAAATCAAACTGGGTATCTATTCTGCATTTGGCTTACCAAATCAGAATATCACTAATAATTATGAGAATGAACTCATTCAATACAAGACATTCGGGTCACCAGAACTATGAATATACAAGGGATCGGTTAGTTCGCAGGGATAACTAACCACTCATAGAACATATCTGGACCCCAAAGAAACAAATATATGGATACAATCCCAAAAAAAATTATTATAAACAACCAAAATATACCTATCAATCATAACAATCAAAGCAAACAATTCATCCAAACAAACAATTTTGACCCATCTGGAGTTTGTGTCCCATGCAAATATATCAAAGCTTCATCCTGGATCTACCAGGAACTATCAAAGAATTGAAAAGACGAATCGAAGGAGATTGATAGAGAAAGTTATTTCCGCTATTGCAGGGTACTGACCATTTATAGTGGTACTCCCCTGTCCCCTATCTCGTCCTCTTCTTGCACTCATACTTACTATCGGTAAATAGTAAGAGAATTTACTGAGGCATTCAGACGGATATCATAGGGATATACTCATTATAGGGTATATTTCACCCTATCTCTAATGAGTTACTTAATGTGTTATACTCCTGAGCTAAAGTTTCAACCTTCAGCTCTGATACCAAATGTAGCGGCCCTGACTCGACCTTCGAAAATCGGCACCGAATACAACACTCGTATTCAAAATGTCGCAGATCCAAACGTCGAATCTGGTTCACCGGAGCTTATAACACAATTAAGTATAACAACACAGCGGAAGGAAAAGAAATGAATATCATAAACATCTCCAATGAATACAATATCCGATGATACAACAATGATATCAAAATGATACAAGAAATATCAGAGACAATTAACAGCAGCGGAAAACAAATAGCCAAGATATAACTCCAATCCAATGCTCCCAAAGCTAAAACTCCAAACCACAGGCTCGAACCACTATCCAGTTCACCAAGCTAAGCAAGTCTCGTCCATGATTCCAAAGACTCCAATATCCAGGATCTCCAAAGAAAATGCTGAAAGCTACTGAATCGATATCTATATCTATTATTTGAAAAACCCAACTCTAGACTGCCCGTGTGGAAAATAGTGGGCACCCAGAGTTTAGGAAAGGAACAATAAACTCCGGGTCAGTCATGGGACTGGTGTGAGCAACAAAAACAGTTTGTCTTTAAAAACAAACAAAAGAATTTAAATTTGAAATCCGTAATGCTTTTTGGAAAATGAAACTACCATAAGGCCTCCCGCCACACACACAATGCAAACGCAGAATTGGAGGAGATTTCTCCTTATGATGTCAAACATGCTTGATACGCGAAAACATTTTTGATATTATTATTAGTGAATAGTGGAAAAACATTTTGAAAGTAGAATACTAATCTTAGCCAGCATACGTACCATTATAGTATGCCTATTATAGCTACCATGTTAAATGGCAGGTTCTATAACTCAAACCGTACAAGACGCGTATTGGTAATTGGATTTCCAACAAATGGTCAGGCGAAGGAACTTCCTGGGCCACATGGGTACGCCTCTGGAGGGACGTCCCGAGAACCTAACCGGATCTCTACCAATACAAGGCCGGGTTACCTCTGTAACTAGGTAACTACTCACACGAGTATGCCATCCCCCGGTCGTAACCAACCATTATCCCGGGATTCACCAACAACCATAAAGTAATAAATTTGTAGCAACCACATAGGATAAGTATCTGGGCTCCATACCATGATACCACCTCTATCCAGAAGGAAATGAACATACCCTCAGGGGGCGCTACCCCCAAATAACCTTGCTGCATTCTTCCTGTTTCGACCATTCCGGGTTGTGAAGTTCGACGAAGTCTCGTCCACAAAGCTACGCTTTTCACAAAAGCCATGCTTTGATCAACAAATGATCAGCAGCACTTCGTATGGCACATTACCAAATTTGGAATGTATCACTAGTAACCATCAATTACATAACCTTTGAGCTCGTACGTCTCAGAGAAGGATGTTAAGCTAATCGAATAAATCTCCGCCACCAAACAGAAATGTATTTGATAGAAACCGGTTTTACATCTCAAAGTGTTACGTCAGACACACATCCATACAAGTTTGTTCCAGGTTCGAACAGAACCGAAGGCACTTCCAAAGAAGCCCTTGCAAATCCGGGTATACACAATCCCGATCGGACTTCCCATCACTTAGGGAATCTCTATACCGGCGCGACTCAGTGCAGAGACAATCGATAGGTCATCCTATCGTTCTCGCAAATACCAGGTCCTCACCACCGGTCTTCACATGCTATCCATAACGTTGTATCATTATTAGGAATGGGTTATATGACACAAAGGTCCTCTCCCGGCTAAACCGAATAATGAGCGCAATATTTAAAATCATATGGATAATGGGATTTCTGTTAAGTCACAACTTTAAAACCCAAAACTTTTCTTTCAAATGGTTAAATGAATTACCATTTGTAAATCTTTTTAACCAAAAAGATTCACTTCTAGAAACCTTTCAATGGTTTAAACAATTTCCACATTTTAATCTTTTAAACAAAAGATTTACTTTTAAGACCCCTTTCAATTTAAAACAAGGTTCACCAATCTTTTAAACAAAGATTCATTCATAGCTTTTCAAAACAATTCCCATAGATTCATTCATAACTTTCAAAACAATTCCGGGTTTCAAATCTTTTATATATAAAAGATACGTCATTTAAAATCCTCTTCAATTTTAAAGATAGGGTTCAACTATCTTTCACAAAAATTCAATTTTAGCTTTTAAAACCATTCAATTTTAAATTTGAAATCTTTCATCATAATTATTATTTGAAACCACTTGTTTTCGTTTCAGAAAACCCAATTCCATTTCTAAAGTTATTTGGATTCAAAATTCAAACTTTAAAACCATTTCAAAATATTAAATTCAAATATCTGTGACTTAACCGATTTCCTTGTGAAATCCATATTTGTGTGTGTATGGAGTAGTCCAGGGGTTTAACACAATAGTGTAACATTATTCAATCGTCACAAATCAAAACACAGAAATATCGATCCGCGGTATAATCTATAACACTTATCTTCGTTTACAGATTCACAGATAAATGTATCATAGATGAATAAATTAATTAATTAATTACGCATAGCTCAATTCACAGAACAGAATATCACAGATCAATCAATTCAAGGCAATTCATACAAGGCAAACATTCATAAACAAGGTCAAGTATTCAATAATCATTTATAGGTAGGATGAATTAATCGTTTAATCCTAATTAATTCAATTAATTTCCAAATAAATTAATCACTTATGAATTAATTATCCAATCCTTATTAATTAATTACAAATTATTTGATATAAGTTAATTAATCAACCACCTTAATTAATTACATCAATTAATCACCTCATTATTAATTATTCCTTAATTAGTCCATTGTTAATTACATCATTAATTATATTAGTTAATGATCTCTAATTATATTTAAATTAAACTACTTTATTAAAATTAATTACATTAAGTAATTAATCTTTAATTAAACACAATTATTAATCACCCTTGATTAATAACAAAAGTAATTACCCAAATTACTTCATTTATAAATCATATTCACTAATTATCTCCCAGTAAACATTATTTATTACTTCCCTAAGTAATTATCTCCATTAATTACACTAAGTAATTACACTTATCCAATTATCAAACGATTTCCTTAAGTTAATTAAACTAAATTAATTAATTAACTTAAATTAATCACATTATCAAAATTAATTACAATAAGTAATTAATCCCTTAATTACTTCCATTAAGTAATTACAATCAAAAATGTATAATTGATTATCTAAATTAATTACTCTAATTAATTATCAAAATTAATCACATTAATTTAATTATTTAATAATCCCTAGCTAATTATCTTCATTAACTAATAACATTTCTTTAATTACTTTCTTAAGGATTTCTAATTATAAATTTATCTAAATTATTTATTTATAAATTAAATAAATCATTCTTTAATTAACTTATTAATTAAATCATTTTATTACCTTAATTATCTCTAAGATAATTAATTTCTTTATTAATGATTTCATTAACATTTAAGTGTATTTTAAACATAACACTTTTAAATTTAGATTCAAATTTCATTTTGAATTTAAGATTCAAAAAGATAAACATCAAACAAATTTAAATATCAACTTATAAACTTATAAAAGGAAAGTTCAAACTAAATTACTTAAATTTTTATTTAAAAATTGAAGCTTTAAAATACATTACATTTTAACTTGCAAATTCAAGTTTTAAAAAAAACAAACCATATATTTTTCATTCAAGATTCTTTTATAAAAGAACTTTATCAAAATTCAAGTTTAAAACATTTAGATTTAAACTGATTTTAAATTCTCCGATCTGGATCAAAAAAAATGAATTTGAATCCACTAATTTTAAACATTTGTTTTAAACCTTTGATTCAAATCTTGATTTTAAATTCTCGATTTAAAACTCCAATTCATTTTAAAACTTTATGATTCAAAAGTTTGATTTTAATCTATACTTTAAAATTTGAATTTAAACTAATGTTTAGATTCTGTTTTTTTTTCAAAATTTAAATTAAGTAAAAAAAGGGAAAACTGTGAGGTTTTTATAAACCTGAAAACCAAACACTTAAATTCTTTAAACTTTATTTTATTTCATATTAGGATTCAAAAGTGAATTTGAATCCACATTTCAAACTGGATTTAAACTTTACTAAATATGGCTCACCAATTTAAATTTCATTTAAATTTTCTCTTAAATCTTCAAATTACAGTGAGGTTTTCAAAAATCTGAAACCAGACAACTAACCCGAGGCAATATAAATATGCTTCGAGTCACAACTTCTTCTACTTCGAGTCAAGTACTCGAATAACTCGAGTCCAACTCGAGAACAATTTCCTACCCACACCGAAAAAAAATCATCAGAAAATCAAATGCACGGTGCACATGCACCGTGACTCTGGCCAACTCCAGCCACCTTTGACAGCCTTCACACATCATCGACCATCTCCAGGTATGATCACAATCACCCAAATCCATCACAGCAACTCGAATCAAAAATCAAGTCCTAAATCAAAACCTGGAAACTCAAGACAGAACTCACCCTAAAATTTGTCATCACCCCTTCCTCAAAATTCCGACCACTTGAACTCCAGCACCTCCGGCCATAGCACCGACTACTTCACCTCTACCGATTCCTAAACCCTCACTGAACTCGATGCTCTAGAGGAAACAAACAGAGCCAAAACCCATAACCAAGTTAAACTTGGTTTAGGAAATTAAAATGACCACCATTGCCAACATTGGCCGCCGACCATCCATCCCCTATTTTTCTCAGACACTCCGGTCATCCACCTAACTCCAAACAAAATTCCAGCCTTCCAGATCATCTAGATTTCCATAGGCAACCAAAATTCCAAAACTAGTCAAACCGGAAATGCATGTTCAAAGCTCAACTAAAAAATGTAATTTCAATTTTAAAAATCCTAATTTTGATTAAATGTTTGATCCATCTTCCAGAATTCAGGAATTATAAAGTTTGAGTTTTACCAAAATTTAAGCTTATATTGTTCTTATTGATTTTCCAGAGCAATTCTAAATGGTTTAACTTAAATTCAAATTTTAGAATCTACTTTATAATCAGACAAACACAATTTGTTCAGATGCTAAGTCCTAACAACAACTAGATCAATCAGAAATGATTTTCTTTGAAGTAAGGTATGAACTTGAGATTTATAAACAGGATGTGTTACAGGTTTTTATCATGCAGACATCATTGCATAAACACACAAGCATTCAACAGTATGTAAACACATTTCATATTTAGTTAAACAACCAGACACTCATGTTTTATAAATGAAGTTACTCACTTTGTAATTTTAGAACAGAGCGGAGAATTTTTGCCTGGAACTTGCATACTTGATCTTTCTATGTTTATGTTGCTTGAATTTGAATTTTGTTCTTGATATTACTTTACTTGTTGCTTGAACCTGGTACAACAGAGACAGATTTTGATCTTTTGAATGTTTGTTTTGAGTTTTGATTTCCTTTTTGATCTGCAATTTTCTGAGATTATTCCAGGATTTTTATTTTTTTTGTGTTTCCAGGTTGAAGGCTTTGCTCACTTTAATCCATTTCAGGTTTTGTGATTTTGTTTTGCTGGTTTTTTGAGTTGCAGTTTTAAGTTGTTTTGAATATTTACAAAAAAAAAGATAAAGCCTATTTTTTTCCTTTTGTATGTTATTTTACATTTTAATTTTAAAGAAAATAAATTTAAATGCCACTTGTTAATTTTTCCATGTTGATTCATCACACTTGTCTAATTTTCATAACAAGATGTTTACACTTGTTCAAACTTAATTTATAAATGTCTTAATGTATTTCAAAATGGTTACACTTGTTATTTTCAAACAAAATTATGTAAAGACCTCTCCTTTAATTTATTTACACATTTTGTTTTTAAACCTTGCCTTGATTTTTTTTTATAATAATTTTTTTTCTTAAACTCTTTTCATTTTAATATTTTATATATGTATATTTTTAATTTTACATCCTTACTCTATTGTAATTATGTGATATGTTTATCTATTTTGTTCTAATACAATTTTAAAACAAATAATTTGAAAATTTATTCATTACAAATAAATAATTATATATATCCATATTTATTAGTCTTTTGGAAATATAAAATCGATAAATCCAATTTTATTTCTAAAATATTTTTTTATTCCATTTATTATCTATTTCTTTTAAAGTTCAAATCAAATTCTTATTTATAACAAACACATATCTTATTTATCTTTGAAATATAAAGTTTGATATATCCAATACTTATTTAAATGTTTACCTTATTATGTTTTAAATGTTAAAAACAATTATTTAATATTTTCTTATGTATTATTTATACTTATACAAATTAAAGAAAAAAAATGGTTTGAAATTAAGTTATACATTACTAATAAATATTTATAGGTTAGTAAATACATTTATATTTTTATACATTTATATTTTTAAACTTAAGATATTAAACTTATTAACTAATACTTACATTAAAATTTTCATTTTAACTTAAGAAATCATACTTATTATATAAATTTCTTTTAGTCCAATTTAAATTTCAATATATTAACATTTGAATTTCAAATTCCAAATTTCAATTTATTCTCAATATTTATTTTGAATCTCAAATCCAAATTCTATTTTAAAAATCAATAAATATATATATATATAATAAATAAACAAATATCTTGTTAAAACTAGCTATACTTGTTAACATATAAACATTTTATATATTTTCATATTAATTTACCAAATTAATTCTTAATTTAATCTAGGAATCAAATTAATTACAAATTTAAATTTGTTTAAAAACAGGAATGTTACAACGTAATTCTATTAAACGTATGGAACATTCTTTAAAATTCCAAAATCTATCCTTTTCCTTTTGTTTCTCCGAGTACCTGCAATAAATAATAATTATTTTTGGTACCCACTTACTATGTTAGGGTCCGTAGGGGTTAGGTCTTAGGAAACCATACCCATTTGGGTGTGGTTGAACCTTTATAAATATAATTTTCATTATTAACTACCATATCAAAATAATCATTAATGTATTTTTCTCTATTTTTCCAATTAACAGGAACCCAAATACGTAAATAATTTTCATTCATATTTCCATTCAATGATTTTGTACTTTTAGAGAAATTATAAACATTATTGGTCATAGCAGTATTTGAATTTCTATAAAAATTGGATTTAGACTTTACTTGAAATTTAGCACTATCATTTTTACTATACATGAAAGCATATCTAGTGCTATTTCTACGATCAGTTTTATTATATCCTAAACCACTTTTATCTTTGTGAGCTTTTGAATTCTTAACATTACCTAATCCCTTCTTGTTTGAAGTAGGTTGAGAATTTTCAATAATCCTGGATAAATTTTCTCTCCCTTTATTAAAATTGGAAACATTTTTAGTAATGTCATCAAGCTTAGTTTTGAGACTAGTGTTATCTAGCTCAACAATTTTAATTTTTTTAACTCATGATTCTTAGAAGCTAGAGCATTATTCTTTTCTTTTTGAGCTTCTATTTCTTGACTTAATAGAGCGAGTTGAGAATTGTCTGAATCTTGAATTTTCTCTAGTTTTTCTTCTAATATTCTCTTCTCGCCTTTAAGCATATCTCTTTCGAATTCTGCTTTCTTCTGATTTTCCAGAGCTTCCTTATATTTTCTTTTGAGACTTTTTAAAGTGTCTAGAAGTTCTACATTTATTTCTATCATATCATCAAAAGTTAGATCACTAACCTCATTATCTTTTGCCATGAAACATTTGTTTGTTTGCTCCTTTGATTTTTCTTTATTGGTCTTCCTCTTCTTATTGCCTTGACTAGATCTCTTTGTAGCCATTTATTATAGGATGTTGTTACAATCTCTAGAATACCGGGCTCTGATACCAATTGAAAATACTATGCAGATCGTGCTATATGGAATTATACTATACTAGTGCGGAAATAAACTAAGATACTATAACAATGTGAATAAGTAAAATAAAATCTAAATGCGGAAAACAGATGATAATAGCAAAGTAAATGGAAATAAGTAAAAATAAAACAATCACACCAGGAATTTTTATAATGGTTCGAACTTCCCGTTCTACGTCCAGTCCAGACTCCTTCTGGAATTTCAACTACAACAATCCTCACTTAACCCGGAGGAACAGGTCTATACAACCCTTGAACCGCCGAACAAGGGACCTAAGCAGCAGAATAGGATTTCGATGCCCCAACAGCCGAAGAGGACTTCACTTGCCTGAACAGCAGAACAGGACTACAACTTATACATAAGGTATTTGACACAATGTGTTCTCAATAACACGAATTTGTCTCTTGATAGTACAATCTTCCTATAATCTTCTCATTTTGATATATATGTGTGTTTGTGAAGAATATAGAAGTAAATGAATGATTTTGTATGCTCAAAAGTGTTAGAATCAGTGTAGTATAAGAACAGAAAGAGTTAGAGCGATTAGGTTAATAAAACAAATGATTCTAAGTTGTTTATATAGAGTACAAAGAGGTGTAATCATTCATGAATAGTTATCATAAAAGAGTATGGACATATCTATTAATAAAAGGTTGTATCTCTTCATGGAAGAGAAGTGTCTATTCAAAAATATAGCCGTTGTAGGAATTCAGACGTCTGAAAATAATAATTCAAACTTTTGAAATTGGTAACGTGCAAACAGAAAGGAAATAGGTCATTTTTGATCAGATTCAGACGTCTGAAATTTCTAATTCAGACGTCTGAATATTATCTGAAATTTCAATTTTGATTACAGATTCGGATATCTGAAATGGTCAATTCAGACGTCTGAATTAGACTTGTAACAAAAAATTACCATAGCTCAAATGGTTAGAGCACTTGCCTTCTGAACTAGTGACCCGGGTTTGAGTCTCGCTCCATGCAATTTTTGAAAACTTGACTTTTCATTTAGAATATGAATGTATATGTGTGTATACCATTTGGAGAAGATTTTAACATTTGTAAACTCTAGACACAACACTTTATGACTAATAAAACTTTGTTTGTCACCTTCGTCTTGTCTTTATCGTGTATATCTCTTCTTGTATCTCCATATACATACTTTTGTACTGTGTACCTTCATTTTGAACGTATTTGATTATTTCTTTTTGATGCTCATGTACCTGCAAATTAGCTTAGAGATTCTTTGGTATAATTGTATAGTTGTTGTCATTAAAATCCAATAATTGAGGTTCTAACTGTTATTTATTTTGATTTCGAGTGTTCACGTGCTTTTTTGTTCGATGGAATGACAGATGAAAGCGAGTGAGGTTTTGTGGTTTTATATTTGTAGTTATTTAAAAATAGGGATGTATATTATAATGTGTAAATAAGAGGGATGTGAGTGGGCCTAATTATTTCTAAATAAGGAGACATGGATAAAAAATTCCCAATATTATATTGGCCCTTACTATTTAAAATTTTCATTCTAGTTATATCTTGAAAGTATTTAAAAATGCGGACAAAATTTTCTATTTTACTATTGCTTTGTATATAGCTCAGTATGTTTATTGTTGTATTAAAGTGTGATTTCTTGAAAAATAAACTATATGGTCTTCAATGTAAAGAGTGAGAGAATTAAGGAGACATTTATAATTTGTGAAAAAAAGGAGAGAGTATTAAATTTTCTGCTTTCTTACTATTTAGGAAAGTCGTATAAAGATAAAATGATAACGGTTTATTAAACATTTAAAATAATAGAATACTAATTTTTTGGGTCCTTATTTGTTGTTTCAATTGTAACGCAGGTCTCTGTCTGTGGATTTTCATAAATTAGGTCTCTACTCCTCTAACACCACTTTAGACAACCCGTCAACTCATTTGAATTCAATCTTTAAAATATGATAACTTTATGTAGGCTAATCGAATTAAAGAATCAATTTCACCATTAAATCACAAATTTAATAAACTTCCCAATAATATTGATTGTTGATAACTAAAAATACATTTTTGAAAATCATAATTTTACATGGTAATTTTGATTGCATTAATAAAATGCAGTTATGACTAAAACTTGCAGCAGACCAATTAAGATATTTATTTTTAATTGCATTAAGGAAATTGTGGTTTTAACTGCATTAAGAAAATACAGCTATATCGAGAAACGCCAAAACTAGAACTTTACATTGCATCATTATAGTGTAGTTTTTAACTTCATCACGGTGATGCAATTAGAATTATGTTATACTAGTGCTTATTTAACTACATTAATAAGATGTAACAGCCCTAGATTTTCATATATTTGAATATTTGGCTTTATTTTATTTTGAAATTATTTTAAACTTATTTTATTTCAAACATTTCATTTTTTAAATATAAGTGTTGATTATTATGTGAATTATAATTTCAAACCGGTATAAATTGGATATTTTACTAAAAGATGAATTTCTGTTCAAACTGGTCAAATCTTGACTTTTAAATTTCAAATTTAAATATATAAATTCTTAAATTTTATCTTTTATTATTAAAATAGATTTAATAACTTGATTACTTCTTTTCGTTTCGTTGAAAACGGATTTAAATTGTAAAAGTTATGTGCATTTCAATTTCGGGTATAATTTGTTTTATTTTGCAATTTTGTCTATTTTAAATTTTTTAAATAATATTTTCTTTGCTATATTTTATTTTAATATGTGTTAATATGTTATTTTATATATATTTTGTCTTTTAATATTTTTTAAAGTGATAACAAATTTTTTTCAAAATTTACTGTATTTATTTCCTATTTTTAAAGGCTGTTTTCTATTTTTCTGCTATTTTCTTCATTTTTATTTAATTAAAATTTATATATTTATTTTGTGAATGAATTTTTATTTTATGTTCTTATCTCTATTTATAAATATTTTTCATGTACATAAATTTTTTCCAAAGTCATTGCATTTATTTTCAAATTTTCTAAACTAGTTTTCATTTTCTGTGCTATTTTCCTAATTTAATCATATATTAATATTTAATTATTTATATCTTGTTTATTTGTGATATTTTCGTATTTTAAATGAATTTATATATATATTTCATTTATTTAAAATTATAAAAAGAAATAAGAAAAATTTGAAAGGTTTTGTGACTTTTTATTTCTTAAGGCTCTTTGTATTCTCACCTTTTCAACTTCAGCCATTACTTTTCATTCAATTGGCTGCCTTAACTCATTTCTCCAGCCGACTCCTCTATCATTTCATGTGATTTTTCTTTCTCAAACTCAAAAAAAAACAAACGGCCATTTGTTGTAGAAGTTTGGGTAAAAATCTCTTCTCTTTTTCCTTTGTTTTTCATTGTTTTAATGGTTTTGCACTTGTCTCTTCGTGCTTTGCTTGGCCATACTCCTCCACCGCCTCCTCCGACCAACCCCACCACTATCCATGGACACTCCACCATCCTTTCCCTCTGACTTGACTAGGCCGTGAGCCCCCTTGAAGCTATCATCACCAAATGTGGCAAAATCACCTTGAAACTAGCCTAGCCGAACCATTTATGCACATACCCTTCATTTTTCACCTAAACCACCTCCTTGGCCGCCGCCACCAGTCCCTCCACCACCTTTGTCCGACACTCCAGACCCCACCTGACCTTCACCTTGTAGGGGCCGAGCCCAATGGTCCTTTGGTTGAGCCATGGTTGCACAAAAGCCACTTATTTGCCTTAAACCCTTTGTATTCACACCTTGTAACTTCCACCACTTCACCACACCCTTAGCCGCCCTTTTCACCACCTTCTCCAGCCCATACTTGAACCAAAACCACTGCCACACCATCTTCTAGCCTCCATCAGGTTTGGCCATGCCATTTGTAGCCTTGCCCGAAGCTTGAAATTGCACAAAAATCCACTTGTTTGCCATGTACTTGTATTTTCATACATAGCAACTTCCATACCTTCACTACCCTTGCTAGGCCGACCATATATGACCCATACCTGACCAAATACACCCCATGGCAGTACCTTATCACTCTATAGGCTGAGCATAGTGATGGTGGAAGCAAGTGCAAGTGTTTGATTAATTGTTGTTCCTTAATTTCTAGCATCGTTTATCGTATTTTTGGTCTGAAACCTTATAATTGTTATATTGTTTGTTTGATTTGTATTCAAGGGAATTAATCCTTGGCTCCTCCATTTCGTATCTGTATCGTGCTTTTGGTGCTTGTGTAGATCCTGTTGTGCAATTCGTCGTTGTGTCATCAGCTCAAAACAGTGAGTAAATCTCACCAGACTAATATGTACTTATATAGTGATAAACTGACATCACCTGAATCTGTAAATGCAAATCATCCTGTTATAACTGCTATATTATATTCATATGAAGTTCACACCTATATTTACACTTGTTATACCATATGTTACTGTTATTTCATGCTATTATGTTACTTTCATCAGTTTATCACACTGCAAGTTCCCTGTAGACTAGAATCACTATGGGTTGAAATGATACATACCCGAACGGACTTTAGAATAGGAGAAAATCGTTATGGGATGAAATGATAGGCCTGAATGATTTTCAATTATTTTCATTTACTTGGGATTGCGGGTTTGAAATGATCAAACCTGGGTTTTCTTTGTAAATTACGGGTTGAAATGATATATTACCCGTATCACTTTACCTAGACTAGAAAATGAAATACAGACCCGTTGTTAAAATATGTTTTTCTAAAATTTTTAAAATATTTTAGAAATGTAAATATTAAAATATTTTGATTTAAATTTGATTAAAAATGATTTTTGAAAAGCATTATTGATTTTCTGAAAATTTATAAGTGAAATAAATAAATGGTAAAGTTAGAAAATCTGAAATGTAAGTTATTTTGGAAATTATAATTTGGTGATAAATGGAATTTAAATTAAATATGAAAATATGATAAATTTATGATATTTTGAACTAAATGAATTTAAAATGATTTTTTAATATATTAATGATTCTTGAATAAAGTTAAAATGTGAAATGAATGAATATTTATGTTGAAATTTTGAAATATAACTAAAATTGCAAATTTGTGAATTTGGCATAAAAGTGAATTTTAAGTTAAGTAAATAAAAATGAAATTAAGTTATATTTGAAAATTTTAAACTTAATTGTTAAGTTAAATTTAATTTAATGAATTTTAAATTTTATGTTGGAATTTAATAAGTGAATTATTATTAAATTTTGATTTTTGAATGGAGATTTAACTTTATAACATCATGGTATTTGAATGATTGTTTTAAAAGTGAAATTATATGATTTTATAAGTTAAAAATGATTTAAATAAAAATATAATTTTTTTTGTGAAATTATACTGAATATTTGAAGTTAATTAACTGTATTTCTGAAGTGCTATTAATTCTAATGTAAATGATAATACAGCATTTTTAAATGCTATCTTTTGTTAAATTGAACTGTTTTGAATGTAACTTCTTGTAGCAATTTCTAAATGCTGCGAAAGTTGAATTTTCATCTGTTTTATTAAATTAAGTGAATAAATGAATTTTTAAAGACTAAATTTTTGTAAATTTAATAATTTAATTATTAAATATAATAACTTCATTTTATGATTTAAAATGAAGTAATTTGTTTTGAAATATAAACTATTTTGAAATGTGTTTTGTAATGGTATTTAAATTAAATAAAAATGAATGTGGTTTGGAAGATATTATATTTTTGATATTTTGAAATGGATTTTGAATGATATTAAATTTTGAAATGATATTTGATTTTGAATTATAAAATACCATTTTGAAATTTTAACCACGGAATGTATTTAATTTATAGTTTAACTGATTCTTAAAGGATGGGCGATCCCAAGCATCATTTAAGTCATTGTGCATTACTGCTACAGTTCACTTGAGTTGGTTTACATTATATAAGTATATATTGTCCTGACTCGAGTGTTTTGTGTTTTACTTTACGCTCGGGTCAGCCTGAGTATTCACAGCTTTGGATTCTCTTTCTAGAGCTGGTCTTTGCTGGAGTTTCTGCTTATCTACATTTTATATCTACTTTCTGTTTCAGCTATTCTAGTTTATCTCATGTATTAGTGAACTTCTATGTATTTGGGATTTCTATTATGTTGTTTTCAGACTGTATTATGTATTTAGTTTGAGACTCTGTCGTAGTAGCTTCATGAACTACTATGTATTTTATATTCCGCTGCGAGGTATTCTGTTTGTTCTGTGTATGTGATTCTGTGATTTGTACTTCATTTGCTCCAAATTTATTTACAATGCGGTATTTTGAGCAATTCAAGTCCGACATGTGCGGATGCGAATGGCTGAAAATATCGGGTTGTTACAGTTGGTATCAGAGCTTTGGTTTTAGGAAAACCTTAGCCTGTGGAGCAAAAACTCATTAGAGATAGGGTAGAAATATCCTAGAATGGGTGAAATCAATCTCAGAATCATTTCCTTGTGAGAGAACGTATTTTCGAAGTATAAAATGATTTCTAAATGATTTTTAAATGATTTTCAAAGATTATTTTAGTATAAAAAATTTCTTATTTTGGAATCAAGATTTTTTTTGAACTTCATTACTTCTATATCCACCTTGTTAGAAATCTCTTAGTTAGGATTCTTATTGATTAAGATTCCTTGAACTGTGGAACGCTCCCACTTGTTCTGAAATCCAGTCTTGTCTTCCCTATTTTACCCTTTTGATTTTGGCATTCCGTAACCCCACTTTGGAACGACCTCTCTACAGAGCGGTGATTCCGTAAATCTTTGAATGATTTATAAAGGGGTGAAATTCCTTTATAATTGGCATTGATTCACCGGAGATTTCTGTATCCTCGGATGTCGATGTTATCTATCTCCTCCTTTATTTGGTAATTAAATTATCTCATCTTCATTTGAGTTTATCTTCGAACTAGAATTCTATTTGATTAGAGTTCCTCTAATTTTGAATCTTTGTTTGTTTGAAATCCTTCCTTGAATCATCCTTTGGAACTTTGTGTTTGGTTGTATTTTGATATTGTGCATACATCGAAATTATTAAGGATGGTCATTTTCCTATATATAAAAGTGAAATGTTTTGATAAGGATTATATACCTTTCAAAAATGAAAATTTGAAATTTCGAAAGGATTTGAAATTTTGAAAATATATGAGAAATTTAAATTTATATAAAATGATTTATAACTGAAAGGTTTTGAATTTGAATTTCAAGGAATCGAACTCTAGTGTTTTGAAATCGGTTTTAAGATTTTGGAAAATATATAATAATAATATGATTTAAAGATATTTTCTAAATAAGAAATATTTCAAATGTATTTGAATGAATTCCAAAGATTTTGAAGAGATTTTAAAGAAGTTTCAAGAAAGTAAAAGTCCAGAACCCACTTATGTCGCTGGAAAATAATTTCGGTGATGAATGCATGCATCATCGACATTGATTTTCGAGTTTCTGAGTGGGGGAGAGGCCACTCTTGTAGCTTTGCTATGCGAGTGATTTTGTGAAACCAATTTTGATTTTTGATTTTGAAGTATGGTTTGATATTCGAAAGATATATATATATATATATATACACACACATTTGAAATGATTTAAAGTAAGCCGGTGTTCAGTCCTCGAGATCCAGATTGGTTTTGGTATAACACTATCTTTTGAAATTGGTTTACTGATTTGTTGTTGACTTCCAACTCTTGGATTGAAAATATGATTTCTTCGACTATTTTAAGATTCGAGCACTTCCAAATCAGGGTTAACTTTTCAAAGCTAATATATTTGAAAGGTATAAGTTATTTGATAAAGAATATAAGTGTAGTTTGTATGTTTCAAGTATGAAATAATATGATTTGTATAAGTTGAAACTGTTTTGTTAAGTAAATAAATAAGACTATTTTGAATTATACTAATATGAAATTTAGTTTTGAAATGTTTTGGATAAAAACTAGTCTTCAAATGTTTGAGAAACTTTGGTTTTAAATGTTTTAACTTAGTAACATCTTTATGAAACTATTTATTTAACAAGTTGGAATAGGTACATAAGTTGTACGTGTGCTATTTTATTCGCATAATTAATCTGATCCAAGTTTGAGTACACAAGTTCGAGGTGAATTACACCATTTCGTGTTAGGATTTTTCATTTGATTCTTGATGGCGAATATTTGATACGGAGTTTTGGCTTGATTCTAGAATTCTCTATCATAGTATATGGCTATGCAAGGAGACCGATGGTTTCTAGTCAAGAAACCATATCGAAGTCCTCATTAGGGAAGTCAAATGGACAATACTAGTTCGAAAGCGAACTTGTGTGATCGAACGAGCGATCGAATGTAATGTTGCGAAATGATGACATATGTACGTCTTATATCCTAATATCATTGGTATACTTGACGCTGAAATTGAAAGTTGTTGGGTTGGATATCTTTGTAATTTAATTGGAATTTTTTCTTTTATGAAAAACTACTATCAAATTTAAAACCATTTTTCAAAACTATTTTTCTTTTTCTTAAACTAACTGTTTTATTCTATTTTTCATAAAAATTATTTTATATACAAAACTATTCTTAATTAAAAATCTTTTAGTAAGCAAAGATGTTCAATCCCATATGGCTTTTCATGTAGCGAAATTTATTTTTTGAAAATTTTGATCCTTATATAAGATAAACTTTATGTAAGTATAAAATGATTTTGAAAACCATTGATCTTGATAAATCTATAATTGAAGCTTATATTAGTATGAAAGGATATTTGGTTTACCTGTAATTTGAGTTTATTTAAAAAAAATGGATTTATGAAATAAATATTTCAACACTAAGTAATAATGAAGTAAAATTTGAGATATATGAAATTACAAAATTTAGTTTGAAATATGGTATATTTAAGCCTTGAAACATATTTAAGGTTGAACAGTTTATTTTGTAAATCAAATCTATATTTGAAATTGGATAATATTTGAAATGGTTTCGTTGGAAAACTGAATTGAAACTGATGGTTTGAATTGAATTAAAATTGGAAATTTTAGATTTTGGTTTAATTGAATAAGTTTTTTGAAATGTAAAGAATTAAGGGAATGTTTCATGATTCCAAATGTATGATTTCAAAATGTTATGATTTTCAAAGTGAAATGATTTCAAGTATTTTGGTTTCGAAAGATTCATAACTTTGAAAGTATTATGACTTTTGAAGTGAATACATGTTTGAAATGGAAATGAATTTATTTGACCTAAATTTTGTTGATTTGGAAATTTGGATTATTTTCTAAACCTATTGTTTTAAGAAATTTTGAAACTGAATATGTATAACTTGAAAGAAATGATTTGGTGAAATCATATATGATTTTTAAACTGAAATACTATTGAAATGAATTAAAATTTAGAACCTTTTTTATTTAATACTTGATTTGGGAGCTATCGAACTTATATAAAAATGATTTGTATAAGTAAACCATTGATTTAAGAACTGTGATTTGAAAGGGTACCCAATTTTGAAGAGTGAAATCTTATATAATCGAAATCTATATAAGTGTGATTTGATATACTAGTATTTTGAAAAGTATTTGATTTGAAATGAAATCTTATATATATGGACTTTATATAAGTATGATATTTGAAAGTGATTTTGAAATGTACTATATGATACATATTTTCGAAGTAAAGATATGAAAAGTGCCTTCTTCTTGATATCCGCTTTGTGGCCACACTGTGGATTCATTCTATCGATATTATTCTCTCTCTTTGATTTGGGTTTTCCGGATATGATACTCGAGTGTCCATCGAATTCCACGGCGATCCCCGTGGTCTTATGATCGCGACTACATAGCGCAACTGCCTGGCTGAGTCTTGCCTAGGGGTACGGATTGTTTCCTGGGGGATCCAGGCGTAACCATTGTGTATCCTGCAATCTGTGTAGGTCGCGAAGAGTAGCGCAAGTGCCTGGCTGAGTCTTGCCTGGGGGTACGGATTGTTTCCTGGGGGATCCAGGCGTAACCATTGTGTATCCTGCATTCTACTCGTCATCACGGCGTAACTCGCAGGGCTGAGAAAGCTTACGGATACGGATTGTTTCCTGGGGGATCCAGGCGTAACCATTGTGTATCTGTGATCCATGGTTAGACAACTGTTTCGGTTTGGTCGATTTGTTTGGATTGTACTTTCCATATCTGTTTTTAAAAGTGTTTTCATTATTTTCACTGGGTGTTGAAACAAGTCTACTAAGTACTTGTAGAATTCTAGCTTTGCGCCTGATCAACGCATAGCCAGAGTCTGCAGGAACGAAAGTAAACTTGTTAAGACATCGAGTTATAAAAGTATCTTGATAAAGTACTATACAAAGGATATTTTGATCAGTTATTTTCCCTTCTAAAAATTTAAAATGTTTAAATATTGTTTACCTTGAACCATCAGATTTGAATCAAATGACTATTCATCATATTATAAAATGTTTTAAATGGTATAAAATTTTAATTGAAATGTATAATGGTTTAATCAATGGTTCATCCTTGTCTTTCAACCTGCTTTCCCTCCTAGCTACTTTTCCCTACCTTCTTCCAGGATGTCTTCCAACCAATTGTTCTTTCTTGTTGTTTCTCTGATTCCTTCCTTTTCGAGGACGAAAAGATTTGAGTGGGGGAGAGTGTAACAGCCCTATATTTTCACATATTTTAATATTTGGCTTTATTTTATTTTGAAATTATTTTAAACTTATTTTATTTCAAACATTTCATTTTTTAGATATAAGTGTTGATTATTATGTGAATTATAATTTCAAACCGGTATAAATTGGATATTTTACTAAAAGATGAATTTCTGTTCAAACTGGTCAAATCATGACTTTTAAATTTCAAATTTAAATATATAAATTCTTAAATTTTATATTTTATTATGAAAATAGATTTAATAAATTGAATACTGCTTTTCGTTTCGCTGAAAACGGATTTAAATTGTAAAAGTTATGTACATTTCAATTTCGGGTATAATTTGTTTTATTTTGCAATTTTGTCTATTTTAAATTTTTTAAATAATATTTTCTTTGCTATATTTTATTTTAATATGTGTTAATATGTTATTTTATATATATTTTGTCTTTTAATATTTTTTAAAGTGATAACAAAATTTTTTCAAAATTTACTGTATTTATTTCCTATTTTTAAAGGCTGTTTTCTATTTTTCTGCTATTTTCTTCATTTAAATTATATTTAATTAAAATTTATATATTTCTTTTGTGAATGAATTTTTATTTTATGTTCTTATCTCTATTTATAAATATTTTTCATGTACATAAATTTTTTCCAAAGTCATTGCATTTATTTTCAAATTTTCTAAACTAGTTTTCATTTTCTGTGCTATTTTCCTAATTTAATCATATATTAATATTTAATTATTTATATTTTGTTTATTTGTGATATTTTCGTATTTTAACTGAATTTATATATATATTTCATTTATTTAAAATTATAAAAAGAAATAAGAAAAATTTGAAAGGTTTTGTGACTTTTTATTTCTTAAGGCTTTTTGTATTCTCACCTTTTCAACTCCAGCCATTACTTTTCATTCAATTGGCTGCCTTAACTCATTTCCCCAGCCGACTCCTCTATCATTTCATGTGATTTTTCTTTCTCAAACTCAAAAAAAAAACATACGGCCATTTGTTGTAGAAGTTTGGGTAAAAATCTCTTCTCTTTTTCCTTTGTTTTTCATTGTTTTAATGGTTTTGCACTTGTCTCTTCGTGCTTTGCTTGGCCATACTCCTCCACCGCCTCCTCCGACCAACCCCACCACTGTCCATGGACACTCCACCATCCTTTCCCTCTGACTTGACCAGGCCGTGAGCCCCCTTGAAGCTATCATCACCAAATGTGGCAAAATCACCTTGAAACTAGCCTAGCCGAACCATTTATGCACATACCCTTCATTTTTCACCTAAACCACCTCCTTGGCCGCTGCCACCAGTCCCTTCACCACCTTTGGCCGACACTCCAGACCCCACCTGACCTTCATCTTGTAGGGGCCGAGCCCAATGGTCCTTTGGTTGAGCCATGGTTGCACAAAAGCCACTTATTTGCCTTAAACCCTTTGTATTCACACCTTGTAACTTCCACCACTTCACCACACCCTTAGCCGCCCTTTTCACCACCTTCTCCAGCCCATACCTGAACCAAAACCACTGCCACACCATCTCCTAGCCTCCATCAGGTCTGGCCATGCCATTTGTAGCATTGCCCGAAGCTTGAAATTGCACAAAAATCCACTTGTTTGCCTTGTACTTGTATTTTCATACATAGCAACTTCCATACCTTCACTACCCTTGCTAGGCCGACCATATATGACCCATACCTGACCAAATACACCCCATGGTAGTACCTTATCACTCTATAGGCTGAGCATAGTGATGGTGGAAGCAAGTGCAAGTGTTTGATTAATTGTTGTTCCTTAATTTCTAGCATCGTTTATCGTATTTTTGGTCTGAAACCTTATAATTGTTATATTGTTTGTTTGATTTGTATTCAAGGGAATTAATCCTTGGCTCCTCCATTTCATATCTGTATCGTTCTTTTGGTGCTTGTGTAGATCTCGTTGTGCAATTCGTCGTTGTGTCATCAGCTCAAAACAGTGAGTAAATCTCACTAGACTAATATGTACTTATATAGTGATAAACTGACATAACCTGAATCTGTAAATGCAAATCATCCTGTTATAACTGCTATATTATATTCATATGAAGTTCACACCTATATTTACACTTGTTATACCATATGTTACTGTTATTTCATGCTATTATGTTACTTTCATCAGTTTATCACACTGCAAGTTCCCTGTAGACTAGAATCACTATGGGTTGAAATGATACATACCCGAACGGACTTTAGAATAGGAGAAAATCGTTATGGGATGAAATGATAGGCCTGAATGATTTTCAATTATTTTCATTTACTTGGGATTGCGGGTTTGAAATGATCAAACCCGGGTTTTCTTTGTAAATTACGGGTTGAAATGATATATTACCTGTATCACTTTACCTAGGCTAGAAAATGAAATACAGACCCGTTGTTAAAATATGTTTTTCTAAAAATTTTAAAATATTTTAGAAATGTAAATATTATAATATTTTGATTTAAATTTGATTAAAAATGATTTTTGAAAAGCATTATTGATTTTCTGAAAATTTATAAGTGAAATAAATAAATGGTAAAGTTAGAAAATCTGAAATGTAAGTTATTTTGGAAATTATAATTTGGTGATAAATGGAATTTAAATTAAATATGAAATATGATAAATTTATGATATTTTGAATTAAATGAATTTAAAATGATTTTGTAATATATTAATGATTCTTGAATAAAGTTAAAATGTGAAATGAATGAATATTTATGTTGAAATTTTGAAATATTACTAAAATTGCAAATTTGTGAATTTGACATAAAAGTGAATTTTAAGTTAAGTAAATAAAAATGAAATTAAGTTATATTTGAAAATTTTAAACTTAATTGTTAAGTTAAATTTAATTTAATGAATTTGAAATTTTATGTTGGAATTTAATAAGTGAATTATTATTAAATTTTGATTTTTGAATGGAGATTTAACTTTATAACATCATGGTATTTGAATGATTGTTTTAAAAGTGAAATTATATGATTTTATAAGTTAAAAATGATTTAAATAAAAATATAATTTTTTTGTGAAATTATACTGAATATTTGAAGTTAATTAACTGTATTTCTGAAGTGCTATTAATTCTAATGTAAATGATAATACAGCATTTTTAAATGCTATCTTTTGTTAAATTGAACTGTTTTGAATGTAACTTCTTGTAGTAATTTCTAAATGCTGCGAAAGTTGAATTTTCATCTGTTTTATTAAATTAAGTGAATAAATGAATTTTTAAAGACTAAATTTTTGTAAATTTAATAATTTAATTATTAAATATAATAACTTCATTTTATAATTTAAAATGAAGTAATTTGTTTTGAAATATAAACTATTTTGAAATGTGTTTTGTAATGGTATTTAAATTAAATAAAAATGAATGTGGTTTGGAAGATATTATATTTTTGATATTTTGAAATGGATTTTGAATAATATTAAATTTTGAAATGATATTTGATTTTGAAGTATAAAATACCATTTTGAAATTTTAACCACGGAATGTATTTAATTTATATTTTAACTGATTCTTAAAGGATGGGCGATCCCGAGCATCATTTAAGTCATTGTGCATTACTGCTACAGTTCACTTGAGTTGGTTTACATTATATAAGTATATATTGTCCTGACTCGAGTGTTTTGTGTTTTACTTTACGCTCGGGTCAGCCTGAGTATTCACAGCTTTGGATTCTCTTTCTAGAGCTGGTCTTTGCTGGAGTTTCTGCTTATCTACATTTTATATCTACTTTCTGTTTCAGCTATTCTAGTTTATCTCATGTATTAGTGAACTTCTATGTATTTGGGATTTCTATTATGTTGTTTTCAGACTGTATTATGTATTTAGTTTGAGACTCTGTCGTAGTAGCTTCATGAACTACTATGTATTTTATATTCCGCTGCGAGGTATTCTGCTTGTTCTGTGTATGTGATTCTGTGATTTGTACTTCATTTGCTCCAAATTTATTTACAATGCGGTATTTTGAGCAATTCAAGTCCGACATGTGCGGATGCGAATGGCTGAAAATATCGGGTTGTTACATAAGATGTAGAAGATGTAGTTACATAACATTATATTAATGCAGTTTTAGCTACATCTTAGTGATATGATTCTTAACTACATCACAGTGATGTAGTTAAATCTGTGTCATGTTTAGTGCATATTCAAATGATTTAAATAGATGTTCTTATGAAATATCATATAATTGTATCTTAGTAATTGTGACGACCCAGAAATTTTAACAATTTTAAATAGAATAATTAATTGGTTCTAAATATTTAAAAGGTAATTTTAACTTGAATTTCAAATACAAATATTTACTTCATAATTAAGTTATTGAATTATATAGTTTAAATATTGAATTTAATAATTGGAAATTGGGTAAATTGTTGAATCTGAAATTTCTAAGCCTGTTTAAATAATTTGAAGGCTTATAAAATCTATAATGATGATACTGGGGATAATAGAATAGTTGAAATTTAAATTTAAGGTAATTTGTTCAATTTTAATAATATATCGTTTAAATTGGAACTTAAAAATAGCCTTCCGAGGCACAGTCTCGGAATTTGACGAAACTAGTTCCATTGGATCTGTAATAGTTAGTTATTATCGGATTTCAATTTTCGTAGCAATCGGAGTTGTCGTTTGACCCTGACAGCTCAAAACGCTTAGATTTATTTTATCGATTAACTTGAAATTTGATCGTTTTCTTCTGTAACTCGCACATACGATCAAATTAGCCTCCGAAACACATCCCATTATGCTCGGAATGCGGGTAGAACCTTATAATCGTTTGTCGGCATGTCTGATTTGGGGTTCGGGATTTTGCGTTATGCAACTCGAGATATTTGCTTTATTTAATTTTAATAATCAACGCGTACTCGAGACGCTTCCTTTCATCTATATTACCCTCGTCCTCTCTTGCCTTTAATAGCAAAATCAAACTCATCGTTCATGGCCGCAGGCTTTGTTCTCATTCATAGAAAAAAAGGGAAAAACGCATGCTTATTCTTATCACCTCTCTTCAAAATCAAATCGAAGGCGGCACGCAAGCGAACCGATCGCGTCGATAGCGCAAGGGTGAATTCGCGAGCGCGTGAGTATGAATCGAGATCAATTTCAATTGAATTGGGTTTTCTTCTCATGGTGAGGCTCGAGTCTATTGAAAATCAAAGGTCATGGATCTCTCTTTAACTCCAATTCTCGTTCGTCTGCCTAAAAAAAACAAGAAGAGAGATGCGGAGCGCGATGCGTGTGGCGGAGGGGGGGAGGACGCAACATTAAGCTCTAGGCGATTTCATGAAGGAAGGGAACTGATGCTGTGAGGTACAGAATATTTCCATATTTTAATTTAAAAATTTAATAGTATGTGAGGTTTAACACAAGTTTTAAGTTAGAGATGGTACTTTTTTTTACGGCATTTTTCATGATAATCCGTTTCAAATAGAAGAATGGATATATATATAAGATTTTTGAAGAAAAAAAAAGAGGGTTTTACAGTTATGATTTTATTCAAACAGTAAGGAAATAAATTATTTAGTTAAAATGGAATTGTTAACTAATTAATTTATTTAACGGAATTTAGTTTTAAATTAAATAGTTAATTAAATCTATGATAATTAATTGATTTATCAAAATGTTATACAAGGTCAAAATTTAAAAGAAGCAAGACGGATTGGAAGTGGGATGTGCAACAAATTTAAAGGTGAGTAAATCTCACTTTGTTGGATTTCTATTTAGATTTATATGTTTAAATTTAAATACTTGGATGATTGATTATGTTGATTGAATGTGTGCTGGAATCAGGTGATTTTGGTTTTGGTTAGTTCTCGAGTTGATTGTTGTTTGACTCGAAG